>CM029015.1:123853412-125053412 GCA_016801055.1 Panax notoginseng
TGACCAAATGAAAGCCAATCTTTCTCCACAAGAGCCTGTACCCAACGACATATTAAAACATTTGAGTATACTGAGAAAGCTCAAGCGTAAGAAATCAATGCCATGAGAACAAATGTTATCAGTGGCATGCAGTATATTTTTAAAATGAAATGTCCTGGCACGGAAGCCACAGAAGAAACAGTAGTAGATACATGTAACTCGAATGTTAGGTTCTAGTTTAGAGAAGAAGAAGAGAGAGAAGAGAGTTTGGAAAGATGATTTAAATTACTGTCCAACGAGAGGCCATTATATAGCCGACTAAAAATAGCCACTGCTCGTTCGACAACCAGCTATTCCCCCAATTTCTGTATGAAAGCATTAATATTATGTTGAGCTATGGTGATTTAGGTTGGGCTACTACTACCAAATTAGCAATGTATTTCAGTTTCCCAAAATGGTACCTAATATTTGAACAATAGTACACAACAAAAGGGAGTATCATCCCTCATTTTCTTAAGTAATATAGGTATGCACCCAAGTCTCTCGCAGGAACTACCCTCCACCTCTACTTTAGAGATGATATTAGATACCTCTCAAGCCAACAGCTCACAGAGACAAAAGACGTTTTACTGAATGCAACCCATACTAATTACTAAACCGTAGCTCAAAGTTTCATGTCAACATGGGAGAGGCAGCTCTTAACAAGAACTAAATCTAGGCCTTGGTAAATGAAAAGATGAGATATAAGAAAAAAATTCAAAGAGATCAATGATGTCATCAGTACCTGGAACCCCTTAAATGTCCTGTAATATGGATCAAGTAATAAACTAGCAAGGGAGACTAATTGAGTAGTTCTGTCCCATCCATCACTGCACAGTGCAGATCACAATTTTAGGTCCATTGGTTTGATAATTATAGCAATAATAAGGAATCATTCACAATTAACAGTAATAATTTAATGTGTAACCATAGCATAGAGACAAACATGGAATGATAGGTACATATTGATAGTAAAGCAGCATAAAAAAGGTAACTACAGGGTGATTAATTAAAACAGAACCATATGTACATGCCTACATGGTTTTATTTGATGGCACATATTGATTGTAAAGCCTAGAATTTATATAAAGTTCAATTTGAGTGACATTAGAATCCTATGGAGGTAATCCTTTTGTAACACCCTAGTCCCACATCGAATAATATGTGAAAAATTTGTCTATATATAAGGACTTAAGTAACTACCAATAGTACATTCAAGTCGTGACCTTTTGGGTAAGCCTGTGGTGGACTAAGATGACCCAAGAAGATACTATTGTTGAGTCAGTGGTTTAAACCATTATTTGGATGGAGTTGATTCGATTCAGGACTTGACATTTGACCCGAGATTTGTTCCGGACTCAGGATTTGACCCGGATTGTTTCATATGGTATCAAAGCCGAGTCTCGAAAGCTCGGGTCAGATCATCCGATAGGGTTGCCGAAGGTTGGGACACGAAGGCTGGTGGTATTTGATGGCACATATTGATTGTAAAGCCTGGAAATTATATAAAGTTCAATTTGAGTGACCTTAAAATCCTCTAGTGGTAATCCTTTTGTAACACCCCAATCACACATCGAAAAATATGGAAAAAATTTGTTTGTATAGAAGAAATTAAGTAACAACTAATAGTACCTTCAAGTCATGACCTTTTTGGGTGAGCCTATGGTAGGCTATGATGACCCAAGAAGATACTATTGGGTCATTGGTTTAATGCCTTATTTGGATGGATTGAATTTAATTCGATTCAGGACTTGGAATTTGACCCGAGATTTGTTCCGGACTCGGGATTTGACCCGGGTTGTTTCATATGGTATCAAAGCCGACTCTCGAAAGCTCGGGTCGGGTCATCCGATCAGGTTGCCAGAGGTGGAGACACGAAGGCTGGTGGTATTATCCCACAATGAAGAGAGGAAGGTCCAGAAGTGGGGACACGAAGCCAGCCGTTATTATCCCACAATGGTTAGAGAGGCAAAAATCTATGGACCGTGTGTGATCGGTTCTGACGTGGACGTCAGAAATTTAAGTGAAAAAGTTTGTAACACCCCAGTCCCACATCGAAAGATAGAGAAAAAAATGTCTGCATATATGAAAATTATAACGATTGAGAATTTTGTAATTAATTTTAAATATTTATTGAATTAAATAAATATTTTAATTAATTTATTTATGGAGATAAATAAATAATTGATGAATTGTGATGTAATAATTTAGTTGAGTGTATATGTTAACTAAATTAATTAATGGTAATTTCATTATTTGAAGATTTAATTTAATGAAATAATTAAATTAAATGAATTGTTTAATATGTAGTAATTTGGTAAGTATAAAAATAATTATAATGGAAATTATAATTGTAATTGTAAGTTATTAAAATTAATTGAATAAGTGTGTGACAAATGAAAATTAATTAAATTAAAAGTGTGACACATGGAACTATATAATATAAATGTTATCAAAATAAATTAAAAAGGGTTTTTTTATGTAGCCAAACAGGGCCTTATGGCCTTTGGCATAACATAACCGATAGGCGCTTTGTTTTTCAACTGAAGTGTACGTGGGGGGAAAGGTCATATCAGTTTATATCTACGCATATATTCCTAAGGCTAAATACAGAGGTTAGAGAAGAACAAGAGGGAAACACAGTGAAGTTGAGAGAGATTTCTCTGTAGTTTTGTCAAGGAAAAGGATTTCTAAACCTTGTTATCATCATCTTGCAAACAAAGGATTAAGGTATAATCTATCCTAAATTCCAAAATTCCAAATTTTTGCTTTTCAATAACTATTCTATGTGTTGGAATAGGGTTGAGGTGTTGATTCTATATATACATGTAATCTGATAATGGTCATACATAGGTAGTATTTAGTGATTAAATTCGTGAAAATTGGGTTTGAAGTAGAAGACTCCAATAACAGTGTGTATATGTGTGAAAATGGCTTAATTGAGTCCAAAATTTTATGTTTAAACCTTGATAGAATCTGTAAATTGGCCGTAGATTGTGATAGTACATCAAGAAACGAAAACAACGTAGTTGGAATGGTGTCAATTGGTTAAGAAACAAAGGTTTGGCGATTGAATTCGCTAAAAGTATTGAAATCTGAATAAATTGGCAAAATATGATTTTTTATCCTTAAAAGTTAATTATATATAATGTTTATGTTCGTAGAATTATGAAGTGCATACTTGGTAATGTTATTACCAAATTCTAGTTGTTGAGGTTTGTGAATTTTTGTAGTTATTAGGAAAAATTGGGGTTTGGTATCATAACAGGGGAAAGTTGCTGCAGTTTCTGTCTGCGTACTGGCGCAGCTGCGTCGGTACCAAAGGCAGAAACGACGCAGTTGCGCCTGTTGGCTTTCTGAAGTCGTGCATCAGCGTAGCTGCGCCGGTGCCAAGGCTTGGGGCAGCGCAGGTGCGCCGTACCCTGAGCAGAGGCAGTAGGTTTTGAATAATTACAGACTATAACATGAAGACCTAATCTAGTTCGGTATGCATGATAAAGATATTAAATCATAACATAAGATACAATAACAGATTTTAATGTAATGTAATACTAAATATGAAGATTTTAAATGATCACTTGAACAAGTTATGTAATGAATGAAATTTGATATTGCAAGAGTTAGAGGTGAATGCTAAAGCTTTATGTTATATGATAGTGAGTTTTCAGATTCGTGTGAGTGGTTAACCAACATGGTTAGACATTAAGTTAAAGGTTATAACTTAGATGGTGGATTGAACCTAAAAAGCTAACGATAGTATAATTAATCGATATTGCGATTTCAATGGTATATGTAGGATAATTGGCGAACGTTTATTAAACGTGTGTAGCTTACAGGCGAGGCAAATTTCCTAACTTCATTCTCTTTATAATGAATGCAAGTTTCATAACTATGTTTACCTTTAATTGTCAAGCAAGCTTTCTAACCCTAATTTATCATTATGCAAGTTCTTAAACCTTATATTAAAGTTGAGCAAGCTTATTGATTTTATCTTGTTTATGTTTATGCAAGTTCTTGTATTCTAATTCTTTACATCGAGCGAGTTTCACATTCCTAACTCTTGTTGTTGTTATTCAAATCATAAATTGTTTACATTCATTGTCCCGAATGGGTTTTCTAACTCTTTTGGATGTAATATTTTGTTTATACCATGTCTACTCAATTGTACACTGTTATTGTTCAATATTATATTATTGTGTTGAACCTTCGAATAGCAAATGAACTTTTATTAATTGGACTAATCTATAATTAACGAGTGTTCTAAAATTCTAGAACCACTAATAAGCTAGTTCCAAACTAAACTTTCTTTAGTGCGGGAATCCTAAAGTCACACTGAGATGAACAAACCTAATATAGGGGATTTTGTATGCATTAGCGTTTAGATGTTTGTGCACAATACATGGTACAAAGGGCTGATCCCCCTAAATACGTAAGGAAGGGTCTGTATAGTCTAAACGACTGTTAAGGTTGAGATAAAATACTTAATTACCGGGGATATAGTTCGTGGTCTTAAGACCCTCGGATATAATCTTGAACTTGTTTTTCTATTCTTGATTCGTAGAACGAGTTCTCCATTATCCAGTATTCGTTGTCTAATCTCATGTTATTGCCATTACTATTCTTTATATTGGTGAGCAATTGTTTGCTCACTCTTGTAATTAACACTGCAGTTAAAGTTGAGAAAGTCGATGAGCCGTCTTCTAGCAAAGGAAAGAGCAAGATGTTCAAGTGATGAAGACTTATTTACTTAACTGAAATTATGTTATAAGACTTGTGTTATTTTGTGATATATTCTTCAGACATGTAATAATTAAATGTTAGATTACCTAAGAATGTTTTAAGTTGATGTAACACTTTAATGGGGAAGAAATTTATTTAAGTTATGTCTTTATCCTTGTTTATGGGTAGTTAGATGTAAATATTTTGAAAAGTGAACACTAAATCCTATGGGAATGAAGTACCCGGATTTGGGGATGTCACAGAAATAAGTTAATACCAACAGTACCTTCAAGTCATGCCCTTTTGGGTGAGCCTGTAGTGGGCTAAGATGACTCAAGAAGATACTATTGGGTCAGTGGTTTAAGGCCTTATTTGGATAGATGTTATTCGATTCGGACTTGAGATTTGACCCGGGTTGTTTCATATGGTATCAGAGTCGACTCTCGAAAGCTCGGGTCAGGTCATTATATCGGGTTGCCGGAGGTGGGGACACGAAAGCTGGTGATATTATTCCGCAATGGAGAGAAGAAGGTCTGGAGGTAGAGACACGAAGTCAGCCGGTATTATCCCACAATGGCTAAAGAGACAAAGATCTGTGAACCGTGTGTGTAATCTGTTCTGACGGAGACGTCAGAAATTTAAGTGAGGGAGTTTGTAACACTCCAGTCCCACATCGAAAGATATGAGAAAAATTTGTCTGCGTATAAGGAAATAAGTTACTACTAATAGTACCTTCAAGTCATGACCTTTTGGATGAGCCTGTGGTGGGCTAAGATGACCCAAGAAGATACTATTGGGTCAGTGGTTTAAGGCCTTATTTGGATGAATGTTATTCAATTCGGACTTAGGATTTGACCCGAGATTTATTCCGGACACGAGATTTGACCCGGGTTGTTTCACCTTTTGTATAGAGTTCAAGCTTTTTGTACTATAATCCTGTCCTAATATTTCTCACAAACACCAGAATTTGAATATATTCGCGAGCTTTGTGTTATATTATTTTCTTCAGTTAGTTACCAACTTTCAAGATCTAAATTATGTTCCACCTTTTAATAAAATTGTCTAACAAAATTAGTTCAAGTGATGTAGAAAATTTTGAGGATGTATTTGGAAACAAGTGTATTTGTGTCACTTTATTCAATTGACTAATCTCCATGTCAAAGCAGTAGTTTTCAGTTTAAAAATGCTAATTTACGTGAAACCTACACTCCCCCCCCCCCCCCCTCCTTTTTTGACAAACGTATTGAAAGAGTTCTGACCTGCAATGGACAAGCACTGATGCCGAGTCCATAGCAACACGAGCAGCAATCCAAGCTGAACCAGCCAAGACATTCTGAACGTGTATTAACCAGCCACTGTCACCGAGGGTTGACACGGAAGCAGACATGCTACTGAGATTACCTCCACCCCAAGTCGATGCACCATGTCTCTGACAGTTATAATTGCAAGAATGATTGATCAAACATGGCAATTATTCTACAAATCCATAAGAATAAAAAATCTAGATTCGAAGTGCATAAATTTTGAGTGAAAGATAAAGTAGCATGCAACATACATACATGAAGGTGGATAATAAAATTGACAATGAGAAGATCTTATCATAGGGTTTCTGAGCGCAATAGACATAAACTCATCAGCTTATAAGAATGATAACATGAAAAACATAGTAATGCAACAGAAATATGGAATATATCCAAGCTAGTATCACAATGAACCAATCAAAGCAATTTGTCAGCCTTCGTTCTTAGCGAAAGGCATACAGAAACTCATAAAACAAATACTTTAAGATTCCTAAAATATTTTCTTAAAAGACAGCAATTTTTCCATTATGCTTTTATAAACTGGAGAGAACCAAATGAAGTCAATTTTCGAAAGGTTGCTGGCTTACTAATAATTAATAAGAATTGTTTCCATCAATAAATACAATATATCCAAATCCTAACTCATGTATATAGTAAAATGAACACTCTGGTCAAGATTTGTAAACATGCATAGCATATTTCTTATGAGTAGTACATGAATTTGGAAGACTGCACGACATACCATCAACAAATGTAAACTACTCAAATCCTAACCATGTATATAGTCAAATGAACATTCTTAAGAGATTTGTAAATAGGCGTAGCGTATTTTTAATAAGTAAAACTTGAGTAACTTATTTTGCTAAAAAATTTAAGGACTGCAGAAAATACCAAAAATGACGACATTCCATCTGATGAAGTGGTACCATGAGTATCTAAGTAGTCTCTAAGCCGAGCAAGACTATCCCGCATAGCATGTATATTGTCAATCCCAAGGAATACTATCTAACAATTTAGTATAGAAGATACAAACAAAAATTAGTAAAGTCAAAAACGATATATTATTATCACAAGAGATATCTGATGTTATAGGTTCAAATTTAGACCTCAGATTGAAAATAATTGGAAGATGATTCTGAGCCACCACCCATTGCCCCATTTGCCAAGGCATTTTTTCTAGGCCTTGCATCGGTAATACATAGCTTCCTAGAGAAACAACAAACATGTTACACCAAAATCTTGTAAGCTTACCTAAGATCAAACATAAATAGATACGTAGGTGGCAAATATTAATTTGAGAATGGAGCAAACAAATAGCCAGTTTTTTCAACTGACAAAGGAGTTGAAAAATGGTCCAATAGGGAGGAAAAATCAATAAACTTTAAAATATGAAGACTAACATACAAATGGAAAATAAGCGTGGAACATATAAAAGAGGAAACAACAAAAAATGAAAACATAATTAGAAGTAATGAATTAGGTTACAGAAAAAAAAAAGTACGTTCGAGGAGGGGGTGGAAGCTTTACCTTCGTATCTCACTTACTCCACCAAGTGGAGTGCAGATTGCAGCAACAAGCTTCTCATCAGCATTGCTGCAGAGGACAGTAGACAAGTTATTCGAGAGATTTCCTCCCAATGATAAGATAAATAAGAAGAATTATAACCTTAACAGTTACAAGAGTAACTGTAGATCTATCAACTGATCTAATCAATTCCAAAGTTCGAAAAAGAAGAAGACCACCTTGCACTGAACAATAGATTACCTCCTCATATTCATCATGAGACCAACCAATGGTTGAGATGATCGTGCAAGCACCGCTCCGGTTTCTACAGTTCATCAAATGAATCAAGTAACTGGAATGAAGGTTAATCCAATTTAGCCTAATTAAAAACACAATTCAAAACCCTACCAGGATGACACCATGAAATCACAGGCAACCGACACCGTGCACGAAAAGTAGAAGCCTGCAGCACTTCTTCATCACTAACATCAGCAGCCATACAATGTTGTTAGGTGCACTGATAAATGCTTAAGACATGTATTTGAGATGATAAATGGAGAGCATCAGCAGTTACAGAAAGGAAGCACAGGAATCAAATGCCTCACCTAATGGATTTTGGAACAAGCAAAGCAAATGGATAGGTCGGGCACATTGTGTAGTTAAAATTTACATCACTTATTCTCCAAGAATGATTAGACATCGTGAATGACCTCTCTTCAATAATACTAACTGAAGCATGATATGAACTCATACCAAGAAGCCGGAAGTACTCATTCAATAACCGCACCTTAGGACTGATGTTAGAATATCTAGATGGACCAGATCCAAAAGCATAGAGATCCCAGAGTCTAAGTGGCCTTGTGCACCTCAGTAATGCATCAAACACAGCACGCCTCTGCAAATTTACGAGTTATCTACATCATTAATTACACCATTTGGCAGAAGCATGAAGCAGCTTTCAGTTGAAATAATATAAAAAGTTGAACATAAATAGAGTGTGAATGCCAACAATAAATATTTTTTAAATGCTCCAAACTTCCTCACGAACATGGTGAATCGGTGATTTTGGTAGTGTAATGCGATTCAGCTATTGGTTTGTTTTTCTGTCGGAGAAGATAGTTTGCAGATTCTAGCGGTCAGAGCTATAGAAGTTATGTCATGTTCATCAGATTCAATGTGTTAGTGATATATAATTTCATGGAATTAAATAACATGAATACTCTTACCTCAGTTGGTAAATAAGTTAGTTGTAAGTGTTTAGGGTTATAAGGTTGCGAGTTTGATTCTGAATAGAGAACTTTTTTGAAGAGTGAGGTGGAGCAAATCCACGTAACATTACCATGTGTACAACAAGTCAACGCGACATGGCACTTATGAGTTCACAATCCAAATTAATTAACATGATGTCTTTTACTTGTATCAAATAACATGATGTCGCATTAATTAAAAGAAAGGAACAGAATACCCAAAAAGGATAAGAGCACATTTGTCTTTTACTTGTATCAAATATGATGATCTCTCAAGATACCTTACATTTGACACTTTAATAACCAAACCATCAGTACAAGCACAAGGATGATAATGTGAATCAAACATGAAATATAGCACATGAAACATCTTCCTAAATCAAACAAGGTTGGCACAAATATAATTGCAACCAGTATAACAGACCTGCTTCGTCCGAGGGCGAAAACCAAAGACAATGATTCTCATATCTTTGCCTGCAAAGTTTTCAAGAAATCATTAGATCCATATCCATCTTCACACACAAATCAAAATAATTTGGATCAACACACAACATACTTTAGAAATAACCCAAAATAACAATAAAAGAGAAGTTAAATACTAAGCAACTGAAAAATGCCTGTACTATCAGTAAACGCGCAAATATAAGTAGTTAATGCAAAGTGCGCCACTTTCTTTTTGTTTTTGACAAGTGCAAAACGCTCCACTTAAATGTGGGGAATGTTCCTATCAACTTACTCCACACCCAAAAATTTGACCACCAACTACATTCTCTCTTTGTTAATTTTTCAGATTGTAAGTTAACAGAATTTATACATGAAGGTTAGCCTAATTCTAGGAGTAAAACAAGGAAACATGTTAGTCAACATTTGTAGGAGGAATAAAAGGAAACATGTCTTTCCCGAAAACAAGGAAACATGTTTTCCAACACTCCCCCTCAAGCTGGTGAATGAATGTTTTTCATTCCCAATTTGGATACAAAACTCTGAAATATTGGGCTACTTAACCCCTTCGTAAGTACTTCCGCAAGATGGCCACGTGTAGACACATAAGGGGTACAAATCAGCCCACTCTCCAGTTTCTCCTTGATGAAGTGTGTCAATTTCGATGTGCTTGATGCGATCATGTTGTAACGGGTTGTGAGCTATACTAATTGCACACTTATTGTCACAATAAAGTCTCAGTGGGCCATCCCACTTGATTTTCAAGTCTTCTAAGATGATCTTCAACCAAAGAAGTTCACACACCTTGAGCTATTGCTTGAAATTCTACCACTTCACTAGACCGTGCTACCACATGTTGTTTCTTGCTCCTCCTTGTCACGAGGTTACCGCCAAGAAATGTACAATATCCTGTTGTTAACCTCCTGTCAACTATTGACCCGGCATAATCAGCATCTATATATGTCTCAAGCACCAAACCTCCTTTTCTTTCGAACAAAATACCCTTTCCCGGTGTCACTTTGAGATATTGTAACACTCGGTGTGCTGCTTGCAGATGAACTTCCAAACTTCGGGCTATGCATGAATTGGCTAATCACACTCACTGCGTATGCTATGTCTGGTTGTGTATGAGACAGATAAATGAGTTTTTCTAGTTTAAGATTTTGGTTGTGTATGAGACAGATAATTCTTTATTTATTGCAGTGTCTTCCTCTGCAATTCCAAGTCTAAGATTTTGGTTTATTGAAGTATTTGCTAGTTTGCATGTTGTCTTGCCTGTCTCTTTAAGGAGATTCGTAACATACTTCTGTTGGAAGATTAAAATGGCCTGCCTAGAGTGAGCCACCTCGATCCCTAGAAAATATTTAAGCTTTCCTAATGCTTTGATCTCAAACTCCTTGGCCAAACACTGACTTAGAAGTTGTCTCTCATTATCATCATTCCCCATCACTATTATGTCATCAACATACACTAATAATGTTGTGACTCCCCCTGAAGATGAGTGTTTAATGAACAGTGTGTGGTCCCCTTGACATTTTTTATACTCCATGGCAATCATAATTCTCGCAAATCTGTCAAACCATGCCTGTGGTGATTGCTGAAGTCCATACAAGGCCCTCTTCAATTTACACAAAGTATGAACACCCAAGTTATTCCCATAACCCGGTGGGACCTCCATATAATTTCTTCTTCTAGTTCTCCGTGCAAAAATGCATTCTTGGCATCAAATTGCACCATAATTAGTTGCTAATGACAATAGGATTCTAATAGTATTCATCTTTGCAACCGGAGTAAAAGTCTCTAGGTAGTCAATCCCATAAGTTTAAGTGTAGCCCTTGGCTACCAACATTGTCTTATATCTTTCTATTGACCCATATGCTCTATATTTCATTGTATGGACCCATTTACACCCTACGGGTTTCTTTGCGACAGGCAACTTCACTAACTCCCACGTTTTATTCTTCTCCAATGCTTCTATTTCTACATTCATGGCCTGTCTCCATTTCTCATTGTTAAAGTCTCAGATAAGGTAGTAGGGATGGTAATGGTGTTCAAGTTAACAAGGAAGGCAATATGTGATGGTGAAAAATGTTTAAAGTAAAAAAAGAGTGCAAGAGGATATAAAGGTCGTTTTGTGCACTCTCTAGTTCTTTTCCTAATAAAAATGGGAAGGTCCTGGTCATTATTGTCATTATTGTCTACATGGGATTCAGGTTCAGCTCGTAATGAAGAACTAAAAATTGTTAGCTCATTCTCAAGATCTAGGTTGGATTCTTGGACTTGCATTAATTCAGGGACAATTGTCTTCTTCCTCGAATACACATTGCCTTTGTCAAATCTCACATTCTCAAGGGCGAGTTGGGAGTGTTTGAAATTTCCGACATGGGTTCAGACACAAGACTTGGCATGGACTCAGATACTGGCTCAAACATATGACTCGGATTACTAAAAACTGGTTTAGGAAGTGACGACAGATCGAGCAAGAAATTGTCATCTTTATCTTCAAGTATTGGATTCTCCCCCTTAAGATAAGGTGAGGTGAAGTAAGGTGTTTGTTCATTGAAAGTAACATCCATCGAGAGCCCTTGGGTGGAGTTTCCCTCTATATTGACTATAAACATGGACAAATGATACGCACCCAAATATCTTAAGAACAAGATTATTTGTAGTGTGTGTGTTTGGATAGAATGTTGAGAGTATGTCCATTGGACTCTTAAATCCCAAGACTCTAGAAGGCAAACGATTTATAAGATGAGTGGTTGTAAGAACTGCTTCTCCCTAAAAAGATTTAGGCACATTTTTTGGAATAAGAAGGCTCCAGTCTACTGAAAGAGATGACTATTTTTTCTTTCCGCGACTCCGTTTTGTTGTAGCGTATTGACACAGGATGACTCGTGTACTATTCCTTCCTTTTGAAAATAAGGAGTTAGTACTTTATTGAAATAATCCTTGGAATTATCTAAGCTAAACCTTTTGATAGCAACCTCAAATTGGTTTTTAATCATGGAACAAAAATTTGAGAGAACAATACTGACCTCAGATTTAAAGGTCAGATTTATGTTTAAGTAAGAAAAGCCAAGTAACACGAGTACAATCATCAATGAATGACACAAACCATCTTGCCCCAGAAACATTACGAATAGTAGATGGACCCCAAATATTAATCACGGTGAATGAGATTAAAGGGAAGAGAGCTTCTTTTATCACTACTTGGAAAAGGTACACGTTTATGTTTGACAAGTTCACACACTTCACAATGAAAGTTTTCAACATTAGACCTTGAAATAACGACGGAAACATAATTTGAATCACTCTAAATGAAGGATGTCCAAGTCGGCGATGGTGAAGCCAAACTTTTTTTTCATTCGATGAATAAAGTTCTGAAACAAAAGAACGTAATTTTCCCTTGGTGATATTTGACTAGCTCGATGCTTTTAGGTAATAGAGTCCATCCCGTTCTCTAGCATGTCCAATCATCTTACCCGAATTTTGGTCCTGAAATACACAATAATTATGATGAAAGATCACACTGCAACATAAATCTTAAGTAAGCTTTTGTATGGAGACGAGGTTTGTGGATAATGTAGGGACATGAAGAACATTTTTTAAAGTCAATGATGGGCCTATTTTAACATCTACACCTGCGACAATAGTCAAAAAACAATCAAATGTGGATATTTGCCTACTGCTTGGGCTGAAAGTAATATGCCCTCAAACCAATCACATTAAATGTGATAAGCATTTACTTTGTAATCTTGTTCATTTATTAATAAGAGAATTTATATAATACAAAAGGCATTATTTATCCGTGTTAATTAGTTGAATTAATAAATGTGATAAACTCATAGTTTTGGAGCAATGCTTTTAAAATCATGATGTTAATCATGCTAATGAGATCTAAATTCTAGATAGCTCTAAAACTAAAATGTTCCTAATCGTATGAATCACTAATGTGGGGTTACTGATTCCGGATAGATTAGTACATACTATGATTGCTCTGTTGAAGAGGATGATTGATCTCATAATCATTTGTGTGAACACACTAAAGCAAGTATGTAGGTGCTTATTGGAGAATAAGTTCTTTGAATGTGATTCGCTTAAAGAAATCCTAATGGAGTTTTACTTGCCTGACAATAGGAATTTCTATAGTGATAGTTGTACAAGTGATCGTTGGACTTGAGATTTTCATAGTACCTTGTATATTCTAAATTATACTTTGTCATATTCTTTAATACTTAAAGTATGTTATAGGGTATGTTCGGGTATAATAAAGTATGCACATAGTTGTTAAGTCATCGCCTAGGCGACGCCTAGTCGGCAAGTCGGTAAAGAAAAGGTAAGGCGGGTGAACGACTTGGACGATGACGGAAAGGCGAGCGTCTAGACAAAAATAGCGTCGACTTAGACAATTCGGTGACGATTTGGACGCCTAACCGGTTGATCGAGCGACTTGAGCTCTATGGGTCGACCAAAATCTGAACTGGGTTTTTTAAAAAACGTCGCATGAAGATAAATAATATAAACTAGCTCTAAAAGAGTTGATCGATCGATCGACTGAACTCAGAAGATCGACCGAGAGCGACCGATTGACGAGAGGCGAGAGGCGAGAGCGAAGAAGAAATAGAGAGTCGGAGACTGACCGAGAGGCGAGACCGACTGATCGAGAGCAGCGAGCGACTGAGATTGAAGAAAAAAGTGAGGTCGGCGGTCGGCAGTCGACAGATATGGCCGAGCTTCTGTTCTGCTTTCCTCTTCCCCTTTTCCCCTTTTCTGTTGCCTCCTGCCTGTCTTATTAAAACACATACGCAGTTCCTTTTTTTTTTTAGCCTTTATGCTTTGCATTTGTTGTTGGGCCTATAACATTATAACATCATACCTGTTTGGCTTTGCATTATAACATTATAGCCTTTATACTTTGCATTATAACATTACAGACATTTAAATATATATATATATATATATAATTATATATACCTGTTTGGCTTTTTTTTTTACCTTATCAGTTATCATTTTTTTTTGTAAGTACATATTTCACTAAAAGAAAGAAATTAATAAAACATTGAAAATAATGATTCTGAATTTTTTTAATTATATGTAAATTAGTACAGTAGTACTACTGTGATTAGTATGTTATAATGGATAAATGCATGACTGTTAGTTATTATTTTGACCTTAACTTTATGGTTAACTCATCATTTGGACTAAATAATATGAATTATTATTAGTTATTTGATATCACTATATATATATATATATATATAGTATTAATAATGTCAACATCAGATATATTTGTGGCCTTGTGGGTGCATTATGAGATTGTGAATTCTATATAAATATTATATTATATATGTTTGTCTTATATTTTTTATTTGATTGTACTGTGTAGACAGTAAAATGGCGGAAAGTTCGGGGGCCGATAATTATAATATAACAAATGACCCTAAAAGAAAATCTAAATCGAACGATCCGGGTTGAAAATATGGATATTGGCCGGATTTAAGTAATAAGGATGTCGTGCAATGTATACTTTATGAGAAGAAATGTCATTCGGGCATCAAAAGGTTCAAACAACATCTAGCCGGAAATTATGGAGATGTAGCTAAGTGTTCCAAAACAACAATAGAAATTATGAGGGAGATGCAAGCGGTTTTGAATAGTAGAAAGAGGAACAAGTCACTTGAGCTAAATGATGATGATGTAGTAGAAGTGCAAGAAAAACAATCATCTGCTCGTCCAACCATGGCTTCCAATACTTCTTCTAACACTATCCCAAGTTCTGGGACGGCTTCTAAAAGGAAGAATGTTGTATTTCAATTCCAAAATTCACAACCAAAAGCTAAGATGGTTGAAGCACTTCTAAGAAAGACTCCTGAAGAAGTTGTAGAGGAGAGGCATAACAAACGTTTGAGCCAAATGAGTATTGAAAGTCATTTGAGGACACCGGAGGAAAAGGAGAGTCCAAATGCACGTTGCCGACTTTTTTTATGAATGTGGCATACCATTCAATGCTGTAAATTCAAGGAGATTTGAAGTAATGGTCGAGTCCATAGCGCAATATGGGCCGGGTTTCAAGCCTTCAACGTATCACGAGTTGAGGGTTCCTTTACTTGAGAAGGCAAAGAAGAAAACCGATGACTTAAAGAAGAAACATGAAGTTGTATGGAAGGAATACGGCTGCTCACTCATATCAGATGGTTGGACAGATAAGAAGGGAAGACACTTGGTTGAATTTCCTTGTTAATAGTCCGGAGGGGACTTATTTCATGGGTTCTGTTGATGCCTCCAGTCAGTCTCAAGATGCCACAATGTTGGCAAATCTACTTGATAGCAAGATCGATGAAAGTGGCCCCGAGTATGTTGTTCAGTTGGTCACACACAATGCCTCTAATTACAAGGCAGCGGGACATATACTAATGGAGAGGAGACCTACACTGTTTTGGACACCTTGTGCCGCTCACTGCCTTGACCTTATGTTAGAGGACATAAGCAAGTTGAAGCAATTTCAGCCCACAATCACAAATGCAAGGAGAATTACAACATTCATTTATAGACATGGTCGTCTTCTTAGTGCGATGAGGGAGAAAACGAATGGGAGGGATCTTGTGAGACCCGCAGTTACTAGATTTGTTACAGTTTTCCTCACCTTGCAGAGTTTGTACAAGAATAAAGATGCATTGAGGCATTTGTTCATCAGCGAGGATTAGTCAAAATCAAAGTAGTCAGCTACTGAAGCGGGGAAGAAAGTATGTGATACTGTTATTTCAACAATATTTTGGCATATTGTTGAGGATTGCATTAGGGCGTCACAACCACTTCTTATAGTCTTGAGGATTGTTGATAGTGATGAGAAGCCTGCTATACATGAAGTTATTGCTGCGATGGAATGTGCGAAGAAAAAAAATCAAAGATGCATTTGATAACAAACAAAGACTGTATAAGAAGGTGATTGAAATTGTTGAGCGGCGGTGGGAAAATCAAATGGAACAAAAAATATATGGGGCTGCGTTGTTTCCCAATCCGGTCAAGTACTTTGATATCAAAGAGGAACGTCGGTTGTTTGCTAATGCTTTACGAGATGACTTCAATGACGTTCTTGCAAAGATGGTGCCCGAGTTAGATTTATTAGACAAGATAAGCAATCTAGCCGACAACTATGATGCTTCTCGCGATACTTTTGCAAGAGAAATGGTGATTAGGCAACGAAAAATAAAGAATCCTCGTACGTATATTAAAATATATATAAAGATATATTATGATTATAATTTATATACATTCTTCATTTCCTCCCTTTAAAAATATTTATATTTCTTTTAAATGTTTGCTAGTTGCTTGGTGGAATGCTTTTGGAGCTATTGAGCTATCCTCATTTGCAAAAAGAATTCTAGGCCTATGTTGTTCTTCTTCCGGTAGCGCAATTGGAATACATTTGAGTTTGTAAGTACTTTCTATTGTTAGTTCAAATTTCAAAAGGAATAAATCATTCACTATTATTAAAATTTTATCATTAATATTATTATTTTTTGTTCTATTTATTTTAAATTCATACGAAGAAGAAGAATATATTGGAACACAAACGATTGAGTGACTTGGTGTATGTTCAATACAATCAAAGATCGACTCAAAGTTCCAAAAGAGACGTGAACTTGAAAATAATTTTGATCCATTATTCAGTGATGACTTTGAATGGGGTAATGAATGAATCGATAATGATGCCGATGTTGTTCATCCCGGGGGATCTTACATGGAATGATGTGGATCGAGTAACCGGTGCATCCAACACGCTTGAGGGTCGCAATCTTTCAAGGAGTGCTCATGCTAATACTAGTAATAATCTAATGACATACTCTCGACGTGATGGTGGTTCAACTTCAAGGGAATCAAGATTGATAGATTCCGACTCCGATAATGAAGTTGATGAAGAGAGAATTCCAAATGATGATGAAGATGTGGAGAATGATTTAGGAGAAAGACCACCACCTACGCCTTTGATGAGAGTAGTTCTCGTAGAAGAGATGGAGATGGCCTTTTCTATGATGATTTTGATTGAATGATGTTTTTAGACTAGTGTAGAGAGTCTAAACATTATTTTGACTTGCTATGGTGGTGTTTTATTAGTTATTAGACTACATATTTGTGATGGTTGGTTGCAACTTTATTTTCTATGTGGTGTTTGTTGAATTCTTCATTTCTTTTACTAATTTTTAATATCAAGTGTGTTGTTTTTGAATTGTTATTGATAAGTATTTACATAATTATGCCTTTAATGTTATTCCATAGTGTTATGTTTTGAGTTTTAATGTATATAAAATTTTATTGCCAATATACTTGTTAAGTAAAATAAATAATATATAAATTGCACATTGTAAACGACTTGTCGCCTTACGGACGCCATGGTGATCACCTTGTCGCCTAGGCGTCCAGGCAGTCGGCTATCGCCATGACTCGCCGTGGCGCCATGACTCGCCGTGGCGCCATAACTATGAGTATACATGGATGTAGGTGAATGATCAACAAAAGATCTACCACTTCCAGTAAAGGGAGAGAATGTCCTATGCGATTCGATGAATGACAACTCAGAAATCCTTAGCCAATGTAGAATGAAAATTAAAAAGGAGTTTCTAATTTACATTAATCAGAGTTGTGTATTTTGAATCGAAATGCATATGATTAAATAATCCTAGTCAGTAATTTCATGTATTATGTTTAATCGGGACATTGTATGGTAGAAGGATTGAATTGTACGGTAACTATTCACAGAATAGGTTCTTTGTTTTCTTTGTGATTAACGTTGTATTCATATTATCTGGATAGTCATGATACATTATTTATAAAGTGTCACTCATGATGGAATAAATATTATTTATTTATATTTGAATTAAAGAAGTTTAATTCATTATAAATAATATAAGAATAGTTCTAAATTATTTATTCCACAATCCTACATGGGCAGGGTAAGTATGTGGAAAAAACATTTGGTGCGTAGGTCATATGATCGATAGCTCCTGAATCCATGATCGAGGAGCTGACAAAAATTGTACACTTGTATTCGAGACAGTTAATCCAACAGAGAATGGAGACTTACCTGAATACGCCAATGAACAAGTACCTAAAGGTTTGTCAAGGTTGCCAATTTCTGACATATTCCACAAGTCACGAATAATTGACTGTCAGGTTCAGTCACTAACAGAATTGCAAAGCTACTTTGATAGGGTTTTTTGGTTTATGCAAAGCTGCTTTTATTCATAGAATTGGTATATATTTTTTTTCGGAAGTGCAGACTTTGGAACAAAGTTGTAGAAATGATTCTCTGACCGTATTAGCAGAATTGCAGAATTACTACTGCAGAATCACAGAATTGGAAAAAACTACAGAAAAATGAACAAAAGAATGAAAAAATCTGTTAGAATATCCTTAGCTTTCATACCATGTAAGAAATGAACTCTCTTTGTTAATTTTTCAGATTGTAAGTTACTGAATTTATACAGCCTAATTCTAAGAGTAAAACAAGGAAACATGTTAGCTTAATTCTAGGAGTAAAACAAGGAAACATGTTAGTCAACAATTTTAGGAGGAATAAAAGGAAACATGTTTTCCCGAAAACAAGGAAACATGTTTTCCAACGTTATGATCTTCCATGTCAACATCACTTCTATTAATTGAAGAATCAGCTAACCAGAACACGTACTTACACTTTACTCAAGATGACCAAGAAGAACAATTCAGTTTATTATTCTCTCAGTCTCACCAAAAGAAAACCTAGAGTAAGTTAAATAAATAGATAACAAGAATAGTCAATATTCCAAGAAGATAAATCACATGCATCACAGAGGAATTTATCGATGCCAAGGATAGAATGTTTTAGCATACCATAAACTTGTAGGAGCCGTTGTGCTGGAGTCTTGTCAGACTGTCTAGGGCCTGATGGAAGCTTCAGGGCCTATATCCCCAAAATAACAGATACAAGAACAAGATGCAGTTAATTTACAACCAAAATGAATAATTAAACAAGAAATCTAATTTATTCAAAAATCAAAAGAATGTCAATCTAGTAAAAGAATATGTTTACTGTAGTAAGATAGTCAATGTAACATTTCCAGATAACTTTAAAAAGGACAAAAAGAAAAAGAAAGAACTTTTTACTGTAAAGCAACTGTTCCTTTTTCCTTCTTTTTCTCTTAAAAATCTTAGCTTCTACTTGTGAAAACACTATTTTACAAAGTTAATTAAACCAATAAACGTACCTTCAAACCTTTCAATGTCCTCACAAAACCCAAGTCTTAACACTGAAATCTCTTTAACCTAGATCCCAAACTAACCACCGGATTTATCGATCTTGCACTACTCGAAACAAACAAACAAACAAGCAGACAAGAAAAACTTACAATTTTATTGAACTTCTCAATTGTGGCCAGCGGTATAGTGCCAAGTGCAACAATATTCCTGGATGTTTCACTCTTGAATCGAATATGCAAAACATTATAAAAATATTAGAGAGAAGAGAGACATTCATAAGTAAATATCAGCAGATGTATAGATTAAAATTGTGCATTAAGAAAAGGTCCACCATTTAGAGTTGCATAAACCTACGCAAGTCTGGCTGAAGCAAATATCACAGTACATAGTGTGAAGTAAGAAAAATGCAAGAAATATACATAAATTCATGTACCCATTACTTATCTGTTCCTAAACAAAATAAAGCACAAGAAAGTGTCTGCCAATGAAAATTTGTATACAAATCAAGATATTTTATGAAAAAACCCTAATTATGGTACAAGATGCAAATAAAATCTGAGCTACATAAATTTGTGCTTCATGTACCTCGAAACTACAGTTCAGCTTCTTCTAATCTTTAGGCCAGTCCTACATGTCTTAGCAATATGGCATCATTAAAAACATTTAAAAAAAAAAAGAAAAATAAAATAAAAATGATCCACAGAAGAAACCATAACATCATCTAAGCTCAAAATCAAGTATTGGCATGTCACCATGGCTCAAAGACGCGGTAGTGGCTTATGTTTCGGAAGGTCATTTTTTGACTCGGTATTGGTTTCGGGTGACACGCACCATTAGCTAGTTAGTAGCTTCAAAAAAAGTAAAATAAATATGAAAAAATTCTAAATAATAAGAACAACAAGATGAATCAATTAAGTTCACAAAAAACACTATTTAGTACACATAACATTGTCCAAATGATAAAACAAACATCTCGCAGATATGTTTAATCAATTTTACGTTTGAATAAAGTTAATATTGATGTTTTTTTTCAAATGGTTGAGCACACATGTTCTGTAGAATTTAAGTACAATTTAACTTAACTAAGTATATTTTAAGTGCAATTTTTTCAAATTTTTCCAAGTTGTACTTAACTAGGTAGTATATAGGTACAATTTAATTATAATTTAAGTACAATTTAGTTTAACTAATTGTATATTAAGTACATTTTTTTTTATTTTAGTTATACTTAAATAGGTGCTATAAATATATTTCAAGTACACTTTTAACTTAATTAAGTACATTTGATGTACAATATTTTTTTACTTTTTCTAAGTTATACTTAACTAGGTACTACATAGGTACATTTAAGTATAATTTATAGAGAAAGGGTTGTTTTCTTTTGTCATCTCTCTTTTATAGCTATCAATATATTTGATTTTTTTTTGTGGCGTTTCTCCCTTTTATGCCGTGATTTCTCTTTTATTTGGCTTGAAACCGCTACGTTATGCCGAGTTGTTGAAACTTCGTCTAAAGCTACCATTTACATGAATAATTCCCTTTACGCTGTGATCTTTTATTTGATCCGAAGCCACTATGTTACGCCGAGTTGCCGAAATTTCGCCTAAACTTACCCCTATGAATAATTCTTAATTTTGCGATTCGTGTCAAGTTTGCGGTTCGGCCCCGATCAATACCTAACTAATACGCCAATATTTCGGCGTAATGGCTGATACTTTGAACCATGCATGTAACTGTGTACTGTGCTCAAAGTCTTTGAACTCTGCTTGTTGGAAATAAGACGAAATAAAATTTCATACAATATATCATTATTCAGCCTTATGATGAATGGCAAATCCTAATATGCAATTATCTGATATAATATAATTTCTTGTGTTACAAAGTAAAAAATCTGCATATAAGTTGGAGCCCTTTCATCACTACCAATCTACCACTACTCCACTTCTACTATTACAGCTACTCATAAAACATGCACTATAAAATATGCAACAGACCATTGGATTAAGCCCAAAATTTTCAAATAACAGGCACTTGGAACTCATATTATATGCATCACTTACCAGAAATAGAAGGCGAAAATTGGTAACAAACAGGGTCCCTGCCTTATTAGCATTAACAAGAAAAACACCATACCCCTGGAATCAAACACAACAAATTCAATAAGCCTCATCATATGCTTGAATAAAATGGTCAAAGATTAAAATGGAAAGAAGAAAAAAGAACCAAATGTGATATAAATTTTTTCTTTTATAATAGAAGTCTATTGGACAAAGAAACATTGATACATACGTAAAATAAAGACAAAGGGGAAAGAAAAAAAAGCGGGAGGGGGGTCTTCAAGATGAAGAACAGAAAAGGAAGGAGAGAGAGAGATTTAGATAAAAGATCTTATTAGAAAAGAAAGGCCCTCAAGGTCATTGAAAGACAAAAAATATTGTCACTATAAATGCTTGGGTTGTTGACCGCTGCAAGCCAGTTATCCCAATAACTTTCCTGACACCTCTAGTTTCAAATGAAAGGTTTAAAAGATCATTAGGCCACAGTTTCATGGTTCCTATTCGTACTGGAAATCAAAACCAAACTACTAGCTTGTACCCTTCTTTTCCACACGAGATTTTGTTCTTGTTGAGTTTTTTCCCTCCCCTTTTTTCTTTGTTTTATTTAACTTATTACATTTATGATTATACGTGTGCTTTTATATACGGGTGTATTACTCCCTCCGTCTCAAGATAAAAATCCTTATAATTTTAGATAGTCCCAAGTTAAATGTCAACTTACCTTAAATAATCTATTTTTTTACAATAATTTGTCTATAATATCCTTAGTATTGTCATATTTCTATTCTCTATGAATATTTATGGAACATCACTAGTTATGTGCAGAAAACTATGCAATTAAATGAGAATTTAAATATGAACAATTTTATCATTTTATACTCTTTCTTAATATGCATAAAAAGTCAACCATGACTTTTATTCTAGGACAAGGGGAGTATTATTTTACTTATCTTCATTTATTGTTTTTAGAGGAAACGGGAAATAAGCCACAACGTACCTAAGAGGTACACCGCTTACCAAACGATACCGTTTCAAAGCCAAAACAAACACCTATTTTATTCATTCTCTCCCACTCGAAGACAACGTTATTCTCTCTCTCTAAATTGATCAAAGCCTTTGTCCAAATTGGTCACAACTGCAACCCTCTCCAGCGCTCAAGTCAATGATGGTCGCAATTACAAAGAAGATGATGGTGAGGTTGTGATGAAGAGTTGGGTGGCTCTTTAAAAAGTATGTTTCTCAGTTCCTCTGCCTCTCAATTCTCTCTCTATTTTCTCATTAGGGTGGAGGTTGAGTGGCGGAGGGCAGATTTAAGGTTTAGGGTTCACCTATTCAAGTTCAAATTTCAAGTTTAGGATTTATTTTGGATCAGTATTTAGGGTTTAGGTTTCAATTTTAGGATTCACTTTGTGTTTAGGGTATAATTTTTTTAGAATTTAAGGTTCAATCTTCAAGTTTTAGGGTTTAATTTAGGTTTAATATTAGGGTTTAGGGATCACTTTTGGCATTTAGGGTATATTTTTATAAAATTTAGTGTTCAATTTTCGGGTTTTAGGGTTTATTGTTAAACTTTTTAGATTAGGGGTTCAATTTTAATATTTAAGGGTTAATTTCAAGGAATAGCTCATAAATTTTGGCCGAAAGGAGAGGAATTGTGATACTGTTGTGCGCAGCTTATATGAGTTGCGTTTTATGTCCTGTAAGCCCTTCTTTTTAATTATCTAAATTTTGATTTTATTCTTTCTTATCTTTTTAGTTTTCTTCTTGCCTTATTTCTTTTAAGCTAACAAATGGAACTCATTTTCAACTTAGCAACTAATTTGGGATAAAAGGTGTTGTGGAGTTGAGACCCGTGAGGACAAATTTCTAAACTTCTAGCTGAACCAACTTTTAACCAAATTTTTAAAAGCTCTCCTTTAAACTTATTACTGCTTGAGCATTTTATTGGCCCCAACACTTTCTTATGAATTAGAAAGCAGAACCTCATGTACATGCCCTGAACTCTCTTTCGAAACATTTAACAAAATTTATACTTTTTTTAGAATAAAAGCTGGTAAAGTAGTAAATTAAATCTAATAATATGAACAATCATGCTCCGCATTTAAAAACGCATAAAGCTAGTTGGTTAGCAAAATTGAAATTTAACCTTTAGGAGCCAGCCAACTAATCAGGGTGACAAGAATCCGTAGGTCTATTTTGGTCTATTTGAGTTGTTTTATGGCCGAAGTATTAGTATAGCTATAAATGTATACATCCTTAAACTCTGAATTCATTTCTAACACAATATGCAGCTGTTAGATCTCCCACTCTCTATCTTCTCTTAGCTTCTCCTTCTTCATCAATTTACAAAAGTCTTGCTAAATATATTATTCCGCATATTTTTAATAAATGTAATCCTGTATATAAATAGGCATCAAAGGGGATGCCATCCCAGTACACGAGGAGTATATAAAAAGGCATGGACAATAGCCTAATGAACCCTACAAACTGGGAACAAAGCCTTGATACAAAAAGTAATATTAGGCTAAATGGCTAGGCCGCAAAATCAGCAAAAGAGAACCCATGTAAGATTTGTATGCAAAAAACACGAGGAACAAAAATAAATAACTAATATGCAAATTAACAATGTAATGAAAACGGCTCGGAACCGTCGGATTGGCCAGTTGAACCAGGAACCGGCCTGTAAACCAAGCCGGTTGTGATACTGAAACAGAAAGCTTCAAAAACCATCCAAAACCAATAACCACTGTCATTGATAGATGACAATTCAGAGATTTTAGTAAGAAGAGAGAAGAAATAATTGTTGCCTTCAAAAATTGGATTCCAAAGGTGTAAATGTCAAAATAGTATTTATAGAATAGAGATGAGGTAAAGTAAAACGAATGGTGGAAAAGAGGAAAGAGAATGTGTGGTAAATTATGGGAGAGGTGATAGAATATGGTAAGGAATACAAAAGGTTTATTCAGTAAATCTTAAATAAACAATAAAATAAAATAAAAAAGTTTAATATTAATAACACCTTTCATAAAATAAAAACGTTCAAAATGAAACTGAGAACTATTTGAATTTTTTCAAGATACATTAATTTTGTTTACTTATTTAGTATATATTAAAAAAAATTATAATATTATTTATATGTTAAATTATTTATTGTTCAATAACGATTCGACCACTAGTTGAACCAATGACCCTTCCATTCAATAACTTTTTCGATTTTGTAACTGATCCGAGTCTGAAAACATTGCAAATTAGAAAGTTATCCCCCTTCAAAATATCTGCAATTCCTCTCCTTTCAAATGTACCACCACAGACAATGAGGCACAATATACCAATATTTTCTATTACATTTCAACTTCTACAATCTAGCTCCCCTCCAAGCTTCAAATAAGGTTCGGACCGATCCTGGCATCAGCAATGGCACGCCAAACAGAATACATAGTATCACCCAAAGCACTATATCAAATTCATAATGGATAACCAAATGATTTGTCGATTCTTGATCATTTTTGCACATAAACCTGTCAAATTAGCTCTGCCGCCAAGAGAAAAATGCAACCTTCTCGAGACTCGCACACCATATGTATTTTCTAGGTAAACAACCCCCATGTCCTTGCAACACCTCATAGTACGATATCAAGGAGAACCTCCCACTCCTATGAGGAATCAACCCCGAATCACAATTCACATGCATCTTGAATCGGCTCAAACTTTACCAAAAGAGAACAAAATATTCACCTCCTCTAGCTCCCAGTCTTGGAGAAGCCTTCTAAACACGGGTTGTCACGACATACATTGTTTCACAATGGTCATATAATCAGCGGTACCGCTTTCCTATCCACCGCAACGCCAAAAAGGTTCAAAAAATAAAGTAAAAAGGCTCTTCACCAGTCCAAGTTTCTTGCCAGAATTGAATCCTTTGGAAATGCCCCCAAGAAAAGAAATATATATTAGCCATGAACAATACCTTTCCACAAACATACCTCATATGGTGTTTTAGTAATTTGCACTCCTGTTCCAATCCAAATCAATGTACCATCAATCTCTTCCAGAATCGATGTTCATCGGAAAGAAAATGCTACACAACCAAACTCCGTTGAAGGACTTTATTAAAGAACCAAACTCCCTTGGCCCCAAAAATCACCATTCTCTTGCAGCACAAAGATTTCTCCCAACTAACAAAATTGTACTTCCTGTCCTTAATCATTCCCTTTCCATAAAAAATCCTAAACAAGATTCTCCAACCTTCGTCTAGCAGATGCAGAAAGTTGAATCAGAGCAACAGACAGGTTGATCTTATTATAACCACACTACCCTGTTTCAAAAGATAGTAGTGCTTCCAACCCGCTAATCTCCTCTCAAACCACCCCCACCACTAGATCTAAGCTACCATTCGCCTTATGCCTCGCACGAAATGGTAAACCAAAATATGAACACGGCAAAAAAAAATCACATGGCAACCCAATTTTTTTTATCTACCTTCCCCACCAGAATCAATCGACTCTTCCTGATATTGATCTTTATGTAGTTTACTTTTTTGAGCATATTACGAGTATTAAATGCAATCCGCTAATCAACAATCAGCAATTATGTACATACATCTGCATTAAGCTGTAAATGTTCAGAGGTAGTTTGTTTGTTTTTTGCTAGGGTATTTACCAAGTAAGACACTAACACAATAGGACAAGAGACGAAAGATAGTAAGAAATTCCTACAGAAACAGAGAAATAGTAAAAGTGTAATTGGGTGCCACGACGTAGAAAAAAAAAGATAGTGACCATTTCAATATTGAAGTTATTAAAGTCGATGGCATCATTTAGGACCAAGCTAGTTACCTAATTTATACAAACTCACCCAGTTTGTAATAATTCTGTTATAACAGATCTATCTGTTTTGTATGGATGTAGGAATAGTCCCATATCAATTCCATGAGCTTCTTTATAAAGAATGTAAGGCATGATGATGAAATATACCCTATTACTTATTCAAATTCTCTTCTTTCATCATTCTTACTCCTCTCTGCTTCTACACCTCCTTCTATTTTGATTTCTTTGGTAAGTGTTACAAGGAGGGGAAATACTTTTTTAAGCTGTAAATTCAAAATTCTGATTTCTATTCCACATAATCATGGGACGCTACAAAATTCAAAAAACACAAACCTTGCTATCCAAATAGATATATTTACATATGTTTTGAGAATACAACAAAATTTATATGCTTCACTGTATACAATTACTTGAACAGTATGCAATAAAATCATGCTGAACATAAATTTGATGCCAAATTTATGATGATAAATTAGTTGGCACAAAATCTTGATAAAATGCATATCTATATCAGTTTTATCCAACTATCAATCGATACCAATATTCTACAAAACTTGGAAAAAAAGAAAGGATAAATAAAACTTGTATAAACGCACCTCAACAATTACTTGTTCGGCTTCGAGCAAAAAATCCAATACGGCATGGGGAACAGACCTTGAAACAGGCTGAAAATTGCACAATGTGAAACAAAATCAATTACAATTGAGTTGAATTCAATTGAAGGGAGGAAAAGTGAAAATATAATGGTATTACTTCAACTTTGGTCCATTCAAGGGCATCCCAGCTTCCGGCACCTTCAATCTTCTCCAACTCAGTGAGTCGAGTGTCCGAGTCGCGGAGGGGAGTGGATCGTCCGGAGCGAGTTCTAGGTGCGGCCATCGGCCAATTTCCGCCCGTAACTTGCAGAATGTAGAGAGAGAAAGTTTCACCGGTCGTTTGGAGAGGGAGACAGAGAAAGAGAGATATTACGGAGTTAGGAATTTCGGTGATTCTGTTGAATCTTGGCTTCGATTAGGAGGAACTTGGGTTCGATTTGTGGCGTGGAGTTATCAAAAATATATACTCCTTCCATTCCGTTCCAAATTATACATATACTACCATAATATTGTATTTAACCATATCGTAATTTTATGGTTCCGTTGGTTTTTTGTTTGGTTAATTTTTCGTGATTTGTTCATTTATTTTTTTTAAATGATTGTAGTCTCTCTCTCTCTTTTTTCTTTGGGTCATCTCACGTTAACATACTTTTGGTTTTTCTCTAATTATTCTTTAAATAAATGCCACACTTTTTTTCAGTTTTCTGTATAATGTTAATGAAATACTTATACTTTTGGGGAACTCAAAGTGTCACTTTGTTCCAATTAATCAAACAACGAAGAAAGAAGCAAGGTATCATAATAGGACCTCCCTAGGTAATTGAACTCTAAGTGGTCGAACCTTAGTGGGTTGAAACCTAGGGGGCCAAAATCTAGGCTGGCCGAACCCTAGGGGGTTTTTGTCTTTTGGTGACTTTGTTCCTTTTCCTTTTTAGGTTTTCTTAATATCTCTTTTTTGGGCTAAGTCTTCTCATTTGAGTTTCAGATTTTTTTTTTTGTCGAATATTGTCAAAGGGAGATTGTTTTAAAGGCGACCTTGTTTGCTCAGGGTTCATCATTTCTCTTTTACTGTGGTAAGCATTTAATTTTGAATGATTTCCACTTTCTTTTCTTATTTCATGAAATTCTCATGTCAAGTCCCCTTTGTTGTAGGCCAATTCTGACGAGCGTTCCGCGTACCCAAAAATC
Source organism: Panax notoginseng (assembly GCA_016801055.1). Classification (NCBI taxonomy): domain Eukaryota; kingdom Viridiplantae; phylum Streptophyta; class Magnoliopsida; order Apiales; family Araliaceae; genus Panax; species Panax notoginseng. The sequence goes on from CM029015.1 coordinate 123,881,539, forward strand.
GCTAAGAAGATCCCCTTATTTAGTGAATGGAGCATAACTCCTTTATATAGGCCCTTTGTTGTCTTTTGGGAACAAGTAAACTATGATCCTTCAGCTTTTCCTTTACCTGACAAAGAAGGTCTATTTCTATACACTGCGACTTACAAAAGTTGGGACAATTTCTCATGTTCTGATTGTATTCCCCGCATGTGTATTAAGAAACAAGAATACCCTTTTAAGCATGTTCGCTTCCTGTCTGATTCATGGAATCGCCTCCAAGGATAGCAGCATTACACTGACGAGATTCATGGAAATCCTGGTCATGTAAAGATGCTCGTGGAGGCTGGTATTTTGCATTGCATCCAATTATATAGGGATTTTCATATCCATCAAAACATCTTACCTTACTACTTTCCCGCAGGTGCTCCTCTACCTGCACACTTATCACCGCTTAGGGGGAATTCACCCCTACTTTAGAGGATATCTACGCCATTTACTAGTAGGTCTTCTTTCCATTTTGTTCATTTAGCATCGTCATTTTTCTTGGTGTTGGTCGAAATCTAATTACGCTCACACGTAAGTGCACGTGCTCAACAAGTAATATAATGATAAGTCAAGTATCGTTTCCACAGAGACCAGTATGAAATTAATCTTAACAATTACCAACTTTATATTAATCCAAATTTTATTAAACTATCCAATTCAATTATTATAACTATTAAAAACTAAAAACATGAAAATACCAAGCAAGCAACAAAACTAAAAACTATAATTCCAAGCAAATAATGGAGAATAAGGCTTACAACTTCACTTTAAGTATCACTCTGATTACTATACCCTATTTCAGTTCAATTCACTATCTCAGTTTATTAATCAAAAACACTCAAATAGAACTAGTCATATCTCAATGCACTAATACCATATTAACTTAAATCCATAAATTAGATAGAATTAAGTTAAACACCTTAATCAACTAATTCACTATATCTCTATGTGAATTATAACCAAATAAGGTTTAAGTTCAAGTTCTCTACCCGATTACATGCAACGTTAAGTATATCTCTACCTTAACATTCATCAAGATTTCATTCAATCACAGAATTCAAGAACACATGCTATAGTGACTAAGTCTAGATTCATATATCGTCTCTCGAGTCTATATAAATCCACACAGAATTGGTGATCAAGCAATCCATAAATTAAAGCACAAATCACAATAGATAAACTGAATGATAGATTATTAAACTGAAATTCAAGGCTACATAATCATTGTTCCGTCATAAGCCTAATAAGTAAATTAGTTCATCACGAATGAAATAAAAACTGAAATCATCAAAGTAATCATCATCCCAATTACAAAAATTGAATTAAAGAAGTTGAATGAATACAAAACCACCCTTCTCCTTAGCTTCAATATGCAATTCTCGTGACTTAGACCTTCAATCCTTCCTCCAATGAGTTTTCTCAAAATTAGGGCTTAGAATTGCTAATTGATTGTTTGATCTTATCTCCCTTGTTGTTTCTTGTTAATATACCACCTAAGACACGTATTCTGACCATCCTTGATGTCCAATATAGTTCCAAACTATGTCAACCACCTTCCTTCACGCCTCTGCAGCATTACAGTTCAGTCAGGAGTCTTTGCCTTTTCCTGTACCCCCGCCCCGGTAGGGGTTTTCCTTCTTTAAGTGCCCGCCCTGACGGGGGGTGCTTTTGTTTTCTCCTCAGTACCCCCGCCCCGGAAGGGGTTTTGTATGTATAAAGTACGCCCCGGAGGGTGGTTAATCTGCAGAAGTTCATTTTTAGCTTCTTTTCTTGCCAAGTTTCGCCACGAAACCACCTTTTAAGCCTGCACACGCTACGCCACCACACCTAAACATAAAATAATACAAAACAAGTAAAACGAATCACAAAAATAACGAATTAACACAGTTTAAGCTCAAATTAGAGGCCGATTCGTAGGTATAAAACCTACTCATCAAACTCCCCCAAACTTAAATCCGTGCTAGTCCTCGAGCACAGAACAAAATAAAAATGCTATGCAATGCAATGTAATGCAACTAGTCTATATGCCTACGAATCCAGCAATAGTGATAGAAACAAGTCTGTTCAACCGGCCTTATAGAAATCAAGTAAACATGACAATACTTCATATTGAAACCAATCAATAAATTCCTATCAATCATCAAATCTTAAATTGTAATCAATGATATATATAGTGTGTGTGTGTGTGTGTGCGTGTGCTCAACACCCATGTTAACTAATGCAAATTCAAATTCAATACATAACAAGTCTTTATGAAGGCATCATACATCGTAAATTCAAGAATGTTAAAAACAGTCAAGATCCAACTAAAATCAAACAATTACCACTATCAAGGGTCCAAATAGGGTACTTATGCTTTATTTTTCATTTACGGAGGCTTTTTGCTCTTATTTCTCGTTTTATTCATATATTTTTTATACATATATCTATGTAATGTCTTATTCCCTTAGGCTTTTCAATGTTACCTTAACGAGCTTTCGACCAACTACTCCTAGACCATTGAGACCTTAGGGCGCTAGGTGTAAAGACAATCTCCTCGGGCTTACTTACTAAAGTAACAAAGGCCACAAAATTAGACAAGCATGCCACGGTGTTTATTTTTTTTATATTTTTTTTATGAAACTTATATACCCCAAATTTCCTCCCAAACTTAGGTTCTTGCCTAACTTTCGCCTTCACTAGCTATCCTTGTCATTCTTTTATTCAAACTAGCATTATCCTTTAGAAGTCCTTTATGTATCAATTTGAACTAAATCAATCAACATAGTTGTTATTATCGTGCTAACCTTATTATACCAGTTTCAAACAGGAAAAGATCCAATTCATAACAAAAATCACATCAAAGTTCTAATAGTCAGTATTATACTTATCTACTCGAAGTCAGTCTCATCATTGACCAAAATAGACTGTAACATATCAAACCGCTGGACTCATGCAAAACAACATAATACTTAACTAAAACTTTTTGTGATATATATATATATATATATATATATATATATATATATATATATATATATATATATATTATGGAGTTGGAGTAAACATAACAGAATTAAGAACTAATAAAAAAACTATTTACAAACCTACGCTACTATGCAACTATTACACTACATGAATGCAAACATATAATAATCTAAACATGAAAATAACTTATGCAACACTATAACAACTAAATTAAACATGTAAACATAACAAAATTAAACTAACTCCCCCAAACTAAACAATTACAATGTCCTCATTATAAAATTAAAGCAATAAGTGTAAGAGGACGTCCCTGTAATTGTAAGAACCAGAGAATTTCAGAATTTATTAAAATAAAAATTTAGTAAATAAAATTCTTAAGGCATGAGAAGGGTTCGAATAAGAATATATATATATATATATCGTTGTGAGGTATGTGGTATTGTGTTGCATGGGGTAATATAAACTATGCAATAAGTGATTTCTGTGTTTAATAAATATATTATTATTATATATTTGTTATTTATTGAAGAGGCGAGTTATTTGAAGTAAAGAAGATGATTAGAATTTTATCTATCGATATTAAATAATTTATGTGAAATTATTTTATCATAGTAAGTTGGTGACATTAAATATATTTGATAATCACCAACTCCTTGAGTATATTTACGAGTAGGTATCAAGGCTAAGGCAGTGCAACCGTACCCTTTAATGGTAGATGTATAGGAGCTAGGCTAAACGATTCCTTCAGAGAGCGGAGGTATATACGAATTAGTAACCGATCTAACTCACTATGAAAACAGTGTAGACGAGACGGAAACTAATTTGTTGGTTGTTTGTGGGAAACCACTCAGTGTACTATATTGAATACTATTAAAGACTCAATGTGTGCTAGGTTTAGACTTGTATATGTACGTTGTTGACGAGAGAAGAAATCGATATATCTTCAGATAAATATTGGTTAGAGATTTATTGATTAATATTGAGATATGGTTAAATGTATAGATTAAAGAATTGTGTTGAGACAATTTATAGAAAGGAAAGAGAAATAATTATAGTATATTTCTAATAAAGGATATTAAAATAAATTCTAGCATTTGATTATTTTAATAAAAGGGGAAATATTATTTTGATATTACCTTATAGGTAATGTGTGGGATTAAGTAATATGGTAAATATATTAAAACATATTTGCTATATAAGTTGATGGAAATAATTTATCATAATAAGAAATAAACTTATTTTTTATATATAGTGTGCACATGTGTCGTGTATGTAAATATTTTAATAATACATAGATATTATATTTAGAATAATATCTTGAGAAAATGAGTAAATCGTTTTATTATGATTAGTTCCTATATTTAGAGAAAACATGATAAAAACATCTTATGTTATGGCGAAATACATAATTTTGATTATAGTAATGTATTTCTAAGAGGGTTAAAGTTAAAAGAAAACTAAGTTATTTTAATAACTTGAGTTATTATATTACCGTGAATGTTATAAAGAATATTTAAATATTTCCATTTATATATGTGAGCCTTGTGATATAATAGTTCGATGTAAATTGAACAAATTATACATAGTAATGTGGTGGGAAATGAATAAGTAATGAGAATGAGAATAAGCTTAATGTAAGCTTGTGAGATATGCCTAGTGTGGCAAAGTGATGGAATAAGCATTCATTAAATAATTCAATGAATGAATAATTGAAGGAATTAAATTGTATGTGCAATGATTTTATATTTTATAGTAGCTACATCTATATGATATGAAATAAAGTGGGACACTTCAATGGTAACTATATAATATAGGAAGTATTTGAATACAGATATATAAAGACTAGTATGTTAGCACTATGTACAAGTTAGATAATAAAATGTAACATGGTGCAATAGACCACTTCCATGACCATATTATAAGATGTAAAGTTAAGAATAATATTATTTTGTGAGATTATATTATTACAAGCTTGTGAACTATTAATTACTAAGTTCACATAATTATGTCTTGTGTGGCATAACTAGTGAAGTTAAATCAAAGGAAAAATTAATGGGAAGTATTAAAAGAAAATAAATGAGTTAATAAATAATTGATATTAATTATCATTATAATAATTGAGTGTATTTGAGATAATAAAGTTTATGAAATAGAATGGGTTGAGAGTACCCAACTAAATTCTAATTAGCATAATTAAAATATTATTTGGACTAGTCCAATGTACATGAGATATAAGAGTATATATGGGTGTATATTTAAAATATAAGTATACTTCGTATATGTGGGTAGGTACATGTATATGTGCATATATGTGTCCATAACTTAATTTAATATAGTAATGTTAAATTATTATAATTGATTTAACAAGTCCAAAAGAAATTTGCCTTAGTAGAGTTAGACCCATTTTACTGATAAATTAGAGAGTAATATAACTTGTCCCAATTTCTTAGTCCCACAATGGCATCAGCCGTGTGTAGGCCAATGACATATTCGTGTGAGACCCCAAATTTTATGAATAAAGATTTAATTTTCTCGAAATATTTTTTTTTGAATATTATGGTATAATATTATAGTTGTGGGTAATATTTATAAATTTTGCAAAGTAAGCAAGTTGTTATATAATATTCGATTGGTCGGGGAATATTCATTTTAACAGGAAATATTCGTACGACGACACAATCATTGGTGGACCCCACAACGAAATTAATGTCGGAATAAGAAAACGACAGAAATATCTTTTTATTAAAATAACGGCGGAAGTTTTATCGTTAAACTGTTGAACTACCCGATAGTAAAAGTACAGTAATACGCGTAGTTGCATAGTAGCACGCGGTATTGATTATTGATGCTTATGTGAGAAGTCACTCAGTTTTGTTCTATTATTGCTACAGTAATTGCTACATAGTATCTCACGTTATTTGATTCAATTATTGTCGATATTTTATATATTATTAAATCAATAATTGAGATGATACAGTTATTCATATTATTATTTACAATATTGACGATGTCTAGAAAGTTCTGTCGAGGAGAGGTTTGGTCACCTAATTGCGCGCCAATAGGGAGAAATTCTTATTGGAAAACCCCCTCTTTCCTGAGAACGATCTGGTTGTTAAATATTGCAAATACTAATAATGATGAATAAATTTTGTTAAAAATATTGAGAAAATTTTTATGAAGTATTTGATGTAAATTTTACTTATTTTATGGACCCCCATTTACCCATTTTTCAAAATAATCGGTACAAATTTATTCTATAAAGGTGGGGGCCACATGTGGAGCCCACACGTTGGATGAAAAATGGGGGGGGGGAAGATATTCACGGATAGAATGATGGAAGGATGAAATGATGTAGTGAGGGAATAATAGAATGGTGGAAATGGTGGAAAAGAATGGAGTATATATATATATATATATATATATATATATATATATATATATGAGAGTGATGTGTGTGAAAGTGATGTGTTGGTGGAAAAGTAAAATTGGTGTGTGTGATAGTGATATATATAATATGTGTGTGAGTGGAAAATGGTGGGGGAAAGTGATGGGTGGAAGAGTGAAATGAAGTGTGTGTGTGTGTATATATATATATATATATATATATATATATATATATATATATATATATATATATATATGATAATGACATGTGGGGATGGGGGAAAGAAAAATGTGTGTGTGGGGGGGGGGGAGAGAGAAATGTGTTATACGAAAAAGAGAAAAAAAGAGAGGAAGAAAGGGGGGAGGGAGTAGGTGCCTTGGAAGAGAGGGAGTAATATATATTTTGTGCATGTGTGTGTTGTTTGAATGTGTGTGTATATATATATATGTGTGTTACGTGAGTGTGTGATAACTTATATATATATATATATATATATATATATATTATATAATAAGTTTTATTTTTTTAATTATAAATAGAATATATTATATTTTATTTAAAATTTTCGTTTTATTATAATATTTTATTGCATAGTGTTGCATAGTAAATTAAAATTTTCAAACGTTTCAGCCGAACGAATTCGCCCGTGAATTCGTTCAAATCTTTACTGTGTAGTCCGTGATTTCTAAATTCAAATAGTATCCTTTCCATTCTCCTATAAATATGATGCTTAGTTAGAATTGAAAATCACACCAGAATCAGAGAATTCTTCTTCTATAATATTGAGCGTATTTCTTTCGAGTTTTAGAAAGCTTTGAGCGTAGAAAACAGTGAAAGTTTTCTTCAAGAATATCTCCGCCCTACCAGTTGGAATACTCTTCTTTTCAAGGTAAGGGGTATTATTTATTTCATATTCTGAAGAAATATTATTTTTCGTATTCGTATGAATATTATTTCGTTCAATATTCGCAAGAAATATTATTTTCACTTAATATTCGTAAGGAATATTATATTCGTTCAATATTCGAAAGGAATATTATTTTCGTATAATATTCGTAAGAGATATTATTTTGTTCAGTATTCGTAAAAAATAATATTTTCTTCCATACTCTGTAGTATGTAAGTAATATTATTCTGTTTCAGATTTCGAATTCTATACTCATTTTGTTAAGTTTTAGCTTCTATACTCCATGAAATTAGTAGAATATCCTTGATATTTGCACTTCATCCAGTATCTTTTTATGAAAATATTATTTTGAGCATTCTTGATAAGTTTTAACATTTTCATGCCGGGGTACTATTCACGGGGTTACTATTCCTGAAGTTACTATTCACAGGATACTATTCACTCGGTTACTATTCACCCGGGGTACTATTCATGACAAAAATTAATTTCTTTTCGGTCCAAATCATTTTTGATACAATATTATTCTTGAATTTTACTCCACAAAGCAGTATCATGTTGACAATTTGAACGTTATTGAATTCTGGATAAATTAAATTATACATCTTTAAAATTTATCCTTGAACTTGTTTTATTGAAATATTATGTCATTGTCATCATCCTCATGCTTATATTATTATGAAAGTCATCTTTGGCCGTAGTGCATAGATGGACTTGGTATGATTATGACTAGGGATTATTCGGTATAATCATGACCGTAATGTTACAAATGATGTGGTAAAAGTCCTCATTGGCCCGTAGTGCATTGATGGACAGTTTTTGGTATGATTATGGCCATGGATTCTCTTCGGCCAAGTGTGTAAAGATGAATTGTTTTATGGCATGATCATGACCGTTGATGAAAACACGATTATCTTTAGCCCGTAGTGCATGGATAATTCGTAGTCGTGATACTAAAGAATATCCTTGGCCCGTAGTGCAGGGATGATTCGATGATGTGGATTATTTATTAAGCTGAGTCTCAGCGATAAAACTTTTGATAAATTCTTTTAAATCATAAAAGATAGTAGATATCATGCTCTACTTGACTCTTCTAATGGATTGCTTGTTCCGCTGCAGTTAAACTTGATGTTTATTATATTTTACCAGTTTAACACTGTTGAAGGCTAACGATAATTTATTCTGCAATATCTTAGTCATAATATTTCTTACTGGGCTAGTTGAGCTCACCCTTTGCTTTCATTATTCTCTTCGGGAAAAGAGAATATAGCTGGGACTAGTGGGGAAACGGAGTGACGGTCCAGATGTTTGCATTAGTAGTCTTCACTATTCTGTGAAATAGTGTGATAATAAATGTATTGAGGACTTATTTTGAGTTTGAATACTGTCTAGAAGATAATATTTGTATTAAAACTCACAGCTCATGATGTATATTTAAGTTTGTATTTGTATTCAGTACCATGTATTTGATGACTCAGAATGGGTGATGTATACCTATTTTAAGGGCGTCACAATTCCCCTCTTTGCTGAGAAACCAAAAAGGCTAGAATGCTTGCTAATGATGTCTATGAGAATGGTGGAGAGGGAGTGGTTAGCCACTTTCCACCAACTCCTTGACCAGCATCTTCTTCTTCTTCCTCTTAGTTTAAATTGTTGGGCAAAATCATTGTATGGACAATGATTTCTCTATAAATGGGGACTTCTCCTTCTAATTCCCATTTGCTGAGATATTCTGTTAAGCTTCCTATTAAGAGTGAGTTGCCATTAGTGAGAGCAATCTGAGATTGGAATATTGAAGAGCAATAGTTAGCCAATCAAGCTTTAAGAAGGTAATATCCCTTTATATGTTCTTAAATTCAAATTTTTGCAAGTTCTTAGAAAAGTGTTAAAAATATTTATTTTGAGTTAAAAATTTTATGGTGGAAGCATGATAGAATATGTCAATTGATGTTAAGCATTGTTAATATGGTTGAATACGAAATCAACGAAAGTTAAACGAAGTAATTTGGTCAAGTAACGAATCCGTAGTGAAGAGAATCGTTAAAGGTGTTAAACTTTGGAAAAATGGCATAAATCTTGAATTGATTCTTGAATTTGATTGTTTGCATATTTGGAATTGTTAGAAGCAAGCTAGGGATGTTTAGTAGTAAGTTTACATCAATTAAGTATCATTACATTACTGTTTGGATGGGAGTTTAGCATGATAGCTCGTAGCAGGAGAGTGCCATTTTTGCAACTATAGTAGCCATGCCCGCCCCGGCGGGGGTTCTGCAGTAGCCATTGTGACGACCCCAAAATAGGTCCATTCCACCCAACCCATTCTGAGTCGCCAAATACATGGTACAGAAAACAACTACAACTTGTATCAGCTTGCCACCGCAGAACGGCGTCCCCTACGGAGAGTCTGGCTTCGGTGCATCCCCCATCAACAGGAAGTCACCAGCGAGAGGCTCGGGGCTCTTTACTTATAGCTCTGATACCAACTGTGACTCATGTCCCATCAGTGGACATCACCTCACAATAACACCTTACATAAAGGTATAGTCAAAAACTGTTTTAGAAATTAGAATCTTTGGGAAGTGCTCCAGGAAACCTTCGTACATGGGAGGCCACGCGTCTAGGTTATGATAGATATCATATGGCCACAGAATTATCCTTGGTTGACCCAATAGACCCCAAAGAAAAACGAGAAGATTACTATCATATTCTTCCCAATGGTGAGTCTTCTCTTGACATATCATTATCTCTACTGTCTCTAATTGAGAATTATACTTCAAACAAACACCAAGATTATATAGGTAATGCTCGTATATATACTCGGCAAGCGGATGAGCACAACCCTGTCCTATGATGACACGAGGTTGTATGTCATTAGACATCCTGTATGATAGTGACAAAACACCCTTCCAACGTTGGGTTCGCCTCACCCTATTTTCTTCACTTAAATGATGACCATCGTTCTATTCCCTTGTTACCCCCGCTCGACCCAGCTACACTCTTATTACCTGAAAGGAATTGTGAAGCAAAAGGGTGAGCACAACTAGCTCAGTAAAGAATATCATGACTAAAGATAATTAAATTATCAATAGCCTTCATCAATAATAAATCAGAGATTTAGAACATATGGTGGATGATAGAAAATTTCAACCATAGTTGCAGCGGAACGAGCAATCCATTAGAAGAGTCAAATAGACTATAAAGTCTATTATCTTCTCCATGTTAAAAATTCATCAACAATGTTTTATCCCTGTAACATCAATCAACAGTTCCTTTTCACAATCATATGAATAACTCATAATCATAATTGTGATTCTAAATTTTTCTTCGCACCCAGGACGAAGAATATTTTCATCACTTGTCTTTACCTGAAACATCAAAGATCATGGTTATACCAAATCACAGTTCCTGTTTATAATCATACTAACAAATCCATCTTTGCACTACGAGCCAAAGATATTCATCAACAAACCATCTTTGCACTACGGGCTAAAGATATTCAACAACAGTTCATCTTTGCACTACAGGCCAAAGATATTCATCAACAGGCCATCTTTGCACTACATGCCAAAGATATTCATCAACAATTCATATTTGCACTACAGGCCAAATATATTCATATCTCAAAGAAATATATAATCATTTCAGAATTTATATAAACAATAATTATAACCATGTTGATCAATTCACCTTTGCACTTAAGCTTAAGATATTCAATTATAAATTCAATGGTCATGATCATACCAGTCACAATTCAACTTTGCACTACAGGCCAAAGAGAACCCTAGTCATGATCATACCAATAATCTACCCATCTTTACACTCCAGTGAAAGAGAATTTCAACATCAGGGTTATAAAAATGTTATATATGATAATAAAATCAATATAATCAATACATAGTTTTAATCTCAAGAGTAATATTCGTAACTCATGAATAGTAAATCGTGAATAGTAACTCATGAATAGTAACTCCGACACAAAAGATAGAAATTCCACAATAAAATCCATACCAATATTTCGGTATAATGATATTGAAAGAATAACATTACTTAAATTTATAAACAATTTATTTTAATTGTTTACACTTTACTAATTAATGCATTTAATCATCATAAAATGCCAACTCTTACAATTTCATCATCAATAACCAAAACCCTCATCAAAAATCTGCATATACCTCATATAGGATTCTCAAGCCATAAAATCCTATTTTCCAATTTTCTTTCTTCACAAAACATATTTAATTCATTTACTCATAACTAGACCATTTTCATGAAAAATACCAAATCAGTTTCAAAAATATTTCTTTTCTGGGATTTAGCATAATATAGTCCCATAGTGAACATATATTTTTCTCAGAATTTTTAAAAGTCATTTACTATTTTTCATATGGCCAAAATAGCCGAATATTTAGACATTTATCAAAAATTGTACTTTTGTCTAAAAATTCTGAAATTCATAGAGCATACTTCTATCATATACATGTACTCCCAATAAAAATTTCACCAATTTTGGAGTTAACCACAAGGAATTATAAGCTGTTACTTCTAAAATAGTCTTTTCCCGTAAAATTCATAACTCTTAATCTATACATCCAAAAATCACTATTTTTGGACACAATCAATAAAACTCATCAAAATATCATTTCAAATTTTTTCAGAATTTTTGAAGTTCAGAAAAATTACGAAACTGAAAAACATAACAACCCTTAAAATCCCTTACTATCCCTTACTATCCCTTACAATCCCTTACCTCAAAAGAGCAGTACTTCTGATCGGTATAAGGCTGAAGAAAACTTGCACTGAATAGCAACTCTCAAAGTATACTCACAAAATATGCTTCATAATATAGAGAGAGAAAGAGAGAAAGCTTATGTTTCTGGTGTGATTTTCAATTCTAACTTAGCCCTCTATTTATAGGAAAATTTTGGTAGGTTTGACCTGCAACCTGATGGCTTTACCTGCTACTATTCCCACCCACCACATTTGAAATATAATTCAGCACATTTCTTCACCAACCACAAGTGGGGCCCACCAATTCTAGAATTTTCCACCAAAATGATAAACTCCGAAAATTCAACAATTTCTGAACCAGTCATCTCGTAAAATTCATAATAAATCATACGTTCATTTTTAACGGTTCAAAATTTGTGGGCATATACTCAACTTATATATGTATAACATATCCAAAAATTACCACGATCCAACGGTCGGATTAAAAATTATAACCCCCGCAAAATATCTCAAAAACCCTGATTTTTAATACCTCCATTCCGACAAAAATACTAATAAAAACCTCAATATTAACTCCTTCATTTTTTAACCACAAAAATATATCCTTCATTTATATCCACATAAAATAAATATTTTCTTATCATATGAATCAATAATTAATTATTCACAAATAATATTACAGAATCACATTTATGACAACCAGGCCGTTCCCAGGAAAGAGGGGGCTTTCCAATAAGGATTTCTCCTTACTGGCGCGCAATTAGATGACCAAACCTCTCCTTAGACAGAACTTTCTAGACATTGCCAATAATGTTATCTAATAATATTATTCAAATAATATGAATTATTGATCTGATAAATGAAAATACTGTGCAGCAACAATTATTGAAACAACAATAATATAAAATATCAACGCAGCAATTATTGAATCAATAAAATAAAATATTGAATAATAACTACTGTAACAATTATTGAGTAGTGCCTTCTTACGTAAGAATCAATAATTGGTGCAATACCGTGTGCTACTGTATTTTAACCACCGGGTATTCCAACAGTATTAACGGTAACAACTACGCCGTTATTTATAAACAACTTATACTTGTCGTTTTTTTCATTCAATCGCTTTCCGTTATGGGGCCCACACAAGGCTACGTCGTCGTACGAATATTCCCCGACAGCAAGAATATTCCACGACCAAACGAATATTCCCCGACAACAATGATTATTTTATAACCACTTGCTTATTTTGAAAAAAAAATCATATTTTACCCATAACTTTAAACTTTTATCAATTTAACCATTTACTGAATAGTAATTATAAGAAAAATTGAATACTTTTATTTCATAAAATTCGGGGTCTTACAGCCATGGTCGCCCCGGTGGGGGGGGGGGTAGTCTGACTTATAAATGTTGAGAAAATCTAACCGAACATGTTTTACTAAAATGGGAGTAACATTTTCATACAAACTCCGATTGAGAAGATTCAAGATGATCCGGAACGAGGACAAATATACCTACAACTTTTGTTCTTTAAGTTTTTCAATTTGAGGTCGTTAGAAGGGGTCAAAATAGTCATCTTTAGGACTAATGTGTATTAGGAGGCAATCGGAGGGCGTCGGGCATGCACGTATACAAGTGTAGTGCTCCCGACGATAAAATATGTTGTTCTAAGTGATAAAACATAAATATACATGATAATAGACATGTCATATAGCTAAGATTACTTTACTCATATAAAAGTAGTATGCACACAAGCCAATCATGTTTGATGATAAAGCATATACTTTGTAACAATCTTATTTATTTATTAATAAAAGTATTAATTTATTAAAGGCTTTTAATTATCTACATGATGTTGTTTTATAATATGTGATAAACCCATAGTTTTAAGTAATGCTTTTAGAATAATGATGATGATCATTCTAATGAGATCTAAATTCTTAGAAAGCTTAAAACTAAAATAGTTCCCAATCATTGGATTACTAAATTAGGAATTAGTGAATCCGAATAGATTGGTACATACGTTGCTTGCTCATTTGATGAGGATGATTGATCTCATGATCATTTGTGTGGAGACACTAAAGCAAGTATGTAGGTGCTTATTAGAGAATAAGTTCACCAAACGTGGCTCGCTAAGGAATACCTAATGGAGTTTTACTTGCCTGTCAATAGGAATATCAAAGGGTATGTTTGGGTATAATAAGTTGTACATAGAGATAATGTATGATCAATAAAGAATCTACCACTTCTAGTAAAAGAAGAGAAATGTTCTATGTGATTCGATAAATGACAACACAGTAGTCCTTGGCCAAGGCAGAATGAAATTAGAAAGGAGTTTCTAATTTATATTATTTGGAGGTGTGCATTTAAGAGTCGAAATACATATAATTAAATAAAATAAGACTTGACAGTAATTTCATGACTTATATTTAATTGGGACATTGTATGGTGGAAGGATTGAATTGTACGGTAACTATTTACTCAAAGGTTCTTTTATGATTAATGTTGAAATCTATATTATCTAGAAAGTCGTTAATCGCTAGGGAGGCTTATCCCTATTATAGAATAAATATTATTTATTTAAATAAATTAATTGTTTAATTTATTTATTTAAATAAGATTAGAATTGTTCTAATTGATTTATTCACAACCGGTTTAATATGGAGAACCTAAAGGGTCACACCATAAAATGAAGAATAATTATTTAAGAAGTTAATGGCATAATCGTAATAATATGTTAAGTGTATTTAATTTAATCTATGGTGATGGAATAAATTATATAGCTTAATATTTATTATTTAATATTTTAGAAATATTAAATATATAAATTAATAAGAGGAGTCTTATTAATATTATTACAATTATTATTATTTTAATTTCTAAAGAGTTGGAAATTAATTTAATATAAGTACTCTCATTTATTCTTAAAAAGATTAGGAGGCAAATTAATTAAAATAGTTTAATTAATTATCCCTAATAAGATTAGGGAGTTTAATTAATTAAAGGAATTTAATTAATTAAATAATACCCTATTTTCTAATTAGATTAGAAGGGTTAACTGATATCTTTATAAGAAGAGTCTTATATCAGATATCATGATACATGATTCCAATTGTTAGAGAGTACGCTCTTTTTCTATAGAGATAGAAAACTAGGGTTTAGCCAACCACCCTTCTTCTTGAATATTTCTTCTTCCTTGGTGGATCACCTCTAGACTCCAAACACTTAGGTGGCTAACGTTGATCAAAGGAAGGAACCAAACCTGATGGATTCAAGTTGAACGCGAAAAGGTTTGGAGGTGAACTTGTAACTGAGGAAGCTCGAATCTTCAAGGGTATGATTCTTGTTCTTTATCTTTTCGTTTAATTAATAATTGCGCATAAAGGGTGATCCGAGTATATGGTTTGTAAAATTTTAAAACTCTAATTTTCCACATTTTCGCTTATTTTGTGCAATTTGATTGCGTCCAAGAATATTACAAACCTAACAGTGGCATCAGAGCCAAACCTTTATGCGAATTATTAATTATTTTAATTTGATATTTATATTGATATGTGTTTAGAACAATTTAATTGAGCATAATTTTATTGTATAAAATTTATTAAAAGAAAATGCGAAATCACCATACTGTTTCATGACCCGTGACTTAAAGGGATTTCAAGGGATTCTGATTCATGATTCTGAGTCACGTGGCTATCCTCCTAAAGCTTTCACAGGAACATGTTTACATGTTAATTTTTGATTACATATTAAAAATATTAAATATATATATGCCGTATATACATATACATATATATATATATATATATATATATATATATATATATACATATATATTATATATATAACAATATTCTTAATAACTTTATAATTAAAATAAAATTTTTTTAATCTTAAAATAAAAAGTTTATTTTAATTTTAAAATAAAAAGTTTATTTTAATTTTAAAATTGGATTTCATGCTAACTAATTAGAGTTGGAATTGAATTCCATGATAACTAATTGGAGTTGAAATTAGATTTCATGTTTACTTAAATAAAGGAGTTTATTTTGATATGAAATAAGATTTCATATTATTCAAAATAAAGGAGTTTATTTGTGAATAGGAAAGAGAATCCGTATTTCCTTAAATAAAAGAGTTTATTTAGATATGGAATACGATTTCATATTATTCAAAATAAAAGAGTTTATTTGTGACTAGGAAAAGAATTCGTGTTTCCTTTAATAAAGGAGTTTATTTTAATTCAAAATTAAATTTTATGCTAACTAAATTTGCCCATTAAATGATATCAATATATATATATATATATATGTATATATATACATATATTAAATGTTTATTATTCATGAGATGAATTGATTTATTGATGTATATGTAGATGTGTATGACAATAAATGGGATTGATTATGGACTATTGACCAATGTGCTTGGATTTTATTTTAATTGGATGCATGAATGAATGAGTTTTATTAAATGGGGTCTGCGTACCTCGTCTTCTCTAAATTTTTCTTAATGTAAATTCTAACTCCCTCCTATGTACTTTCTCTTGACTGCTGATCAAAGTTTCTATTTATTTTAAATAGTTTTATAATAGGAATAGTTAGAATTAATTTTGAAGAATTGGAGATCAAGGAGCGCTTGAAAACCCTTTTGTAATGGAGCCCGGGTTTAAATGTAATAGTTATATTTAAATAATAATTCTTGCACCCCTAGGGTTTGATCTTTTTGGTTCACTTGGTGGCTCTAGTGAACCAAACTAGGATAAAAGTCCATAATCAATCCAGGTAGAATATAGTATTCTATATGTGCATGCTTATACTATATATATATATATATATATATATATATATATATATATATATATTATGCAAACATGCTTTGCATGTTAATTATTATCACGCGTATAACATGCAAAGCATGTTTGCATAATATATATATATATATATATATATATATATATATATATATATATGTGTGTGTGTGTGTGTGTGTGTGTGTGTGTGTGTGTGTGTGTGTGTGTGTGCATGCACGTTAAACAAGATGAGACAAATTAATAACAAACCACTCAAATTTTTTATATTAAGTCCTAAGTGTTAAAAGATATTTGGAATATCGAACGTCGCCTTCTAGCATGATAAAAATAATAGAGTATCAATTAATTATTATAAATTTGTTGTGTCACCACAAGGCTTATCTTAATTCTTTGAGATGTTAATTTTATCACATTTGATGCTTATAAAGAAAATTGAACAATGTTGTTTTGTTGTGTCACCACAAGGATAATATTTTTCTTGTGGTGACACAACAAAACAACATTGTTCAATTTTTTTTATAAGCATCAAATGTGATAAAATTAACAACTCAAAGAATTAAGATAAGGCTTGTGGTGACATAACAAACTTATAATAATTAATTGATACTCTATTATTTTTATCATGCTAGAAGGCGACGTTCGATATTCTTTATTTTAATTATAAAATAACTGAGAATATTATATATATATATATATATATATATATATATATATATATATATATATATATATATATGCTATCCGCGAATCCTGAAAACATTTCATATTTACCGAATCATAATCCTGATGATTACATGAAACTTCTTCTCTTGGGCCACGCGGGAGTAATATAATCCAGTTAACTCCTTTTGATAACGAAAATCAAAAGGATTTATATTCAGCAACATGATTATATATATATAAATATACTATTCATATACCACTGTTAGGTTTGTAATATTTATGAACGCAATCAAATTGCACAAAATAAGCGAAAACGTGGAAAAAAGAGAGTTTTAAAATTTTACAAACCATATACCCGGATCATCCTTTATGCACAATTATTAATTAAACGAAAAGATAAAGAACATGAATCATACCCTTGAAGATTCGAGCTTCCTCAGGTACAAGTTCACCTCCAAATCCTTTCGCGTTCAACTTGAATCCACCGGGTTTGGTTTCTTCCTTTGATCAACGTTAGCCACCCAAGTGTTTGGCCTCTAGAGGTGATCCATCAAGGAAGAAGAAAAATTCAAGAAGATGAGTATTTGACAAAATTCTAGTTTTCCATCTCTCATAGAAAAGGGTGTACTCTCCCAACTATTAGAATTACGTATTCATGTGTATTGTAAAAGTATCAACCACCCTCACCCATAATAAGACTCCTCTTATTTATAGATGTGGACAACTCTCTTTAACATTAAGGAATTGAGTTTTATTTTAATTAATTGAATTCTTTTAATTAATTATGCTCCCAATCTTATTAGGAATAATTAATTAAAATCTTTTAATTAATTTGCCTCCTAATCTTATTAGGAATATATGAGAGTACTTTTATTAATTAATTCCCAAACTCTTTTAGGAATTAAATAATAATAATAATAGTAATAATAATAATAATAAGTCTCCACTTATTAATTTATATTTAATATTTTTAAAATATTAAATAATAAATATTAAGCTATTTAATTTATTCTATCATCATAGATTAAATTAAATATACTTAACTTATTATTACGATTATGTCATTAATTTCTTAAATAATTATTCTTCCTTTTATGGTGTGACCCTTAGGTTCTCCATATTAAACCGGTTGTGAATAAATCAATTAGAACAATTCTAATCTTATTTAAATAAATAAATTAAACTATTAATTTATTTAAATAAATAATATTTATTCTACAATAGGAATAAGCCTCCCTAGTGATCAACGACTTTCCAGATAATATAGATTTTAACATTAATCATAAAAGAACATTTGAGTAAATAGTTACTGTACAATTCAATCCTTCCACCATATAATGTCCCAATTAAATATATGACATGAAATTACTGTCAAGTCTTATTTTATTTAATTATATGTATTTCAACTCTTAAATGCACAACTCCAAATAATGCAAATTAGAAACTCCTTTCTAATTTCATTCTGCCTTGGCCAAGGACTACTGAGTTGTCATTTATCGAATCATATAGGACATTTCTCTTCTTTTACTAGAAGTGGTAGATTCTTTATTGATCATACATTATCTCCATATATAACTTATTATACCCAAGCATACCCTTTGATATATCCTAAGGGTCTTAAGAAATAAGTCAAAGTATAACTCATCATACACAAGATATATACTATGATGATCTCAAGTCCAAGGATCACTTGTTCTACTATCACTACAGGAATTTCTATTGACAGACAAGTAAAACTCCATTAGGTATTCCTTAGCGAGCCACGTTCAGTGAACTTATTCTCTAATAAGCACCCACATACTTGTTTTAGTGTCTCCATACAAATGATCATGAGATCAATCATCCTCATCCAATAAGCAAACAACGTATGTACCAATCTATCCAGATTTACTAATCCCCAATTTAGTAATCCAACGATTGGAAACTATTTTAGTTTTAAGCTTTCTAAGAATTTAGATCTCATTAGAATGATCATCATCATTATTCTAAAAGCATTGCTTAAAACTATGAGTTTATCACATATTATAAAACAACATCATGTAAATAATTAAAAGCCTTTAATAAATTAATACTTTTTATTAATAAATGAATAAGATTATTACAAAGTATATGCTTTATCATCAAACATGATTGGCTTGTGTGCATACTACTTTCAATCTCCCACTTGCACTAAAGCCAATAGTCATGGTATCTCATACCCTTCTTCTCTAAGTGACGATTATCCTGCTGTTGGATAAGCTTTAGTTAATGGCTATGTAATGTTGTTCTTGAGAGTCCACTATCTCTATAGTGATTTTTCATCTTTCAATGATTTCTATAATCAAATGAAAGTGCCACAACACATGTTTAGATCAAAGATGAGACTTAGGAACTATTCCTAGTTCTGTAATGATTTTTTCATCCAAAAAATCAACTTGCAGCTTCATTTATAACTATATACTTTGTCTTTATCACTAAATTAGCAACTCTTTACTGTTTGGAACCTTTTCAATTCACTGCACCACCGTTCAAGGTAACGCTTTACCTTAAAGTGGATTTTCTGTCGTCTTACTCTGTCTGAAAAAACTTGAGTCTTTTAAGCCCTCTAGTTTTAATTTAGACCCACCATGAATATGATCACATCCTTAGTGTCGGTTAAGTACTTTAAGATGTTTTTCACTGACTCATAGTGAACTTCTCCAAAATATGACTGATCAACATCAGGTCTCGTACATTTCATTGCATACATGATAGTTACTCATGCAATCTCTTTTGTATGAGTCTATGTGGACTATTAAGAGAGATACACTCCAAGGCTCATCAACATGAGACATCCCATGGAGTTTGCCATGCTAAACGACTTTAGCATCAAATGAATATACGTTTCTTTAAGTCGAGCATCCTCTTAAATCTATCTATATAGATTTTATCCCCAATTACGATACTCTTCCCAAATCATTCGTGGAAGAGTGTTTAGACAACTTTATCTTTACTAATTGTAGCATTGGTATGTCGTTCCTTATCCGTAGTATATCAACATATAATACTAGGAATGTCACGACGCTCCCACTGACACTTTTGGTACACACTAGGTTCATTTTTATTTTTTTTTGATAAAATCAAACTCTTTTGATTGTCTCATCAAAACGAATGTTCCATATTTGAGAAGCTTGCTTCAATCCATTTCTCTGAGTGTCTACAACTCTTCCTTCATCGTATGTAACTGGATCATCATCTTCTATGATGTGTACCTCATCATCATCATCTATGATGAATCCATAGCTCCTAGGTATCTTCGGTACTATTCTAGATTTACGATTCGGTTGTGGTACAATAGGTCTATCTACAAGTTCCTCTTATTTGACTTATAATATTTTGTGGTTCTTGAACTCTTCAAGATCTATTATCCTCCCACTAGCCCCTTCAATGATAAACATCTTTATCTTAGAAGGTAGCATATTTCGCAACAAACACCTTTTTGCTAAGTAGGATTATAGAACATATACCCTAAACTTACTTTAGGATGTCCCACAAATTCGTACTTGTCAAATCTTGTCCCAAGCTTATCCTTTGAAACCTTTTTCACATAAGCTGGACAACCCCTTATCTTAACATACTTAAGATTAGGAATCCTCCCTGTCCATAACTCTTATAGAGTCTTGGGGTCGAATTTTGAGGTTATCTTTTTCGTAGATATGCAGCCATTTCTAGGGCATGCCCCAGAAGGATACTGGAATGTTATTAAAATCATTAAGGACCGTATCGTGTCCAACAAGGTACGATTTTTCCTTTCAGATACATCAATCAATTATTGCGTATCAGGAGGCGTCCAATATGAGAAAACCATTTGAGATGATCTAGAAACTTATTGCACAAGTATTTATTCCTCGATCTAATTAAAGAATCTTAATACTTTGACAACTTGTTTCACTTCTCAATTCTTTGAACCTTTCAACTAATTCACAATTGTATTTCAATAAATACACACATTCAACTCTTTGAATGATCATCTCCTTTTCTTATACTAGTTTGTTCAATTTGCAAAATAATTTTTCACGTAAGTCAAGTATACAAAATTCATTAAGTAATATTCCAGTTCTATACAAAATATTATTATTATAAATAGAACAACAATTGTTCTTAAATATAATACCAAAGATTTCATTATCCAACAACAAAATAGAAATAATGTTTCTAACGAGAACTGAAATACAATAACAACTTATTGACTTAATAGATTTACCCATAGTCAATGCTAAACTATAAGTTTTTATGGCTAATGCAGCAACCTTTGCTTCATTTTCCACACATAGAATTACTTATCTTTGTTTAGCTTTCTACTTCTGTTTTGTCCCTTCATAAATCTATATTTATGATAACCAAAGTCAGTATCCTATACCCAAGTAGAATCTTGATTTAAAGAAATTTTTTATTTTAAATCATGAACAAAATTGTATTTGTAACCGAAACTTCACTAAGTTTCTTATGGTTATCCTCTGCACTCTGCAAGATGCTTCTTGCAATTTCTTTCTGGTGTCCAGGCTTATTGCAGTGAAAGCAAACTCCTTTGCTATCCGTATCAGTTTTGTTCTTATTATCCTTTATTTTTGCCTTTCTACTTACCTTCTTTGAATCGTTCTTCTTTTCCGAAGATCATTTAGCCCCTACCAGTAAGACATGGTCTTTCTTGGTTGGAAAGTGACTCTCAACATTTTTCAACATGTTAAGCAAATCAGCGAGACTGATATTTAGCTTGTTCATATGAAAAATTCACAACAATTATGAAAGGAGTCCGGGAGTGAGTGTAAGATCAAATCTTGGCTTAACTTTCCATTCATGACAAAACCTGTTATCCTAATTGATCAATCAAATTAAAAATGTTAAGGCCTTTTATCTGTACTGTAGTGTCATCAGTCATTCTAGATCGGAAGAGCTCCTTAGATATCTGATATCTATCAGTCCTACTTTCCTTACCATCAACTACTTGATGTGTAGGAATATAGTAAGAGCATCTATAGTTTCATGCTGACGCTGAAACTCGTTACTCATGGATGCGAGCATGATGCATTGAGTCAACTGTGCATTATCTTGCCACTTTCTGAAAGTAGCAATCTCTTCCTCAAAGGCATTGTCTGCAACCATTGCAAGGATGGACGTAATAAGGACATAAGATAGCTTTTCAGCCGTGAGAACTATTCTCAATTTTCTTAACCAATCTGTTTAATTTAGTCCGGTTAATTTAGCATCTAATATGCTACGCAGTTATAGTAATTTAGACATTTTAAAATTCTGTAAATGAATATTTTCTTAACAACATTTTAGCATACATTCTTTTATTAATTACCAAAATAATTTAGGTCTTATTTTAAATTGGTATATCCCATTATTTTCATCAAACTATATTACCCTAACTTATATAGTTCGGCAAAATCTAATTAAAGATTTGCTAGTGCGATTAAGGATCCCATTTCAAATGTATATAGCCTTGTGGTGACACAACAAACTATATATAAATAAATAGGTAGACAACTCTTATCAATTACATCATCATGTAACTCCTTTGTTTTGCCTCTTAGATTATTTTGATCAAGTGGTGGCACATCCGAATCAAAATTATCTAAGTTAAGTCCAACCTAGCACTTCATATATTCAAAAAAGATAAATATTGTCCTTGTGGTGACACAACAAAACAACATTGTTCAATTTTCTTTATAAGCATTAAATGTGATAAAATTAACATCTCAAATAATTAAGATAAGCCTTGTGGTGACACAACAAACTTATAATAATTAATTGATACTCTATTATTTTTTATCATGCTAGAAGGCGACGTTAGACATTCCAAATATCTTTGAACTCTTAGGACTTAATATAAAATCTTTGAGGGGTTTGTTATTAATTTGTCTCATCTTGTTTAGCGTGCATGCACATATATATATATAAAATACGCGTCATATTAATTAACATGCGAAATACGTTTGCATAATATATAATATATATAGTATAAGCATGCATATATAGAATACTATATTCTACCTAGATTGATTATTGACTTTTATTCTAGTTTGGTTCACTAGAGCCACCAAGTGAACCAAAAGGTCAAACCCTAGGGGTGCAAGAATTAAATTTAAATATAACTATTACATTTAAATCCCGGGCTGCATTACAAACGGGTCTTCAAGCGCTCCTTGCTCCTTGATCTCCAATTCTTCAAAATTAATTCTAACTATTCCTATTACAAAACTATTTAAAATAAATAAAAACCTTGATCAGCAGTCAAGGGGAAGTACATAGGAGGGAGATATAATTTACATTAAGAAAAATTAGAGAAGACGATGTACGCAGACCCCATTTAATAAAACCTATACATTCACGCATCCAACTAAAATAAAATCCAATTACATTGGTCAATAGTCCATAATCAATCCCATTTATTATCGTACACATCACCATATGCATCAATAAATAACATTCATCCCATGAATAATAAACATTCAATATATATATTGATATCATTTAATGGACAAATTTAGTTAGTATAAAATCTAATTTTGAATTAAAAAAAACTCTTTTATTTTAATCAAAATAAACCCTTTTATTTTAATTTATTCTATTTTGAATAAAATAAACTATTTTATTTTAATCAAACTCTTTAATCAAAATAAACTCATTTATTTTAATTAATTATGAAATCCAATTCCATGTAAAAAAACTCCTTTATTAAAGGAAACCCAAATTCTCATTCCTATTCACAAATAAACTCTTTTATTTTGAATAATATGAAATCTTATTCCATATCTAAATAAACTCCTTTATTTAAGGAAATACAAATTCTCTTTCCTATTCACAAATAAACTCTTTTATTTTGAATAATATGAAATCTTATTCCATATCTAAATAAACTCCTTTATTTAAGGAAATACAAATTCTCTTTCCTATTCACAAATAAACTCTTTTATTTTGAATAATATGAAATCTTATTTCATATCTAAATAAACTCATTTATTTAAGAAAATATGTAATCCAATTTCAACTCTAATTAGTTATCATGGAATCCAATTCCAACTCTAATTAGTTAGTATGAAATTCAATTTTAAAATTAAAATAAACTTTTTATTTTAAAAATAAAATAAACTTTTTATTATTAAAATAAACCTTTTTTATTTTAAAAATAAAATTATTAAGAATATATATATATATATATATATATATATATATATATATATATATATATATAAAATCCGTGCGTCAGCATATATAAATATATGATTCACTTGTGCCATGCAAACATACTAAATCATATGGAGTGAACATGAATCACATGGTAACTAGCATATCTTATTAATACATAACTATTATATATTATATATAATAACAACCACCCTTCTTCTTAAATATTACAAACCTTACAGTGGCATCAGAGCCAAACCTTTATGCGAATTATTAATTATTTTAATTTGATATGTATATTGATATGTGTTTAGAACAATTTAATTGGGCGTAATTTTGTTGTATAAAATTTAATAAACAAATCAAATAATGCCACACAGGCAAGTCACACACATTGGACCGCGAATCCAAATGTATGTAAAATCGGAAGGTGTGTTTGGCACAAACATCACCAATTCGCAGAACAGAATAGAAACTAGGGTCGACCCATATGCCTCCCACAACAAAATACCAAATGGCCAACTCCCAGCGGAGCACAAAACGGAGACGCTGTGGACTGATCACACCGCCACGGAAGGTGTCATGCCTCGGTGCCACGTTCAGTGAACTTAATCTCTAATAAGTACCTACATACTTGCTTTAGTGTCTCCACACAAATGATCATGAGATCAATCATCCTCATCCAATGAGCAAGCCACGTATGTATCAATCTATCCGGATTCACTAATCCCCAATTTAGTAATCCAACGATTGGGAACTATTTTAGTTTTAAGCTTTCTAAGAATTTAGATCTCATTAGAATGATCATCATCATTATTCTAAAAACATTGCTTAAAACTATAGATTTATCACATATTATAAAATAGCATCATGTAGATAATTAAAAGCCTTTAATAAATTAATACTTTTATTAATAAATGAATAAGATTGTTACAAAGTATATGCTTTATCATCAAACATGATTGGCTTGAGTGCATACTACTTTCAATCTCCCACTTGCACTAAAGCCAATCACCATGGTATCTCATACCTTTCTTCTCTATGTGACGATTATCTTGCTGTTGACACTACTACAAAACAGTAAATAGACAATACTTAAACCACAACGTTTTTATAAAAAAAACGTTGTGATATTTTTTTTAACAACGTTTTTTAACAAAACGTTGTAAATATATATAAAAAATCGTTATCTATTTAAAAGGGTAATTTTTAATTTTAAATAGATAACATTTTTTTTAACAAAACATTATGTAATTTAAAAACACGGAGCTTAAAAAATTGAGCTTTTCACTTTTCACTTGAAATTAAAAACCCTCCCCTTGCCCCTATTATGTCTTCCAACATCTGAAACCCTCCCCTATCTCTCACTCATCTTCACTCTCTCACGGCGCCGTCCCCTTCAACCCCGACGGCTGGGGACCGGTTGAACCCTTCGCCGGAACCAACACTTCTCTCCTCCCCAACCACCCCGTCAACGTTCCCTTCGCTCTCTTTTCTCGGTCCGACAAGCAGGGTCAGATCGCCGAGTCTCTGGTTCTCCTCTCTAATATCAAGGTAAGCTGAATTGTTTCATTTCACTAGATTCAGATTTTGAACTGTTGATTTTTGTAATATGACGTTGTTCCTTTGGTTGCTACTTGCTGCTTGCTTCTTGCTTTATAGCTGTGTTGGCCATTGAAGATTAGGAGTTTGGATTTGCTTTAATTGAAAACCATGAAATTGAGGAATTTGTAGAGCCAAAAACTTGGAATTTGAGGCCTAGAAAGCCTTTGCGGAAGCAGAGTAATGTGAATAATGGAGGAACAATTAAAATACAGGAGAATAAATCTTAGATTCGGCCGGATGCGAATACTAATCTTATAGAGAAGGAAAAGAAGCAGAAGTTTTCGATCACCCTTGAGCGTGATGAGATCGAAGAGGATATCTTTTTAACGACTGGATCAAGGCCTTCTAGGAAACCTAAGAAGAGAGCTATGATTGTTCAGAAACAGCTTGATGTAAGAACTACTTTTGTTTTTGTACAATTCCTAATTTTCATTATTATTGGAATTTCTTTATTTACTAATAATTAATTTTTTGTGATGTTTTGTACAGAATTTGTTTCCGGGTATGTGGTTGTCATCAGTAACTCCTGATTGTTACAAAGTTCCTGATCCTCCTATAAAGGTATAGTTCTGGTTTATTTGGGTTTAGAATATATTGTTGAGTTTTTTTCATTTGTGGGTTTTTGAGAAAATTATTTTGCTTCCTGCAGGGTTAAAATAAAGTTGTGGTAGATGGTTACACATGTAATGTTTCTTTTGTGGGAAGTTTCAGGATCATGGCTTCCAAATTTTGGGATGCACTGGAAGGTATAACCAGTTATAGACAGTAAAGATTGAAGGAATAATAAGTGTACTGTGTTCCTTTGATCTTTTTCTTTTTGAGGATGAAGTTTAGGAATTGGAGCAAGGGGTTGTTTGATTGCAGAATGTTTTGTATGATCTTTTTTATGCCCATGTAAGCTCTGGCTATGTTAGTTCTATCTGAATACAGATGGTATCAGTTTGTCTGAACAACACTCAATTCCAGAGGTTAGTTGTTTAATAATTTTGTCCCTGCTTTGGGGGATTGTTATAAGAGTTTAGTGATATTGATTTAATGTGTTGCTACTCCATCTTCTGAAGAAAATAATGTGCTCTTTAAGAGAAATCCATTCATATCATTTTATTTATTTACCTTTATTTAATCTGTTGAGATCTAGAGATTTGTGAAAATGGTCTTACATGTCCTTTTTTTACCTCTTTTAGTAGTGGTGTTTCTAAGTTAGTCTTTCCATTCTGGTGTGGAAAGCTGTTACCATAACAAATGGTACCTGTTTTTGTCATGTTCAAATTAAAGGACTGGACTTCTAGGAACATAAAAGCAGGAAATAGTGTTTGCTACCTTCATAATGTGGCTTACTTTATTCTTTTAGGGAGAACTGTTTCGAGAATCCTATAAGATTAGATAAGCAAGTAGTTCCAAGTTGGCAGCCTGAGGATAATGAGTAATTTCTTGATCTAGCCTCAACAAGATAGAGTCTACTCATCTTATCTGCAATTGGACCTAGCTGATGTTGAACCATGCATTTCAGGACCAAAAAGGTATGCTTTCTCTTGCAATTATTGTAAAGTTATTTTATAGACCTGCTGAGCTCAAACATGGTAGTGTTGTGATTGCGGCTATTACAAGTTGTACAAACACGTCAAATTTATCTCAATTGAATTCCCTTCGACTGCTATTCTTAATCAAGGGACTTGCTATTTGTAAATATTTATACACGGTCTTCAGGTGCCAGAATCAATCTTGTTCTCTCTTTATTTTACACAAGTTCAACAGTTTTTCTTTTTTGATAAGTAAGTTCAACTGTAATTAATTAGGACCAAATATACTCTGTTGAAGGTTGAGCATCCTGTTACAGAGATGATTGTTGGTCAAGATCTTGTAGAGTGGCAAATTCGTATTGCAAATGGAGAACCTCTTCCCATGAGCCAATCTCAGGTGCCCTTATCAGGTTAATTTTCTTAGCTTTGTCTTCTTCTTGCTCTTCTGTTTTTGCTTACTGCAATTGGACTCATTAAAAGCCAGGGTAGGCATTCTGTAATAGTGGCTGCAAATAGTAGTAAGTTGTATCCTATACATATAGATTGATAGACAATACTTGGTGTCATTCTGCAACTTAAACACCATGTCTTCCACGTTTTTCGTCCTGTTCCTATCTCACCAACAGGTGTGTTGCATCATGATAGGTAGCCAAAAGATTTCCTTATTTTTTTTTGTCGTGGCTGGGTGGGTGTGTTTTTGGCGTGAAATGCTATTTTTAATCTTCTTTGATATGGTTGAATTAGCTAAAGACTATGTATTTATGAATCTTTATGTCTTTGATTGTACCTTTAGCATGTAGAAAATTTGTGAAACCGATGTTTCTTTTTTCCTTGTTAGGATCCATCTTATTCTTTTTGGTTGCTTTTGTTTTATGCAGCGAAACACTCTTGATATGGCAATGAATACCAATGGTGATATTGATTTGGGACATCAGCGGAAGGCAGTGACGAGGCATGCACATTTAATTTCTAGATATTATTTTTTTTGATCTTTATTGCCATTTATATCTTTATACTGCTTACAGCCCATTTTACACTCTGCAGGTGGTGTACAGGTTTACAGTTCATTAATATGGATCTTTTTCTGTTATTTTCTGTTACAGGTTTTTTATAGATAGTTTAATAAGGTAGTAGTTTAATTTTATGGATAGTTTGGTATATTTTGTGGATGTAGTCAAATTCACAATTCAATATAGTAGTAATTATATTGAAAAGTGAATTTGAGATGTATGGATAGTTTGGCATTATTGAGATATAAACGTATTGTATGGTATTAATATTCTTTATAATTGGCATTACAAAGAATTATTGGGATGTAAACGTATTGTATGGTATTAATATTCTTTGTGATTTTAGCTATATATCATGGCATTAACATATTGTAGGTGCATTGGTAATATAGGTGAACCACAACTTTTTTTTTCTTTTTTTTAATCTACAAATTTTAAAAATGTTGTGTGAAAGTGCCTAAATGTTGTCTGATATATTAAACTACAACGTTTTTATCTAGAAAACGTTGTGGAATCATACATTCTACAACGTTTTTAAGCATCTGCTAATTTATGGAAAACAAATCTACAACGTTTTTTTCTTGAAAAACGTTGTGGAATGTGCTTAACTACAACGTTTTAAAAACGTTGTGTAAGGGTGTCAAATAGATAACACCCTTAACCACGACGTTTTTCTGACTGAAACTACAACGTTTTTTTTGCATTGTCTATTTACTGTTTTGTAGTAGTGTGGATAAGCTTTAGTTAATGGATATGTAATATTGTTCTTGAGAGTCCACTATCTCTATAGTGATTTCTCATCTTTCAATGATTCTTATAATCAAATGAAAGTGCCACAACACATGTTTAGATCCAAGATGAGACTTATGAATTATTCCTAGTTCTGTAATGAACTTTTTATCCAAACAATCAACTTGTAGCTTCATTTATAGCTATATACTTTGTCTTTATCACTAAACTAGAAACTCTTTGCTGTTTGGAACCTTTCCAATTCACTGCACCACTGTTCAAGGTAACACTTTACCCTAAAGTGGATTTGATGTTGTCTTGGTTAGTCTGAAAAAACTTGAATATATATATATATATATATATATATATATATATATATGAATATACTATTCGGATGTGCCACCACTTGATCAAAATAATGTAAGAGACAAAATACAAGGAGTTGCATAGTTGACGTAATTGACAAGAGTTGTCTACCTATTTATTTATATATAGTTTGTTGTGTCACCACAAGACTATATAAATTTGAAATGGGATACTATCCTCACTAGCAAATCTTTAATTAGATTTTGCCGAACTATATAAGTGATGGTAATATAGTTTGATGAAAATATTGGAAGATACCAATTTAAAACAAGACCTAATTTATTTTGGTAATTAATAAAAGAATGTATGCTAAACTGTTGTTAATCACAAATTCATTTACAGAATTTTACAATCTCTAAATTACTATCACTGTGAAGCATATTAGATGCTATTTAACCGGACCGAATTAAATAGATTGGTTAAGGATTTGAGAATAGTTCTCATGGCTGAAAAGCTATCTTATGTCCTTAATACGCCTATCCCTACAATGGTTGCAGACAATGCCTCTGAGGAAGATATTGCTACTTTTAGAAAGTGACAACATGATGCACAGTTGGCTCAATGCATCATTCTCGAATCCATGAGTAACGCGCTTCAGCGTCAGCATGAAACTATGGATGCACTTACTATATTCCTACACATCAAGTAGTTGATGGTGAGGAAAGTAGAACTGATAGATATCAGATATCTAAGGAGCTCTTCCGATCTAGAATGACCGATGACACTACAGTACAGATAAAAGTCCTTAACATTATCAATTTGATTGATCGATTAGGACAACAGGTTTTGTCATGGATGGAGAGTTGAGCCAAGATTTGATCTTACACTCACTCCCGGACTCCTTTCACAATTGTTATAAATTTTTCATATGAACAAGCTAGATATCAGCCTCGCTGATTTGCTTAACATGTTGAAAAATGTTGAGAGTCACTTTCCAACCAAGAAAGACCATGTCTTACTGGTAGAAGCCAAATGATCTTCTGAAAAGAAGAACGATTCAAAGAAGGTAAATAGAAAGACAAAAACAAAGGATAATAAGAACAAAACTGATATGGATAGTAAAGGAGTTTACTTCCACTGCAATAAGTCTGGACACTGGAAAAGAAACTACGAGAAGCATCATGCAGAGCTAACTAGAAGAAGCTTAGTGAAGTTTTGGTTACAAATATATTTTTGTTCATGATTGAAATAAATTTTTTTAAGTCAAGGTTCTACTTGGATATTGGATATCGACTTTGTTATCATAAATATAGATTTATGAAGGGACCAAGCAGAAGTAGAATGCTAAACAAAGATAAGTAATCCTATGTGTAGAAAATGAAGCAAAGGTTGCAACATTAGCCATAGAAACTTATAGTTTAGCAATGCCTACGGGCAAATCTATTAAGTCAATAAGTAGTTATTGTATTCCAGTCCTCGTTAGAAATATTATTTTCATTTTATTGTTGGACAATAAAATCTTTGGTATTATATTTAAGAACAATTTTTATTCTATTTATAATAATAATAATATTTTTATAGAACTGAAATATTACTTAATAGATTTTGTGTACTTGACTTACATAAACAATTAATTTGCAAATTGGACAAACTAATATAAGAAAAGGAGATGATCATTCAAATAGTTGAATGTTTATATTTGATAAAATACAAGTCTGAATCATTTGAAAGGTTCAAAGAATTTAGAAGTGAAACAAATTGGCAAATTATTAAGATTCTTTGATTAGATCGAGGAAGGAATATTTGTGCAATAAGTTTCTAGATCATCTCAAATGGTTTTCTCATAATGGACTCCTCCTGATACACAATAATTTATTGGTGTATCTAAAAGGAAAAAGCGTACCTTGTTGGACATGGTGCGGTCTATAATGATTTTACCGACATTCTAGTATCCTTCTAGGGTCATGTCCTATAAATGATTTCATATCTACGAAAAGGTAACCTCAAAATCCGGCACCAAGACTCTATAAGAGTTATGGACAGGGAGGATTCCTAATCTTAAGTATGTTAAGATAAGGGGTTGTCCAGCTTATGTGCAAAAGTTTTCAAAGGATAAGCTTGGGACAAAATTTGACAAGTACAGATTTGTGGGACATCCTAAAGTAAGTGTAGGGTATATGTTCTATAATCCTACTTAGTAAAAGGTGTTTGTTGCGAAACACGCTACCTTCTAAGATAAAAGTGTTTATCATTGAAGGGGCTAGTGGGAGGATAATAGATCTTGAAGAGTTCAAGAACCATAAAACACTATAAGTCAAATAAGAGGAACCTGTAGATAGACTTATTGTACCACAACTGAATCATAAATCTAGAATTGTACCGAAGATACTTAGGAGGTAGGGATTCATCATAAACGATGATGATGAGGTACACATCATAGAAGATAATGATCCAGTTACATACGATAAGGTAAGAGTTATAGACACTTAGAGAAATAGATTGAAGCAAGCTTCTCAAATATGGAATATTCGTTTTGATGAGACAATCAAAAGAGTTTGATTTTATCAAAAATAAGAATGAACCTAGTGTGTACAAAAGGGTCAGTGGGAGTGTCGTGACATTCTTAGTATTATATGTTGATGTACTATGGATAAGAAATGACATAATAATTCTACAATCAGTAAAGATAAAATTATCTAAACATTCTTTCATGAATGATTTGGGAAGAGCATCTTAATTGGGGATAAAAATCTATATAGATAGATTCAAAAGGATAGTCGACTTAACCCAAGGAACGTATATTCATTTGATGCTAAAGTCATTTAGCATGGCAAACTCCAAAAGATGTATCATGTTGATGAGCCATGAAGTGTATCTCTCTTAATAGTCCCCATAGACTCCTGAAAAGAGAGATCGCATGAGTGACAATCATGTATACAATGAAATATACGAGACTTGATGATGATCAGTTATATTCTGGAGAAGTTCACTATGAGTTAGTGAAAAATATCTTAAAGTACTTAACCAGCACTAAGGATGTGATCATGGGTCGGAATTAAAACTAGAGGGCTTAATAGACTCAAGTTTTTTCAGACAGACCAAGACGACAAAAATCCACTTTAAGGTAAAGGGTTACCTTGAACAGTGGTGCAGTGAATCGAAAAGGTTCCAAACAATAAAGAGTTACTGGTTTTGTGATAAAGACAAAATATTTAGCTGTAAATGAAGCTGTAAGTTGATTGTTTGGATGAAAAGTTCATTACAGAACTAGGAATAGTTCCTAAGTCTCATCTTGGATCTAAACATGTGTTGCGGCACTTTCATTTGATTAAAGGAATCATTGAAAGATGGGAAATCACTATAGAGATAGTGAACTCTCAAAAACAACATTCCATATCCATTAACTAAAGCTTATCCAACAACAGGATAATCGTCACTTAGAGAAGAAGGGTATAAGATACCATGGCGATTGGCTTTATTGCAAGTGAGAGATTGAAAGTAGTATGCACACAAGCCAATCATGTTTGATGATAAAGCATATACTTTGTAACAATCTTATTCATTTATTAATAAAAGTATTAATTTATTAAAGGCTTTTAATTATCTACATGATGCTATTTTAAAATATGTGATAAACCCATAGTTTTAAGCAATGCTTTTAGAATAATGATGATGATCATTCTAATGAGATCTAAGTTCTTAGAAAGCTTAAAAATAAAATAGTTTCCAATCATTGGATTATTAAATTAGAGATTAGTGAATTCGGATAGATTGATACATACGTTGCTTACTCATTGGATGAGAATGATTGATCTCATGATCATTTGTGTGGAGATACTAAAGCAAGTATGTAGGTGCTTATTAGATAATAAGTTCACTGAACGTGGCTCGCTAAGCAATACCTAATGGAGTTTTACTTGCCTGTCAATAGGAATTCCTGAAGTAATAGTAGTACAAGTGATCATTGGACTTGAGATCATCATAGTGTATTGCGTATGATGAGTTATACTTTTACTTATTCCTTAAGACCCTTAGGGTATATCAAAGGGTATGCTTGGGTATAATAAGTTGTACATGTAGATAATGTATGATCAATAAAGAATCTACCACTTCTAATAAAAGAAGAGAAATGTCCTATGTGATTCGATAAATGACAACACAGTAGTCCTTGGCCAAGGCAGAATGAAATTAGAAAGGAGTTTCTAATTTGTATTATTTGGAGTTGTGCATTTAAGAGTCGAAATACATATAATTAAATAAAATAAGATTTGACAGCAATTCCATGTCTTATATTTAATTGGGATATTGTATGGTGAAAGGATTGAATTGTATGGTAACTATTTACTCAAATGTTCTTTTATGATTAATGTTGAAATCTATATTATCTAAAAAGTCATTAATCTCTAGGGAGGCTTATCCCTATTGTAAAATAAATATTATTTATTTAAATAAATTATTAGTTTAATTTATTTATTTAAATAAGATTTGAATTATTCTAATTGATTTATTCACAACCGGTTTAATATAGAGAACCTAAAGGGTCACACCATAAAAGGAAGAATAATTATTTAAGAAGTTAATGACATAATCGTAATAATATGTTATGTGTATTTAATTTAATCTATGGTGATAGAATAAATTAAATAGCTTAATATTTATTATTTAATATTTTAGAAATATTAAATATATAAATTAATAAGAGGATTCATATTAATATTATTACAATTATTATTATTTTAATTTCTAAAAAGTTGGAAATAAATTTAATATAAGTACTCTCATTTATTCTTAATAAGATTAGAAGGCAAATTAATTAAAAGAGTTTAATTAATTATCCCTAATAAGATTGGGGAGCTTAATTAATTAAAGGAATTTAATTAATTAAATAATACCCTATTTTCTAATTAGATTAGAAGGGTTAACTGATATCTTTATAAGAGGAGTCTTATATCAGATATCACGATACGTGTGTAATAACCATGAACTTTAAGTCACCATATATGTATGTACATTATCAATTTTTTTTTTAACTTTGTGTTATATAAGGATTTAATATGTGACCACATATGTGAACACATATGTGAAGTGGTGCATGTGACAATTAACATATATACTATACTTATGGATACATACATTTATAGATTTCATTAAAAATGAAAGCTTTGTAACCTAATTATACATTAGGTAAGACTATTAAATAACCTAAGGGTTATGGTAATACGGAAAAGTTAGTATTTAATATATATACTAACTTAAGTGGGTAAACATAGTATTTCAAGTGACTAATAATTTTAAACCTAATTCTTGTAAATCTAATTAGGTTATGAGATAAAGTCACATGTATAAGTAATTAAACTTCATATGATTGGAAATGGAAGCCCTAAATAATCAAATTGGGTAACATTATTAAAATTGCTAGACTATGTTTAGTATATAGCCCAAAATAATTGAAGGAGAAGCCCAAAAGAAATAAATCACAATCCAATACTTAGCCCACTTGATTAGGGGTATTCTAGACATTTGATTAATCAAAATTGGGCATTTAAAATAAAAGCTAAATGGAGGATATTATGGGCTAGAGGATCCTAAGTGGAATAATTAAGCTAACTTGTCCATTAGTAGAAATTATTAAACACAAGGACAATGTTGTCAAGCTCCCATTGGTTGCCACTCCATTATGCACATTTAATCATGTCTAGCCTAATGGAAATAATAATACAATGTTTTTACCCAATGGACAACAAAATAGTTATGGGAGGATTATTAGTGAATTGCCCATTTCATTTTGTAATCACATTTCATTTTTCCAACATCTCATTTTCTCTCCATCTTCTTCTTCTATCTTTTGCTCCCAAGCTAGCCAACTTCATAGAGAGAAAAGAGAGAGAGGGTTTTGGTTATAGAGAGAAGAGATAAGAGTGCTAGTTGTTCATGCCTCCTAAGAATATTATTTACTTTGGAAAATCAAGAAAGGTAGCAACTAAGTCAAGGTATAACTTACCTTCATCTTCTTCTT
Source organism: Panax notoginseng (assembly GCA_016801055.1). Lineage (NCBI taxonomy): Eukaryota > Viridiplantae > Streptophyta > Magnoliopsida > Apiales > Araliaceae > Panax > Panax notoginseng. Next base: position 123,917,361 of record CM029015.1, read on the forward strand.
TTACTTTGTTTTGCTAGCTTGAGTTTTGATGGGGTTATGTACAAATACTCAAGATACACTAGTTTTACATATCATCATGTATGGAACTAAGTAACTTGAGTGTTAGATCAAAGACTTAGAGAAAGAAAATGAGCATATGTTCTCCAAGGGTGAAAACTCTTATTTTTCTTCCACTAAATCTTGAGTAACTCAAGTTTTACAACTTGGAATTATGATCCGTCGAAGGGGGGGTACTAGATACATGAGTTATGTAGTAAACCCAAGTGGTAGAACACAAATCTAGCAAATTTTGAAACTTTTGAGACTATTTTTCCCAAAACAGTCCGCTTTGCACGTTGAGGCTTTGAAAACCCTAAATTAGCTACTGATCCATTTTTCATGAGGCTGTTTCAGTCAGTTGCTTGTCTTTTAAAAATATGGAAAAAATCACAGAGGTACCTTGAGAAGTTATGTACATGCAGGAAAAAGAACGGACACATTTCGAGTTATATATTGTGCGTAATGACTATTTCCGTAAAGGACTCCGAAATATTAACCTTCGAATGTCTCACTGTGTATACACTAGAAAATTCCGAAATTTGTACAGTAGCTTCATATATGTTACGAGAGCATACCCTGAAAATTTCAGAGTTTTCTGAGTAAAACTCAATTTATGAAAAATGGGGCAAGATTCGAGTGTTTTAGACACTTTAAAAATAGTAAATCATTTTCTAAAATTCCAGAAAAATTAGGAGATCATTGTGGGTTTATATTCTGTCAAAATCCAGAAGTTGAGAATTTTTGGAATCAGTTTGTTATTTTTCGTAAAAATGGTTAAATTATAAATAAAAAGAAATAAATAGTTAAATGATGTCTTTAATGAGAAAAATGTGATTTTTATGCTTGAAGGCTCATAATATATTATATCATGACTATCTTAGGGCATGTTGATAATTTATAATAATAAATATTATTTATGACCTTTTGTGGATATTAAATAAGGGGTTAATAAAGGATGAACAATTAGAATAAATTATTTATTAATTTAGTAAATTATTGGAATATTATTATAATATTAATAATATTATAATATGATGTTGTTAAGTAAATAAAAATATTAAGATTAAAATTTCATTAAAATATTATTAAATAATTAATAATATTAGATTAAGATATTAATCTTAGATTACAATATTATTAAAAGATTAATAATATTAGATTAAAGTATTATTATTAAATGATTAAAATATTATTAATTAAATAAAATGTTATTAAATATAATAACATTAGTAAAGGAATAAAATATTATTAAATGATTAATAATATTAGTAGGTGAATAAAATATTAGTAAATGATTGAAAGTATTATTAATTTATTAATGATGTTAAAGCATAAGTAAGATATTATTATGGTAATAATATTAATGCATGATAAAAATATTATTAAGAGAATTAATAATATTAGTAAGGTATTGAAATATTACTAAGATAATAATAATATTAATAAGGTATTGAAATATTACTAAGATAATAATAATATTAGTAAGTAAATGAAAGTATTATTAGTAAACCAATAATAGTAGAAGGTGAATTAAATATTATCTAAGTTAATAATATTATGTGAATTAAAGGTAGTCGTTAATTAATAGTAACACTATCTAGACATGATAATGTTTATAAGAACTAAATGTAATGTATAATATCTATGTGATTACATAATCTAATGTTATGCTTTGACTAATTGAAAGATTAATTTATAGGTCTCTCAAAGGAAGATAATTTAACTGCATAGTGGATAAAAATTTAATTTCGTAGCCGTAACCTACGACCGAGGCAAGTTTCCTAACTCAAGCTCGAGTTATTATTTTCAAAGCATGTTAGTGAATAATTATTGATGATTATTCACGTCTATATTGATTATTGAAATTCGCACTTTGTGCAATTGAATTCCGTCCTACTGCTATTGAACTGTGAATTAAATTAAAGTTCTTCATTTATGAACTGTTTATGAAATAGATCTATGCTAATTGTATCAGCTAGATCAAGCATGTCTAAATTTATTAAATCAAATGTGTTTTAAATAACTGTTCTTATTAAATTGATATAGTAAGAACTCTTGACTGAGAAAAGGACGAATTTGATTAAGGCATGATATCAATGCCAGATTATTAAGTGTTTATGCATAAATCACGAGGTATGAAAGGCTGATCCCCTTGAATACCAAAACTTATTAAGAGGTCCAGTTTAATCACTGAGCACCTTAGCAAATGTTCATGGTTATTCAAAACCACTCAGTTCATGTTATTCAATTATCGAATATTCAATTGTTGATTATTAATTCATGTTTCTTCACAATCTTATATTATTGTTGAACATTGAACGCAATATTTCTTTCTAAGTCATGATATATCTCCCTTGTCTATATAAACTTGTGAAGCAAATTAGTTGCTTACTCTTGCTATATCTGGGTCAATGTGCAAACCTTTTCTCGGTTGTGTTGGTACAACTAGTTAAAAAACCAACTGGCGACTCTTATAGTCCAATCGTCGACATACACATGTCGGACCTTTTTCACTTGTTTTTTCAAACAAATCTCACCTAACATGAGAACACCAAAAGACAAGAACAGAAAAGGGACAAATAAAAATCCTGACGTCGACAGGTGGCGACTCTGCTGGGGACTCCAGTAAGCGGACTTAAGCCTCTATTATAAGCTTTTCAAAATTTTTATATACTTGTGTGTGGATGTTGCATTTACATTTGATGAATGTGTACGAATGCATTTTTACTGCACTGCAATATATCTATCTGTGATATTAGTGCTTCGCACATGTTATCATTTTCATAAACGGTGAGACATGTTATATGTGAATGTATGTTGTGTGGTTCCTCCATCAGGAGGCTATCCTGTCGGTGTTTGATTACCGGACTCGTAGGAAGACTAATTCCAACAAGGCTCAGGAAAGGCACCACCCAAATTCGCTCCAGTTGAAAGACCGGATTAACTTCCCGTTGAGTAAATTGCGATGATTTGGGAACCTTCATGCCAAAAAGCCACGAGAGAAACCTAAGATAGGTCAACCTTTGATAAACCAAACACGGAGGAAAGTCTCTTCATGCTTTCTCATTTCAAAATACTTGTAAAGTCAATTACTTGTAATTTCATTCCATATTCATCTCCATGTAATGAGAAATATGAAGAAAAATATGCATATTTAAATTAACATGCTATCCTGTATTACAAACAGCTAACATCCGTTTTGCAGGATAATAATCCTAAAACGTACACATCACATAACATGTAAATATTTACACAATCCCTAATACTAAACTATGCAAGTTTTGTTGCAGGGAAGCATTCAGACCTATTACCCGGTCAAAATCTAAAAAGGCCACAGGACTACAGATAATCATGTCTTCATCTGACCAATCTAATCCAGTTTCTCGCGAAGAATTTGACAGATTAAGTAAACAAACTACAGATTTGGCTGTTCTGCTTAAAGAACTACATTAGTCTACTCAAGGTACGAAGATACCCATACATGCTGAATCCTCTTCACAAGGTAGAATCCAAGGTTCTGATAAAGTCATTACAGTACCTGAGCTCCAGTTGGATACAACCAACAAAATTTATGATACCACCCATCTCAACGGAGATCTAGACACCGGTGACATCAGGAAAAAAGTCCTTTAAATGGAGGAAACCCTTCGTTCTATCAAAGGAATTGGAGTACATGGGAGTGTCTCATATGCTGACCTTTGTATATTCCCTGGTGTTCATTATCCAGAGAAGTTCAAAACTCCTGACTTCGAAAATTACGATGGGTTAGGAGATCCTTACACATATTTAAAGGTGTTCATTGGAGAACTTGGATCTTATGCAGAGGAAGAAAAGCTCAGAATGCAGCTGTTCCAAAAGAGTCTGACTGGATAAGCCCGTTCGTGGTATACCAGATTAGATAATTCAAAGATCCATAGTTGGGAAGAACTAGCTCATGCCTTCCTCACACAATACAGCTTCCAGTTTCAGATGGCTCCTAACCGGTATCAGATTACAAAGGTCAAGAAACAGTTTAATGAGTCTTTCAGAGAGTATGCTCAAAGGTGGAGGCGCCTTGCTGCTCAAGTGATTCCTGCTATGACAGAGTCAGAAATGGTTATGACCTTTATCGACATACAAGAAGCTCCTTTCTATGAGAGAGTTTTAGCTGGCATTGGTAAACCATTTTCTGAAATGATTAAACATCGAGAGATGGCTGAGATGGGATTAAAGTCAGGAAAGATTCAAGACCTAACCGCTCTTAAAGCTGTTGCTGAGCACATCCAATCCAGAACTTATGGAAACAACCCCCGGAGGGTCCATAAAAAGAAAGAGGATGATATTTCCTTGATACTCCAAGGTCAAAAGGGCAATCAGAATATGCCTATTCAGAGGAGAAATTACACTCCCTTTCAAGCACAGTCTTCAAACCCTCCATTAACTAAAGGTGGAGAAGCCAAACGCCCTCGAGTGTTCACACCCCTTGGAGACTCACTCGAGAACATTCTCAATCTTCTGACCACTCAGAAGAAAATTACGCATCTTCTTCCACCAACCAACCCTAATGGGAGGGGTTTCAATGCTGCTCAGAAATGTGCTTATCATGTCAGGGCACCTGGACATGATACTCAAGATTGTTGGGCCTTGAAACATAAGATCCAAGATTTAATAGACAACGGTGAGATCGTGGTCACCAAACCAGATCAACCTCACGTACAAGATAACCCTCTTCCTCCACACAAAGAGGAAGAGGTCAACATGATTAATTGAAGCAATGGACAGAGTTCCGAATTTAACTGCGAATCATCCCAGATCATCAAAGACTGTGTTGACAAATGGGATTATGCAAAGTTCCAGTTTATGATGGAACGAAAGATGAAAGCTCTGTGTAAACAGATTGAGCAATTGGCAGAACTGGTGACCTATCAACATCAAGTCACACGCCAATTAATTAGCCAGGAGCATGCTAGTCTCCTTCCCTTGGTTATGAATACTCCCTCGTCACCTTCAAAATATGAAACCTTGGAGGATAAAGTGACGAAGAGAGCAACTACCAAAGCCCGTCGGGATTTTGCCAATAAAAGGGAATTCACATACCTGGGCCAACCTATGGATGAGATACTTCAGATGCTAATCAATGAAGGAAGAATCACATCCCTTCTACCTCCAGTTAATCCCCGTTCAGGACGGTTCAATCCTGATGGAGTATGTCAGTATCACTCCCATTCTCGCGGTCACATCACGGAAGAATGCTGGGCACTCCGCCACTTTATTCAGAATCTAATTGATATCAGTGTCCTGCAACTGGCAGACAACGATACCGTGCTATTTGAGAGTGAAAATACTTGTCCTACTAAATGGAAGGGATTGGTGGCAGTTATATCCGCTGAGGCTAATGGGACTGTTAAACCATTCACAATTCAACTCAAAGGAGCTAACAATCCTTTGAAAATGATTGCGCCAGAGCCAATCACCTTGCCATTCAGACCATAATATCCTATTATCAGCTTACAAAAAGTCCCCTGGAATTATAGAGAAGCTGAAGGATCCACCTCTCATACGACTGCTGCAGTGTCGAAGGAAAATCCATTGTATCTTCCCCAACGGGTGATGAAGCATACCATCAAATCAAAGGGGAAAATTCCCATGGAGAGGATTGAAAAATTCCTCCGTGCTATGGGTCATAATGAAGCCAAGGTGGTTTTAAGCTTAAGAGAAGCTCCACATCAAATTTCAATACTGAACTTGGTTTTAACTTCTGAGGATCACAGGAAGATTCTAATAAAGATTTTGGAAGAAGCATACTTGCCGAAATCAGTGGATGTGAAAAAATTTCAACATCTGGTTGATCACATTTTCAACAATAATGTGATATCTTTCACTGATGATGACATACCACCCGTAGGGACCGGTCATTGCAAGCCATTACACATTGCGATTTTGTCCTCCGGATACATGTTATCTGAAGTCTTGGTAGATGGAGGTTCGTCTATAAACATTTGTCCTTATGCTACGTTGTTGCAGATGAATGTCAATCTCAAGCGAATTCGAAGTAGTCATACGATTATCAAAGCTTTTGATGGATCCCGCCGAAATTCAGTCGGAGAGATTGAGCTGCCAATTAAAATTGGTCCCCATACATTCTGTGTATCTTTTCATGTGCTCAAAATAGATACAGGATACAACCTGCTTTTGGGGAGATCGTGGATCCACATGGCCGGGGCAGTCCCTTCCACTCTTCATCAATAACTTAAATACATTATCAACAATAGCCTAATCACAGTCAACGCTGAACAGGAATGTCCTCAACAGGGTGACATGCCACTCATCAGTTTTAATTCCGATGTTGAACCGGTCAGTTTTCATGCTTTGGAAGTAAGCAACACTCAATACCATTCTATTGGGACGCCATTTCTCGTACCAAAGATTTTTGCCGAAGTGATGGCATCTACTCAAGAAATGATGTCATTGGGACACCAGCCAGGACAAGGGCTGGATAAAAATAAGCAGGGTATTAAGCACCCGATTCAAGTGTCCAGTCAAACTGGGACAACTGGACTAGGCTATTATGCCAGTTCCAGTTACAGGAATCCGCACAAGCATAAGCAGATTCCTTCAGCTTCAGCCACACGGCGATTATCTCCACTTGTAAATCCAGAGTACGCACAACCTCTGGTAAAGGTGCCAACCAATGTAATGGCTATGTTATTTCCCAAATCGATACCGGTAAAGGAGAATGAAGTCTTTGTTCCAGATCCCAAGGTGGAAGAAGAGGAACGAAGAATTAAACAAGACATCATCCGAATGATGTCAGGCATACGCATCATTGTCCATGATGAACATACAAACAGATATACCGCAGACGATGAATGCCCAGATGCAATGGTCATCATTCGGGAGAAGGAGGACGATGACAGCCCCTCCATCACTGCGGTCCACCAGAACTTTGCCCTTGCCAATTGGAGCAGCACTCCTGGCATTGGTCCATAAGGGTAAAATGGGCAGGACTTCTTTCTGACCTGTAGATATCATAACTGCTTACTTTTCTATACAGTATTAGCAGTTGTTTTTTTCGTACATGCTAACACTTTGTATAATTAAACAGTTTCATATATATTAAGTGAAAACATATTTTGTTTCAGGACTCTGAACTTAGGTGTTCCTATACTTGCTGATAAGATGCCTCTTCTCCACAAGGATTATAACTTTGATGAAAAGTTGGACTCAGACTTGATGGAAATTCAAGAGGACATTGAGGTGCCTCCAGAGATCAAAGAATGGGTCGAAGACAAACCTAAACCCAACCTTGATTAAACCACTTCCTTCAATTTCGGAACCTTAGAAAACCCTAAGTTAATCTAGATTGGTTCAGACCTTACCCCAAACCAAATGAATGACATGGTTACATTACTAACCCAATTCCAGGATGTGTTTGCATGGTCTCATGAAGATATGGTGGGTTTGTCCACTGACATTGTCCTTCATCGCCTTCCCATTAAAGAGGGATTCAAGCCAGTCAAGTAGAAGCTCAGGCGATTGAAACCTGAGTGGAGTTTAAAGGTGAAAGAAGAAATTGTGAAACAATTTCAAGCTGGTATTATCATGGTGTCCACATATCCCGAATGGATATCCAACATCATTCCCGCGCCTAAGCCTAGAGGAAAGATGCAAGTTTGCATAGATTATCGGGATCTGAATAAAGCTTGCCTTAAAGATAGCTTTCCCGTGCCATTTATCCACATTCTTATTGACAATACTGCTTAGTACATCATGTACTCCTTTACTGATTGCTTTGTGGGGTACCATCAGATCATGGTTGCTGAAGAGAATTGTGAGAAAACTGCTTTCATCACACCGCGGGGAACTTTTTGTTACAGACGGTTGTCTTTCGGCCTCATCAATGCCGGAGCTACCTATCAGCGGGCCATGATGACTCTTTTCCACGATTTAATGCACAAAGAGATAGAGATCTACGTGGATGACATTATTGTCAAATCTCGAAGGGAGGAAGACCACCTAGACCATCTCAGAAAGCTTTTCAACAAGTTGCGTAAGTACAACTTGAAGTTGAATCCAGCCAAGTGTGCCTTTGGCGTTAAATCAGGCAAGTTGCTAGGATTCCTAGTCAGCCACAAAGGGATTGAGCTGGATACCACCAAAATCCAGGCCATCACGGAAATGCCCATTCCTCAGTCAGAGAAGGAAATACGGGGATTTTTGGGAAAAGTCAACTTCATTAGTAGGTTCATTTCTCAACTCACAGCAACCTATGAGCCTATCTTCAAGCTGTTAAGGAAGAACTCCTCTATAAAATGGAATGATGAGTGCCAGAAGGCCTTCCTTACAATCAAAGAGTAGCTAATCAAAGCTCTTGTCTTGGAACCACCCAGGGATGATGTTACCCTGTTCATGTACTTGTCCATAAGTGAAAATGCCATGGGTTGTATGCTGGGTCAGAAAGAAGATAGAGGCCGAGAACGAGCTATCTATTACCTCAGCAAAAGATTCAGCAGCAGTGAACACAAGTACACTCTGATTGGGAATACTTGTTATTCTTTAGCATGGGCTGCCATGAGGTTACACCATTACCTCCATGGGCACACAACCCATCTCATCTCCCGCGTGGATCCTCTCAAGTATGTGTTCAGTAAGCCCATACTGAATTGCCGACTGTCCAGATGGTAGTTGATTCTGCAATAATTTGACATCGTTTACATGACACAGAAGTCCATTAAAGGTCAAGGAATCACGGATCAATTGGCTGCCACACCTTCAAGGGATTTCAAACCCTTGGAAATATATTTCCCCGATGAAGGGGTAATGGCAATGCAGCAACACCATCAGTACGATACACGCCAAATATAGAACATGTATTTCGATGGAGCTGTTAATATGGAAGGTTCTGGAGATGGAGAAGTTCTAGTATCCGATACGGGGGTGCAGTATCCCGTCGCCGTCAAATTACAGTTTGGCAACACCAACAACACAGCTGAGTATGAAGGTTCTGTCATGGGGCTAAAACTTACCCGTTCAATGGGCATCAGGCGGTTAACTATCTTTGGGGATTCAAAGTTGGTAGTCAAACAATCCAAGGGAATATATCAAACCAAAGAGCTACATTTCCTGCCTTACCATCGACAAGTTTTACAGATGGCTTCGGAGTTCGAAGTGATCTCCTTTCTACACATTCTTCGTAATAGGAATGACTTCACAGACGCGCTAGCAACTTTGGCCTCCTTGATTCACCTAACTAACAAGGAACACATGCCAAGCGTCACATTTTCCCTGCAAAAGGCACCAGCCTATGGGAACTATGTTGGAGAAGTATCGGATGAACTATCTCCCATCCAACAACCTTGGTATCAGCATATCAAGGAATACTTGCAAGATGGATCTACACCCACTGAGGTGAACCTGACTGAACAAAGGCGGGTTCATCGACTTGCTATGAAATTCTACCTGAGCGGAGATGCACTCTACAAGAGAGATGCAGGACTAGGTCTCCTCAGATGCCTGGACAAGGACCAAGCTCAGAGACTCATGGATGAGGTCCATGGTGGAGTCTTTGGCCCACATATGAGTGGCCCTTTACTTATAAAGAAGATCCTTAGAACGGGACATTACTGGCTCTCTCTGAAAGCTGACTGCAATAACCACGTCAGGAGATGTTATCAATGCCAAATTCATGGAAATGCTATCCACGCCCCTCCACGGGAACTCCATAATATAAGTTCGCCTTGGCCCTTCTCAATGTGGGGAATGGATGTGATCAGGCCCATTAAGCCCAAATCCAATAATGGACATCGCTTTATCTTCACCATGATCGACTACTTCACCAAGTGGGTAGAAGCAACCTCCTTCCCTAGGGTTACCAAAGAAGTCATCATTGCTTTCATCAGAAACAATGTCATTTGTCTATATGGACAACCAGAGGTAATTGTATCAGACAATGCTAAAAAACTCAACAACAAAATGATGGAGGTGTTATGTAGCAAATTCCACATCAAACATCTTATCTCCGTCATCTACCGTCCAAAGATGAATGGTGCTGTTGAAGCGACTAACAAAAATATCAAGAAAATCATGCAAAAGATGTCCGCCAATCACAAAGAATGGCCTGACTTATTGCCTCTTACTCTGTTAGCCTATAGAACATCAATGCGCACTTCAACTGGGGCAACCCCCTATGCATTAACCTATGGGATGGAAGCAGTACTCCCCATAGAAGTAGAAATGGAATCCCTCAGAGTGTTGATAGATGCTCAGCTGGATGAAGACCAATGGGTACAAGACAGGTATCACCAATTGTCTCTAATAGACGAAAGGAAAATCGCGGCTATCTTTCATGGTCAGTTATATCAACAAAGGATCGCCCGATCCTATAACAGAAAATAGACGGCGATAAATTTCCACAGCTTATCAACTCGAACATCGTGAAACGATACTATGTCTGAAGTTCCCATCAAACAAACATCCTGGTGTTGGATCATCAGATCACCAGTCATTCTGGTTCTTTAACCCTTCACTACATACAACTCTTTTTCCACACTGCGCCCCTCAGGGAAACACACTTTTCAAGCTAGCAGCCTAGTTTTCAGATCATCTTATCCTTTCCTCTTCACTCGATTTTTTAACCCTTACTCAACTTTGGTTATCCCACTAGGGATTGAACCTTTCACACTTGCAGTTTGTCCCCAAACATGGGATCAAACTTTTCACACCTGCAATTTATCCTGAACTTAGGATTAAACTTTCTTCCCCACCGCAGTTTGTCCTCCACATAGGATCAAACTTTTCGTTGGCTACAAATCGTCCTGAGGGGCGAACTACATCGACCTGATCTCCTTGATATACGGGAGTACGTAGGCAACCATTTTATATGGCCTGGTCGTAATAAAACAAAAACAACAAATACATCTCTATACCCTTCTCCTTTTTCAAAAACAAAAACAACAAAAATATTCCTACACCCTTTCTGCCACATACAGCGTTGAACCTCTTACACCATTTTCAAACTACGCAGACCTGATCTCCTCTGCAACAGGAGTACGTAGGCAGCCATTTATGGTTCGGTCTAAGCCCCTACCAAAACACAAATACCTGTCAATGGTATTGGGATCAAATTTCAATCCACCACATTTTATTTGGCTTCAGACCAAAGGGATGGAATTACCTGACCTCCCCATCTAAACGAGAGACTCGGTGACCATCTAAGCTGCGGTTATTCCTTGAAGAGCAACACCAATTCATAAGAGATGGAATTAACTAGGCTCCTCCTAAATAGGAGTATTAGCGACCATCTGTGGTGCGGTCAATCTCAGAGAGGAAAGCCATATTCCTCTCCACATTTCCATACAGAAACCAGTACGAAGACACCAAAGATGGTAGGGAACACACAGATCAATAATCCATTCTAAACTGTCCAGGGACAACTCAATGTCCACCCAACAAGGAGGAATTCAGAATACATCAAGATCACAAGCCCTGAAGAAGCAGGCAAATATCAAGCAAGTATTCAGGCATATCTAAAAGGGAAGTGATCAAAAATATATTTCCCTGCTATATATAATACTGTTTGATATACACAATATAAACTGTACATGACAAAATGGCTAAGCCAGTCTGTGCAGGAAAATACAAGGCTATCTACCGATCGGTATGCATGAGGGCTAGCAGATCTAACATAGCATCTCTCTTCGAAGAAAGAGGTAACACTGTGGTCTCCTGTACAAGGATATCCACATGAACTAGCAAGTCCGAGGCCATCTGTATGGTGACGCGATGCTCATTAATGTACACACTCATCTCGGCAAGCATACCAGTGGTCAGGGATCTCACTGTGGTACTATCTGTGACGGCTACATCCCGGGCAGATATGGCACTATCCCGCTCAACTATCACTGCATCTCTGGCTGATTTGGCCTCATCCCGCTTAACAACAGCGGCATCTCTCCGAGATAATGCCTCGTCTCTCTCTAACAGAGCTGCGTCTCTCCCATCAAGAGCTGTCAACATCAGGGTTCTTGCCTGATCTCTCTCAAAGGTCATCAAATGAAGACTCTGATCAAAGTACTGTGCCGAATGCTGGATCACAACAGTACTATTATTGGGAGAATCTGAGAGAGCTGCTGGCAGCCCAGTAAATGGCTCCTCCTCGATGTGGGAATCAATGTCCTCCATGGGCTCTCCACCATCTGAATCACTACCCGGTATTGTGGATACTACCGCAGCCGATGAAGTCTCTGTCTCCATTCATGCAGAATACTCTAGCGAATAACCCGGATGGCTAACAGAAAAAGCAGCTATCTCACGCTGATCCAAACAAGCATACACACGGGATCGGTCCTCTGTTGATAAGTGGCGAGAAGCTAAGCATTGACCTAACGCCCCATCAAAAGGATGGAAATCGTGGAACTGGTCAAACTACGAAATCACGGCCAGTGGGTGGTAGGTAGTCTTGCCCCTCAAACCAGCCAGAGGGAGATAATCCATGCCCGGAGCATGAGTAATGAAACTGTAGGGCAAACTGAGCCCTGTACACGACAAGAAAGCAAACGGATCTCTAATTCCAGCTAGGAAAACGGACCAAGATGCAGGATCTATACACTATATAGGCTGGAAGGAATACGACATAGCTATCTATTGGGTGAAACAATATCCGGGTCGTCTAAATATGCCAATCGGTCTCAGGTGTGACATAAACCACACGTATAACATGATCGAATTGCCTGTGAATACCCCTGCAGGGTAAGTCCTACAGAATGCGACCTCAATATCTCTACCATGATCATCAGAATAATGGTACGACCCTCCCTGAGAGCTCTCACTGCCATAATAACGCCGATGTCCAACTCATCCATGTATCGTGGCATGTGCACGTATGATAATACGCATAGCAGCATTACATCTACTCTGGCCAAATGCCACTGATCCTCTGGTATGGTGAAATCCCCAGAATATTGAGCATAGTTGTCCTCATAGCCAAATTTGTCAATCAAAAAATGTTGGGATATCACGTGGCCAGATGTGATCTCATCCTGTACAACTCTCCGCCTCATCCCGGTGAGAGTCATGAACTGCCGGCTCATGTCACCAATGGCCATATGCACGCAAGGTCTGTCAAGTGGCAACGTTGTCAAACGTGCATACTCCTCCAAAGTCAGAGTCAACTCTTGGGTCCCAAGTTGAAAAACCTGTCTCTCTGGTACCCAGTGCTCTAGCATGCCCTCTATAAATCCTGTGGGAACCTGAAACATCAAAAGGGTCAGGGTATACTATACTGATGATCCTAGTATTTGTAGATCACATTCGACAATACCGCACAGAGGTCCAATGCCGTCAATTCAGGGTCGTCACCCTAAACCTTTCAAAGTGGATCCCCGGCGGGGGTTACCACGCATGGTCATCTATCCACAAGAAGATCCCTGGCTGGGGTTACAACGCATATTGTCCGTTGATACACATGTCAACGAAGGTCAAGAAGCCTTGACGTCAGTTCAGCCGTTGGTAGGTAAACCCAACGACGCATCGGAAGCCATCCATGATTGCATCAGTTGATACATACAAAGGTCAAGCAACCTTGATATCTATCCCTAGCAGGGAATTCATCCGTTGATGTACACGTCAATAGAGGTCAAGTGGATCCCTGGCGGGTGTTACAATGCGTGGTCATCCGTTGGTTCACACGTCAACGAAGGTCAGACAGCCCTAACAACACATACTATTGGCAATAAATCCAACAAAACATTGATATGTCCTAGCAATACAAACCAGGGGGATCAACATCATTGGGGAGGATCAATGATGGAATATGTTATACACATCCTCGAGCAGACAAAAGCTTTACCCCCACAAATCTCTTGTACACGAGAGGCACCTCATCAGAATAAAGTCTGCATCAAGGATTCAAGACTTTGGTGATAACCCTAATGTCAACAATCCTAGAGACTCCTGTTAGCTGTGGATCACACGTCCATAACAGTTCACCAGGCTTCTTATTTATTGCCATCCACGATTGAAGCAACAGGGAGCCGTCAACCATCCCCAGCATGTGGGAAAACAAAACATATGCATCATACACTTGCATCATGTTGCTACACATAGCATCATATTTACCTTGTTGCATTTCAAGTGTCTAGGATTCTTTATCCTATCCATGCCATTGCATTGCATGAATATGATAAAGAGGGGCATCTATAGACACTCAAAATTTTTTGCACACCTGTTACTGACCTTGCAGGAGGGAAGATTCGTTTTTTAGACATAACCCTGGAAGACAGCTCATATCCAGTACGGATACTACCGAAAGCTCAGTGTCAACCCTAGAACACACACCGGGAGTATCAATTCTAACCTCAGAGATAACCCCGAGGCCTGCAGTTCTAATACTGGAAATTCCACCGGAGAAGACCGATTTATCCCGGAGATAACCCCAAAATATTCAGTCTCAGTCTCGACACTGAGAATAGTAGCGCCAACCTTGGAGATAACCCTAAGGAATGCAGTTGCAGTTCCGGAGATAACCCCAGAAATGCTTGTTTCAAAGCTATGCAAGCAGCTTTAGAACACTCGACACTCACACCGAGGCACTCGGTACAAGACTCAGAGATAACCCTGGGAAGACAGGCACACCTAAGAGATGACATTGAGGACCTTCAACACTTGCAGCAGTCCAATCTCAGAGATAACCCTGAGCAACGTCTGCTTTATCAGCAGAAATCAGAGATATCCCCGGTGAGGGGCAAAGTCGTCATCTTGCCACCTTGATGCCACATCGCGCCGTCTCAATATCTCATACATACATTTCTACACAACAATGTCCCACAAGAACCAAGAAAGTCCAATCCCGAGTTACTATTATGTAGGGTAACAGATAGAATTTGAAGCTTGAAGACCGGAGGGCATGGTCCCATCTTCCTGACTTTGTAAAACCTCTAATCCCATGTCATTGCGTAACTCTCGACAACGACGGTCCGAAATAGGTCTTACACACCTCAGTCGGATGCCCGAATTGAAGTTCTAAAAGTTCGAGTGGACATCACATTGCATGTATGTACGTACTTTGAGACGGCGGGACCCGCAGAGCCCGGGGCACCTCTGGCAGCCGCAGGTACATCTGTGTCTAGCCATAGGTCCCCCCCTCTATAAATAGAGGGCTTGGGGTGGCCATTTTGAAAGAGAAAAAGGCGAGGAAGTCCTGTCCAATTTATTCTGTACATACCCTAAACTAAGTGCTTTCTTATTTTAAATACTTGTAAGCTCATATATAGCTACTTTTTACTGGCGGGAGCCGAGTGTTCATCCATTTCAAGTTATTGAAGTCATCTTTGGCAGCCCACTATAAGCCTTCTTACACACTTTAAAGCCTTTCTCTTCATCTTTGCACACACCGTTCTTCACGTTGAGATTCGTGTTACGTGTGTATGGCCAGACTTCGGTCTGTGGTTTCATTTCAGTTTGTATATATATATATATATATATATATATATATATATATATATATATATGCTTATATATTTTTATATATGGACTAACATTATTGAAGTTATGCCTCGATTGAGCC
This sequence comes from Panax notoginseng, assembly GCA_016801055.1. Taxonomy (NCBI): domain Eukaryota; kingdom Viridiplantae; phylum Streptophyta; class Magnoliopsida; order Apiales; family Araliaceae; genus Panax; species Panax notoginseng. Next base: position 123,932,941 of record CM029015.1, read on the forward strand.
TAGACTTATGTCTGGAGCGATTAATTGCTTTCGTATATATATATATATATATATATATATATATATATATATATATATATATATATATATATATGAACTGTGTGTCGAACTCTGTTCGATGAGCCTAGACTTACGTCTGGAGCGTTTAATTGCTTTTGTATATATGTATATTTATATATATGAACTGTGTGTCGAACTCTGTTCGATGAGCCTAGATTTTATATCCGGTGCGTTTACATGCTTATATATATATATATATATATATATATATATATATATATTTACATTTCGTCTAGCCTGGAGTTTACTTCGTGGCGGTTGACCTTTTTTATTACTTTCTGTACATTTCGTCCCGCCTGGAGTTTCCTCCGTGGCGGTTGATCGCTTTTACAGCTTTATTTACATTTCTGATCCCCCATGGAGGTGCTTTGTGACGGTTGATCATGTCTATATATATATATATATATATATATATATATATATATATATATATATATATTTGTCGCTTTTATATATTTACATTTCCGATCCCCCATGGAGGTGCTTCGTGGTGGTTGATCATGTCTTTATATATATATTTACAGCTTTTATATATATAACTGCTTACTGCGTTCATATCAATTGCGACATCATGTGAGCCTAGGAATCATGTGATCACAGATTCAGTTTACTGAATCTAGATTCGGTTCCCGTGATGGACATTTTCAACTATAAGCAGCTTGTAAATTTATTCACGGTGTTTGGATTTTCTTAGATGGTTTTCATGCTCACGAGGAGTTCGGCACTGTTTTGTACATTATTTTCTCGAAGATGTTTCACATCTCAAAAATAAAAACAATCAAGCCGAACATTTAATAAAATGAAAGTATCAAATGCCTCAATTACTATTGAGCACAGGGTTTGAAAAAATCTCTTTATACAAAACACCACTGCTATATCTTGTTTAAAATTGAATTTTACACAAATTTAAACCCTTTGTATATAGGTGCGAACGAGGCATAACACTACTTCCAAATAACAGTACATTGACCCACACACACACACACACACACACACATATTCATATAACAGTTTCTTAAAAAGTGGCGGTCACCGTGGCAACACGGATGTCGGGGGATGTCTAACACCTTCCCTCCGCATAAGAAAGTCCCCGGACCCTAATGAATCTCGATTTCACAGACCTGTTTAGCAGTGTCACATCACTGGGTCAATGTGCAAACCTTTTCTCTGTTGTGTTGGTACAACCAGTTAAAAAACCAACTGGCGACTCTTATAGTCCAATCGTCGACATACACATGTCGGACCTTTTTCGCTTGTTTTTTCAAACAAATCTCACCTAACATGAGAACACCAAAAGACAAGAACAGAAAAGGGACAAATAAAAATCCCGACGTCGACACCGAGCATGACCAAGAGTTTCTGGGTAACCCAAAAACTCAATCTCAGCGTCTGACAAGATTTTTCTAGTTAAAGATCTGTCAGGATTTATGTGTTTTAATGATGTTATTGAATCTATGTTATAGCCTGCTATATGGACTTTAGATCTGTGCCTTTATATCACTCAAATCATCAATTTACTGAAAGTAATGGATGGTCAAACTAGCTTGTTTGATCACGAACTCGGTTTTCTGGGAAACCCAGAAAACTCAAGAACACCATTTCTGACATGGTTTGACCGAGTGCTAGTTTGTGTTTCTGATGTAGTTTGACTGACCTGATAATTGATATATGTACCTTGTCGTGTAGACTACATGTTTGACCCATTAGACTACCATAACATCAACTGGAACCTAGATTAAATGGAGCTAGAAAGTGCCTACTCGAATTGCCTGGGTTTCTGAGTTACCTAGAAAACCCATAACCGTTCTGACAGTTACTTTGGGGGCTTTGATCTTGAAAGTGTGTTGTTGTATGACCCAGATTGCTAGTGATAATTATAGTGTTACATAAACACTACAAGAACAAAGTCTAAGTTGACCTATAAACTTGTTAATCAGAGAATTAAACGTGGTCAAACCGGGCATATTGCTAAGTGCTTGTCAGTGTTCTTGAGCCTCAAAAAAACCAACCGCGACAGAAACCGTCGCTAAATACTTTAGCGACGGATTTAATTATTTTAGTTTTCTAATTTCTGGAAAATGATTAAAAATAGAAATAAATTCTAAAAATCATTTAAAAATAGATATTAATTTCTGAAAATTACAAAAATTATTTTAAGTTATAAAAATTAATTTTTAATAATTTGACATATTTTTCATAAATATTAGTATTTATTTGAATATTATTGATATTTAGTTTATTTAATAAATGCATTAAATAAATTAATTAAAAATAATTTTATTATATTAAAACTCATTTTAAATGATAATAAGGTATTTAATAATATTTTAAGTTATAAAACATAACTTTTAGTATTTTAAGGCAAATTTCCCTAAATATTTAATATTAAAGATATTAGATTTATTTAATACCTATATTAAATAAATTAGTTTAAAAATAATTTTAATATTATAAAAATCATTTTAAATAAAAATAAGTAGTTTAAAAATATTTTAAGCTATAAAGTATAACTTTTAATATTTAAAGGTAAATTTCATTAATAATTTAATATTAATGATATTAAATTTATTTAATAATTATATTAAATAAATAGTTTTAAAATGGTTTTATTGATTTAAAAATTATTTAAAAAGGAAATAAATGGTTTAAAAATATTTTAAGTCATAATTAATAATTGTTAATATTTTGATAAATATTACATTAATATTTAAATTTTAATGGTAATTATTTAAAAATAATTTTAAATGTTTTAAAAATCATTTAAGGGTAATAAAAATATTTTAAAAATATTTTGAGTTATTATAAATAACTTAAATATTTTGGCAATAATTTCATTAATAATTTAATATTAATTAAATATTAATGATAATAGAATTATTTAATATTTAAATCATTTAATAATGATTTCAGTGTTTGAAAAATCATGATTAATTATAATAATTATTTAAAAATTATTATAAGGCTATGAAAAATAATACGACTGATATTTAAAATATCTAAACGAATATTGAACTGCATAATAGAGTTTTAGACTCGATAATTACCTGATAAAGCCATTGGTACATCAAATTGACTTCGAAACTGATCCAGACCTAGATAGTTTGATTTGATAGGTGATTGTTTATGGTCCAATGATTGATATAACTATGTGACAATGTGATTAGGTTATGTGCTGACTGCAAATATCAGTACTATGTGTTATGAAATGTATTTCTAATAGATAGAATGATCTTATTAATGATATGTCTTGACATAAAAGATAAAACTAAGTTGCATAACTGTAAGCAGCAGACCAGGCAAGTATCTAACCTTTGCATTTACTTTATGCAATGGACATGTGTAAGCCAGTTTCAGAACTTTATTGTTATTGTTCATGTATCTATACCTTTATCGATATGCCAGTTCTTGAATTCTATTCGATCATTGGTTATCAATTCAGTATTATTGTACAATCCAGATATATATTCTGTTCGTTAATTTCTAAAATTTGTTAAACAAGTTACATCACTTAGATAATCATTGTATTTAATCACATGTTGATACATACTTATTGTTTTCCAGTATGTATATGTTAATTAAAAGTTGTCTAAGCTATTTGACTCGGCTAGACATAGATTTACAGATAGCGTTGAGATATGTCTTAGCTAATTATTCTGGCTAAACGAATATTTGTTAGAACTTTATAGGTTCGAGAAATGAACTCAATTATTATTGTCAGGTCAATGCCAATTGTTTCGGCTAGATCAAAAAAGCGATTATATATTGAAATCATAGTATTTCATTGTTATAATTCAAAATTCTGATTGTAAGACTGAGAAGAACAACCTTTAATACAAAGAGAAAACTATTGGTCGTATATTCGGCTATTACGCACAGTTAAGTATTATGCATAATATAGGGTATAATGAAGCTGGTCACTTATTATACTTGCAGAGGGGTATGACTTAATCTTTATGGTTATTTGATAGACCTGGGTATATCAAAGGAAATCTTTGATAGTTACTCGAGAATTAAGTTCAAGATCCTTAGGGATCTCTCAACATAAACTCTGGAAAATATTCTATTTTGTTATTGCGTATAATTAATTCTTATTATTCAGTTGAATATCAAAAATCGAAAATAAAGTTCATAGTCTGTTGACTACTCTCCATTTATAGTCAGTACTTAGTTTCAAAATTTGAGATAGATTTGATATGTTGTTATTATTGGTTCAGTTTACTTCACAACTGTTGATTCGTTGTAGAAGTGTCATTCACAGAATACATTTACTTCTTTCAGCTAACGTTTATTGTCTGCTATTACTTGCTGGGCACTCAAATGCTCATTCTTGCTTAATTTAAATATTTTCAGCTAAGTATGATCAACCTGAAGGTTCAGACAAAGGTAACAGAAAGGGAAAGCTAGCAGAATAAACTTTATGGTATCCTATGTAATAGTTAGTCCATATTAAGATGATAATATTTATTATCTATCATGTAATGTAATGTAGTAAAGGTTGAGAAACTGGGATTAGACTCTGATATATGTAAATTAAGTTTGGTATTTATATTATTGTTATTATTATTAGTATTATTCCGCTCATAGAAATGGTATCGTGAAGCACCGAGTTCGGGTTTCAAGTACCTGAATTTGGGGGCGTCACAACATGGTATCAGAGCTATAGGTTAGAAACCTTAGGTGGGATAGACCTTAGGCTATAACCTTTAGGACATAGGGAAACGTTGAAAATACAAATAACTCATATAGAGTTTAAAAGAAGATGAATTGAATAAATTCATCGTAAAATAAAATAAAAGATAACTTATATAAAATTATTATTTACTGTGTGTATATATTATTTTCTAATCAGGATAATTTATGTGTAGATGTCCGGTGGATAGGATTAGGATACTCTCGGATAGTAAGAAGGAGTCAACCTCCATAATCGAGCCAATATCAAAGCCAATAACTAAAATAGAGGCTCACTTTGAAAGCAACCTTGATGAGGTGATTATTGTGGAAAATGGTGGTATCGGATCCAGAAACGGTGGTAAGTTTGACGAACTTGGTACAGTTACGTGTGAATGGATTATTGAGGGTAATGGGAATATATAGATTACTAAGCAATTGATCCTTAGTGAAGGCGTAGGAAATAAGTAGTATTAGTATTACTTGAATATGTATGTTCTATGATGCGTAATGTAATATTCTCAACTTTGGTATAAGTTGTGGTAGCGATTCTCGAATTTTATGTCACAAAGGGATAGCGGATGTTTAAAGCAGTGTGTGCTATGCTATATAGTGTAAAGTACTATGACTTAGTTGGATGAACATGATTTTGTTTAATCAGATAATTCTGCAAAGACGAAAATGAAACCAAAAGGTAGAAGAACCTGTCAACAAAGCTGGAGGACAACCAGATCTGATACAGAATTTGGATAATATGGATGCTCAAGCTATGTAGAATGGAATACCGGCTGTGGGAAATCAGCCAGATAATCGACCGATAAACTTCATTGACTTCAAAGCAATCGAACTGCCAGGATTTAGAGGATCAACTGATCCTGTAGAAGTGTTTATGATAGCTAGAGTAACGGAGAGGAAAAAGACAGCTCTTGCCACCTATACAATGAAAGGGGAGGCAGATTTTTGGTGGGAGACAAATCAAGTTAAAGCCAGAGAAGGGAGTAGTAGTGACAGGACTGGAAAGAGGAAATAAGATAAGGTTAGGAATACCGAGAATAGGCCAGGTGGTGGAAAGAAACAAGTTGTGCAGTGTAGAAATTGTGGAAAGAATCACTCAGGAGAGTGTTTAAAGGGAAAGTCTGTGTGCTACAAGTGTGGGCAGAAGGAACATATCTCTCCTAACTGCTCCAATCCAAGACTGTATAGTGGGTGTTTTATTTGTGAATCAACGGAGCATAAGGTGAAAGACTGTCCAAAAGGTAGAAGGTAGTCAGAGAATGCGAATAAGGGGAAAAACAGCGGGACAGTGGCGACAATGGGACCAACTTCAACAACCAAACCAACAAAATCAAACGCCGGAGTCTCAAACAAGACAATGCAAGATACGGTAGCAGTCGGGGACGGAACACCAGGTATTATTCAAATAAATTTTATTTTCTTATACTTGATTTTCCTATATATAGTAAATTATTTTATAAATAAATTTTTAAAGGAGGAATTTGAGTTCTATTAGAAATCAAACTTCCGTATAATCAGATAGACAAGCTTTAGGCGGAATAGTTAAAGATCAGTTCGATCAAATTTGATCGAGATCTACTTGCAATGACTGTGTATGCTATGTACCCTTGTATGTATAGGTTTTAAAACGGTGATTCTGGGGACGAAATCCTTGTAAGAGAGGGTGAATGTAATAACCCGATATTTTCTATATAATTAAATAAGAAATTTTGCGTATAATTTTTTTTCCATAAAGGTGGGATTATGTGCCAGGTAATGTGTATACTTATATGCGATAAATGAAATTTATTTATTACCATAATATTTACAAATAATTTTATTTTAGAATTATTGACCATTATAAAGTATATTCTTATAATAATTAATTTTATAAAAGAAATATTTTTATTAATTATTTTCTATGAAAGTATGGTTATATATTATTTCAATAATATTTGAAATGATTATTAGAATTATTATAATAATTATTTTATTATATGAATTTATTTCAGCTTAATTAAGTTAGTTATTATAACTTAATTAATAAAGATATGTATATGAAAGATAAATCAGATATGGAATCCAAACCCTAATTTTGGATTCTGGCTAAGGAATGAGAATAATAATATTATATTATTTATATTTAAGTGCTACAAATATGTATTGTATGTACGTATTGATAATGGTTGGTCAATTATGTGTATAATGTCAAAACCCTAGCATTAATTTGTTTAGCCATATTTTGAAACTCAAATAAGAGTTCAAGACTGTGTAGTAATTGTGTAATATGATTTATGTTGCGTATTATTGAATTTGGTGTTAATTAGGGAAATCCTAATAAGTATTAAGAAATCCTAATTATTTGAAACCCTAATTAGTAATTAGAAACCCTAATTACTAAAATGAAAATCCTAATTTACTAATTGAAAGCCCTAAGCGCTAATGTAGTCATCTTAATGCTAATTAGTAACTCTTTAAACCTAATTAGTAAGTATAGGTAATTAGAAAACCTAATTTAATTAGGGAAACCTATTTTACTATTTTTAGAAACTAAGTTTTTATTTTTAAACCTAAATAAAAATCCTAAAAAATTATATTTTTTTGCAAACCCTAAGGGTCAAACCCTAAAGGTTGGGACAAATGACTAACATGCCATTAAAATTTCAAGTCAAATGACCTTATTACCCTTTTGCCATTTTTTTATTAGATTACTTGTGAATCTTACCAAAATATGTAGTAGGTGACCTAATGAGATTGCACATGTGCTGAGATTTAAAGCATACTAGCCTTATATTGACAGCTATCTCAGCAAGTTCATTGCATCTATCAATTATATAAGGATCAAGAGAGAGAGAAAGTTCACTTTTTAATCCCATTTGATCACCAAACTCATCCAAGTCCCTCTCTCTCTAACCCATTAATTAATATAGCATTTTAGTTCCAAAACCAAGCCCCACGACTTCCATTAACAGATCAGTAGCCAAGAATCAAAATTTTTCAAAGAGAGGTATAAAACCCTATTTCAAATCTGATCTTGATTTGTCTGTTAGATGTTAGATTTTTGTGTTAAAACATGTTGTATGGAGTGTACATAGATGATCTGGGTTGCTAAATGTTAGATCCATAACATCTAGAGGCTCGAATTTGAAGATTTTCAAAATCTGGAAAATTTTTAAAATGAGTCTGCAACCGAATGTCAGACCCTGTAAATCTTTGTATGTTTATGATTTTGTGTGTTTTATGTTTTAGTCTTGTAGTTTGCCATAAGGTCTTTGATCTGGACTTGAAATCATGCTTAGATCAGATCCAAATTACAAGATATTCTTGGTCAAACTCGGTCGACCGAGCATGACCAAGAGTTTCTGGGTAACCCAGAAACTCAATCTCAGTGTCTGACAAGATTTTTCCAGCTCAAGATCTGTCAGGATTTATGTGTTTTAATGATGTTATTGAATTTATGTTATAGCCTGCTATATGGACTTTAGATCTATGCCTTTATATCACTCAAATCATCAATTTACTGAAAGTAATGGATGGTTAAACTAGCTTGTTTGATCACGAACTCGGTTTTCTGGGAAACCCAGAAAACTTAAGAACACCATTTCTAACATTATTTGACCGAGCGCTAGTTTGTGTTTCTGATGTAGTTTGACTGACCTGATGATTGATATATGTACCTTGTCGTGTAGACTACATGTTTGACACATTAGACTACCATAACATCAATCGGAACCTAGATTAAATTGAGCTAGAAAGTGCCTACTCAAACTGCCTAGGTTTCTGGGTTAATTACCCAGAAAACCCAGAACCGTTCTGACAGTTACTTTGGGGGCTTTGATCTTCAAAGTGTGTTATTATATGGCCCATATTGTGACAACCCCAAAACAGGTCCATTCCATCCAACCTATTCTGAGTCGCCAAATACATGGCACAGAAAACAACTACAACTTTATTACAATAATTGTCGTATAAAATACAACAACACATATGCTGTGAGTTTGGATACAAATATATACCAAATGTGACTCATGTCCCAACCGTGGAAAACACCTCACAATGACACCTTACATAAAGGTATAGTCAAAAACTGTTTTAGAAATTAGAATCTTTGGGAAGTGCTCAAGGAAACCTTCGTACATGGGAGGCCATGCGTCTAGGTTATGATAGATATCATATGGCCACAGAATTATCCTTGGTTGACCCAATATAGCCCAAAGAAAAACGAGAAGATTACTATCATATTCTTCCCAATGGTGAGTCTTCTCTTGACTTATCATTATCTCCACTGTCTTTAATCGTGAATTATACTTCAAACAAACACCAAGATTATATAGGTAGTGCTCATAGATATACTCAGCAAATGGATGAGCACAATCCTGTCTTATGATGACACGAGGTTGTATATCATTAGATATCTTGTATGATAGTGGTAAAACACCCTTCCAACGTTGGGTTCGCTTCACCCAAGATGATTCACCAAATATAACTCCTAAATGATGACCACCGTTCTATTCCCCTGTTACCCCCGCTCGACCCAGCTACACTCTTATTACCTGAAAGGAATTGTGAACAGAAGGGTGAACACAACTAGCCCAGTAAAGAATATCATGACTAAAGATAAATAAATTATCAATAGTCTTCATCAGTAATAAATCAGAGATTTAGAACATATGGTAGATAATAAAAATTTCAACCATAGTTGCAGCGGAACGAGCAATCCATTAGAAGAGTCAAATAGACCATAAAGTCTATTATCTTCTCCACATTAAAAGTCTACCAATAATGTTTTATCCCTGTAACATTAATCAACAGTTCCTTTTCACAATTATATGAATAACTCATAATCATAATTGTAATTCTAAATTCCTCTTCGCATCCAGGACGAAGATAATTTTTCTCACATGTCTTTACCTGAAACATCAAAGATCATGGTTATACCAAATCACAGTTCCTGTTAATAATCATATTAATAAATTCATCTTTGCACTACAGGCCAACGATATTCATCAACAGTTCATCTTTGCACTACTGGCCAAAGATATTCAACAACTGGTCATCTTTGCACTACGGGCCAAAGATATTCATCAACAATTCATCTTTGCACTACAGACCAAAGATATTCCTCAACAGTTCATATTTGCACTACAGGCCAAATATATTCATATCTCAAAGAAATATATAATCATTTCAGAATTTATATACACCATAATTATAACCATGTTAATCAATTCATCTTTACACTTAAGCTAAAGATATTCAATTATAAATTCAATGGTCATGATCATACCAGTTAACAATTCATCTTTGCACTACAGGCCAAAGACATTCCTCAGTCACGATCATACCAATAATTTACCCATCTTTACACTCAAGTGAAAGAGAAATTCAACATCAGGGTTATAAAAATGTTATATATGATAATAAAAACAATATGATCAACAACTGCATTTATTTTCGAGAGCAACAATCATAAATCAACGATAATTTGGTCAGGAAAAAAGAAACCAATTTTTATCGTGAATAGTAACTCGTGAATAGTAACTCATAAATAGTAACACGTGAATAGTAATTCATGAATAGTAACTCATGAATAGTACTCCGTATTCGTACATAGTACCGTATACGTAAATAATGTCATATACGTAAATAGTGCCATATACATGAATAGTGCCGTATACGTGAATAGTGTCGTATACGTGATTAGTAATCCCGACTCAAAAAGGTAGAAATTCCACAATAAAATCCATACCAATATTTCAGTATAATGATATTGAAAGAATAACATCATTATGAAGAATATAACATTCCTTAATATCCCTTACTATCCCTTACCTCAAAAGAGCAGCACTTCTGATTGGATATCGGATTTGACGCTAAAGGAAACTTGCACTGATGAATAGCAACTCACCAAGTATCTAAATACTCACAAAATACACTCAATAATCTAGAGAGAGAAAGAGAGAAAACTTATTTCTGGTGTGATTTTCAATTCTAACTTAGCCCTCTATTTATAGGAAAATGTTAGCACGCCGAAGCAGACTTAACCTGCAACCTGATGGCTTTACCTGCTACTATTCCCACCTACCACATTTGAAATTCAATTGAGCACATTTCTCACCAACCACAAGTGGGGCCCACTCAATTCTAGAATTTTCCACCAAAATCATTTATAAACCTAATTTTCGAATCAGTCACCTTTTAAAATTCATAACAAATTATACGTTCATTTTTAACGGTTCAAAATTTATGGACATATACTCAACTTATATATGTATAACATATCCAAAAATCACAACGATCCAACGGTCAGATTAAAAATTATAACTCACGTAAAATATCTCAAAAACCCTAATTTGATTTTTAATACCTCCGTTCCGATAAAAATACAGATAAAATACCTCAACATTAACTCCTTCTTTTTTTAATCACAAAAATATATCCCTCATTTATATCCACATAAAATAAATATTTCCTTATCATATGAATCAATAATTAATTATTCACAAATAATATTACAGAATCACATTTATGACAACCAGGCCGTTCCCAGGAAAGAGGGGGCTTTCCAATAAGAATTTCTCCTTACTGGCGCGCAATTAGGTGACCAAACCTCTCCTTAGACAGAACTTTCTAGACATTGCCAATAATGTTATCTAATAATATTATTCAAATAATATGAATTATTGATCTGATAATGGAAAATACTGTGCAGTGACAATTATTGAACAACAATAATATAAAATTTCAACGTAGCAATTATTGAATCAATAAAATAAAATATTGAACAGTAATTACTGTAACAATTATTGAGTAGCGCTTTCTTACGTAAGAATCAATAATTTCAAAAATACTGTGCAATATCGTGTGCTACTGTGCAATAACGCGTATTACTGTATTTTAACCACGGGGTATTCCAACAGTGTTAACGGTAACAACTACACCGTTAATTATAAAAACTCAATTTTTATCGTTATCTTCATCCGACCGTTTTCCGTTATGGGGCCCACAAATAGCTGCGCCGTCGTACGAATATTCCCCGACAGAAAGAATATTTCACGACCAACGAATATTCCCCGACAACAATGATTATTTTATAACCACTTGTTTATTTTGAAAAATTTTCACATTTCACCCATAACTTTAACTTTTTATCAATTTAACCATTTACTGAATTGTAATTATAAGAAAAAATTGAATACTTTTATTTCATAAAATTCGGGGTCTTACACAGATTGCTAGTGACAAATGTAGCGTTACATAAACACTACAAGAACAAAGTCTAAGTTGACCCAGAAACTTATTATTCAGAGAATTAAACGTGGTCAAACCGGGCATGTTGCTAACTGCTTGTAAGTGTTCTTGAGCCTCAAGAACACCAACCGCGACAGAAACCATCGCTAAGGCCTTTAGCGACGGATTTAATTATTTTAGTTTTCAAATTTTCGGAAAATGATTAAAAATAGACATAAATTCTAAAAATCATTTAAAAATAAAAATTAATTTCTAAAAATTATAAAAAAATTTTAAAAATTATTTTAAGTTATAAAAATTAACTTTTAATAATTTGTCATATTTTTCATAAATATTAGTACTTATTTGAATATTATTGATATTTAGTTTATTTAATAAATGCATTAAATAAATAAATTAAAAATAATTTTATTATATTAAAAATCATTTTAAATGATAATAAGGTATTTAATAATATTTTAAGTTATAAAACATAACTTTTAATATTTTAAGGCAAATTTCCTTAAATATTTAATATTAAAGATATTAGATTTATTTAATACTTATATTAAATAAATTAGTTTAAAAATAATTTTATTATTAGAAAAATCATTTTAAATGAAAATAAATAGTTTAAAAATATTTTCAGTTATAAAGTATAACTTTTAATATTTAAAGGTAAATTTCATTAATAATTTAATATTAATGATATTAAATTTATTTAATAATTATATTAAATAAATAGTTTTAAAATGGTTTTATTGATTTAAAAAGGAAATAAGTGGTTTAAAAATATTTAAAGTCATAACTAATAACTTTTAATATTTTGATAAATAGTACATTAATATTTAAATATTAATGGTAATTATTTAAAAATGATTTTAAATGTTTTAAAAATCATTTAAGGGTAATAAAAATATTTTGAGTTATTATAAATATCTTTAATATTTTGACAATGGTTTCATTAATAATTTAATATTAAATAAATATTAATGATAATAGAATTATTTAATATTTAAATTATTTAATAATGATTCCAGTGTTTGAAAAATTATGATTAATTATAATAATTATTTAAAAATTATTATAAGGCTATGAAAAATAATACGATTGATATTTAAAATATCTAAATGAATATTGAACTGCAAAATAGAGTTTTAGACTCGAGAATTACCTGATAAAGCCATCGGTACATCAAATTGACTTCGAAACTGATCCAGACCTAGATATTTTGATTTGATAGGTGATTGTTTATGATCCAATGACTGATATAACTATGTGACAATGTGATTAGGTTATGTGCTGATTGCAAATAGCAGTACTATGTGTTATGATATGTATTTTTAATTGATAAAATAATCTTATTAATGATAGGTCTAGACATAAAAGATAAAACTAAGTTGCATAATTATAAGCAGCAGACCAGACAAGTATATAACCTTTGCATTTACTTTATGCAATGGACATGTGTAAGCCATTTTCAGAACTCTATTGTTATTGTTATTGTTCATGTATCTATACTTTTATCGATATGCCAGTTCTTGAATTCTATCCGATCATTGGTTATCAATTCAGTATTATTATATAATTCAGATATATATTCTGTTCATTAATTTCTAAAATTTGTTAAACAAGTGACATCACTTGGATAATTATTGTATTTAATCACCTGTTGATACATACTTATTATTTTTCAGTATGTATATGTTAATTAAAAGCTGTCTAAGCTATTTGACTCGGCTAGACATAGATTTACAGATAGCGTTGAGATATGTCTTAGCTAATTATTCTGGCTAAACGAATATTTGTTAGAACTTGATAAGTTCGAGAAAAGAACTCAATTATTATTGCCAGGTCAATGCCAATTGTTTCGGCTAGATCGAAAAAGCGATTAAATATTGAAATCATAGTATTTCATTGTTATAATTCAAAATTCTGATTGTAAGACTGAGAAGAACAACCGTTAATACAAAGGAATAACTATTGGTCGTATATTCGGCTATTGCGCACAGTTAATTATGCATAATATAAGGTATAATGAAGCTGATCACTTATTATACTTGCAGAGGGGTATGACTTAATCTTTATGGTTATCTGATACACCTAGGTATATCAAAGCAATTCTTTGATAGTTACTCGAGAATTAAGTTCAAGATCCTTATGGATCTCTCAGCATAAACTCTGGAAAATATTCTATTTTGTTATTGCGTATAATTAATTCTTGTTATTCAGTTAAATATCAAAAATCAAAAATAAAGTTCATAGTCTGTTGACTGCTCTCCATTTATAGTCAGTACATAGCTTAAAAATTTGAGATAGATTTGATATGTTGTTATTATTGGTTCTGTAACAAACTATAAATTTAAATTATAATTTTTAAATATTTATTAATTTATATAAATATTTTAATGGATGTGTTTATTGTTGAATAATTATTTGTTTAATTTGATTTGATTTGATTTGGTTAATTATTTGTTAAATAAATAATTAATGAGCGAGGAAAATTAATTATTATGAGATAATATTCTAATTTAATGGATGTGTGTATTGTTGAATAATTATTTGTTTAATTTGATTTGATTTGATTTGGTAAATTATTTGTTAAATAAATAATTAATGAGTGAAAAAAATTAATTATTATGAGATAATATTCTAATTTTAAGTTAGAGAGTTTATAATTGTTAAATGAATTATTATAATGAAATTTTAATTTATTTTGGTAATAAAAGTGTGACAAATAACTACACTATAAAGGGTTTATTAAAATAAATTAAAGGAGTTTAGTTTAGTTTTGCCAAACAAGGCTTAAGGATATTAAGTCTTTAATTTTAAAGAGTTTTTGCCAAACAAAGCCTTATGGCTTTTGGATTTTTGGATTTTTGGATTTTGAATTTTTAAATTATAATTATAATAAATAAAATAAAATAAATAAAATGTAAATAATATATATATATTAATTTTGGTAACTGATAACGTATTAGTATAATTATTAGTATAGTTATTAGACGTCGGTTTTAGACTTTTAGTTGTGTGCGTTGGATTTTGAATTAGACGTATAATGTATTTGGTCTAAGCCTAAGAGAAAAGAGAAAAGAAGATTGCAGAGAATAGATAGGGAACTTGAGAGACTAGAGAGAGTTTGAGAGGAGAGAATGGTTCTGTGAATTTCAAGCAAGCACTTTGTCTTCTAACAAGGGTTAACAAAGCAACAAAAAGTATGTTACATAATCTTAACATATATGTTTTACGCCATAATTCCTAAGTCTCTATGTTCTTGAGTTTCACTGTGTATAAAGTCTTTACAAAAATTTCTGTAATCCATATTTTTATAATTGGTTATGAAATTATAGGTATATGAAATTGTTATAACTAGCATATATGTGACAACCCGAGAATTTAGACAATTTTATAAAATCTTAAAAGATTGAATAGAGGTTAAATAATAAGCCTAGACAAAAAATAAGTGAATGTATTTAACATTTTTAAGAATAAATTTTGTGAATTTAAAAACTTTTGGTAAAGGTTTACAGTGTTAAGAGTATCTGTGTATATGGTCATATGTACGTACAGTATGTGGTTAAGGGTCAAGGGTTGACCGGATAAAGTATAACAGTCACAAACCCTAATAATATTTTAGAACCTCGACGTTCAGTTAGAAAACCCTAACGATTGATAAGAAACCCTATTACCGGCTATAGAAACCCTAATTTCAGTTCCTGGAATCTGAAACCCTAATTCAGATTATTAAAACCCTAATTGGGAAGCTTGAAGATAAGTGTTAAGGTTTTATGTTATTAATTTTATATTAATTAGGGATAGACCTAATTGATTATTAGAAAATCTTAATTGTTCAACTGGAAATCCTAATGTACAATTAGAGAAAACCTAATTATTAATTTATAGAGTTTAATGTTAATTAGGAAACCTTAACCCTAATTAGCAAGCTTCAAAGTGATTAGTAAACTTTACTATAATTAGGGAACCCTAATTATAATTTTCTATTTTAAAACCTAATTAGTAAATACTAGAATATTAATTTGTGTAACCTTAGGGTTAAACCCTAAGGGTCAAAACCTAATGATTGTGAGAAGTTACCAAGTTGCCATGCACTTTATAAGCCAAATGACCAAACTACCCTTTTTTAATATTTTAATGAGGTGGAGTGTAGATCTAACCCTACTTGTGGTTGGTGAACAACCCTAGGCTAGCCATGTGGTCTAGAAAGCAACTTTAATTAACCAACAACTGATCACATGATCAGCCATTGCATTTTATCATTTTATATATAGATCAAAGAGAGGGAAAGTCACCAAACCAAGCTCATTTGCATCCTTACACTCAACCAAACTTTTCTCTCTCCTTAGCTACGAAAATATTAAGTGAATCAGTCACTAGTAAGAGCCTTAGCAAGCCAGGATCAGGATCATGGACCAGAAATCAAGAATGGAAGCATAATAGAGGTATAAACCCTAATTCTAGAAATCCTTAGATCTGATGTTTGATGTTGTGATTTGTTGTTTAGAAATGTGTAATAAGGTGTCATTTAGTGATCTGGGTTGTTAAATCCCAGATCCATAACATCAAAGTGCACGAAAAAGCATTTTTTTGAAATTTTGAAAACTGGAAATTTGTGGCCTGACAGTCATATGTCAGAGCCTCTAGATTCTTCTGTGTTAGATGTTTATGGTGTTTTATGTTATTAATCTATAGTATGTCATGTGATCTTTGTTCTGCAACTTGAATCAGGGTCATAGCATGTCTAGATCGTAAGTTATGCACGGTAAAACCTAGTTGACCGATCACGAAACTGTTTTCTGGGCAACCCAGAATTTCCTGTTTCCGTCTGACAAGTTTTTGCAGGCTCTAGATGTTGTTGATTTTTATGTTTTTGGTCATGCTATTGGTTGAATATTGTAGACTGGTATGAATACTACATAATCATGCTTCTAGGTTACACAGATCCATAACAGAACCCAAGATTTTAATGGTCAAACAACCGTTGACCAAACTACTCAAGAACGTTTCTGGGTTTTCCAGAAATGTTTAAGAACAGTCTTTCTGTCCTACTTTGACCGGCTCAGATTGCACTTATGTGATGTTGTAAAGTTGATCTAGTGATTTTTTGTTGTACCTTGACATAACGACTATAGATCTGAACTTTAACATCACATGAAACATGACCAGAACGCATATAAAATCGAGCCACAAAGTGCTCACGCGAAACTGACTAGGTTTCTGGAAAACGCAGAAATCCCAGCAAGCCTCTGACATGCTTTTGTAAGGCTTATAATGATCAGATCTGATATATTTTGGCTAGAGAATTAGTTTCTGGTTGTAGTATTACATGCATACTACATCATCAATGTCTTAGCAAGCATAGAAAACGATATAATCAAGAAATTAGAACCGGTCAAACCCACTAACTTGAACACTGTCTTGCATTTCTGGACAGTTCAAGAACATGCTCAAGAACACCTATAGCAACGGTTCTGTCGCTATAGGGCCCTTTAGCGACAGATTAATTATAAAATTAGTATTTTCATTAAATAATTAGTATTAAATGGTTTTTAATTATTAAAAATACATAGTAAATTATGAAAAATTATTTTAAAGCCTGAAAATTAGTTCTTAATTATTTTGAGTATATTTCATAAATATTTAATATTTTTGGAATATAAATGGTATTTAATTTTTTTTAATTTTAATATTAAATAAATTATTTAAATATGATTTTAATATTTTAAAAATCATGAAAAATTATATTATGGTATAAGAAAATATTTTAAGTTATTTTTAATAACTTTTGATATTTTGTGATGAAATTCATTAATAAATTAATATTAATGGTTATTAGTTTATTTAATAAATATATTAAATAAATTATGAAAAAAATAAAATTAATGATTTAAAAATCATATAAAAATGATTTAAGTGTTATAAAGATATTTTAAGTTATAAAATATAACTTTTGATATTTTGTTATGAAAATATTAATATTTTAATATTAAAAGCAATTATCGAATAATGGATTTAACTATTTAAAAATCATATAAATATGATTTTAAGGTATTAAAAATACTTTGATATATTATAAATATATTATAATATTATGACATAAATTTCATTAATACTTGATAATAAATAAATATTAATGATAATAGAATATTGTGGTATTTAATTCATTTAAATATGAGTTGAATGATTTAAAATTCATGATAAATGATAATAATTATCTGAAAATTATTACGAGCTTATGAAAAATGTTTTGACTATTTATAAATTACCTAAAATAATGGTTAAGTGTTTAGATAGAGTTTAATTGAACTTAGACTCGAAATTTTGTCCGACTAGACTGTCGGGATGTTAGAATTGTGCCGAACTCGACTCAGACAGTAAAAGTTTGACTTGAGGATATGTTGTATGTGTGTTATAGACTGATAGGATTATGTGACAATGTGTTTAGGTTATTTTAAATACTGTGATGATATTATTCTAATGTGTAGATCGATATTATTTATATATTAGGTTTAGACAAAGCTTATTAAATTGCATAGTGGTAATCAACAGTTTAGGCAAGTTTTTCTTAACTCTACATTGAGTTGTTGTATTCAAATGTACTTATGGTTATCATTACTGATTGCCATGCCTAAGAATTATAGAATTATACTATGTACATATTACGTGTATAAGTCAGGTATGAAAGGCTGATCACCTTCATTACCATTCGGTCCAGATATATTTGTTCATGTTCAATACTTGTTCAGTCAAAAGTTTGTTCATGCTAATTCACAACTATATTGTTGAATTATAGCCAGCTTATTATTTAAACTCTTTCAATCATGATATATCCTCAAATGATATTGTACTTGCTGGGTAAACTTATGCTCACCCTTGCTATATCATGATAAACATTACAGATTAAGACGAATGCGTCGGTTACAAGGAAAGTCAAAGCCAAGTTCAGCTTGGGACTATGTGTGTAGCTAGATTGGTAATAGTATTGTATGCTAATATTTTTGTATGTCAGATAGGATAATGAATTGTGTATAAGTTATGGTTACTCGACCTTGGGGATATTGTATAATATTTATTGTATAAATAATTTATGTTTATATCTTCCGCAATAGTTAGAAATAGTGCACCATATCCGTGGTGATTTAGGACCCGGATTTGGGGGCCGCTACATTTGGTATCAAAGCTTTTGGTTATAAATCTAGGGTAGAGTTACCTTAGACTAATAACCGCAGTGATTAGGATAAGATCTAACTCACATAGAGTTAGTGTGTCAGTAAGATTCAAAGACGAATCTTGGCGAGTTATAAAGATACGGAGTTTCCTAACTCTGATAATAAAGGTGAACAGTAGTGGCGAATAGATAGAGTCTAAAAGACTAAAAGTGCAGGGATAGGAGATCGTAAAACAAAATGATCAAGATATAGAAATGAATCGTAATATATACGATGAGATCACCCCGTGATCTGATAAGGAGATAGCAGGAAAAAGAATCAGTCTAATGATTAAAAAGTTTACAGCAAAGATTGCTGGGTATGTTGTACTATGAATTAGTACATATACAAGAAAGGATTATGAATATTAGTTAAATGAAATTCTTATTGAGAATGGATTTAGGATTAAGTGGGATTGTTTGTGTCAAGCTATTTGATATATGAATGTTAAGAGGGTGATTCCTTTCTCATGTGTATAACAGATAGATAGTTATAAGTAAAGAATATAATGTTAAGTACGAGTTCTTAAAACTCATACTTATGTTACGTTCGTGACTCATGGTTATATGAAATGTTTATGAACCCCTCAGCGAATGGACGTCGGAGGTCTGACTAGGACAAGTTCTTAAACTCATATGATTGTGGAAAGTTCCTGAACTCATAAGTGTGGTAAGTTTGACGAACTGGGTAGAACTAAGTGTGAATGGAGAATTAAGGATTAAAGGAACAGTTAGCTTGTTAAGCAAATGATTATTAGTGGAGACATAAGTTTTCCAAAACTCCTAGCTATGCTAGACTTCAAAATTTTGATATCAAGCTAACTATGCGCTATGTGCTTTAAAAAATAATAAAAAAAATAAAATGTAGACTCGTAATCATTTTTGAAACGGTTTAAAGTATAGTCTATGCTACTTATTTTGGCTAGGCGCAAATGATTTGAAATATCAAAATATATTTTTATTTATCCCTCGTGTACCATGTAACCTGGTGCAGAGATGATAAAAAGTTGATAGAGTTATAAATACAAAAATACATAGTGTGAATTCGATCTAAAAATTATTGTTCCACTATTGTATGATGTGTTATGACAAAGTCATACAATGACGTCGTCCTCAAACGGACTGTTAATACAGTACGACATCATGACGTCATTCTCAAAAATAATTTCAAAAATTTTAATTTGCCAACGGGGTTTGGCTACACCTAAATAATTAGATTGAATTGAATTATTGATATGAGTCTATGCTAATCGATTCAGCTAGACTAATGTTATGAAAACTAGAAGTGTTCATCGAAAGAAATTTCCCGAACCAAATTGTTTTGGTGCGGAATCCAATAAAGACCGCGGTAAGAAATTTTGTGCGCCTAAGGCGGATGAGATATAAGGAATGGGGAAAACTTGTTCCAACCAGTAGTACTTGGCCAGTACAGGGCATGTCGGACTAATCACCCTTTGTGTCCGTAAGTTATGACGGTTTGCGGATGAATTTTCATAAAACCTTTGCGAAAATGACAGACAAATAGTCTATATGACTCCTCAGCACAATTCAAAAATTTTTACTCTTGTGAGTGGTGTATTTGGTAGAATGTAATGATGTGTGTGAATGGTGTAAGCAGTATGGTGTAAGGTGTAAGTTGAATTTCGAGGACGAAATTCTTAGAAGAAGGGGTGAATGTGACAACCCAAGAATTTAGACAATTTTATAAAATCTTAAAAGATTGAATAGAGTTTAAATAATAAACCTAGGCAGAAAATAAGTGTATGTATTTAACATTTTTAGGAATAAATTTTTTAAATTTAAAAACTTTTGGTAAAGGTTTACAGTGTTAAGAGTATTTGTGTATATGGTCATATGTGTGTACAGTATGTGGTTAAGGGTCAAGGGTTCCAGATAAAGTATATCAGTCACAAACCCTAATAATATTTTAGAACCTCGACGTTCAGTTAGAAAACCCTAACGATTGATAAGAAACCCTATTACCGGTTATAGAAACCTTAATTTCAGTTCCGGGAATCTGAAACCCTAATTCGGATTATTTAAACCCTAATTGGGAAGCTTGAAGATAAGTGTTAAAGTTTTATGTTATTAATTTTATATTAATTAGGGATAGCCCTAATTGATTAGTAGAAAACCCTAATTGTTCAATTGGAAACCCTAATGTACAATTAGAGAAAACCTAATTATTAATTTATAGAGTTTAATGTTAATTAGGAAACCTTAACCCTAATTACCAAGCTTAAAAGTGATTAGTAAACTTTACTATAATTAGTGTGACGCCCCCAAATTCAGATACTTGAAACCCGAACTCGGTGCTTCACGATACCATTCTATGAGCAGAATATAACTAATAATAATAACAATAATATAGATTATCAAATATAATTTACATATTATCAGAGTTTTAAATCCTAAGTACGAAACCTTTAAACATTTGTTACATTACATGATAATTAATATATATCATCATTATCCTAATAAAGTCTAGTTATAAAAAAAGATAACATTATCATTCATTGAGCGACCTTCCCTTTCCCTTTATTCTTGGCAGAGCCTTCAGGTTGATCACACTTAGCTGAAAACATTTAAATTAAGCAAGGATGAGCATTTGAGTGCCCAACAAGTAATGGAAACAATAATAGTTAGCTGAACGAATTAAATGTTTTCTTTGAACGATACTTCTACAACGAATCAATAGTTGTAAAGTAAGCTGAACCAATAATAAACAACATATCATTTCGATTTAAAATTTTTGAAACTACGTACTGACTATAAATGAGGATCAGTTGACAGACTATGAACATTATTTTCTATTTTTTAAAAAGTTACACATAACTTCATCTGTAAACCGTCATAACTTACGGGCACGAGGGTGATCAGCCCGTTATGCCCTGTATTGATCAATACTACATTAAAAGATGATAATTTCGTCCAGCATATCTGCCTTAGGCACATAAAAGTTTCCCATATTTGGGATGTTCATACCAGTCTAGAATCCAAACCAAAACAATTTGGTTGGATAATGATAAAGTTCTTATCTTGTTCAACAACACTTTTAAGTTTATTTCTAGCCAGATCAAATAGCTTAGACGACTTTTAATTCAATGTGTACATACTAGACACCGATATGTATGTATCAACATGTGATAAAATATAATGATTATCCAAGTGAGGACACTTGTATAACCATATTTAGAAATTAACGAACATAATATATATCTTAATTTACAATAACAGAATAAAAGGAACTTGTACAACAATTATAATTTAATAACTTAATTATATAGAATCATTGCATAAGTGTATACAAAGGTTGAAATATTTGAACAATTGAAATGAATAGTTCAGATATTATCTTACGCATGTCCTTTGCATAAAGTAAATGCAAATGTTTAGATACTTGCCTTGTTTGCTGCTTACACAACTTAGATTTATCTTTTATATCAAGCCCTATCATTAAATAGATCATTCGTTCGATTAGAATAACATATCATATCATATCATATTGTACTGCTATTTGTAGTCTGCACACAACCTAATCACATTGTCATGTAAATTTAACAATCATTGCATCACAAATAATCACTTATCTAATCACATAATCTAAGTCCAGATCAATTTCTAAAATATGGCGGTGTACCGACAGCTTTATCGGGTATTTATCGAGTCTAAGACTCTATTCTGTAGCTCAATATCTGTAAGTAGTAGTCATATTATTTTTAAATGACTTATAATAATTTTTAAACATTTATTATACTTTATCGGGAATTTTCAAACATCGGAATCATTATTAAATGATTTGAATATCAAACAATTCTATTATCATTAATATTTAATTAATATTAAACTATTAATGAAACTATTGCCAAAATATTAAGTTATTTAAAAATAACTTAAAATATTTTTAAAACATTTATATTACCTTTAAATGATTTTTAAAATAATTAAAATTATTTTTAAATAATTACCATTAATATTAAAATATTAATATATTATTTATCCAAATATTAAAAGAAATTAATCATAACTTAAAATATTTTTAATTCATTTATATCCCTTTTTAAATGATTTTTAAATCAATAAATTTATTTTTAAACTATTTATTTAATACAATTATTAAACAAATTAATATTAAATTATTAATAAAATCTACCTTTAAATATTAAAAGTTATATTTTATAACTTAAAATATTTTTTATAACACTTAAACAATTTTTATACTTTTTTTTTAAATCATGTATTCTATTTTTCCATAATTTATTTAATGAATTTATTAAATAAAATAATTATCATTAATATTAATTTATTAATGAAATTCATCACATAATATTAAAAGTTAAAAATAACTTAAAATATTTTCTTATATCGTAATATATTTTTAAATGATTTTTCATGTATTAAAATCATTTTTAAATAATTTATTTAATATAATAATTAAATAAATTAAATACTTTTAATATTTCAAAAATATTAAATATTTATGAAATATATTAAAAATAATTAAAAACTAATTTTTAGATTTTAAAATAATTTTTAATAATTTATTTTGTATTTTTAATAATTAAAAACTAATTTTCTATAATTATTTAATAAAAATATAATTTTTATATTGAAACTGTCGCTAAAGACCACCTATAATGACAGAACTGTCGCTATAGGTATTCTTCATGCAAACCCAGATTTTCATACACAGTTTCGAGTGAGCAACTTTGACTAACCTTTAATGACAGATCATGAAGTTTTTGGAAAAGATAAAGGTTAGAGGTTGTAGTACTAATGTAATACTACAAGATCCAACAACAAACATAATCAACAAGCACAACACAAGCGAGATCTAAGCCTTCAAAGTAGATGTCAGAACTGCTCTTCATTTTCTGGGTTACCCAGAAATGAAGAACAGTTCGACCTGTCCATTTTGGGCTTCCACAACTTGTATTTCTGTTGATGATTTAGTGATATGAATGTGTAGACAACATGTAAGACTACAGATTCATTACATAAAAGCATTTTAACAACATCACATAAAGCAGATATGGACCGGTCAAAGTAGTGGTCAGAAACTGCTTATAAAGGTTTCTGGGTTACCTAGAAACTTCATCCGGCAGTTTCGTCCTCACCACTTTGACCACTGATTACTTTGATTCAGAGAAGGATCTAATTATTCTAGAGGCATGGTCATGTAGCCTACACGTCAGACAACATCATTACAACAATAAAAGGGTCTAAAACGTAAACACAAGTAAGATCTAAATGCATGAACATGCTGTCAGACTTTCTGGGCACGTTCTGGGTTACCCAGAAACGTGTGGTTAATGCCGGTCAACGTGGTTTGACCACTAATAACTTGCAATATAAAACTGATCTAGGCCTGATTCTTGATCCAGATCAAAGACCACATATCAGACTATAATATCCAACACTTAAAACACAAAAATCCAACACAGACAGAGATCTACAAGGCCTGACATTCACTGTCAGACACAAAAAAATAAAATTTCTAGATTTTGCAAATCTTCAAATCCGAGCCTCTATATGTTATGGATCTAACATCTAGCAACCCAGATCATCATTAGATACTACATATAACATATTTTAAGATGAAAATCTAACATCTAACAACAGATCGATGGACAGATTTCAAGCTAGGGTTTTATACCTTCTATGATTAATTTCTATTTCTGGCTTCTGATTTTTGTGATGTGTGTTAGTGGGGCTGGTCTTGGGAGTTGATATACTAAGAAATTTCGTAGATACGAGCTTGAGAGAGTTTAGTTTGAGTGTTGTGAAAAATGTAAGTTAACAAATGTCATTTCTTTCTCCTCCAATCTATATATAGAAGTGTATGCAATGTATATGTCTAGCAAATGGGCTGATATGTGTTGATTTTTGCTGAGATTTGTCACATGGGTTGCATAGGGTTGGCCAACAACTCTCCCTAGGTCAAAATCTAAGTTTGTAGCTTTAATAATGCAAGGGGGCAATATAGTCTTTTTGCTTGTGATTTTAATAGCACATTAGTTAATTAGCAAACCCTTAGGGTTTAACCCTAAGGTTTAGCACATTATTAATTTCTAGGTTTTCATTTAGGGTTTAAAATAAAATAAAATTTTAGTTTCTATTTTTTTTGCAAATTAGTGTTTCATAATCGTGTTTAATTTTCTAATTACATTATAAAGGAACATTAGGGTTTAAAATTAACTAATCATTATTAAGATCACTAATTTATCAATTACAACATCCGTTTGATAATTAGGGTTAATAATTTACTAATTATGATTAACAATTTAATAATTAGGGTTTACCTAATTAGCATTTATATTATAATATCCGACATTGATCACATCATTACGATTACCTAACAATCTTGAACTCTAATTTATATTTTAAATTAGGGTTTCACACAGTAATACTAGGGTTTGTCATATAGCGCCATAATTGACCAACCATTATCGGTCCACGTATACAGTACATATTTATAGCACTGAAAAAGCAAAAATATAATTAATATTATATTATTATTATCATTCCTTATTCCAAAACTAGAATTAGGGCTTGGATTCCATATCTGACTTACCTTGCATAAATACCTTTATTAATTAAGTTAAAATACTTAACTTAATAATTCGAGCTAAAATTCATATAAATAAATAATATTTATAATAACTACAATAACCATTCCTTATATTATTTAAGTAATATAATATCATATTTTCTTTGAAAAATAAATAATAAAAACATTTCTATAATAAAAATTAATTATTATAAAAATATAATTCATAATGATCATTAATTCTAAAATAAAATTATTTGTAAACATTTATGTAATAAATATATTTTTATTTACCACATAAATACATATACACATTATCTTGTACAAATCCTCATCCCTAAAAATTTTAAAAAAATTATATGCAAAAATTCAGATTTATTTATATAGAAAATATCGGGTTGTCACATTCACCCCCCCTTATAAAGATTCCGTCTCCAGAATCACCGTTTTAAAAACCTATACATACTAGGGTACATAGCATATACAATCATTACAAGTAGATCTCGATCAACTTTGATCGAACTGATCTTTAACATTCACATAAAGCTTTTCTTTCTGATTAACGGGAATTTGATTTCTAAAAGAACTCAAATTCCTCCTTCAAAATTTTCCTTATAAAATAATTTACTATATACATGAAAATCATGTATAATAAAATATAAGTTATACGAATAATACCTGGAGTTCCATTGTCAGCTGCCGCCGTATCCTGGACTGTCATGTTGAAGACCCTTGCAGTATATTTTGTCGGCTTGTTAGATGATGTTGGTCCTTTGATCGCCAAATTTTCGTTGCTTTTCCCCATGTTCACGCTTTCTGCCTCCTTCCTCCTTTTCGGACAGTCCTTCACCTTATGCTCCTTTGATTCGCACAGAAAACACCCACTAATAGTTCTAGGATTGGGGCAGTTGGGAGAGATATGGCCCTCCTGCCCACACTTAAAACAAGCAAATTTACCTTTCAGACATTCCCCCAAATGGCTCTTTCCACAGTTTCCACATTGCACCACCTGCTTCTTCTTTGTACCTTCCTGCTTCACCTGCATACCCCCAAAGTTGTTTCCCTTCCTCTTTTCATTCCTATTCCCACTGTTAATTTCCACCTTCCCAGCTCCCTCAACCTTACCCTTGTTCCTTCTTTCCTTATTGTAGAGGCTCATGGCCTCACTCTTGTCCTCAACAATAATAGCTTTCTCTATGAGTGCTACAAATGTAGAAATTTGCAACACTGCCACCTTATTGTAGAGCCCGGATTTTAATCCCAGTTTAAACCTTCTAGCTTTTCTAGCCTCTGTATAAACTTGATGCTGGGCAAACCTAGCCAACTCATTGAATTTTGCGGCGTATTCTGACACTGTTATATTTTCCTACTTCAATTCCAGAAATTTTACCTCCATCCTAGCCTGCATACTAGATGAAAAATAGTTTTTGAAAAATAAAGTTTAAAACCTTCCCAAGCAACTACACCTGCTCCTGCCCTCGCCTGATTCACTTTCCACCAAATATTTGCCTCACCCTTCATCATGTAGGTGGCAAAAGCGGTCTTTTTTCCCTCAGCTACCCTTGCTATTACAAACGCCTTTTCAATTTCCTTAACCCAAGTTTGGGCTTCAACAGGGTCAGTTGTACCTTTGAATTTTGGCGGTCCCACAGCCTTGAAGTCCTTGAAGTTTGCCAAGCGGTTGTCTGGCTGGTTCCCTGCGACTGGAATTCCTTGTTGCATTGCCTGAGCTACCATATTTGCAAATTGCTGCATTGGATCTGGTTATTGTCCCCCAACGTTATTGACAGATTCTTCTGCCCTTTGATTTCGAGTTTGTCGTCTTGGCGGCCTTATCTGATTAAATAAAACATAATTTAACTTACATTCTAAACCTTATCATATAAGTTTAATATATGTTTTATTACTCAAATATAAGTTCATTTTCATTAAGTTATAGTAATTTACATAGCATAGCTCTTATTGCTATCCCTTTGTGACCATAAAAGTCGGGATTTACAGCCTTAACTTATACAAAAGTTGAGAATATTATATTACACAGACTTATTTATCACAAATATTACATTAAACACACCTACACCACAGAACCTATACTACCTATGTATTACGCCTTTTTCTTGATCTTGGACAACACTTTGCCTGATGACCTTCTATCCCACAAATAAAACAGACACATTACTTTGGATTGGGACAATGAGGAGAGAAATGTCCCTCCTGTCCGTAATTGTAGCAAATATATTCCCTTTTCCTGCATACACCTTCATGTTTCTTGTCACAATTTGCACACCTTTCTATTCGATTAATTTTTTCTTGGTTGTTATCAGGATTTCCTATATCACGGTCCTTCATATTTCTTTTCCCTTTCTTGCTCGGAGTTGTGCACGCTTTGTTGCTTTTAGCTCCAATTTGGTCAATTTGGATTTTAAGCTTATCTTGTTCTTCCATTGTTTCTATTAATGCTTTCCGCAGTTGGCTATTTAGTAGTTTTTCTACTTCCCACAACTTTTCCAAAGAGGAAACCTGGTCCTGTAGATTCTGCACCTCGGCTGATGCTTGATCAGCTCCAACTTCAGTGTCTGAATCACTATCTGTCAGTTCCACTATTTCCGGATCTGGTATTACGTTTTCTACAATAACCACCTCAGTGAGGTTGCTTTCATTTTGAGCCTCTATTTCAGTTATTGGCTTTGATATCGACTCCTTCTTTACAATCCGAGGGTATCCTAATCCTTTTTCACCTGACATCTACACACATAAATTATCCTGATTAGCATATATACACATAACAAACAATAGTTTTATATAGATTATTTATTATTTTGTTTAACGATGAATTTATTCAATTCACCTCTTTTAAACTCTATATGAGTTATTTATATTTTTAATGTTTCCCTCTGTTATAAGGTTATAGCCTAAGGTCTATCCCTCTTAAGGTTTTTAACCCTATAGCTCTGATACCATCCTGTGACGCCCCCAAATTCAGATACTTAAAACCCGAACTCGGTGCTTCACGATACCATTCTATGAGCAGAATATAACTAATAATAATAACAATAATATAGATTATCAAATATAATTTACATATTATCAGAGTTTTAAATCCCAAGTACGAAACCTTTAAACATTCGTTACATTACATGATAATTAATATATATCATCATTATCCTAATAAAGTCTAGTTATTACAAAAGATAGCATTATCATTCATTCATTGATCTTCCCTTTCCCTTTGTTCTTGGTAGAGCCTTCAGGTTGATCACACTTAGCTGAAAATATTTAAATTAAGCAAGGATGAGCATTTGAGTGCCCAACAAGTAATGGAAACAATAACAGTTAGCTGAACGAATTAAATGTTTTCTTTCAACGATACTTCTACAATGAATCAACAGTTGTAAAGTAAGCTGAACCAATAATAAACAACATATCATTTCGATTTTAAAATTTTGAAACTACGTACTGACTATAAATGAGGATCAGTTGATAGACTATAAACATTGTTTTCTATTTTCGAAAAGGTTACACAGAACTTCATCTATAAACCATCATAACTTACGGGCACGAGGGTGATCAGCCCGTTATGCCCTGTATTGATCAATACTACATTAAAAGACGATATTTTTGTCCAGTATATCCGCCTTAGGCGCATAAAAGTTTCCCATATTTGGGATGTTCATACCAGTCTAGAATCCAAACCAAAACAATTCGGTTGGATAATGATAAAGTTCTTATCTTGTTCAACAACATTTTTAAGTTTGTGTCTAGCCAGATCAAATAGCTTAGACGGCTTTTAATTCAATGTGTACATACTGGACACCGATATGTATGTATCAACATGTGATAAAATATAATGATTATCCAAGTGAGGACACTTGTATAACCATGTTTAGAAATTAACGAACGTAATATATATCTTGATTTATAATAACAGAATAAAAAGAACTTGTACAACGATTATAATTTAATAACTTACTTATACAGAATCACTGCATAAGTGTATACAAAGGTTGAAATATTTGAACAATTGAAATGAATAGTTCAGATATTATCTTACGCATGTCCGTTGCATAAAGTAAATGCAAAGGTTTATATACTTGCCTTGTTTGCTGCTTACACAACTTAGATTTATCTTTTATATCAAGCCCTATCATTAAATAGATCATTCGTTCGATTAGAATAACATATCATATCATATCATATTGTACTGCTATTTGCAGTCAGCACATAACCTAATCACATTGTCATGTAAATTTAACAACCATTGCATCACAAATAATCACTTATCTAATCACATTATCTAAGTCCAGATCAATTTTTGAAATATGACGGTGTATCGAAAGCTTTATCGGGTATTTATCGAGTCTAAGACTCTATTCTGTAGCTCAATATCTGTAAGTAGCAGTCATATTATTTTTAAATGACTTATAATAATTTTTAAACATTTATCATAATTTATCGAGAATTTTCAAACATCGGAATCATTATTAAATGATTTAAATATCAAACAATTCTATTATCATTGATATTTAATTAATATTAAACTATTAATGAAACCATTGCCAAAATATTAAGTTATTTAAAAATAACTTAAAATATTTTTAAATCATTTATATTACTTTTAAATGATTTTTAAAATAATTAAAATTATTTTTAAATAATTATCATTAATATTAAAATATTAATGTATTATTTATCCAAATATTAAAAGAAAATAATTATAACTTAAAATATTTTTAATTCATTTATATCCCTTTTTAAATGATTTTTAAATCAATAAAATTATTTTTAAACTATTTATTTAATACAATTATTAAACAAATTAATATCATTAATATTAAATTATTAATAAAATCTACCTTTAAATATTAAAAGTTATATTTTATAACTTAAAATATTTTTTATAACACTTAAACAATTTTTATACTATTTTTAAATTATTTATTCTATTTTTCCATAATTTATTTAATGTATTTATTAAATAAAATAATTATCATTAATATTAATTTATTAATGAAATTCATCACATAATATTAAAAGTTAAGAATAACTTAAAATATTTTCTTATATCATAATATATTTTAAAATAATTTTTCATGTATTAAAATTATTTTTAAATAATTTATTTAATATAATAATTAAATAAATTAAATACTTTTAATATTTCAAAAATATTAAATATTTATGAAATATATTAAAAATAATTAAAAACTAATTTTTAGATTTTAAAATAATTTTTAATAATTTATTTTGTATTTTTAATAATTAAAAACTAATTTTCTATAATTATTTAATAAAAATATAATTTTTATATTGAAACTGTCGCTAAAGACCACCTATAATGACAGAACTGTCGCTATAGGTATTCTTCATGCAAACCCAGATTTTCATACACAGTTTCGAGTGAGCAACTTTGACTAACCTTTAATGACAGATTATGAAGTTTTTGGAAAAGATAAAGGTTAGAGGTTGTAGTACTAATGTAATACTACAAGATCCAACAACAAACATAATCAACAAGCACAACACAAGCGAGATCTAAGCCTTCAAAGTAGATGTCAGAACTGTTCTTCATTTTCTGGGTTACCCAGAAATGAAGAACAGTTCGACCTGTCCATTTTGGGCTTCCACAACTTGTATTTCTGTTGATGATTTAGTGATATGAATGTGTAGACAACATGTAAGACTACATATTCATTACATAAAAGCATTTTAACAACATCACATAAAGCAGATATGGACCGGTCAAAGTAGTGGTCAGAAACTGCTTATAAAGGTTTCTGGGTTACCTAGAAACTTCATCCGGCAGTTTCGTCCTCACCACTTTGACCACTGATTACTTTGATTCAGAGAAGGATCTAATTATTCTAGAGGCATGGTCATGTAGCCTACACGTCAGACAACATCATTACAACAATAAAAGGGTCTAAAACGTAAACACAAGTAAGATCTAAATGCATGAACATGCTGTCAGACTTTCTGGGCACGTTCTGGGTTACCCAGAAACGTGTGGTTAATGCCGGTCAACGTGGTTTGACCACTAATAACTTGCAATATAAAACTGATCTAGGCCTGATTCTTGATCCAGATCAAAGACCACATATCAGACTATAATATCCAACACTTAAAACACAAAAATCCAACACAGACAGAGATCTACAAGGCCTGACATTCACTGTCAGACACAAAAAAATAAAATTTCCAGATTTTGCAAATCTTCAAATCCGAGCCTCTATATATTATGGATCTAACATCTAGCAACCCAGATCATCATTAGATACTACATATAACACATTTTAAGATGAAAATCTAACATCTAACAACAGATCGATGGACAGATTTCAAGCTAGGGTTTTATACCTTCTATGATTAATTTCTATTTTTGGCTTCTGATTTTTGTGATGTGTGTTAGTGGGGCTGGTCTTGGGAGTTGATATACTAAGAAATTTCGTAGCTATGAGCTTGAGAGAGTTTAGTTTGAGTGTTGTGAAAAATGTAAGTTAACAAATGTCATTTCTTTCTCCTCCAATCTATATATAGAAGTGTATGCAATGTATATGTCTAGCAAATGGGTTGATATGTGTTGATTTTTGCTGAGATTTGTCACATGGGTTGCATAGGGTTGGCCAACAACTCTCCATAGGTCAAAATCTAAGTTTATAGCTTTAATAATGCAAGGGGGCAATATAGTCTTTTTGCTTGTGATTTTAATGGCACATTGGTCAATTAGCAAACCCTTAGGGTTTGACCTTTAGGGTTTAATCCTATGGTTTAGCACATTAGCAATTTCTAGGTTTTCATTTAGGGTTTAAAATAAAATAAAATTTTAGTTTCTAATTTTTTTGCAAATTAGTGTTTCATAATCGTGTTTAATTTTCTAATTACATTATACAGGAATATTAGTGTTTAAAATTAAGTAATCATTATTAAGATCACTAATTTATCAATTGGACAAAAGTGCAAAAATGCCCCTGATGTTTATATAACATATTTAGAAATTTTTTTTAAAAAAAACTGTTTTTTTTATTTTTATTAAAAACAATAAAACAGCGCTTTTTTTTTTAAATTTTTATCAAAAAAAGCTTCGTTTTTATTAATAAAAATAAAAAAAATAAAATTTCTAAATATGTTATGCTTTTTTTATTTTGAATTTTAGTATTTTTTTGTTTCGATTAATTTTAAGTTTTTTGATTAAATGATGTAAATGTAGTTTTATGTTCTGCACATGTCAGGAAATGTTGCCACGTCAGCAAAATTTGTCCACGTATTAATAGAGTTAGTCTATGTGGCATTTCTGTAAAGGACAGAGGCACGGTTGACCTAAATGTGTAACGTTAATGGTACTTTTGAAAAAAAAATTAATTTAGGGTGGAAGTGGGACATCCGTGTAAACATCAGAGGCATTTTTGCACCTTTGCCCTTTATCAATTAGAGCATCCATTTGATAATTAGGGTTAATAATTTACTAATTAGGATTAACAATTTAATAATTAGGGTTTACCTAATTAGCATTTATATTATAATATCCGACCTTGATCACATCATTACGATTACCTAACAATCTTGAGCTCTAATTTGTATTTTAAATTAGGGTTTCACACAGTAATACTAGGGTTTGTCATATAGCGCCATAATTGACCAACCATTATCGGTCCACGTATACAGTACATATTTATAGCACTAAAAAATCAAAAATATAATTAATATTATATTATTATTATCATTCCTTATTCCAAAACCAGAATTAGGGTTTGGATTTCATATCTGACTTACCTTGCATAAACAGCTTTATTAATTAAGTTAAAATACTTAACTTAATAATCCGAGCTAAAAATCATATAAATAAATAATATTTGTAATAAATACAATAACCATTCCTTATATTATTTAAATAATATAACATCATATTTTCTTTGAAAAATAAATAATAAAAACATTTCTATAATAAAAATTAATTATTATAAAAATATAATTCATAATGATCATTAATTCTAAAATAAAATTATTTGTAAACATTTATATAATAAATATATTTTCATTTACCACATAAATACATATACACACTATCTTGTACAAATCCTCATCCCTAAAAATAAAAAAAAATTTATATGCAAAATTTTAGTTTTATTTATATAGAAAATATCGGGTTGTTACAATTAGGGAATCCTAATTATAATTTTCTATTTTAAAACCTAATTAGTAAATACTAGAATATTAATTTGTGTAACCTTAGGGTTAAACTCTAAGGGTCAAACGCTAAGGGTTAAAACTTAATAATTGTGAGAAGTTACCAAGTTGCCATGCACTTTATAAGCCAAATGACCAAACTACCCTTTTTTAATATTTTAATGAGGTGGAGTGTAGATCTAACCCTACTTGTGGTTGGTGAACAACCCTAGGCTAGCCACGTGGTCTAGAAAGCAACTTTAATCAACCAACAACTGATCACATGATCAGCCATTGCATTTTATCATTTTATATATAGATCAAAGAAAGGGAAAGTCACCAAACCAAGCTCATTTGCATCCTTCCACTCAACCAAACTTTTCTCTCTCCTTAGCTACGAAAATATTAAGTGAATCAGTCACTAGTAAGAGCTTTAGCAAGCCAGGATCTGGATCATGGATCAGAAATCAAGTATGGAAGCATAATAGAGGTATAAACCCTAATTCTAGAAATTCTTAGATCTGATGTTTGATGTTGTGATTTGTTGTTTAGAAATGTGTAATAAGGTGTCATTTAGTGATCTGGGTTGTTAAATCCCAGATTCATAACATCAAAGTGCACGAAATAGCATTTTTTTGAAATCTGGAAAACTAGAAATTTGTGGCCTGACAGTCATATGTCAGAGCCTCTAGATTCTTCTGTGTTAGATGTTTATGGTGTTTTATGTTATTAATCTATAGTATGTCATGTGATCTTTGTTCTGCAACTTGAATCAGGGTCATATCATGTCTAGATCATATGTTATGCACGGTAAAACCTAGTTGACCGATCACGAAACTGTTATCTGGGAAGCCCAGAATTTCCAGTTTCCGTCTGACAAGTTTTTGCAGGCTCTAGATCTTGTTGATTTTTATGTTTTTGGTCATGTTATTGGTTGAAGATTGTAGACTGGTATGAATACTACATAATCATGCTTCTAGGTTACACAGATCCATAACAGAACCCAAGATTTTAATGGTCAAACAACCGTTGACCAAACTACTCAAGAACATTTCTGGGTTTTCCAGAAATGTTTAAGAACAATCTTTCTGTCCTACTTTGACCTGCTCAGATTGTACTTATGTGATGTTGTAAAGTTGATCTAGTGATTTTTTGTTGTACCTTGACATAACGACTATAGATCTGAACCTTAACATCACATGAAACATGACCAGAACGTATATAAAATCGAGCCACAAAGTGCTCATTCGAAACTGACTAGGTTTCTGGAAAACCCAGAAATCCCAACAAGCCTTTGACATGATTTTGTAAGGCTTATAATGATCAGATCTGATATATTTTGGCTAGGGAATTAGTTTCTAGTTGTAGTATTACATGCATACTACATCATCAATGTCTTAGCGCCCAGAAACGATATAACCAAGAAATTAGAACCGGTCAAACCCACTAACTTGAACACTTTCTTGCATTTCTGGACAGCTCAAGAACATGCTCAAGAACACCTATAGCGACGGTTCTGTCGCTGTAGGTCCCTTAAGCGACATATTAATTATAAAATTAATATTTTCATTAAATAATTAGTATTAAATGGTTTTTAATTATTAAAAATGCATAATAAATTATGAAAAATTATTTTAAAGCCTGAAAATTAGTTTTTAATTATTTTCAGTATATTTCATAAATATTTAATATTTTTGGAATATAAATGGTATTTAATTTATTTAATTTTAATATTAAATAAATTATTTAAAAATGATTTTAATACTTTAAAAATCATGAAAAATTATATTATGGTATAAGAAAATATTTTAAGTTATTTTTAATAACTTTTGATATTTTGTGATGAAATTTATTAATAAATTAATATTAATGGTAATTAGTTTATTTAATAAATATATTAAATAAATTATAAAAAAATAAAATTAATGATTTAAAAATCATATAAAAATGATTTAAGTGTTATAAAGATATTTTAAGTTATAAAATATAACTTTTGATATTTTGTTATGAAAATATTAAAAGCAATTATCGGATAATGGATTTAACTGTTTAAAAATCAGTATTAAAAATACTTTGATATATTATAAATATATTATAATATTATGACATGAATTTCATTAATATTTGATAATAAATAAATATTAATGATAATAGAATATTATGGTATTTAATTCATTTAAATATGAGTTTAATGATTTAAAATTCATGATTATTGATAATAATTATCTGAAAATTATTACGAGCTTATGAAAAATGTTTTGACTATTTATAAATTTCCTAAAATAATGGTTAAGTGTTTAGACATAGTTTAATTGAACTTAGACTCGAAATTTTGTCCGACTAGACCGTCGGAATGTTAGAATTGTGCAGAACTCGACTTAGACAGTAAAAGTTTGACTTGAGGATAGGTCGTATGTGTGTTATAGACTGATAGGATTATGTGATAATGTGTTTAGGTTATTTTAAATATTGTAATGATATTATTCTAATGTGTAGATCGATATTATTTATATATTAGGTTCAGACAAAGCTTATTAAATTGCATAGCGGTAATCAACGGTTCAGACAAGTTTTTCTTAACTATACTTTGAGTTGTTGTATTCAAATGTACTTGTGGTTAATCATTGCTGATTGCCATGTCTAAGAGTTGTAAAATTGTATTCTGTACATACTGCGTGTATAAGTCAAGTATGAAAGGCTGATCACCTTCATTACCATTCGGTCCAGATATATTTGTTCATGTTCAATACTTGTTCAGTCAAAAGTTTGTTCATGCTAATTCACAACTATATTGTTGAATAGCCAACTTATTATTTAAACTCTTTTAATGATGATATATCCTCAAATGAAATTGTACTTGCTGGGCAAACTTATGCTCACCCTTGCTATATTATGATAAATATTACAGATTAAGACAAATGCGTCAGTTATAAGGAAATTCAAAGCCAAGTTCAGCTTGGGACTATGTGTGCAGCTAGATTTGTAATAGTATTGTAGGATAATATCTTTGTATGTCAGATAGGATAATGAATTGTGTATAAGTTGTGGTTACTCGACCTTGGGGATAATGTATAATGTTTATTGTATAAAAAATTTATGTTTATATCTTCCGCAATAGTTAGAAATAGTGCACCAGATCCGTGGTGATTTAGGACCCGGATTTGGGGGGCACTACAATATATATATGTGATTGTATGCTGAACACACACACACACACACACACACACACACACATATATATATATATATATATATATATATATATATATGACTGTATGCTAAATTATGTCTGCAAGAAGAGAAATTGGTTTTTACAGTGAATATGTGTATGAACATGGCTTGTACGATTGCTAAAATTAGTATTTGATTGTGAGCTAATATGTAAAATTGAACTTTGAATATGTTAATTGGGTAAGAAATAAAGAGAATGTAGTTCAAAGGAATCAAGTTGGTGTATAATTGTGGTTACCGTGTTCACTATGTCAAACAATATCAAAAATGGAGTTTTTAGTTTTAAACTGTTCAAGGATTTAGTTGTTCTGAAGTTGTTGTTTAGTTGCTTTGAAATCAGTAAATATGATGGGTAATGTTTTGAAATCAGTAATCTATGTAAGTTATATATGTTAATTTAGGTGCTAGCAGCGTTAAACAGTCAAAAATTTTGCTTTGTTCTATTTTTATTATGGTTGGTTCTGTAATTCGGCGCCTCAGCACCAAAAATAGAGCCCCCAGCCCTATCCTTCGCGCCATAGCACCAACCCATAGTCTGTAAGCCGCGCCGCAGTGCGAACCTCAGTTCAAACCGTGGCACCGCAACGCCAGTTAGCAGTAAAGCCCAGAAAATTATTTTCTTGTACATAGAGTCTATAATAGTCAATATGATACAATATTATAACTGTTAAAAAAATGTGATTTTGTTAAATGTGGTATTATAGTGCTATGAATGAGTATATTGTTAGTAGTTAACGAATTTTCTTGTGTAATTGGATTATGTGGTTAAAAGTCAAGCCATACATGAAATAGACACACTTATGTGTATACAGAGTATCGGTAGTAACTAATTATGTCATGATGACATGCGTATAGGATACTGTGAATCGAATTGTTACGATTTAGCTCATACGCAAGGTAAGTTTTCTAACTCTATACTTTCGTTGAGCAAGTTTACTTTCATTGAGCAAGTTTACTTTCATTGAGCAAGTTCTTAACTCGAATTAGAAATATTGCAAGTTTCCTAAATCTTATTCTTATGTTGAGCAAGTTTCTTGTCTCTAGTTTGTTTACGATCATGCAAGTTTCCTAAATCTTATTCTTATATTGAGCAAGTTCCTTTAATCTTTAACTTGTTATTTAGCATGCAAGTTTCTACATTCTGATATACTAACGTTGAACAAGTTTTATCGTTCAATTTTCTATTTATTTTGCATGCTCAATATTCAATTCTAAATAACCTTAGCTTAATATTGTTCAAGAAAGGTATGTTATGTTATTGAATGCTTATGCTCATAGATTATTCCTAAAGCATGACCTTAGTATACAATCTTGATTCACTTATGATTTATTCTATAGCATAATGTGATTACCTTTTTATTCAACTAATCCTTAGTTAATGTTCGTTGAATTCCAAATTACCTTGAAATGTATCCAAACTAAACTTACTTTGGGGATGACTTGTACTCTAAATAATGAGATGAACAACCCTATTATAGGGGATAATTTACGTATAGCGTTGAAATATTTGTGCACAATATATTGTACGAAAGGCTGATCCCCCTAAGTACGAGGAGTCCCTATAGTCTTATGACTGTTAAAGTTTAAGTTGAAAGATTACTTATAACTATGGACATAGTTCGTGGTCTTATGACACTCAGTTATATATTTCATGATTTTGATTATCGTTAATAGAGCATATTGTTCAGTTCTATTGAGCCTATTATTTGGTAGATGTTGTAAAGTTTTATTCATTATCATTTCAAGTGGGCATTGTTTGCTCACTCTTGCTTATATAACTATTACAGCTAAAGTTGAGAAGGTCGATGTACCTAGCTCCAGTTAAGGGAAAGGAAAGATGAACAAGTATTGAAGACTTGTAAACTTGTTGACATTTTGTTGTCAGACTTTATTTTAACTATTGTAATGAAGTTATTTAATTTTTTCTGCATATGATGTTTGTATTTGAAGGTTAGATAACCTGAGAGATTTTTATTAATGTAATCCTTTAATGAGAAGGTTTATTATTAAATTTTATTATGATTGGGTAGGTAGATATGAATGTTGTTATCAAGTGAACACCAAATCTTATGGTAATGAAGTAATCAGATTTGGGGGTGTCACAAGTTCAACTTACTTCATAACTGTTGATTCGTTGTTGAAGTGTCATTCACAGAAAATATTTACTTCTTTCAGCTAACGTTTATTGTCTGCTATTACTGCTGGGCACTCAAATGCTCATTCTTGCTTAATTTAAATATTTTCAGCTAAGTATGATCAACCTGAAGGTTCAGACAAAGGCAACAGAAAGGGATAGCTAGCAGAATAAACTTTATGGTATCCTATGTAATAGTTAGTCTATATTAAGATGATAATATTTATTATCTATCATGTAATGTAATGTAGTAAAGGTTGAGAAACTGGGATTAGACTCTGATATATGTAAATTAAGTTTGGTATTTATATTATTGTTATTATTATTAGTATTATTCCGCTCATAGAAATGGTATCGTGAAGCACCGAGTTCGGGTTTCAAGTACCTAAATTTGGGGACGTCACACCTGTAATGTTACAAATGATGTGGTAAAAGTCCTTATTGGCTCGTAGTGCATTTATGGACTGTTGTTGGCATGATCATGACCATTGGTGATAAGACGAATATCCTTGGCCCGTAGTGCATGAATAATTCGTGAACGTGATACTAATGAATATCATTGGCCCGTAGTGCATGGATAATTCAGTGATGTGAATTATTTATTGAGTTGAGTCTCAGCGATAAAATTGATGATAGACTTTTTAAATCATAGAAGATAGTAGATATCATGCTCTACTTGACTCTTCTAATGAATTGCTTGTTCCGCTACAGTTAAACTTGTTGTTTATTGTATACTATCAGTTTAACACTGTTGAAGACTAAAGATAATTTATTCTGGAATATCTTAGTCATAATATTTCTTACTGGGCTAGTTGAGCTCACCCTTTTGCTTTCATTATTCTCTTCAGGAAATGAGAACGTAACCGGGATGAGTCGGGGAATGGAGTGATAGTCCAGGATAGGTGGCTATAGTAGTCCTCACTATTCTATGAAATAGTGTGATAATAAATGTAATAAGGACTCCATTTGAGTTTGGATATTGTCTAGGAGACAATATTCATGTAAAAACTCTCAGCTACGCTTTTGTCGTATTGTATAAATTAAGTTTATATTTGTATTATGTACCATGTATTTGGCGACTTAGAATGGGTGATGTACACCTATTTTGGTGG
Source organism: Panax notoginseng (assembly GCA_016801055.1). NCBI lineage: Eukaryota > Viridiplantae > Streptophyta > Magnoliopsida > Apiales > Araliaceae > Panax > Panax notoginseng. The sequence continues at coordinate 123,973,305 of CM029015.1, forward strand.
CGTCACAATAATCCCGTGAGGCTCAGGAAAGGCGCCTCTCAGATCCGCTCCAATTGAAAGATCGGATTAACTTCCCATCTAGTAGATTGTAATGATTTGGGAACCTTTTTGCCGAAAAGCCCGTGAGAGTAACCTAAGATAGGTCAGCCTCTGATAAACCAAACGCGAAAAGAAGTCTCTTTGTCCCTTTCCTTTCAATTCCATGTCAAATATTAAATGTCAATTTTTGTCAAATATAAATTCCACGTCAAATATCAAACCTTGTCATGCTATCCTGTCATCAAAACAACTAACCTTTGTTTTGCAGGAAAACATTTAAAAAAACCCCTAAAAACTGACACCGTGCACAATATGCATACTGTGACAACCCGAGAATTTAGAATTTTTTTTAATTTTAATTAATTGATTTAAGGTTCAAAATTAGAACCTAGACAGAAAATAAGTGTATGCGTTTGAGATTTTTAAGAAGGAATTTTGAGGATTTCAAAATTCTGTGAAGGATTTAGGTGAATTATTCAGGATTAAGGAAATACGTGATTATGTTCTGTGTATATGTGTACATGATGTGGTTAAGGGTCAAGGATTGACCAGATAATCGATATCTATATCAAACCCTAAGTATATATTAAGAACGTCAACGTTCGGTTAGAAAACCCTAGCATTTAACAAGAAACCCTAGAAATCGGTTCTGGAAATCATAATTTCTGTTCAGGGAATCCGAAACCCTAATTCGGTATATGAAATCCTAAATTGAGAACTTAATGGCGTAAGTGTAAATAATTATAAGATTAATTAGGGTTAATATAAACAAATTGGTTAGAAAACCCTAATTTGAAAATTTAAAACCCTAAAATCGGTTTTGGAAACCCTAATTTCGATTCCGGGAATCCTAATTTATAATTAGGGAAAACCTAATTTTTAGTTAAATAGTTTTAATGTTAATTAGGAAATATTAATCCTAATTTTCAAGTTATTAGTAATTAGAAAACATTAATCTAATTACAAAATCTAATTTCGAAATTAGAAATATTATTTTTCTAATGAAAACCCTAATTCATGGGTTATAAACCCTAATAACCATTTTGACCCTAGTTGCTTAATTAGCAATGCTAATTAGGAAATACTAATCCTAATTAGCAAGATTTAAATTATGATTAAGAAATTTTAATATAATTAGTAAATCCTAATTATAATTTAGAAATATAAATTTTCTATTTTCGGAAACCTAAATTGGAAACTTTAGAAATTTAATTTGCAAGTTAAGGGTTAAACCCTAAACCCTAACTTAAACCCTAAACCCTAAACCCTAAAGGTTTGGCCATTTACTAGAATGCCATTAAAATAATGCCAAATGACTATTATACCCTTAATGCATTATTAGAGGAAACTGACAAATCTTGCCATATATTTGGTTGGTGAGCAACTACACCTACTCCATGTGCCTTAAATCACATCAATTCAGCCACATTGACAGCCATGTACATTGCATTATCATTTATATAGATTAAAATTAAGAAAAAAAAGTCTCACTTTCCATTTTATTTTGTCCAAGTTCCTTCTCTCTCTATATTTTCGGATCTTAGAGTGAGAGAGTGTGAGAAAACAAGCTAAGATCATGTAATAAAACACCAAGATCAGATCACAAAGTCAGAAGTCAAGATCAAGCACTAGAAAGGTATAAGAACCCTAATTTCGAAAATCTTATGATTTGTTGTTTGATGTTGTTGTTTATTGGTTATATATGTGTTAGAAGGTGTATATAAGTGATCTGGGTTGTTGGATCATGAATCCATAACATCTAGAGGCACGAAAATCAAGTTTTTAAAACTGGTTAAGAACCCTAATTTTGTTGTCTAACAAGCCAATGTCAGGGCTCTTAGATTCTTGTGTGCTAAGATTTATGTGTGTTTAAAGTTATAGCTTTGCTCTCTAATATAAGTAGAGTAGACTGGAATTGGAATCACATCCATACCAAGTCTAGATCTCTAGATATGAACGGTCAAAACCCGTTGACCGTTAACGGAAAACGAATTCTGGGCAGCCCAGAATTTCCAGTAGCGTATCACAAGGTTTTTAAGGCCTCGGATCTTGCTTCTGACAAGTGATTGGGCCATTTTTGTGTAGTCCACTTGTAGTTTGGTATAAGGACAACAATATCAGGCTTTTAGATCACCCAGAAAGTATATAGGATCAAAGATATTTAAGGTCAAATGTGAGTTGACCACCAATCTAGAACGAGATCTGGAAAACCCAGATTCATGAAGAACACGTTTTCTGACATAAGTTGACCGACCTTGATTTCTTTATTGTGTTGTTGATAGACCGATCTGTTGATATTTTGTTGTATCTTGACATCACGACTATAAATTAGAACCTTAACATCACATGAACCATTACAAGAACATGTATATAATCGAGCCACAAGGTGGTCACTCGAAACTGACTGGGAATCTGGGAAACCCAGAAATCCCAGCAGGCCTCTGACAACATATTCCGGAGATTAGATCTTGCAGCTTGGTCATGTAATGACCATTAATTGAGTTTGTGGTTGTAGTACTACATCAGTACTACAATCCTAACACCATTAGCAGCCCAGAACGCAACAAGAACACAGATTAAATTGTAATCAAAGGTAGCACCTTGTAGTCTGACATGAAGCTCAAGAACAGCCTCAAGAACACCTATGGTGACGGATCTGTCGCTATAGGGCCCTTTAGCGACGGTTTCTATTTAATTTATTTTCTGATTTTTTGGAAATTAATTAAAAATAAAAAAAATAGATTTTTATTATTAAAAATACAAAATAAATTCCAAAAAATTATTTTAAAGTCTGAAAATTAGTTTTTAATTATTTTGAGTATATTTAATAAATATTTAATATTTTTGGAATATAAATGATATTTAATTTATTTAATTATTATATTAATTAAATTATTTAAAAATGGTTTTAATTCATGAAAAATTATGAAAAATAATATTATGGTATAAGAAAATATTTAAAGATATTTTCAGTGACTTTTAATATTTTATGATGAAATTCATTAATAAATTAAAATTAATGATAATTAGTTTATTTAATTAATGTATTAAATAAATTATGGAAAAATAGAATTAATGACTTAAAAATCATATAAAAATGATTTAAGTGTTAGAAAAATATTTTAAGTTATAAAATATAACTTTTGATATTTTGTCATGAAAATATTGATATTTTAATATTAATAGCAATTATCGGATAATGAATTTAATTGTTTAAAAATCATATAAAGGTGATTTTAAGGTATTAAAAATACTTTGTGATATTATAAATATGTTATAATATTATGACACGTATTTCATTAATATTTGATAATAAATAAATATTAATAATAAAGGAATTATGTGGTATTTAATTCGTATAAATACTATATTAGTGATTGAAAATTTACGATAAATGATAATAATTATGTAAAAATTATTATGAGACTTAGAAAAATATTTTTGACTGATATTAAAATTATTTGAGATAATTTTTAAGTGTTAGGCAGAGTTTAATTGAACTTAGACTCGATAAAAGTCTGACTAGACCGTCGGGACGTTATAATTTTATCGGAATCAAGATAGACTGTAATAGTTTGACTTGATACCGAGTCTTATGTGTGTTATAGACTGTAGGGTTATGTGTTTAGGTTATTCTATGTTTATATATATAGTAATATTATACTGTGATGATATTATTCTAATATTGGAGATCTATATTACTAATATTAGGTCTTCGGATAAAGCGTATAAATTGCGTAGCGGAAATCAACGGTTCAGGAAAGTTTATTTTTACTTAACTCTACTAAGAGTGTTTCATTCGGATAAGCTTATGGTTAATCATTGCTGGTTGCCATGAATTGTATTCTGTACATATTGTATGTATAAGTTAGGTATGAAAGGTTGATCACCTTCATTACCAGTTGGTTCAGATATATTTGTTCATATATAATACTTGTTCAGTCATAAATTTGTTCCTGCTAGTTCACAATTATATTGTTGAATTATAGCCAGCTTATTATTCAGATTCTTTCAATTATTATATATCGTTATATTGTTGAACTTAAACTTGCGGGGCAATCCTTATGCTCACCCTTGCTATATCATGATAAAATATTACAGATTAAGGCGAATGCTTCGGATACAGGGAAAGGCTAAAGACGGTTACATCGTAAAGTTAATGTGTGCGATTAGATTTTTATAAGTGTTGTATTTTAAGGTTATGTGTTAAGTAAGTTATGTATTGTGTATTAAGTTAAGGTTACTCGACCTTGGAGAAAAGTGTGCAAGTTTAATGTATACACAATTTATGTTTATATCTTCCTCAAATAATAGTAATAATGATAGAATGATCGAACCGGATCCGCGGTGATGTGGAACCTCAGATTCGGGGTCGTCACAGATAGAATGATTATACCGGATCCGCGGTGATTTGGGACCCGAATTCGGGGGCCCTCACAGTTGGTATCAGAGCTGTAGGTTATGAACCTTAGGTAAGAATACCTGAGACTAATAACCGCAGTGATTAAGATAAGTACTAACTCGCATAGAGTTAGTTGAGTCGGTATGATTCAAAGATGAATCTCGGCGAGTTATAAGATACAGAGTCCCCTAACTCTGATAATAAAGTTGAACAGTAGTGAGAAATAGATAGAGTCTAAAAGACTGAAAGTGCAGTGATAGGAGATCGTAAAACAAAACGATATAGATATAGAAATGAATCGTAATGTATACGATGAGATCACTCCGTGATCAGATAAAGTTATAGTATAGAGAAGAATCAAGCGAATGATTGAAAAGTTACAGCAAGTTTGCTGGGTGACAGTTGTACTATGAATTGGTACAGATTCAGGAAAGGATTATGAATACGAGTTGAATGAAATTCGTATTGAGAAGGGTGTTAAGGTTAGGTGGGGATTCAATTGAGGACTCATGTCAGCAGCTGAGTTGTATGATTCCTTGTATGGGCAGGGAATTATACTTGGTGTAAAAACTACTTAGTTCTGGCAATGATAATCATTGAAATGTTTGTATCGTGCTATTTGCTATATGCATGTTAAGAGGGTGATTCCTTTCTCATGTGTATAACAGATAGATAGGTCATAGGTAGAGAATATCAGGTTAAGTACGAGTTCTTAAAATTCATAATTATGTGACATTCTTGATTTATAGATATATGAAATGTTTATGAACCCCTCAGTGAATGGACGCCAAAGGTCTGACTAGGAAAAGTTCTTAAACTCATATGATTGTGGCAAGTAAATGAACTCATAAGTATGGTTTGACGAACTGGGCATAGTTGTGTGTGAATGCAGTATTGAGGATAATAGGAACAGATAGATTGTTAAGCAAATGATTATTAGTGGAGACATAAGTTTTCTGAAACTCCTAGGTATGCTAGACTTCAAAATGATTGACATCAAGCTAAATACGCACTATGTGCCTTTAAAAAAAATGTAGACTCGTAATTATTTTTGAAACGGTTTAAAGTATAGTCTATGCTACTTATTTCAGCTAGATGCAAATGATTTTAAATATCAAAAGTTATTTTATTTATCACTTATGTACCATATAACCAGATGATAAAAAGTGATGGAGTTGTAAATACAGGAATACTTAGTGCGAATTCGATCTGAAAATCATCGTTCCACTATTGTATGATGTGTTATGACAAAGTCATATGATGACGGCATCCTCAAACGGTCTGTTAATACAGTACGACATCATGACGTCATTCTCAAAAATTTTTTCAAAAGTTTAATTTACCAACGGGGTTTGGCTACACCTAAATAATTCGATTGAATTGAATTATTGATATGAGTCTATGCTATTCGATTTAGCTAGACTAATGTTATGAAAACTCTAAGTGTTCATTGAAATAAATTTCCCGAACCAAATTGTTTGGTGCAGAATCCAACAAGACTGAGGTAAGAAATTTTGTGCGCCTAAGGCGGATAAGAGGAACAAATTGTTCCGACCAGCAGTACTTGGCCAGTACAGGGCATATCGGGCTAATCACCCTTTGTGTTCGTAAGTTATTACGGTTTGCGGATGAATTTCCATAAAACCTTTACGAAAATGACAGACAAATAGTCTATACGACTCCTCAGCACAATTTGAAAACTTTTACTCTTGTGAGTGGTGTATTGGGTAGCATGTAACGATGAGAAGGAATGGTGAATGGTGTATGGAGTAAGGTGTAAGGTGTAAGGTAAATTTCGGGGACGAAATTTTTAGAAGAAGGGGTGAATGTGACAACCCGAGAATTTAGAATTTTTTTTAATTTTAATTAATTGATTTAAGGTTCAAAATTAGAACCTAGACAGAAAATAAGTGTATGCGTTTGAGATTTTTAAGAAGGAATTTTGAGGATTTCAAAATTCTGTGAAGGATTTAGGTGAATTATTCAGGATTAAGGAAATACGTGATTATGTTCTGTGTATATGTGTACATGATGTGGTTAAGGGTCAAGGATTGACCAGATAATCGATATCTATATCAAACCCTAAGTATATATTAAGAACGTCAATGTTCGGTTAGAAAACCCTAGCATTTAACAAGAAACCCTAGAAATCGGTTCTGGAAATCATAATTTCTGTTCAGGGAATCCGAAACCCTAATTCGGTATATGAAATCCTAAATTGAGAACTTAATGGCGTAAGTGTAAATAATTATAAGATTAATTAGGGTTAATATAAACAAATTGGTTAGAAAACCCTAATTTGAAAATTTAAAACCCTAAAATCGGTTTTGGAAACCCTAATTTCGATTCCGGGAATCCTAATTTATAATTAGGGAAAACCTAATTTTTAGTTAAATAGTTTTAATGTTAATTAGGAAATATTAATCCTAATTTTCAAGTTATTAGTAATTAGAAAACATTAATCTAATTACAAAATCTAATTTCGAAATTAGAAATATTATTTTTCTAATGAAAACCCTAATTCATGGGTTATAAACCCTAATGACCATTTTGACCCTAGTTGCTTAATTAGCAATGCTAATTAGGAAATACTAATCCTAATTAGCAAGATTTAAATTATGATTAAGAAATTTTAATATAATTAGTAAATCCTAATTATAATTTAGAAATATAAATTTTCTATTTTTGGAAACCTAAATTGGAAACTTTAGAAATTTAATTTGCAAGTTAAGGGTTAAACCCTAAACCCACCCTAAATACTAAAGGTTTGGCCATTTACTAGAATGCCATTAAAATAATGCGAAACGACTATTATACCCTTAATGCATTATTAGAGGAAACTTGCAAATCTTGCCATATATTTGGTTGGTGAGCAACTACACCTACTCCATGTGCCTTAAATCACAGTAATTCAGCCACATTGACAGCCATGTGCATTGCATTATCATTTATATAGATTAAAATTAAGAAAAAAAAGTCTCACTTTCCATTTTATTTTGTCCAAGTTCCTTCTCTCTCTATATTTTCGGATCTTAGAGCGAGAGAGTGTGAGAAAACAAGCTAAGATCATGTAATAAAACACCAAGATCAGATCACAAAGTCAGAAGTCAAGATCAAGCACTAGAAAGGTATAAGAACCCTAATTTCGAAAATCTTATGATTTGTTGTTTGATGTTGTTGTTTATTGGTTAGATATGTGTTAGAAGGTGTATATAAGTGATCTGGGTTGTTAGATCATGGATCCATAACATCTAGAGGCACAAAAATCAAGTTTTTGAAACTGGTCAAGAACCCTAATTTTGTTGTCTAACAAGCCAATGTCAGGGCTCTTAGATTCTTGTGTGCTAAGATTTATGTGTGTTTAAAGTTATAGCTTTGTTCTTTAACATAAGTAGAGTAGACTGGAATTGGAATCACATCCATATCAAGTCTAGATCTTCAGATATGAACGGTCAAAACCCGTTGACCGTTCACGGAAAACGAATTATGGGCAGCCTAGAATTTCCAGTAACGTCTCACAAGCTTTTCAAGGCCTCGGATCTTACTTCTGACAAGTGGTTGGGCCATGTTTGTGTAGTCCACTTGTAGTTTGGTATAAGGACAACAATATCAGGCTTTTAGATCACCCAGAAAGTATATAGGATCAAAGATATTTAAGGTCAAATGTGAGTTGACCACCAATTTGGAACGAGATCTGGAAAACCCAGATTCATGAAGAACACGTTTTCTGACATAAGTTGACCAGCCTTGATTTCTTTATTATGTTGTTGATAGACCGATCTGTTGATATTTTTTTGTGTCCTGACATCACGACTATAAATTAGAACCTTAACATCACATGAACCATTACCAGAACATGTATATAATCGAGCCACAAGGTGGTCACTCGAAACTGACTGGGAATCTGGGAAACCCAGAAATCCCAGCATGCCTCTGACAACATATTCCGGAGCTTAGATCTTGCAGCTTGGTCATGTAATGACCATGAATTGAGTTTGTGGTTGTAGTACTACATCAGTTCTACAATCCTAACACCATTAGCAGCCCAGAACACAACAAGAACACAGATTAAATTGTAGTCAAAGGTAGCACCTTGTAGTCTGACATGAAGCTCAAAAACAGCCTCAAGAACACCTATAGCAACGGATCTGTCGCTATAGGGCCCTTTAGCGACGGTTTCTATTTAATTTATTTTTTGATTTTTCGGAAATTAATTAACAATAGAAAAAAATAGATTTTTATTATTAAAAATATAAAATAAATTCCGAAAAATTATTTTAAAGTCTGAAAAATAGTTTTTAATTATTTTGAGTGTATTTCATAAATATTTAATATTTTTAGAATATAAATGATATTTAATTTATTTAATTATTATATTAATTAAATTATTTAAAAATGGTTTTAATTCATGAAAAATCATGAAAAATAATATTATGGTATAAGAAAATATTTAAAGATATTTTCAGTGACTTTTAATATTTTATGATGAAATTCATTAATAAATTAAAATTAATGATAATTAATTTATTTAATAAATGTATTAAATAAATTATGGAAAAATAGAATTAATGACTTAAAAATCATATAAAAATGATTTAAGTGTTAGAAAACTATTTTAAGTTATAAAATATAACTTTTGATATTTTTCCATGAAATTATTAATATTTTAATATTAATAGCAATTATCGGATAATGAATTTAATTGTTTAAAAATCATATAAAGGTGATTTTAAAGTATTAAAAATACTTTGTGATATTATAAATATATTATAATATTATGACATGTATTTCATTAATATTTGATAATAAATAAATATTAATGATAAATGAATTATGTGGTATTTAATTCGTCTAAATACGATATTAATGATTGAAAATTTACGATAAATGATAATAATTATGTGAAAATTATTATGAGACTTAGAAAAATATTTTTGACTGATATTAAAATTTTCTGAGATAATTGTTAAGTGTTAGGCAGAGTTTAATTGAACTTAGACTCGATAAAAGTCCGACTAGACCGTCGGGACGTTAGAATTTTGTCAAAATCAAGATAGACTGTAATAGTTTGACTTGATACCGAGTCTTATGTGTGTTATAGACTGATAGGGTTATGTGTTATGTGTTTAGGTTATTCTATGTTTATATTTATAGTAATATTATACTGTGATGATATTATTCTAATATTAGAGATCTATATTACTAATATTAGGTATTCGGATAAAGCGTATAAATTGCATAGCGATAATCAACGGTTCAGGTAAGTTTGTTTTTACTTAACTCTACTAAGAGTGTTTCATTCGGATAAGCTTATGGTTAATCATTGCTGGTTGCCATGAATTGTACTCTGTATATATTGCATGTATAAGTCAGGTATGAAAGGCTGATCACCTTCATTACCAGTTGGTTCAGATATATTTGTTCATATATAATACTTGTTCAGTCATAAATTTGTTCCTGCTAGTTCATAATTATATTGTTGAATTATAGCCAGCTCATTATTCAGATTCTTTCAATCATGATATATCATTATATTGTTGAACTTAAACTTGCTGGGCAATCCTTATGCTCACCCTTGCTATATCATGATAAAACATTGCAGACTAAGGCGAATGCTTCGGATACAGGGAAAGGCTAAAGACGGTTACATCGTAAAGTTAATGTGTGTGATTAGATTTGTATAAGTGTTGTATTTTAAGGTTATGTGTTAAGTAAGTTATGTATTGTGTATTAAGTTAAGGTTACCCGACCTTGGGGAAAAGTGTGTAAGTTTAATGTATACACAATTTATGTTTATATCTTTCGCAAATAATAGTAATAGTGATAGAATGATTGAACCGGATCCGCGGTGATTCGGGACCTCGGATTCGGGGTTGTCACAGATAGAATGATTGTACCGGATCCGTGGTGATTTGGGACCCGGATTCGGGGGCCCTCACACATACTGTTAGTGTCTGTCAGGACTAAACTACATACCCTTTTCGGTAGGCAAGATTGGTCCTACTACTAGATCAAAGTCTAAAAAGGTGCAAAGCCTATCTTTAGACATGGCTACAAGTGTCCCATCTAAATCTACTCTTGTATCTCGAGAAGAATTCAAGGGACTTAGAAATCAGATAGCAGAGCTGGTTATCCTACTGAAAGAACATAGTAAAAATACTCAGGGTCAACAGACACCCACTGAACCAGAGTCCTCTGCATAAGGAGGTAGTCAGGGTACTGATAAAAAGGTGGAAATATAGATACCAGAACCTCAGTCCCATGAAAAGCTCAACAAAACCCCAAAAATCATCAATCTCAAAGATGACCAAGAAACTGGGGACATTAGAAAGAAAGTTCAACAAATGGAAGAAACTATCATGTTAATGATGAGTGAGTTTTATACCCATTAATTGAATGCATTTGAGCTTAATATTTTAGAAGTTTTTAAGTGTTTATGTCTATTCATGCATGTTTTACATTATTTTGTAGGAATTGAGACAAAAGTTACTTGGATCAACGTTTAGGGTTGCTAGATTCGCATTTTTGGCTTGCCATTTACATAGCAACCACTTCAAAGCCAATTTCAGCATTTGTCTGGCCCTTATTTCAAAAACCTCAAACAATAAAAGTTGTAGATCTACGTCTTCTCTTTCCGCAACATCTTGAATAATTAAAATCAGAGTTTGGACGAAGAAGTTATGGCCATTTTCCTAAAGGACGTCAGAGTAGAAAATTTCCATAAAAGGGCCCAGCGCCGGGGCACCCATTTTTAGTTCATTTGCAGCCCCGGGGCGCTAGGAGGCAGATTTCCAGCACCGTGAGCAGTGCCGGGATGGTGGTGTAGGGCCAGATCAAGTGGGGATGTATTTTGGGGTGAATTTTGATACTTTTTTTTACTCCAAATTGGATTGGGTTTGCTCCTAAGCTAGAAATTGGACTTGTAACATATAAATACATAATGTGATGCATAGAATAAGGGGGATTAGATAGATTAGATTAGATAAAAACACTCCAATAGATTAGAACATAAACCCTCGTTTATATTGGATTGTTGGAGATTGAAGTTACTTGGGGATCATTGAAGATTCAAAGTAGGAGTGGAAGAGGAGTCTCAAGACTGCTGACAACATATTCTATTCTCTTCACTAATCTTATTTTTATCTTTTAATGTCTATTCAGTTTTGGATTCTTGAGTTAAATTAAATGATTATGAGCTAAATTCTTGTTTAAGATTGCGACGGATCTTATTGCATAACTTATTTTAGTATGCTTCTCTATTAATTACTATGATCGATTCTATGGATTGTCTATTATGATTGCATATAATTATTTAATTGTCTAGCTAACAATTACCATGATAATCTATATGGATTTGGGAGATGAAGTATAGATTTATATCTGATCATAATAGCATGTGATTGTGTTTTCTGCATGGTGTTGGAATTCATGATTTGTGTTTAGGATAGGGATATGCCTTTACGCCACATGTAATCTGATAGGAAACCTGTGCTTTAAATCCTTTTTAATTGCAATTCACATAGGGATATAGTGAATAAGTTAGTTAGGGTGTTTGATTTAATTCTATCAACTGTGGATTTGGATTAATATATTTGTGATGCATCGGAAGGTGGTTATAAATACTAATAAGTTCCTGATTAACAATCCAGAATAGTGAGCATAATTAATAAGAAGTATTTTAATATAAGTAAAATAATAAGTGAAGTTGTGATCCTAAATCTCCATAACCTGATTTTCAACTAGTGGTAGTAGTAGTAGTTTAATAATATATTTTAATTCACAACATTAAATCGATTGTTTAAATAAAATTAGTTTGGTTAAGAACTAATATTTGGTAATTTTTATTAAATAATTCCTCGAGGGAACGATACTCTACTTTCACTTTATTACTTGTTGACCGTGTATACTTGCACGTATGTTTTGATTGCGAAATCGATCAACAGACAATCAAAGGAACTGGAACATATGGGAGTGTTAATTACTCAGATCTTAGCATCTTTCTAGGGGTTCGTTATTCGGATAAATTCCAAGTTCCATATTTTAAAAAGTACAATGCGTTAGAAGATCCATATACACATTTGAAAGTATATATTGGAGAGCTCGGATCCTATGCAGAGGAGAAAAAGCTGAGAATGCAACTGTTCCAGAAAAGTCTAACTGGAGAATCCAGAGCATGGTACGCTCAACTTGACAACTCCAAGATCCACAGCTGGGAAGAGCTAGCACATGTCTTCCTAAATCAATGCAGTTTCCAGTCATAAATGACACCTGATAGATATCAAGTGACCAAAATCAAAAAGCAGAATACTGAGTCTTTTCAGGAATATGCACAAAGATGGAGACGTATAGCAGCACAAGTCATTCCTCCCATTACAGAGATTGAAATGGTGATGACATTCATCAACATACAAGAAGCTCCATATTATGAAAGGGTCCTAGCAGGAATAGGAAAACCATTCTCAAAAATGATTAAACATAGAGAAATTGCCGAGATAAGGTTAAAATCATGAAAGATCAAAGACCTCACTTCTTTAGAAGCAGTAGTTGAGCACATCCATACCGAAAATTTCGGGAGTAATCCTAGAAGTACTCATAAAAAAAGGAAGAAGATGTATCCTTGATACTTTAGGGTCAAAATCGGTGAGGCAGTCAGAACCCGCTCATTCAAAAGCAAAATAATTACTCTTCTTTCTAAACATCTGTAAAGCCTCCAAATCTTCCGTTTCAGAAAGCAGGAGAAGTTAAACGCAGAAGAACTTTTACACCCATAGGGGATTCACTTGAAATCACATTGAAGCTTCTGACTAACTAGAAGAAAATCATGCAGCTCCTTTCCCTTGTAAATCTAAATGTGAAAAGTTTTGATCCAAGCAAAAAGTGTGCTTACCATTCTGGGTCCCCTGGCCATGATACCTAAGAATACTGGTCTCTGAAACACAAGATCTAAGACATGATAGATATCGGTGAAATTGTGGTGACAACACTAGAACAACCACATGTCTAAGACAATCCTCTGCCTCAACATAATGAGGAAGGAGTAAACATGATTAGCACGAGGAGTGGAGAAGGTTCCAAATACCTCATGTATATTGGAGAATCTTCAATTGAAAGTAACCTTGTATAGATAGGTTATTTAGAAGGAAAACCTTTGAATAAAGCAGGAGCTAAAGTCCATCAAAGAACAGATCGATCAATTAGTAGAACTAATGGTGTATTAACATCAAGTCACTCGACATTTGATAAGCTAGATTGGCCAAAGTCAAACAAATATCCTCCCAAATTCAAGGAAGGATCACATTAGATTCCAAGAAAATGAAACGATAAAGTTGTAAGGAAAGAAAAATTTTGTGCTCGTAGAGAGTTTGCAACTAAAAGAAAGTTCACTCCTTTAGGTCAACCAGTGGAGGAAATTTTGCAAATGTTGATCCATGAAGGAAAGATCACATAATTGTTACCCTTAGTGGACCCCGATCAACAAGGTTCGATACCACTAAGATATGTCAATACCACTCCAACACTCCTGGTCATGACATAGAAGGCTGTTGGGCACTTCGTCACCTAATCTAGAATCTAATTAATGGTGGTGATTTGCAAATGATAAATAATGACAGTACCAGGTATGAAGACAAGGAGATATTTCCTCCTGGAGCGCAGAGATGGAGGGAAGTTGTAGCAGTTATTTCCTCTAGAAGAGACATGCCTGCAACACCTTTAGTAATTCAAGGAATGGGGGATAAAAGAGGGAAGAATCCTCCGAAGATAGCTTCACCAGAACCAATGATATTGCCACATCTACCCCAATATCCCATTATCAGTTCGAAAAGAGTCCTATGGAACTATGGGGAAAGTACGGGATCAACATCAGATTGTACCATTGTCCTGTCAAAGGATAATCCACTGTACTTACCTCAGCGCATGATAAAGCCCATTATCAAAACCTTAGGTAAAGTACCTGAGAAGAAGGTTGCAGAATTCCTCAGTAAAATGGGGCATAATGAAGCCAGAGTGGTGCAACGGTTAAAAGATGAGCCCATTTAGATCTTCATCATGGATTTGATCTTATCCTAAGAGGATCATCTTAGAATTCTAGTGCAAGTAATGGAAGAAGCACATTTGCCAAGAATGGTGGGCACTGAAATTTTTTGGCACCTGATAGATCACATTCTTAACAGTAATGTGATATCCTTCACTGATGATGGCATACCAACAGAAGGAACATGTTACTGTAAGTCACTACATATAACAGTGATATCACAAGGATATGTGATTGGGGGGGTATTGATAGATGGAGGATCATCCTTAAATATCTGCCCTTATGATACCTTAGAAAGGATGAAGATCAACCTAAATAGAATCCGGAGCAGTCATGTGGTCATAAGTGCCTTTAATGGATCTCGACGGGATACTATGGGAGAAATAGAGCTTCCAATGGAGATTGGCCCACATACATTCCATATATCCTTCCAAGTGTTAAACATTGCCACGTGATATAATTTATTGTTGGGAAGACCATGAATTCATATGGTGAGAGCCGTTCCATCCACACTCCATCAACAGTTGAAATACATCATCAATGGCAGTTTTGTTTAATTTTATAGTAGAAATGTTTTATAAATTATTTTTCATGAAAATATAATCATATATTATTTATATAATATATGAAATGATTTTTAGAATTATTATAATAATTATTTTATTATATGAGTTTTGTTCAGATTATTAAGTTAATTGTTTTTAACTTAATTAAGAATGATAAGTATGACAGATAAATCAGATATGGATTCCAAACCCTAATTGTTGGATTTTGATCAAGGCATGAGAATAATAATATAATATTAATTATATTTTGATTTTTTAGTGCTATAAATATGTACTGTATATGTGGACCAGTAAGGGTTGGTCAATTATGGTGTTATGTGACAAACCCTTGTATTACTGTGTGAAACCCTAGTTTCAAAATTTAGGAACTAATTTTATTTTATTTTAAACCCTAAATGAAACCTTCGTAACCTAATTATACATTAGGTGAGACAATTAAATAACCCGAGGGTTATGGTAATAAGGAAGGGTTAGTATTTAATAGGTATACTAACTTAAGTGGATAATCTTGTTATTTCAAGTGACTAATAATTTTAAACCTAATTTTAGTATACCTAATTAGGTTATGAGCTAAAGTCACATGTATAAGTAATTAAATTTCATAAGATTAGGAATGAAAACCCTAAATAAACAATTTGGGTAACATATATTAAAATTGTTAGACTATGTTTAGTACATGGCCCAAAACAATTAAAGGAGAAGCCCAAAAGAAATAAAATACAAACCAATACTTAGCCCACTTGATTAAGGGTATTTTAGACTTTTGATTAATCAAATTTGTGCATTAAAATAAAACCAAAATGGAGAAGATAATGGAGCATAGTGACCGGCCCCATTAGGCCTTTTAAGGCAACAAAGTTTAGCTAATCAAGTTCCTTAATTAGTAACTCTTATATCAAGTACAAGTGTGTCCATCTCCCATTGGTAGAAAATCTACTTAGCACCCTTAACCACATGATTAGGATCAATTGAAAGAGATAAGGTGAAGCCTTTTATCCGTGGGACAATAAAAGTATGGGGGATAATAGTTAATAACCCATTTCATTTGCTAGAACATTTCATTTTCTCTCATTCTTCTTCTTCTATCTTTTTCTCCCAAGCTAGTAACATACAAGAGGGAAAAGAGAGAGAGAGAGAGGGTTCGGTTTTTCTAAGAGAGGGAGAGGAGTTGTTGTTCATGCATCCTAAGTTCATTACTTACTTTGGAAGAACAAGAAGGATAGCAACCAAAACTAGGTGAGGTTCTCATCCTTTTCTTTTTCTTATTTTCCTTCCATTTTCGGTTCTTACCTCAACATGCATGGGGTTATGGTCTAATACTCAAAGTACCCTATTTCTACATGTCTCATGTGTAGGACTAAGTATCTTATATATTGGACTATAGATTTAGAGGATGGAAATGAGCATATGTTCTCCAAGGGGTGAAACTCTTGTTTTTCCTCCACTAAATCTTGTGTAACTCAAGTTTTACAACTTCGATTTGTGATCCGTCGAAGGGGGGGGTGCTAGATACATGATTTATCTAGTAAACCCAAGTGGTAGAACACAAATCTAGCAAGTATTGAAGCCATGGGGGCAGTTTTCCCCAGAACAGTCCACATAGAGTACTAAGGTTTTAAAACCCTAAAAAGCTACTATCCCCGTTATTCTTGAGGATGTTTCGGTTAGTTGCAAGTCTTTTAAAATTCTAGGAAAAATCACAGAGGTACCTTAAGAAGTTATCTACGTGTAGGAAAAAGAACGGACGCGTTTCGATTTATAGGTTGTGCGTAATGGCTATTTCCGTAAAGGACTTCTAAATATTAACACTCGAATTTCTCACTGTGTATACACTGGAAAATTCCAAAATTTTTACAGTAGGTTCATATATGTTATGAAAGTATACCCTGAAAATTTTAGATTTTTCTGAGCAACACTCGATTTATAAAAAATGAAGCAAGATCCGAGTGTTTTTGGGAACTTTAAAATTAGTAAATCACTTTCTAAAATTTCATAAAAATTTGGAGATCATTGTTGGGTCATTTACTGTCAAACCCAGAAAAGAAGAATTTTTGGAATCAATTTGGTATCTTTCCTAAAAATGATGAAGTTATGAATAAAAGGAAATAAATAGTTAAATGATGCCTTAAATAAGAAAAATATGATTTTAATGCTTGAATACTCCTAATATATAATATTATGACTATTTTAGGGCATGTTGGTAATTTATAATAAGAAATATTATTTATGACCTTTTATGGATATTAAATAAATGGTTTGTAAAGGGTGAACAATTAGAATAAATTGTTTATTGATCAAACAAATTATTAAAATGTTATTATGATATTAATAATATTAGAATATGATATTGTTGAGTAAATAAAAATATTAAGATTAAAGCTTCATTAAAATATTATTAAATGATTAATAATATTAGATTAAAGTATTAATCTTAGATTAAAATATTATTAAAAGATTAATAATATTAAATTAAAGTATTAATGGATGATTAAAATATTATTAAAATGTAATAACATTAGTAAGGGAATAAAATATTATTAAATAATTAATAATATTAATAAATAAATAAAATATTAATACTATTGGTAAATGAATAAAAGTATTATTAATAGTTTAATAATAATTAAATAATAATAGAATTATTTGATATTTGAATCAATTAATAATGATTTCAGTGTTTGAAAATTCATGATAAATTAATAAATGTTTATTAAGTCATTTAAAATAATATGAATGATACTTACAGATATTGAACGTTTGAAAAGAGTCTTAGACTTGATAATTACCCGATAAAGCTATCGGTACACCAACATGTTTCAGAAATTAATATGGACTTAGATATTTTGACTGTATTAATATTTGTTTGTGATGCAATGATTGTTGAACATGTGTGATAATGTGATTAGGTTATGTGCTGACTGCGAAATACAATACTATATGATATAGTATATTGTTCTATTCAAACGAATGATCTGATTAATGATAGGTCGTGATATAAAAGATAAAACTAAGTTGTGTATTGTAAGCAGCGCATCAGACAAGTATCCTACCTTTTTATTTTCTTTATGCAATGGACATGAGTAAGAATATTTCAGAATTATATTATTACTATACATATTATTAACCCTATATTATATACGCTCATTGATTACCAATATGTTAGTATATGATAATTCAGATATATATTCTGTTCGATAATTTCTATAAATGGGTATACAAGTGTCCCCACTTGGATAATCATTGCATTTAACCACATGTTGATACACATTTGTTAATTACTAGTATATATATGTTGAATTATAGATTATTATTGAACAAGATAAAACCTTATTATTATCCAACCGGATTGCTTTGGTTTGGAACCCCGACAAGTATGAACATCCCTTACACGGAAAAACTTTTATACACCCAAGGTGGACAGAGTGAACGATAACATTGTTCTTGCATGTAGTATTGATTAATACAGGGTACAACGGGCTGATCACCCCCGTGCCCGTAAGTTATGACGGTTTACAGATGAAGTTCTGTTTAACCTTTTCAAAAATGAAAACAATGCTCATAGTATATCCCCTTAACCCTATTTATAGTCAGTGCGTAGTTTTAAAAATTTGAAAGAGGGTTGTTATGTTATTATTATCGGTTTAGATTAATTCACAACTATTGATTTGTTGTAGAAGGGTAGTATAAAGAAAACATTTAAATTCTTTCAGCTTATATATATATATATATATATATATATATATATATATATATATATATATATATATAATTGTTATTACTTACTAGGCACTCAAATGCTCATCCTTGCTTAATTTAAATATTTTCAGCTAAGTGTGAACAACCTGAAGGCTCTGTTAAGAACAAGGGAAATGGAACTGTTGCTGAATGATTTCAATGTTATTTTATGTAATAATTTAATATTATGAAGACAATGTTATATATTTATTATCATGTATTGTAAGGAATGATTAAAGGTTACATACTTGGGAGCTAGACTCTGATAATTATGTAAATTAAGTTTAATATTTATATTATTGTTATTATTATTAGTATTATTTCACTCGTAGAAATGGTATTGTGAAACACTGAATTCGGGTTTCAAGTACCTGGATTCGGAGGCTTTACAAATTCCCTTTTTAGTAATCCATTGATTGGGAACATTTTAGTTTTAAGCCATCTAAGAATTTAGATCTCATTAGCATGATCTCATCACGATTCTAAAAGCATTGCTTAAAACTATGAGTTTATCACATATTATTAGAACAACACCATGTAGATAATAAATGCCTTTAATAAATAATTCTTTTATTAATAAACAAATAAGATTGATTACAAAGTATATGCTTTATCATCATACATGATTGACTTGTATGCATACTACTTTCAGGTACATCTTGGTACTATCAGGGTGAATTGAATATCGTGAACTATGAGCTTCACTCAAAATGTCTTCCTTAATTTTTGGTGCTGGCGGTACCCAAATTCTACTCTCAAATCATAGTATTCCTTCCTTGTCCATCTTAAATCTCGGTTCGGTTCCTTCGGATATCTTCTTTTTCACCTTGTTACATTCTTCGTCCTGAAGTTGAGCCTCCTTAACTTTATCCAGTAGGGTTGTACCAGATTGCATCTGGAACAACTTCTCGTCAATCTCCATAGAATACTTCACTTCCAACTCCAGTTTCTCCATTTCTGAAATAAGCTCCTCCTGAGCGGTCAACGTCATCAATTTCTGTCGACCCTTTCTACTTATGGCGTCGGCAACCACATTTGCCTTACCCGGATGGTATAAAATTTTACAATCACAGTCCTTTATTAACTCCAACCACCTTCTTTGGCGTATATTCAAGTCCTTCTGTGTAAAAATATATTTCAGACTCTTGTGGTCTGTATATATTTCACACTTCTCCCCATAGAGATAGTTCCTCCAGATTTTCAAAGCAAAAACCACTGCAGCTAACTCCAAGTCGTGGGTCGGATACCCCTTCTCATAATCTTTCAATTATCGTGATGTATACGCAATGACCCTGCCGTTTTGCATAAGCACACAGCCAAGTCCTTTATGTGACGCATCACTTTAAATAACAAAATTTCCTGTATCATCTGGAAGAGACAACACAGGTGTTGTACTCAACCTCTTCTTCAATTCTTGAAAGCTTTCCTCACACTTTTCCGTCCAAATAAATTTCACAGCTTTTCGAGTCAAATTCGTTAACGGAGTTGCGATCTTAGAAAAGTCTTGAATGAATCTTCTGTAATATCCTGCCCGTCCAAGAAAACTTCGTACTTCAGACGGCGTTCTCGGCTGATCCCAGTTTATCACGGCTTCGACTTTAGATGGATCTACCGAAATTCCGTCTTTATTAATCACATGCCCAAGAAATTATACCCGCTCGATCCAAAATTTATATTTTGAAAACTTGGCATACAACTTCTCCCTTCTTAAAGCCTCTAATGTTAATTTCAAATGCTCTTCATGTTCTTCCTTGGTTTTTGAATATATCAAAATATCATCTATAAATACCACTACGATTTTGTCCAAAAACGGCTTTAACACACCATTCATTAAGCTCATAAATGCTGCAGGAGCATTCGTTAGACGAAATGACATTACCAAAAATTCATAGTGACCATATTGTGTTCTGAACTCTGTCTTCGGTACATTCTCTGGCCTCACCTTCAGTTGATGATAACCACTCCTCAAGTTTATCTTTAAAAAGTATCTCGCTCCCTTCAATTGATTAAACAGGTCGTCGATCCTCGGTAATGGATACCTATTCTTAATCGTGACCTTATTCAGTTCTCTATAGTCAATGCAGAGTCGCATCGTCCCGTCCTTCTTCTGCACAAATAACACCGGTGCTCCCCACGACGATACGCTTGGTTGAATGTACTTCGTGTCCAATAGTTCTAGTAGTTGTACCATCAATTCTTTCATCTCTACTGGTGCCATTCGGTACTGTGCCTTTGATATTGGAGCCGTTCCTGGTGCAAAATCTATCACAAATTCAACTTCTCTATCTGGCGGAAGTCCTGGTAGATCGTCCGAAAATACGTCGGTGAAGTCCTTCACTATTGGTATGTCCTCTACTTTTGGATTCTCTTTACGACTGTCGACTATGTAAGCTAGATATCCTACACAGCCCTGTCTTAAAAACTACCTGACCTACATCATCGTCAGACAACTCGCTTGTCTAGGGGACTTGCTACCTTAAAACACCACCTTTGACGGAGTCATAAGGTTAATACGCTTCCTCTGGCAATCAATTACGGCCCCGTAATTGAATAACCAGTCCATTCCCAAGATAGCGTCAAATTCTCCAAGTCGAATAGGGATAAGATCAACGTTCATGATATTACCCTTAATATCCACTCTACAGTTCTTATATACGTACTTAACGGGGATTATTTCTCTATTCGCAATTTCTATGTTCATGGGGTGTTCTAACTCATCCTTAGGCGATTCTAAGTTCTTAGCAAAGTCATCGGATATAAATGAACATGTAGCACCTGAATCAAATAATACATAAGCATTAATTTAATTGATCGGAATGATACCTGACACCACATCACAAGACTGCAATGCATCCTGCACTGTCGTGTTGAATGTCCTGGCTGTCAGTCGGTTGGTTGCGGTTGGTCCTGTGATAGTCAGAGCGCTTTAACCGTTGTTTCCCCTATTTCCTGCTGATCCTGCCCCTTCAGATCCCTTCTTAGGACAGTCTCTTTCCAGATGATCCTTTGAGCCACAAGTGAAGCCACCCTTCTTTGGGTTAGGACAGTTAGGTGCTATTTGGCCTACCCGACAACAATTGTAACACACTCGTTTACCCTTTATACACACTCCCAAATGAGGCTTCCCGCAGGTCGGACACGCTTCGATCATTTTCTTCTGACCTCCCTGTTGATTTCTAATTGACGAGTTGTCAGACCACCTTCTCTTTTGATTATTACTACCTCCCGTGTTACTTCCACTAGCCTTGTTAAGTCCTTCATTTTCATTCTTCTTCTTCTGATCCTGATTATACTTGGTTACCACATCGCTTCCACCATAAGCGAGTATGGCTTTCTCCAATACTCCAGCGAACGTCTTCAACTAAAACATCGACACTTTACTATACAACCAAGGCTTCAGTCCTTGTTCAAACCTTCTTGCTTTTCTCTCATCTGTGTGCACTTGATATGTGGCGAACCTAGCCAACTCATTGAATCTTGCCGCATAGTTTGGTACGGACATATTCCCCTGGTTCAACTCTAGAAACTGGACCTCCATTTGGTTCTGCGAGCTGGTCGGAAAATACATTTCAAAAAATATCTTCTTGAATCTCTCCCAGGTAATCATACCTTCTCCTCCACGCACCTTATTTGCTTGCCACCAATAACTGGCTTTGGATTTTAGCATGAGCGTTGCGAAAGTGATCTTCTAGTCCTCTCTAACTCTAGCGACATCAAAAACTTTCTCTATCTCCATAACCTAAGTATGAGCCTCAATCGGGTTCATGGCGATCCCACCACCTTGAAGTCCTTGATCGTCGTATTCGGTGGAGCTTGAGGTTGATTATTAATCGCTCCAGCTAATAAGTTCACCAATTGCTGAACGGGGTTAGCATTGGCATTGTTGTTGTTGTTTGTCGATTCTTCTTGAGCTGGTTGATGGTTTTGTCTTCTTCTCGGCTGCATATTTTTGTTAAAATATACGCTTATTAGATCTTTATCCAATTCTCTAAATAGTTATGGCTTAACTCAACAATTTAACATAATCACTTAACACATTATCTCAAACAACTTGATATATTTATTCAAATCGAAAGTTTTAACATCAAAAGATAGCCTCACTGCTATTTACATCAACTATCCCGAGATAAAGAATCTACAAGATTTAAAACGTTAAAATATTCCTTTGTTTATAAACACATCAAAATTTACATCTAAATACTAGATAAGTTTTCACATAATTAAACAAATCCTATCACTGCCTGCTAAGGCACTGAATAGCCTTGCTACGTTCCTCTTCTATGATGCGGGACATCGTCTGGCGATGTAGCATATACGATGGTAGTCCTTCGAACTGAATTGGGTATCTTATTACTGGATCCTGAGTCTCATCCATTGTATTTTGAAGTGTAGAATACGTCTCCCCAAGCTTAGCCTTCTTTGCAC
Source organism: Panax notoginseng (assembly GCA_016801055.1). Classification (NCBI taxonomy): domain Eukaryota; kingdom Viridiplantae; phylum Streptophyta; class Magnoliopsida; order Apiales; family Araliaceae; genus Panax; species Panax notoginseng. The sequence continues at coordinate 123,996,505 of CM029015.1, forward strand.
GACAATCCTCTTCTGCAAGATCAGTATGACGTGAGTCTCTTACCCAAGCTTCCTTTGCTATGGTCAGCCTTGCTGAGCTCTCTTTCAAATCATTCTTCAATTTCTCTATTTCTTCGGACTTCTCCTCAGTTTGACCCTTCTCGTGAACTAAATCCCACTCCACGTTTCCTAAACGCGTGTGAAGAGTTACAACCTCCCTTGATAGTAATCTACTGAATAATTGTCCACTCGTTCAGCTCCTGAACAGTGCACGTAACTCTACGTTATGGTTATACAGCTCATCATACATCTCTGCATTGATAGAGTTCGGTGGGAACTCCTCTTCTTCATCTTTTTCCTTAGGATCCCCCTCTAGATCAGTCTCAGGCTCATGCTCCTGACCAACAACAGTGATCAACAGAAATGGCTCTCTCTGTACCAATTGATCCCTGACGACTTGAATGTCTCGGGGCTCCTCCTTTGAAGGTACTCGGGGTTCCTCCTCCCCAGCTCGACTAGCTCCTTCAACATTCGACATCCTGACAACACAGTTTTAAGTTTTAGTTATTAAGTCGTACTAGCGACCACATATTTTAACACATAAACACATAAAGTCTTTTATTATCTTCAATGAATTAAAAAATTCATTTCTTAGAACTCAATAAGAGTTTTGCATCACTATGTTCTTCCTATAAGGCTACTACCTAAGGTTGTTCCCCCACCTAAGGTTCATAACCTAGAGCTTTGATACCAACCTGTGAAATCCCAAATTCGGGTACTTCAATTCCCACATAATTTCGTGTTCACTATACAAACATCATATGTCTATCTACCCATAATAAATGAAAGCATAAATAGATAGAAATAAATCCTCTCCTTAAGGAGTTACATCAACTGAATAAATACATAAATCCTAGGTCATACTAACCTTAAATCTCAACTGCGGAAACATAAACAATTAATAGTTTTACACAACATTAACATAAGTCTAAAATATAAATACATCATCACATAAAACAACAAGTCTTCATCACTTGTTAATCTTTCCCTTACCTTCGCTAGTAGAAGGCTCGTTGGACCTTTCGTTCTTAACTGCGATGTTATTATTACGCAAGAGTGAGCACAATTGTCCACAAGTAAAATGATAAAACAATAATATAATAACATGCGAGTGAATCAAGGACTTCTGGAATAAAACTCAACTTTTGAATCAAAAATGAATAATAAGAATCAAAAGATTTCTGGGTCATAAGAACTTGAACTATGTCCTAGGTTATCAAGGGTATTACTTGAAACCTTTAACATTCATAAGACTATGGACTCTTCTACTCGTACTTAGGGGGATTAGCCCTTAGTACCATACTGTGCACAATATCTTAACGCTAACGCATAAGTAATCCCCTCTACAGGGTTGTTCATCTCAGTTTGACATTTGAGTCTGCACAAAAGGAAATTTGATTTGGATAATTTAACAATCAACTAAGGACTAGTCAAATCAATAGGGTTTGCTAGTCTTACAAGGTTCAACAATAACTGATATTCAAATTGAATAATAACTCAAGAGGTATACAATGGAATAAGAATTGTATAACTGCAATCATACTTTGAAAAGATCTTTAATGTAACATATTGAAATTAATCAAAATAGGATAAAAGTCTAGAATTTGCTCAGTGTAAAGATGTAAGGATTATAAACTTGAATAACGATTACAAGTAGGGTTAGGAAACTTGCCTCGTGCGTAGGTTACACATTAATTATACGCGTTTCCTGATTTAATCCTACATACCATTATTATTCACAATACCAGTTAATTATCATGTAACTAGACATCACAAGTTCATTCTTTTGTCTAACTCTGGTTATGACTATACTTAGTCAAATTATCACGCTTATTTTCACATAATATCACACTACACGAACAATACACTAACTATACGTTCAAAAATTCAATCAACATGTAAATGCCTTATTGACTGTCGACGTTTATCTGTTCCTTTTCGTTGCCTATTTTTTTGTGTTCTCATTTTATGTGAGATTTGTTTAAAAAAATAAGTGAAAAAGGTCCGACATGTATAATGTCGACGATTGAACTGTAAGAGTCGCCATTTGGTTTTTTAACTGGTTATACCAACACAACCGAGAAAAGGTTTGCACATTGACCTAGTGATATGACACTGCTAAATGGGTCGATGAAATCGAGATTCAATTAGGGTCCGGAGACTTGCTTATGTGGAGGGAATGTGTTAGGCACCCCCCGACATCCGTGTCGCCACGGTGACCGCTACTTTTCAAGAAACTATTATATGAATGTGTGTGTGTGTGTGGGTCAATGTGCTTTTATTTAGAAGTAGTGCGAGGCCTCGTTCATACCTATATACAGGGTTTAAATTTATATAAAAATTCATTTTTAAGCAAGATATGACAGTGATGTTTTAAAAGAGGTTTTTCAAACCCAATGCTCAATAGTAATTGAGACCATTTACACTCCTATTTTAATCAATATTCGGCTTGATTGATTTTATTTTCCAGATGCGAGGCATCTGTAAGAAAATAATGTACAAAAAGGTGCTGAACTCCTCGTGGGTATGAAAATCATCTGAGGAGATTCAAACATCACAGATAAATTTACAAGCTGTTTACAGCTGAAAAGGTCCATCACGGGAACCGAATCTAAATTAAGTGGACTGAATCTGTGATCACATGATTCCTAGGCTCACATGATGCCGTAGTTGATATAAACGCAGTAAGCAGGTATATATATAAAAGCTATATATATATATATATATATATATATATATATATATATATATACACACACACAGACATGATCACCAACCACGAAGCACCTCCATGGGGGATCAGAAATGTAAATAAAGCTGTAAAAGCTATCTACCGCCACGGAAGAAACTCTAGGCGGGACAAAATGTACAGAAAGCAGTAAAAACGGTCAACCACCACGAAGTAAACTCCAGGTGGGACGAAATGTATATATATATATATATATATATATATGTGTGTGTGTGTGTGTGTGTGTGTGTGTGTATTAAAGCAGTAAACGCTCTAGACCGAAGTCTAGGCTCAATCGAGGCATAACTCGATAATGTTAGTCCATATATATAAATGTATATAAATATATATATGTATATACAAACTGAAATAAAATCACAGACCAAAGTCCGGGCAAACACACACAACACGACTCTCAATGTGAAGAACTGTGTGTGCACAGATGAAGAGAAAGGCTTTAAAGTGTGTAGAAGGCTTACAGTGGGCTGCCAAGGAAGACTTCTATATCTTTAAAGTAGATAAACACTAGTTTTCATTGGTACAGAAATAGCTATATGTGAGCTCACAAGTGTTTAAAATGAGAAATCACTCAATATAGGGTGAGTATAGAGCAAATTGGGCAGGGCTTCCTTGCCGTTTCCTCCCTTAAAATGGCCACCCCAAGCCCTCTATTTATAGAGGGTGGAGCCGCAAGTGTACCTGCAGCTGGGCCGCAAGTGTACCTGTAGCTGGGCCGCAGGTGTACCAGAGGCTTCTCGGGGTGCCCCGGGCTTTGTGGGTCCTGCCGTCTCGAAGTACGTGCACGCATGCAACGTGATGTCCGCTTGAACTTTTAGAATTACAATTCGGGCATCCGATTGAGGTATATAGGACCTATTTTGGACCGCTGTTATTGAGAGTTATGGAATGACATGAGATTAGAGGTTGTACGAAGTCATGAAGATGGGACGATGCCCTCCTGTCTTCAGCTTCAAATTCTATCCGTTATCCTGCGTAATAGTTACTCGAGATTGCTTTTCCTTGGCTTTTATGGGACATTTTGTATGTATTAAAGCATTGAGACGGTACGGTGTGGCGTCATGGTGGCGAGATGACGACTTTGCCCCTCACCGGGGTTATCGTCAGTTGGGCTGATAAAGTAGACGTTGCTCAGAGTTATCGTTGAGATTGGACTGCTGTAAGTGTTGAAGGTCCTCAGTGTCATCTCTGAGGTGTGCCTGTCCTCCCGGTGTTATCTCTAGGTTGGTACTGAGTATCTCGTTGTGAGCGACGAGATTGAAGCTGATTGTATTTGAAACAAGTATTTTCGGGGTTATCTCCGGAATTGCAACTGCCTTCCTTGGGATTATCTCCAAGGTTGGGATCTGCTATTCCCAGTGTTGGGACTGAGACAAAACATCTCGGAGTTATCTCCGGGATGAATCGATCTTCTCCGGTGTATGTTTCGGTATTAGAACTATAGGCCTTGGTGTCATCGCTGAGTTTGGAACTGTTACTCCCGGTGTGTGTTCCGGGGTTGAGGCTGTTACTCCCAGTGTGTGTTTTGGGGTTAAAACTGAACTTCCGATAGTATCCGGACTAGATGTGAACTGTCTTCCAGGTTTATCTCTGAAAGACGAATCTGCCTTCCTGCAATATCAGTAACAGGTGTGCAGAAAATTTCGAGTGTCTACAGATGCCCCTCTTTATCATATTCATGTAATACAACGGCATGGATAGGATAAAGAATCCTAGACACTTGAAATATAATATGAAGTAACTGGGTGATGCATATGTATGTGGTTGTTGCCTAACATACTGAGGACGATTGGTATCTCCCTATAGCTTTTACTAGGGATTTGGCAATTATGACCAGATTAGATATGTGATCCAAATCTTTGAGGATGTTGACATTGGGGTTATCACCACAGTCCTTAATCCTTGATGCATAATTGATTCCAAAGAAGTGCCTCTTATGTGTAAGAGATCTGTGGGGATAAAGCTTTGTTTTTTTGAAGATGTGTATAACATATTTCGTCATTAATCCTTATTGATGACATTGACCTTTCCTGGTTTGTATCGCCAGAGTATGTCAATGTTCTGTTGGTTTTATTGCCAACAGTAAATGTTGTCAGGGCAGTCCGACCTTCGTTGACGTGTGAACCAACGGTTTACCACGCATTGTAACCCCCGCCGGGGATACATTTGATCCTCTGTTGACGTGTAGGTCAACGGATGAACTCCCTACTGGGGATAAATGCCAAGGCTGCTTGGACTTTGTTGATGTGTGTATCAACTAATGAAATCATCGAATGGTTTCTGATGTGACATTAGGTTTACTTGCCAACGACTGAACTGATGTCAAGGTTGGTTGACCTTCATTGATACGTACATCAATGGATGACAATGCGTTGTGACCCTCGCTGGGGTTGTTGTATTATCATTGATGTGTGTGTCAACGGAACATGCGTTGTAACCCCCACCGGGGTTGTTGTATTTTGATATATACAAGCGCATTGTAACCCCCGCCGGGGTTTCTTGTTGTAAATGAGGATGACGATCCTGAGTGATCAGCATTGAACCTGTGTAAGGTATTACCGAATGTAACTTGTAATGTCTGAGATCATTGGCATAGTATACCCTGTGATTGGGCGAATACCAATGAGTAATGTACAGACCCAAGGTTCAATCTGAGGAGACCAATATTGTAAGTTATTCTGCTCAATCGCGTAACATTTTTATCCCTAATTTTGCCTTTTCAGCTTGTGAGAATTCCTTTGCAACTCAAATTGGACTGAGCCGGAGGGGTGGGACCCACGTAGAGGTGTTGCCGCAGGTACACCTGCTGCAGCCGCAGATGGACTTGCGGCCAACCATGGGTACTAAAGACCAGCAGGTTACTTTTATAAGTCATTTTTATGTTGCACCGCGAAGGAAATATGAGAGCTCTTCTTCAGATCTGCTGAGTTCGGACGTCTTTCTGCAAATTCTGTCACCGTACAAGTGTTCTACATTCTCCTGGTAACGTATGCATGTACTTTTTTCTAGTTTTTATCCGTTGGAAAATGACTTATCATATAAAATACAACTAAACACATAGTAGTGATTATGTATGCACAAATGACTTGATAAAAAATATTTAATATAGTAAATGTTAGTATTAAACTATGCTGATCATAATGATGTGAATTTTTTTTGACTTTTGAGACAGTCAAATTGGCACCTTTTTTAGCTATTTCTTATCCTATTTGAGGACAAATGAGTATAGGTGAAAAACAAAGTAATCCTGGTAATTAGGCTACCCTTATGGATTGATGACTTTGATTTTTTGATGCAGATAGGATTTATGTGACTATGAGCAGGTGTGCTACTGAATGGCCACCTAGTCATGCCTATGTGCATGTGGATAGTCCTATTTATAGAGAAAACTATGGCAAAATTTTCCATAATGTAGGCATTGAGTAGTCATGCATTTTTAACTCTACTGTAGATGTATGTTAAAATGATGCATGCATGCATATAGTCATTAAATGCATTTTGAAAAGCTCCAGGTTAGAAGATACCACACCCTTTCTGAGGTGATTTGGAGACTTGTTGTCTAGATATTATGGATCCGGATCAGCCGAGTAGTTCCCACAGGACCACTTTTGGTGTACGGAGGAGGGCTTCTAAAGTGTCTCGACCCTGTTTCGTTAGACAGCCTCGTCGGTTGGTGGAGGTGGTGATACATCCAGTCCAGGTTGATGTACCTGATGTCGAGGACTAGGAGGAGGATGTTCCGATTACAGACCCAGCTCCTGCTGCGCATGTTCCCCATAGGGAGCTCCCGAGTATTCAGGTAGCAAACCCAGAGCTTCTGGGTGACTTGAGTCGACATCCCTCAATGTATTTGAATGCTAACGAGGTATGACGTCAGAACTTGATCTTCCTTCTTTCCTATTTGTGAGGAGTAAAAGGATTTAATGTTGATCTGTATTTCATGCAGGTTCCTGGTTTTACACAGCCTCGAGGGAATTGGTTCAGTATACACTCCATGTACCAGGCTCTTCATCCTAACTATAGAGCGATTGTGTATGACTGGGGTTTTGGAGCATTCTTTTCCATCCTTCCTCGTCGTTGCCCCTGGGGTTACCTCAGGGCATTGTCTGAGCGGTGGTTTCACCAGACTCAGTCACTCTATTTACTGGACTATGAGGTAATGATGACGCCAATGGATTGGCGGTTTATCACATGTATGGAGTTTAGAGGGGCAACAATGCCTTGCATGGCGGATATTACCCCCAATGCCGTCAGATCCTTGTTAGGAGTTCCGACGGAGGCGCTCAAGGGCAGAACTGTCTGTGCGGGTCCTTTGAGGGTAGATGCTGTGAGTGGGCTATTGAGCGACCCCATGCCAGATGATGTCAGAGTCATAGATCGAATTCTTCGGCGATTGTTCCTGATGATCATTAGGGGCTACTTCATAGCAGATAACTCTTCCATGATGTCGTTCGCTTTAATTTGCGCCACTCGACATGTGTAGGAGAGTATGACTGGGGTTTCTACACCTTCGCCTATTTCTTTAGGGGAATGCGTATGCTCTCGCAGGGTTTGACCGAGGCTTGGTTAGGATTCTACCCATTTCTGCTGGTGAGTATTTCTCTTGTCATTTACATGTATAGGTTAAGAGTGTTAACTGACAATAGATATTTACCTTTGTGTTGGCAGTTTTGGCCCTATGAGAGGCTCCTATATTTACGTCCAGTGAGTGTACTAGGATTGGATACCTACCCACGAGGACGGCGATGGCATCATTCTATACTGGTGGAGGTCCCTATAGCTGAGGGTTTCACTCATTGCCGCTTGCAGCTGGAGTTGTTGACAGCTGACATTATCACATGGATTCTCTATTCTGGGGAATATTTGGCCATCGAATTTAAGGATGGGTACCCGACTGGTGTCGAGTATGTGATTTCCACCCGGAGAGTTCCTCTCTTCACGGATGGAGGATGGGAGCTCTATCTAGGAGACCGTGTTATTATGAGCACTACAGGAGAGATCCGTATACCGATCTTGCCTCATGCCAGGCGTTATTGGCCTGTATCGCAGTCACCCGTTATTGATATCCTATTGTTGGGTGTTGACGGTTTTGCATTATCAGAGGGTCCCTGTATTCAGGAGATATTCCAGCATTGGTGGTTCCCTCATACTATTGGAGCCCAGACCCACGCCACTCAGTTCATGGGGATATGGTTCCAAGATCCATGATGATGACGGATTGGCTAGCCTGTGTCCGAGATCCATCTCATATGACACAGATTGACAGCTTGACCCGGCAGTTGGACCAGGCACATTTCTTTATCCGGCATTTGGGCAGAGATCCGGCAGAGGCAGATTCGTTTGATCCTTCCAGCTCAAGCGCTGGCCCCTCAGATGATCCATTTGGTTTTGCCGGCACAAATACTCCTTTGTATCGATCTGATATCCCTATTGATAGAGATCCAGTGAGTCAGGAGGAGTTACATCAGGTGGACAGGATTGATGATGTGGACATCGACACCATTGTCTTCGTCTGATATGTATTCTCGTTATATTTTTTGATAGGCCTTTGTTAGCTAGTGGGTGTCTGTGCCCTATTCTAGCTATATCTTTTGATAGGCCTCTGTTAGTAGTAGGGCGTCTGTGCCCCATTTCCCTGTATTTGTAGCTGTATAGAGATGATGTATTATATAATGATATACTTAGGAATGTATGTACAATTTTTCTATTCCCTATATCATATTGCCATCTATTATCTGTAATGCATGTATCATGTTATGCCAATGTATGTATGTCAAGAGATATTCAGCATTGACCCCTGGATGGTCTTATGACACAGCCCGTGCAGATGTCTTCTTCGACAGTTAGCCATATTGATCATACCCCACCATTATTGGTGGTATCTAGTATGCGATCGTGGTATGATAGAATGTCACCATCAGACAGGGTGACCGTAGATCATTTATTGTAGTATACTATGACCCTGTTGATGTTTCAGGTTCCCACAGGATTTGTGGGTGGTATGCTGGAGCACTGGGTATCGGAGAGGCAGGTTTTCTGATTTGGGACCCAAGAGTTGACTCCAACTCTGGAGGAGTATGCACGGTTGACGATGCTGCCACTGGACAGACCTTGCGTGCATATGGCTTTGGGGGACATGAGTCGACGGTTCATGACCCTCACTGGATTGAGGCATAGGGTATTGCAGGATGAATTATTTATTATATCTTTTGCTTATTGATTAATTGTTTGGCCAGCAATTACTGTGATAATCTATATAAAATTGGAAGATGGAGTATAGATTGAGATCTGGATATGATAACATCTGTTCATATAATCTGATTAGGGTTAATATGATTAGCATGTAGGATAGAAATATACCTATGTGTCTTTTGTATCCATTGAAAGAATTTATGCTTAAAACCCTAATTAACTTGATTCACATAGGAATATAGTGAATTAATTGACTAGGGTGTTCCTTGTAATTTTGTGTCTTAAGGATCGGAGTTAGGAGGATTTGTTCAAGTGTTTTGGAAAAGGTGCGTGAATTTTATAAAGCATTCTTGGATAATGATTCGTATTAATTAATTGATTTAAATGGGAAGTAAATTGATTTAAATGAAATACCAAGGGAAGTTGTAATCTTAACCTGTTAAATCTGCAGTTATTCTTGTGAAATTCTAATTTTAGTTATTAGTTTTGTTAAGTTTAATTTTCAAATCACAAACAAAATTTCGTAGTTTAAAATAGGAATAATTGCATTGGTATTAGTAATTGATAAATATTAGTCTATTTCCTCGTGGGAACGATATCCTTGCTTGCTGAATATTACAATTGAACGCGTATACTTGCGTGTTAAAGTGCTATTAAAAAATTAGGCAACACATGGTAACTGTTGTTGTATGTAAATTCCACCAACGATAAATGATCATCCCAATTTCTTTTGAAATCCATTATGCATGCTCTAAGCATATCTTCTAGCGTCTGGATTATTCGTTCGCTTTGACCATCGGTTTGCGGATGATATGTTGTACTCATCTTTAGTTGCGTTCCCATGCATTCCTGTAGCCTCTTCCAGAAATTTGAGGTGAACCTCGAATCTCTATCTGATACTATTGACACTGGAACTCCATGTCTCGACACGATCTCCTTAACGTATAGCTTTGCCAGCTGATCAAGATTAAATCTAATCTTTATTGGCAAAAAGTGTGCAGATTTTGTTAATCTGTCCACTACCACCCATATCGTATCGTATCCTTTCTGAGTCGTTGGAAGACCTACCACAAAATCCATTATGATATGCTCCCACTTCTATTCCGGTATTTCTAACTGTTGAAGTAATCCGCTTGGTCGTTGATGCTCGGCCTTCACTTTCTGACATGTCAAGCACTTCGCAACGCATTCTGCAACGTCTCTTTTCATATTTGGCAACCAAAAATGTCGTCGCAAATCTTGATACATCTTCGTACTTCCCAGATGTATCGAATATCTTGAGCTATGAGCTTCCGTCAAGATGTCTTCTTTAATATCCTGTACTGCTGGAACCCAAATTTGTCCCTCGAATCTTAGCATTCCCTCAGTATCGACCTTGTACTTCACTTCTTTACCCTCGACCACACTTTCCTTTATTTTTCTGCATTCTTCATCCTGTAGTTGTGCGTTCTTCACTTTGTCCACCAAAGTTGGACTAGCTTCTATCTGGAACAATTTTTCATCGGATTCTTCTGGAAATTTGATTTCCAGAACATTGCTATTGCTGTAATAAGCTCCTCCTTATCTTTTAACAACATCAACTTTTCTCTGGCTTTCCTACTCAAGGCATCTGCTACCACATTAGCTTTGTCCGGATGATAAAAGATCTCACAATCGTAATCATTTATCAATTCCATCCATCTCCTTTGCCGCATGTTTAGGTCTTTCTGTGTGAAAATATACTTCAGACTTTTATGGTCTGTGTAGATCTCACATTTCTCTTCGTAGAGATAGTGTCTCCATATCTTCAGTGTAAACACAACCGCCGCCAACTCTAAGTCATGAGTCGAATACCCTTTCTCGTAGTCTTTTAGTTGCCTTGATGCATACGCAATAACCTTGACGTTCTGCATAAGGACACAACCCAATCCTTTGTGTGAAGCATCACTATACACCACAAAGTTTCTTGTATTATCTGGTAACGACAACACAGGTGCCACACTTAACTTCTTTTTCAGTTCTTGAAAACTTTCCTCACACTTTTTCGTCCAAACAAATTTTACAGATTTTCTCGTCAAATTTGTCAACGGAGTGGCAATCTTGGAAAAATCTTGAATAAATCATCTATAATAACTGGCCAGTCCCAAGAAACTCCTCACCTCTGAAGGTGTTCTTGGTTGTTCCCTATTTATCACAGCTTCGACTTTTGATGGATCCACTAAAATCCCATCCTTATCAATTACATGACCAAGAAATTATACACGTTCCAGCCAAAATTCACATTTAGAGAATTTCATGTACAACTTTTCTTTTCTTAGCGTCTCCAGCGTTAGACGTAAGTGTTCCACGTGTTCGTCTTGAGTTTTAGAGTACACCAGAATATCATCGATAAATACCACCACAAACTTGTCTAAAAATGGTTTAAACACTCTGTTCATCAAATCCATGAACGCTGCGGGGGGTTTGTCAAACCAAATGACATCACTAAAAATTCGTAATATCCATAGCGAGTTCGGAATGCTGTCTTCAGTACATCCTCCTTCCTTACTTTCAGTTGGTGATACCCACTTCTCAAATCTATTTTCGAGAAATATCTAACACCCTTCAATTGACCAAACAAGTAATCTATTCTTGGCAACAGATATTTGTTTTTAATAGCGACTTTGTTCAATTCCCTATAATCAATACAAAGACGCATTGACCCATCTTTCTTCTTCACGAACAACACCGGTGCTCCCCACGGTGATACACTCGGCTGAATGTACTTCTTATCTAACAGTTCTTGCAGTTGCACCATTAGTTCTTTCATCTCCACCGGAGCCATTCTATACAGGGCCTTCGATATAGGAGCGGTTCCTGGTGCTAAGTCAATCACAAACTCGATTTCTCGGTCAGGCGGAAGTCCTGGCAAATCCTCCGGAAACACGTCCACGAACTCCCTAACCACTGGTATTTCCTCCAATTTCACACCCTTCTCCTTTTGAGTATCGACTATGTAAGCTAAATACCCTACACAGCCCTGACTCAATAACTTCTTGGCCTGCATCATCGTCAGACATTTCATTTGTCCAGGCGATTTGCTACCATGAAAAACTACCTTTGACAGAGTCATAAGGTTTACACACTTCTTTTGGCAGTCGATTATCGCTCCATAATTGAATAGCCAATCCATTCCCAAAATAACATCGAACTCTCCGAGTTTTATCGGGATTAAATCTACTTTCATAACATTCCCCTTAATGTTCACCCTACAGTTCTTGTATACGAACCTAACAGGAATCACTTCCCTATTCATAATTTCTATGTTTAAAGGGAAATTCAGCTCTTTACTAGGTATTTCTAACTTCTTAACAAATTCATCAGATATAAACGAGCAAGTAGTACCTGAATCAAATAATACATATGCATTTATATCATTGATTGGGATAATACCTGACACGACATCTTTTGATTGCACCACGTCCTGCACCGTCATATTGAAGGTTCTGGCTGTGGGCTTATTTGTTGATGTTGGTCCAGGAATAGTCAGTGTACCTTTACTAGCATTTCCCTTGCTTCCATTTGCCTCACCAGATCTCTTCTTAGGACATTCATGAGCAAAGTGATCCTTGGACCCGCACGTGAAGCAAACGTTCTTCTTAGGTTGAGTGCAATTTGGGGCGATGTGACCCTCCTGGCCACAGTTGAAGCATACTCGTTTCCCCATCAAACACACACCCTTGTGAAACTTCCCGCACGTAGCACAAGCTTCGAACTTCTTATTTTACTGGTTTCTTTGCTGATTTCCAGCTCTCACATTTGCATTCCACTTCCTCTTCAAACTGTTGTTGTAATTTCCACCGTTACCACTACCACCATTCTTAACTTCACCTTCACTCTTCTTCTTACTCTGCTCTTAGTTATGTTTTGTTACAGCCTCGCCTCCACTCTCAGTGATAATTATCTTCTCCATTACCGCTACAAACGTCTTCAACTGGAACAAGGAGATCCTACTGTATAACTAGGGCTTCAGTCCTTGTTCAAACCTCTTCGCCTTGCGTTCGTCTGTGCTGACTTGATATGGCACAAACCTCACCAGCTCATTGAATCTTGCGGCATACTCAGACACCGACATCGTTCCCTGTTTCAGTTCCAAAAACTACACTTCTAGCTGACTCTTTGAACTTTCTGGAAAATAGGTCTCAAAGGACATTTCTTTGAACCTTTCACAAGTCATAATCCCTTGACCTCCTTGGGTTTTATTGGCTTGCCACCAATGTAAGACCCCAACTTTTATAAATAAAGATGAATTTTCTATAAATATCATTTTTGAATATTATGGAGTTAATTTGATATAATGTTATAGTTGTGGGTAATATTTATAAATTTTGCAAAGTACGTAAGTTGTTATATAATATTCGATTGGCCGGGGAATATTCGTTTTAACAGGGAATATTCGTACAACGACACAATCATTGGTGGACCCCATAACAGAATTATTGTCGGATTGAGAAAACGACAAAAAATATTTTATTAAAAATAACGGCGGAAGTTTTACCATTGTTACTGTTGAACTACTCGATAGTAAAAGTACAGTAATACGTGTGGTTGCATAGTAGCACACGGTATTGATTATTAATGCTTATGTGAGAAGTCACTCAGTTTGATTCAATTATTGTCAGTTAATAATATGAATTATTTAGCGATAATGACGTTTTGTTTTATTCGTATTATTAACGTAATAAAACAGAAACATCTTTTTATATAAAACAGAATACTTTATTAAAGTTATTCTATAAATAGAATATATTATATTTTATTTGAAAGATTTTTCTTTAAATATGGACCGTCAGATTAAAGTAATCAATCTGGACCGTTCATGGATTAGTTACTATGCATTCTATTTTTCTATAAATAGCAGCTCATTCCTTCATTATTTCTTACGAATTCACTGAACTCTAGAGAGAGAAACTATAGAGAGAGAGAAGAAGATTATTCTGCTACTTAATTACTTCCTTATTTCAACTCTTCTTTAAAACGGTAAGGGGTGTTATTCTTTCTTATTCATGAAGAGAACTGTTGTTATTCCATTTCTTATTATTCTGTTGGAATAACCTGTATACGCGGTCTACCCTATACTTGGTGACATTCTTCTATTATTCTGTTAGAACATCCTATCTGTGTGTTTTACACCGGACCTGGTTCCGTCTTGTTATTATTCTGTTGGAACATCCTGTCTGTGTGTTTTACACCGGACCTGGTTCCATTATTTATTATTCTGTCGGAATATCCTGTCTGTGCGTTTACGCCGGACCTGGTTCCATTATTTATTATTCTGTCGGAATATCCTGTCTGTGCGTTTACGTCGGACCTGGTTCCATTATTTATTATTCTGTCGGAATATCCTGTCTGTGCGTTTACGCCGGACCTGGTTCCATTATTTATTATTCTGTTGGAATAACCTGTTTGTGCGGTCTATCGCATGCATGGTGATTTCTTTTGTTATTCCATTCTTTATTGTACTCAGTTGGTTAAGTTTTGACTTCTATACTCCATGAAATTTGTGGAATATCCTTGATAATTGTGTTTCATCCAGTATCTTTTCATGAAAATATTTTTGTAAGCATTCTTGAATTTTACTCCACAAAGCAGTATCATGTTGACAATTTGGACGTTATTAATTCTTGGATAAATTAATTCTTGAACTTGTTTTATTGAATTCTTATATCATTGTCATCATCCTCATGTTTATAAAATGTTGAAAGTCATCTGTGGTATGTAGTGCATAGATGGTCTTGGTATGATTATGACCAGGGATTATTCGGTATAATCATGACCGTAATGTTACAAATGATGTGGTAAAAGTCATCATTGGCCCGTAGTGCATTGATGAACAGTTGTTGGCATGATCATGACCATTAATAAATACACGAATATCCTTGGCCGTAGTGCAGGGGTGATTCGATGATGTGGATTATTTTATTAAGCTGAGTCACAGCGATAACAGTGTTGAAAAACCTTTTAAATCATAAAAGATAGTAGAGTTTATTTTCTACTTGACTCTTTTAATGGATTGCTTGTTCCACTGCAGTTAAACTTGATGTCTATTATATTTTATCAGTTTAACATTGTTGAAGGCTAATGATAATTTATTCTGCATTATCTTAGTCATAATATTTCTTACTGGGCTAGTTGAGCTCACCCTTTCTTTCACTGTTCTCTTCAGGAAATGAGAACGTAGCTGGGGCAAGTCGGGGAACGGAGTGATGGTTCGAATGATAGTATTAGTTAGTAGTCCTCACTATTGTATGTAATAGTGTGTTAATAAATGTAATGAGGACTCCTTTTGAGTAAGAATACTCTCTAGAAGATAATATTTGTATTCAAACTCACAGTTTATGTTTTGTCGTATTGTACACGACAATTGTATTAGTAAGTTGTATTTGCATTCTGTACTATGTATCTGACGACCCAAGATGGGTGATGTATACCTAATTTTGGGGGCGTCACAGTTGGTATCAGAGCTTAGGGATATGATCCCTGGCTAAGATGTGAGAATAGAACTAGGAGGGGAGAGACGGAGAATTCCTTCGCTAGTATGACCTACCTAAGTTTATTTGCATGGTATTTAATTGGTTGGTCATAATATAAGGATAATATATGACATATCAATTAACTTTTATTTTGTGGCAGTATCTGAAAATGGCATCTGAGAATGTTGAGAATAGCAATGGAGCACAGGCGATAATTGGTTCACCACATATCAATAATCAGGATAATGTTCATCAGGAAGGTGACAATCCTCATGCAAACAACAACACTGACCAAATGATGAATGATGGAATGTTCAGAGGTTTTATGCAATTCATGCAACAACAGGTGAAAGCGGCTCCTGTCCACAACGTAGGTGGAAATACTGGAAACTCTCAGGCGGTCACCGCTAAACAGTTTAAGGAGCTGGGACCACCAGAGTTTAAGGGAGAACCCAAACCACTTGTAGCTGAAACATGGATAAAGCAGATCACCAAGATATTTGATGTCTTGGGTTGCTCCAAGGAGCAAAAGGTTCCCTTTGCCGCCTTTATGTTGCGAGGAGAGGCAGATTACTGGTGGGAATCGATAAAGCGTACTCAACCTGCCACACTAAAGATGTCTTGGGAGAAGTTTCAAGAGCTGTTTAACGACAAATACTTTCCCGAGAGTATTCGTCACATGAAGGAGGTGGAGTTCATCAAATTGGAGCAGAATAATATGACCGTGTCGCAGTACGAGGAAAAATTTGCGGAGTTATCCCGGATTGCGTCCCACCTAGTGGATAATGAAGAAAGAATGACGCGGATGTTTTTAAGAGGTTTGAAGCCGGAGATACGTCAACACCTTATTTCTCATATACTGTGTTTGTATTCAGATGTTGTAAATAGGGCTCAGTTGGTGGAGCGCGATAACGAGACAACGCAACCAAAAGAGAGCAGCCGACAAAATGATAATACCAGTGAAAGCAGTCATCGAAGCGGTGACAACAAGCGTGGAGGGAATCAACAGGCCAGAAATGGTAACCACTTCGGTGGTAATCAGGGCCAAAACAATAAGAATGGGCATTTCAAGAAGAGGAGATTCAACAATGATGGAAAGACGTCAGCACCAGCACCTGTCGTTAAGGAAGGAGAACGACCACCTATCATATGTTTCAAATGCGGAGGGGAGGGGCACATCAGTCCAAACTGCGCGATGCCGTCCAAAGCATGTTATAATTGTGGAAGAGAAGGTCATTTAGCCTGATTTTGTCGTTTACAGAAGACAAATTCAGCTAGGATGGAGGCACCAAAGGCCGTCCCAGAAAAGTTAAAATCGGTTGTGCAAGGGAGAGCGTTTGTTGTGAACTCCCAGAAAGCAAGGAACCCGAATGAGGTCATCACAGGTAAGCTTATCATAAACTATAACGAAGTTTATACTTAATTTGATACCGGTTCTACCCATTCTTTTATTTCTCCTACTTGCGCTCATCGATTAAATTTGATTCCAGAGAAATTAGACTTTGACTTAGCTGTTGAAACTCCATTGGGAGAAACCTTCATTACATCCACGGTTTATAAGTCTTGTTTGGTTCAAGTTGGTACCCACATATTACCTGTCGATCTTATTTCATTAAAAATACTTGCATTTGACGTGATTCTAGGGATTGATTGGTTAACTACTCATCATGCAAAAATTGATTGTTTTCGTAAGGTTGTTAGCTTTCATATTCCTAATCGACCTATTATGCGAATTCAAGCAACCAAACCATTAAAATCAATCGCTGTCATCTCAAGCCATAAAGCTATTCGTTTATTGAAAAATGGATGTCAAGCTTTCTTAGCTCATGTCACAGATCTAAACAAAAATACGTCAGCTTTGAATGATATTTCTGTTGTTAATAAATTTCCTGACGTATTTCCCGAAGAACTTCCTGGCTTACCCCCAGAGCATGAAATTGAATTTTGTATCGACCTTGAACCCGGTACAAAACCCATTTCCAAAGCCCCATATCGAATGGCTCCTATTGAACTTCAGGAGTTAAAGACCCAACTGCATGAATTGTTAGACATTGGTTTTATTCGTCCTAGTACTTCTCCTTGGGGTGCTCCTGTTCTGTTCGTGAAGAAGAAAGATGGGAGTATGTGACTTTGTATTGATTATCGAGAGTTGAATCATGTCACCATCAAAAATAGGTACCCATTGCCACGTATTGATGACCTGTTTGACCAGTTGTAAGGAGCACAATTCTTTTCAAAGATCGATCTTCGTTCTGGATATCATCAGCTGAAGGTTAGAACTGAGGATATTCCAAGGACTGCCTTCAGAACTCGGTATGGGCATTATGAATTCTTAGTTATGTCTTTTGGATTGACTAATGCTCCTGCTGCCTTCATGGATATGATGAACAGGGTATTCAAGGAATATTTGGATCACTTTGTGGTCGTCTTTATCGATGACATCCTTATTTATTCCAAAAGCCGTGAAGATCATGAGCAACACTTGAGGCTGGTACTCTAAAAGCTTCGTGAATACAAACTTTATGCCAAGTTGAAGAAATGCGAGTTCTGGTTGGAAGAGGTAGCATTCCTTGGACACGTAGTATCAAGTCGTAGAATATCTATTGACTCGACAAAGATTGAAGCAATTCAAAGCTGGGAGCAACCTAAATCAGTAACCGAAGTACGTAGCTTTCTCGGTCTAGCTGGTTATTATCGGAGATTCGTGGAAGGATTCTCTCAAATCGCTACTCCATTAACTCAGCTGACTCGGAAAGATACAAATTTCGGTTGGAGCGAAGAATGTGATCAGAGTTTTCAAGAACTCAAGAGGAGACTCATTTCAGCACCTGTTCTAACAATGCCATCTGGCTCGGAGGGATTTGTCATCTACAGTGATGCTTCGAGCAAAGGGTTGGGATGCGTTCTCATGCAACATGGAAAAGTCATAGCCTATGCATCAAGACAACTCAATGAATATGAGAGGAATTATCCTACTCATGATCTAGAGTTGGCAGCTGTTGTCTTTGCACTTAAAATTTGGAGGCATTACTTGTATAGGGAGAAGGTGGAGATCTTTACGGATCATAAAAGCCTTAAATATTTCTTCACTCAAAAGGAACTCAACATGCGACAACGACGTTGGCTTGAACTGTTGAAAGATTATGATCATACCATTCAATACCATCCTGGAAAAGCGAACGTGGTAGCTGACGCATTGAGTAGAAGATCATATGCAAGTACGAGTGCGATATTGTCAACACAAAGGCCCATTTTGTGTGATTTGCAAAGGATGGAGATAGAGTTAAAGACTCCAGGGACCCATGTGATGATGGCGAATATACGAGTAGAATCGACTTTAATCGATAAAGTTAAAGCTGCTCAAGCTACAGACCTGGAGCTGATGCGTATAAGGAAGAAAGTGCAAGAACGTGCTATGCCGGAAGCAAGAATCGATGAAGAAGGAATACTTCGAGTCAACTCCAGACTTTGTGTTCCTAACAACCCTAATTTAAAGTATGAAATCATGATGGAGGCGCACAACACACCGTTTGCAATCCATCCTAGAAGTACCAAAATGTATCATGATCTTCGTCATACATTTTAGTGGAGCAATATGAAGAGAGAGATAGCGTTGTTTATCTCAAGGTGTCTAACTTGTCAACGAGTCAAAGCGGAGCATCAAGTACCAAAAGGTCCATTGCAACCACTTGAAATTTTAGAATGGAAGTGGGAGCACATTACCATGGATTTCGTTACCGGTCTTCCTAGGGTTTCTCAAGGTATTGATGCGATTTGGGTCATTGTTGATAGATTGACCAAGTCTGCTCATTTCTTACCGATACGAGAAACTTATACACTTTAACGTCTTGCTCGTATGTACATAAATGAGATTGTAAGACTGCATGGTATGCCAGTATCCATAGTTTCTGACCGAGACCCAAGATTCACTTCACGATTTTGGGTTAATTTACAAAAAGCTATGGGCACGGATTTACGATTTAGTTCAGCATATCATCCTCAGACGGACGGACAATCAGAGAGGACTATTCAAACTCTTGAAGATCTATTAAGACTCTGTGTCTTTGACTTCAAGGGAAGTTGGGATAAGTTCTTACCGTTGGTGGAGTTTTCCTACAACAACAGTTATCAAGCAAGTATTGGCATGGCTCCATTCGAAACATTGTATGGAAGAAAATGTCGTTCTCCAGTATGCTGGGATGAGGTGGGTGAAGCAACGTTGTTGGGACCGGAGTTGGTACGTATGACTACAGAAAAGATTCAAACGATCCGACAACGTATAAAAACCTCACAAGATCGACAAAAGAGTTATGCTGATCTTCATCGAAAGGACGTGGAATTTGATGTAGTAGATCATGTGTTCTTACGTGTTGCTCCATGGAAAGGTGTTACGAGATTTGGAAAGAGAGGAAAGCTCAATCCTCGATTCATCGGTCCATTTTTAATGCTCGATCGAGTAGGAACTGTGGCTTATAGACTCGTTTTACCGCCAAGTATGTCTCGTGTTCATAACGTTTTTTACATATTCATGTTACGCAAATATGTGGAAGACCCGAACCACATTATTGAGTTAGAACCGGACGAAATAGTGGAGGATTTGACGTATGAAGAAGTTCCTGTTCAAATCTTGGATAAGAAGGAACATATTCTACGCTCCAAGGTTATACCTCAAGTCAAAGTTTTGTGGAGAAACCACGATGTTGAGGAAATGACTTGGGAGTTAGAATCTGAAATGAAATCAAGGTATCCTTATCTCTTCGACATACCAGGTACGTACCCTAATTTCGAGGGCAAAATTTCATAAGAAGGGGAGGTTGTAAGACCCTAACTTTTATAAATAAAGATGAATTTTCTATAAATATTATTTTTGAATATTATGGAGTTAATTTGATATAATGTTATAGTTGTGGGTAATATTTATGAATTTTGCAAAGTACGCAAGTTGTTATATAATATTCGATTGGTCGGGAAATATTCGTTTTAACAGAGAATATTCGTACAACGACACAATCATTGGTGGACCCCACAACGGAATTATTGTCGGATTGAGAAAACGACAAAAAATATTTTATTAAAAATAACGGCGGAAGTTTTACCATTGTTACTGTTGAACTACTCGGTAGTAAAAGTACAATAATACGTGTTGTTGCATAGTAGCACACGGTATTGATTATTAATGCTTATGTGAGAAGTCACTCAGTTTGATTCAATTATTGTCAGTTAATAATATGAATTATTTAGCGATAATGACGTTTTGTTTTATTCGTATTATTAACGTAATAAAACAGAAATATCTTTTTATATAAAATAGAATACTTTATTAAAGTTATTCTATAAATAGAATATATTATATTTTATTTAAAAGATTTTTCTTTAAATATGGACCGTCAGATTAAAGTAATCAATCTGGACCGTTCATGGATTAGTTACTATGCATTCTATTTTTCTATAAATAGCAGCTCATTCATTCATTATTTCTTACGAATTAACTGAACTCTAGAGAGAGAAACTATAGAGAGAGAGAAGAAGAGTATTCTGCTACTTAACTACTTCCTTATTTCAGCTCTTCTTTAAAACGGTAAGGGGTGTTATTCTTTCTTATTCATGAAGAGAATTGTTGTTATTCCATTTCTTATTATTCTGTTGGAATAACCTGTATACGCGGTCTACCCTATACTTGGTGACATTCTTCTATTATTCTGTTGGAACATCCTGTCTGTGTGTTTTACACCGGACCTGGTTCCGTCTTGTTATTATTCTGTTGGAACATCCTATCTGTGTGTTTTACACCGGACCTGGTTCCATTATTTATTATTCTGTCGGAATATCCTGTCTGTGCGTTTACGCCGGACCTGGTTCCATTATTTATTATTCTGTCGGAATATCCTGTCTGTGCGTTTACGCCGGACCTGGTTCCATTATTTATTATTCTATTGGAATAACCTGTTTGTGCGGTCTATCGCATGCATGGTGATTTCTTTTGTTATTCTATTCTTTATTGTACTCAGTTGGTTAAGTTTTGACTTCTATACTCCATAAAATTTGTGGAATATCCTTGATAATTGTGTTTCATCCAGTATCTTTTCATGAAAATATTCTTCTAAGCATTTTTGAATTTTACTCCACAAAGCAGTATCATGTTGACAATTTGGACGTTATTAATTCTTGGATAAATTAATTCTTGAACTTGTTTTATTGAATTCTTATATCATTGTCATCATCCTCATGTTTATAAAATGTTGAAAGTCATCTGTGGCATGTAGTGCATAGATGGACTTGGTATGATTATGACCAGGGATTATTCGGTATAATCATGACCGTAATGTTACAAATGATGTGGTAAAAGTCATCATTGGCCCGTAGTGCATTGATGAACAGTTGTTGGCATGATCATGACCATTAATGAATACACGAATATCTTTGGCCGTAGTGCAGGGGTGATTCGATGATGTGGATTATTTTATTAAGCTGAGTCACAGCGATAACAGTGTTGAAAAACCTTTTAAATCATAAAAGATAGTAGAGTTTATTTTCTACTTGACTCTTTTAATGGATTGCTTGTTCCACTGCAGTTAAACTTGATGTCTATTATATTTTATCAGTTTAACATTGTTGAAGGCTAATGATAATTTATTCTGCATTATCTTAGTCATAATATTTCTTACTGGGCTAGTTGAGCTCACCCTTTCTTTCACTGTTCTCTTCAGGAAATGAGAACGTAGCTGGGGCAAGTCGGGGAACGGAGTGATGGTTCGAATGATAGTATTAGTTAGTAGTCCTCACTATTCTATGTAATAGTGTGTTAATAAATGTAATGAGGACTCCTTTTGTGTATGAATACTCTCTAGAAGATAATATTTATATTCAAACTCACAGTTTATGTTTTGTCGTATTGTACACGACAGTTGTATTAGTAAGTTGTATTTGTATTCTGTACTATGTATCTGACGACCCAAGATGGGTGATGTATACCTAATTTTGGGGGCGTCACAACCAATAACTAGCCTCTGCTTTCAAAATGAATGTTGCAAAAGTAGTCTTCTGATCCTCCCCTACTCTCGCAACATCGAACACTTTCTCTATGTCTATGACCCAGGTCTGAGCCTTAACTGGATTTATGGTTCCACGGAGTCCTGGTGGTCCAACCGCCTTGAAATCCTTAAACGTCGCAGCTTGATTCTGTGACTGATTCTGTAATGCTCCCATCAGTAGCGTTACGAATTGCTGAACTGGATTAGCCTCAGCATTGTTGTTATTGGTAGGTCCCTGTCGTGGTTGACGTCTTGGAGGCATTTTCTGTTAAAATACATCCATTAGATTCTATTCAACCTTTTAAGTATTATATACTTAAGTTGCACATAAAAAATTATCACGTAACACATAACACTTTGAATAAAATAATAACTTTTATTCATTCATAATCTTTTTAAAAACATCAAAACAATAGCATCACTGCTATTTACATTACTTTCCTGAACTATAACAGTTGCAGGACAACATCATCAACATCTATCCCATTGGTTATATCATACCTGGGATTTTCATTTTATTTACTCACTAATCACATAATAATTACATATCACTACAATGTCCTACTAAGATGCTGCGTAGCCTTACGACGATCCTCCTCCATAATTCGGAACATTGTTCGGCGATCTAATATGTATGATGGTAGCGTCTCGAACTGAATTGGATAACACATGACCCGATCTTGAGCTCGATTGATCACGGTGTTGAATACGTTATTCATTTCGTCCATCTTCATCCTCTTTGCTTGTGCGTCTCTCTCTGCCATTTTGGCTCGTTGATAAGCTTCCCTGTATGTGTCTTCGGCTCTTGCCCTCTTAGTAGCTTTTTCCTTCAGCTTGTTCTTTAACTCTGCAATCTCCTCTGTCATTTGCTCATTCTCCTCTTCAGTGTGAACTAGCTTCTCTTCAATATTATTCAGACGTTCCTCTCAATCCATGATCTCATCGTCCTTCTGTGCCATCGAGGTTTGTTGTTCAGCTACTATCTCTTACAACTCTTTGACAGTATCTTGAAGTTCCACATTGCGGTCATATACCTCGTCGTACATACGGGCAGCTATCGAGTTAAGTGGAATCTCTTCCTCCTCGTCCTCCTCATCCCCCAACTGTGGCAGCTCAACAGGGTTCTCCTCATCCGTCTCTATCTCATCCTCCTCATCAGGTACTCTTTCCTGCTTAACTACTGTGACCAATGGAACTGTTTCCCGTGGCAGTAGTTGTTCCCAAATCACCTTAATATCTCGAGGCCCCTCCTCTCTAGCCTGACTGAATCCTCCTATATTAGCCATCCTGTCAACCAAATTTTAAGTTTTAATTACTAATCATTACTACTCGACACTCACAAGCACATAAGTTGTAATCACATAAGCACATATGTATTTTATTACTTCTTCCTTAACAACTCGATAAGAGTTTATCATCACTATCTTTTTAAAGGTTACTTCCTAAGGCTTTTCCCCACCTAAGGTTCATAACCTAAAGCTTTGATACCAACCTGTGACACCCCCAAATCTAGGTACTTCATTCCCACAAGATTTGGTGTTCACTATCCAATCATTCATATTTCTCTACCCAAATAAGATAACATTTAACCATAAATCCTCCCTTTAAATAGGATTAAATTAATAAATAAAAATCTTCCCAGGTTGTCTAACCTTTAAACATCATTCAAGTGCAGAAATAAAATTATTACATTACATCATTATTAAAAAGTCTATGACCATCACAATAAATAAAATTACAAGTTTGCATCACTTGTACATTTTCCCCTTTCCTTTGCTAGTTGAAGGCTCATCTACCTTCTCAACTTTAGCTGCAATGAGTGTATAAATATGCAAGAGTGAGCAAAACAAATGCTCACTAGATATAGCAATGAGTCAACAAGAATATAATAATTGCCAATGGATAGGCTCATCAATACTGAATAGTACTTTATCAATAATAACCAACGACTGGAATCAAAATATGGAATATATAAAAACTGAGGGTCATGAGACCACGAACTATGTCCACAGTTGCAAGTAATCTTTCAACTTCAACTTTAACAGTCATAAGACTATAAGGACTCCTCGTACTTAGGGGGATCAGCCCTTCGTATAATGTATTGTGCACAAACATTTCAACGCTAAGCGTAAATTACCCCCTAATAATAGGGTTGTTCATCTCAGTATTTAGAGTACAAGTCCGCACCAAAGAAAGTTTGGTTTGGATAAGCTTTTAAGGGTAATTTGGAGTTTAATGATCATCAACTAGAGGACTACTTGAATCAATAGTGTGAAATAACACAACAGTTGATCAATAATAACATAATATGGAACAATGAATAAGTGTAAGCGAACTATCTATATTCTGAACTCGTGCTTGGAAACAACTACAAAGCATAAGTATTGAATGACAATAAAACTTGTTTGAATAATATTAAACTAGGTCTATGAATTATTGAATATACATTAAGTAATAGTATGCTGAAAATAAAGCTTGCTCATTATGAGAATAGCTTATGACAAATAATTGTACTAAGATAATTCAACATTAGAAATCAGAATTCAAGAAAATTGCATTCTTTGTACATGAAGGACAATAAAGAAACTTGTCTAACAATAAACAAGTTAGAATACATCAATAAATATTGGAATTCAAACTTGTTCGAGTAAAATAAGGTCATAGCTAGCTTGTTCAAATCATGATTAAGACTATAAGAGTTCGTTTAATGAAACTTTAAAGTAAGAACTTTCTCAACATAAATGTAGAGTTAAAAGGCTTGCTTAATGTAAAAAGAGAAGTTTAGAAATTTGCTCAATCAAAGGAATGAAGTTACACAATGTAATAATAGAACTAACTCAACGAAAGTATAGAGTTAGAAAACTTGCCTCGAGCGTAAGCTAAAATATTAAAACTCACGTTCACCTATACACAGTATTAAAACCACATCATCTATTAGACATACTAATATTCACTTTTCAATATAAAACGCATTACTAGCTAAACTTGTTATTTTAGCACAAGTCTTATGTTACCATATATATTTCAGAATTCCCAAGTGTTAACATCACAACACTTATCTAACATTCATTGTATAAACTAAGTTACGCATAACACATTTGTAACTTACTAATCACTTTTACAACTTTGAATTTATAATCCACCTAACATGACTCTGTTTAACCTTGTTGTTACATGATTCTCACATTAACCTAACATTAAGCTCAGTTACATTGAACGTCCAAAGTCTGTAGACACTCGAAATTTTCTGTACACCTATCACTAACATTACAGGAGAGCAGATTCGTCTTTTAAGAGGGAACCCTGAAAGACAATCCATATTGATGTCGGATAATACCGGAAGTTCAGCATCAACCCCGGATCGCAATCTGGGAGTAATAATCTCGAAAATAACCCCGAGGCATACAGATACAATACCGGAACACACACCGGAGAAGACCGATTAATCTCGGAGATAACCCCGAGGTATCCAGTCTCAGTCCCAACCATGGGAATAGCCACCAACCTTGGTGATAACCCCAAGGAAGGCAATTTCGGCGATAAACCCGGAAATGCTTTGTAAGACTCCAACTTATTAATGAATAAAATCAAATTTTCTCTAAATATTATTGTGAATAATAAGGGGTTAATTTGATATAATACTTTGGTTATGGGTGAAATGTGCAAATTTTATAAAATAAGCAAGTGGTTATAAAATATTCATTTTGTCGGGAAATATTCGTTTGGTCGTGGAATATTCTTGCTGTCGAGGAATATTCGTACGACGGCGCAGCCTTGTGTGGGCCCCATAATGGAAAGCGATTGGATGAAGAAAACGACAAGTATACGTTATTTATAAATAACGGCGTAGTTGTTACCGTTAATACTGTTGGAATACCCGGTGGTTAAAATACAGTAGCACACGGTATTGCACCAATTATTGATTCTTACGTAAGAAGGCACTACTCAATAATTGTTACAGTAGTTATTGTTCAATATTTTATTTTATTGATTCAATAATTGTTGCGTTGATATTTTATATTATTGTTGTTTCAATAATTGTTGCTGCACAGTATTTTCCTTTATCAGATCAATAATTCATATTATTTGAATAATATTATTAGATAACATTATTGGCAATGTCTAGAAAGTTCTGTCTAAGGAGAGGCTTGGCCATCTAATTGCGCGCCAGTAAGGAGAAATCCTTATTGGAAAGCCCCCTCTTTCCTGGGAACGGCCTGGTTGTCATAAATGTGATTCTGTAATATTATTTGTGAATAATTAATTATTGATTCATATGATAAGAAAATATTTATTTTATGTGGATATAAATGTTGGATATATTTATTGTGGTTAAAAATGAAGGAGTTAATGTTGAGGTGTTTTATCAGTATTTTTATCGGAATGGAGGTATTAAAAATCAAATCAGGGTTTTTGAGAAATATTGCGGGTGTTATAATTTTTAATCCGACCGTTGGATCGTGGTAATTTTTGGATATGTTATACATATATAAGTTGAGTATATGTCCACAAATTTTGAACCGTTAAAAATGAACGTATGATTTATTATGAATTTTACAAGATGACTGGTTCAGAAATTGTTGAATTTTTGGAGTTTATCATTTTGATGGAAAATTCTAGAATTGGTGGGCCCCACTTGTGGTTGGCGAAGAAATGTGCTGAATTATATTTCAAATGTGGTGGGTGGTAATAGTAGCAGGTAAAGCCATCAGGTTGCAGGTCAAACCTACTAAAATTTTCCTATAAATAGAGGGCTAAGTTAGAATTGAAAATCACACCAGAAACAAGTTTTCTCTCTTTCTCTCTCTAGATTATTGAGTGTATTTTGTGAGTATTTAGATACTTTGAGAGTTTCTATTCATCAGAGCAAGTTTCTTTCAGCCTTATACCGGTATTCCGACCAGAAGTACTGATATCTTGAGGTAAGGGATATTATTTTCTTCTTAATGATATTATTTTCTTCAATATCATTATGCTGAAATATTGATATGAGTTTTTATCAAATTTGGAACTTTTTGTGTCGGGGTTACTATTCATGTATACGGCACTATTCACGTATACGGTACTATTCACGAATACGGCACTATTCACTGAAAAATAAAAATTTTCCTTTTTTGTCCAAGATGTCTATTATGGTTACTATCTTTGATTGTATCTATGTTTTGATCTTTATTTTTGAATTCTGCTTCACAATTGATTATTATGAAGTATTATTGATCTTGGATAAACTGTTATACGAATCCCTACTATTTGTCCTTCTGTCTCATTGGATTCGTTCTCTTTAAGAAATTTTTCATCATCCTCAGTCCTAAATGATGATATTACTGAATATCTTTGGCCTGTAGTGCAAAGATGTATGATTACTTGATGAATATCTTTGGCCTGTAGTGCAAAGATGAACAGGTGTTGAGATGAACATGACTGACAGGTGATACAAATGAATATCTTTGGCCTGTAGTGCAAAGATGAATATTTGGATAAAGATGATTATTAATTGATGTTACAGGGATAAAATATTGATGATGGACTTTTAAATCTTAGAAGATAGTAGAATTCTTTCTCTACTTGACTCTTCTAATGGTTTGCTGTTTCCGCTGCAGTTGTTGATCTAAAACTTGTTGTCGATTATATTCTATCAAATTTTTCCCTGTTGAAGACTAACGATAATTTGTTTGTATATTATCTTAGTCATAATATTCTTTACTGGGCTAGTTGAGCTCACCCTTTTCCTTTTTGTTCCATTTTCTTCTCAGGAGGTGAGAACATAGCAGGATCTAGTCGGGGTGTGGAGTGATGGTTCTAGAAAGATGTTTTAGAAGTCCTCACTATTTCTGTAAAATAGTGTTTGAATAATTGTAATGAGAATTTATTTGAGTGTGGATATTGTCTAGAAGACAATATTTGTATTTAAACTCACAGTATGTGTTGTCGTATTTTGCACGACATTTGTATTATTGAAGTTGTAGTTTGCTTTCTGTACCATGTATTTGGCGACTCAGAATGGGTGTTGTATACTTATTTTGGGGGCGTAACATGCTTGTTATAAATGCAACCAGCTTCAATCTCGGCGCTCACAATGAGATCCACTGTACCAGCCCGATGATAACATTGGGAAGACAGACACACCTCAAAGATTACAATAAAGACCTTCAACAAATTGCAGCAGTCCAATCTCAGCGAAGCTGAGCAACGTCTGCTTTATCAGCCCAATCCGGCGATAACACTGGTGAGGGGAAACATCGTCATCTGACCAACACGATGTCACGCCACGTCGCCTCAACATATCTAAGCAACAATGTCCCACAAGACTAATCAATCCCGAGTGACTATTGTTCGGGGTAACGGATGAAAGTTGAAGCTTGAAGACCGGAGGGCACCGTCCCATCTTCAATGACTTCGCACAAACTCTAATCCCATGCCATCGTACAACTCTCGACAACGGCGGTCCGTAAAAGGTCCTGTATCCCTCAAACGGATGCCCAGATTGCACTTCTGAAAGTTCGAGTGGACATTACAGTGCCTGAGTGCACGTACTTCGGGACGACCCGAGCTGAAAAACCCAGGCCCACCCAGGTTGCCTCTGGTACACCTGCGGCTCCACCCTCTATAAATATAGGGCTTGGGGTGGCCATTTTGTAAGAGAAAATGGCGAGGAAGCACTGCCCAATTTGCTCTGTACTCACCCCAGACTGAGTGCTTTCTCATTTTAAACACTTGTGAGCTCACATATAGCTTATTTTGTACCTACAAAAGCCAGTGTTTACCCACTTTAAAGATATTGAAGTCTTCTTTGGCAGCCCACTGTAAGCCTTCTTTCACACTTTTAAGTTTTTCTCTTCATCTTTGCACATACCCTTCTACACGTTGAGAGTCGCGATGCACATTTTGCCCGGACTTCGGTCCGTGGTTTATTTTAGTTTGTATATATATATATATATATATATATATATATATATATATATATATATATATATATGGACTGACATTATCGAGTTATGCCTCGATTCAGCCTAGACTTCGGTCTGGAGCATTTATTTTCTTTTCTATATATATATATATATATATTTATATATATGAACTGTATGTCGAACTTTGTTCGATGAGCCTAGACTTCGATCTGGAGCATTTACTGCTTTTATATATATATATATATATATATATATATATATATATATATATTAACTGTGTGTCGAACTTTGTTCGATGAGCCTAAACTTCGGTTTGGTGCGTTTACTTGCTTTCCTATATATATATACTTATATATATTAACTGTGGCCGAAATCTGTTTGATGAGCCTGGATTTTACATCCGGTGCGTTTATATGCTATATATATATATATATATATATATATATATATATATATATATATATATATATATATATATATATATATATATATCTTTACATTTCGTCCCACCTGGAGTTTACTTCGTGGTGGTTGATCGTTTTTACAGCTTTCTGTACATTTCGTCCCACCTGGAGTTTACTTCGTGGTGGTTGATCGTTTTTACAACTTTATGTACACTTCGTCCCGCCTGGAGTTTCCTCCGTGGCGGTTGATAGCTTTTATAGCTTTATTTATATTTCTGATCCCCCATGGAGGTACTTCGTGGTTGGTGATCATGTCTGTATATATATATTTACAGCTTTTATATATATACCTGCTTACTGCGTTTATATCAATTGCGGCATCATGTGAGCCTAGGAATCATGTGATCACAGATTCAAGCCATTAGATCTAGATTCGGTTCCTGTGATGGACATTTTCAGCTGTAAGCATCTTGCAAATTATATCTGTGATGTTTGGATTCCCTCAGATGGTTTTCATACCCACGAAGAATTCAACACCTTTTTGTAAAGTATTTTCGTACGGATGCTTCGCATCTGTCAAATAAAATCAATCAAGCCGAGCACTTAATAAAATGGGAGTGTAAAAGGTCTCAATTACTATTGAATATCAGGGTTTGAAAAACCTCTTTTATAAAACATCACTACCATATCTTGCTTAAAATTGAATTTTTACATAAAATTCAAACCCTGTGTATATAGGTGCGAACGAGGCGTCGCACTACTTCCAAATAACAGCACATTGACCCACACACACACACATTCAGATAACAGTTTCTTGAAAAGAGATGGTCACCGTGGTAACACGGATGTCGGGGGGTTCCTAACACCTTCCCTCCGCATAACCAAGTCCCCGGACCCTAATTGAATCTCGGTTTCACCGACCCGTTTAGCAATGTCACATCATTGGGTCAATGTGCAAACCTTTTCTCGGTTGTGTTGGTACAACCATTTAAAAAACCAACTGGCGACACTTAACAGTCCATCGTCGACATTATACATGTCGGACCTTTTTCACTTATTTTTTCAAACAAATCTCACCTAAAATGAGAACACCAAAGGACAAGTAACGGAAAGGGACAATTAAAAAATCCCAACGTCGATAAAGTCTGCATAATTAGCAAACTTCACTGTCTGTGATAGGGTACTGGCGCGACCGCGCCAGTTTTATACTGGATTGTAGCGCGCCCGCGCCAAGAGGCAGCGCACCCGTGTGATGCGTCAGTTTCAGTTTTATGGAACGTGATTCGACACAGTGTTTAGGCCAACTAACATGAATTTCACCCACCAAACAGTAATAATAACATGTAAAAATGGTACAGAACTATCACAAACATATTTGTGAACATATTCCACCAATTAAAACAATTTAACAACAATTTAAGCTAGGTTAATTTCTCAAATTCCATGTTTTTCATATAAAACTCAAATTTTTGATATTCATCCCAAAAATTATCACTGTGAATTCAATACTTGGCCAAATCACTCCATTCAAATTACGCTATGCTCGTTTCTTAATGAAATAATCAAGCTTCAATTTACAATTTCACATACTAATTAGCCACCATAATTGATACTTTTCATGAACCATATGAAAATACATATACTGACATTATTTTTTTCCTACTGTCAATGAATTTAGCATAAAATTTCTTGTTTAAACATAAACTCTAGCATTATATCACATATAACCACCATAACTTAGTTACATAACAACAATTCGGAAGAAATAGAATTCACAAAGCATAACAAAACTTTGCCGTGATACTCATAAACACATATAATATCAAAGTTGTGAACATACCTTCAAGTTAGCTTGCACAACCTTACAATTGAAGACAATTTTCTCAAGTTTCACTCTCAAACTCTCTCAATTCTCTCTGTAATTCTCTTAGTCTTAGCAACTAGAATGAAAACACTGATAGCTATAATGCGTAAACTTAATTGATAGACAAGCGTAGGAAATAAGACTGATAATCTTAATACGCCCACTTAATAAAATAACAGTTACAAAACTAACATATATATTATAATTATATTATATCTATTATTTTATTTATTTTATTTATATTATTTATTTTATTTAAATTCAAAAATTAGAAATTCAAAAGCCAAAAGGCTTTGTTTGGCAAAACCCTTTAATTTTTTAAAGAATTAATATATTAAGCCTTGTTTGGCAAAAACTAAATTAAACCCTTTTTTAATTTATTTTAATAAACACTTTAGTTTATAATTTATAATCACATATTATTTATTTGGATTTCAATATCCAAAATTAACGCATTAAATTAATCACATACTATATTTTAATTAAATATAGCATTTTAGCAAATATCACAAAATTATAATTTTCATTATAACTTTATTTAATAATCTAATATATCATCTAAATTATTAAATCAAAACAACAATATAACATCTCATGTTATACTACAATTCTCTAAATTATAAATTAATTTAATTTAGAATATTATCTAATAAATTTAGATTCATAAATATTTACTAACAACCATCACATCAATAAAATATTTATTTCATCAATTCAACAATAGACACATCAAATAAATATTTATATTATTCAATAAATATTTAATATTACAATTTGAAATTTCGGATCGTTACATCCTTCCCTCCTTACAAGGATTCTGTCCCCAGAATCACAATTCAAACAATCAAATCGTCACAGGGGAGTCACAATTCATAAATTCAAGCATAAATTAATATAGATAAAATGAGGAATAACTTATTAAACTGAAAATCAAAGCTACATAATCATCGTTCCACTTAAAGATCCGTCATAAGCCTAAACAATAATTTAGTTCATCATCATGGAATTAAAAACTGAATTAATCAAAGATAACATCCTTCCAATTACAAATATAAAACTAGAGAAGAAGAATAAATTGAAAACACCCTTCACTTTAGCCTTAATATGCAATTGATATGAAAATCCTCTTTAAAATCTTCACTCCAATGTTTTTGTTGTAAAATCTATCTTCAATCAATGTTAATTACCTTGTGTTGACCCCCCTTCAAATCTTGTTAATAGATGTAATATAACTAGCTGAGACATGCATTTCGACAGCAAATCCATGCCATTATGAATCCTAAGCCAACACAAACACTTAAGCTCTATGATTACAACATTAGGAACCAACTAGGACTGCTTTGCCCCGTACCCCCCGCCCCGGTGGGGGTAATGCTTTAAAAGTGGCCCGCCCCGGAGGGCATGGCTCCTGCTATCTGACTTCAAGACCACCCGCCCCGACGGGGGTAGTAGGCTTAAAAATGCCCGCCCCGACGGGCATGGCTTCGGTAATTGAACTTGTTTTGCTCCTTTGCTTGCCACAATGCACCTTAACTCCACCCTTTTTGATCAATTGCAACACCACCAAACCTACACACAAAATAACACTAAACAAGTAAAAACAAAACATAAAAATTAGGAATTAACACCGATTAAGCTTGAATTAGGAACTGATTCATGGGTATAAAACCCACTTATCATACAACTATACAACTTAACATGTATTACACATAGTAAACTACTATCTTGTACATCTCCTAGAACTTAAACATGGTTCAAGAGCATATATTTAAATAAATAAATTATTCTTCTTTGATGCTATTGAACTTTATCTATCAAGTAGCACGTAATCTTTATCGTGAGTCCTTAACTTGCAAAAGTGGTTATTTGCAAGGGTGAGCTTGACAGCACAACAATTCTAACAGTTTTCATGTAGCACATAGCATATAATAACATAGTTAGTTCATGCATTCATAATCAATTAATATTTACTACGCATGTTACTTCTCACATAACAGGCATATAGATTTTCTTCACAAGCATATCATAAAAGATCAACTTTTAAATTTCATACATATATGCATTTCATTTATATACATCACATCCTCATGGCGTAATATAGCTCAACTAACAGTTATCAAATTCATATAACAAATAGGAACTAAAAGACTTACTTGATTTGTAGTTTATCAACTACGACTTAACTGTTTAAAGCTTATCTGCACTGCATGTATTCCTACACAATTACATAATCATGGATTCATATCCATTAGTCATATATTTCATATGCTCTTAATATAATAATTGATATTGCATCGTTTCCTAACTAGGTTTGAAAAACCTTCATTTCGTTTTCTTATCATACTCTTAGAATAGCTAGGTATATATAGGTATACTTAACCATCCGTACTTGACATCAACATTCATATACATTTATCACACACTTGACTCGCTATGCGTTCGACACATATTTAAAGTTTATAGATACGTGATCTATGTCTTTCATATTCAAACTACTTAGTTCCATAATGATTTATTTCAATCAATAAAGCTTAACAACTAACTTTAATAAGATTTGATGTTATAAGCTTTTAAACCATATATTGGTACTAATAAGCCTCTACTAGTATGCTTCACATAGACATAGCATAGTTCATTATTTGAAGACGTATTTTAAACTACACTTGAAAGGTCCAATTCATGGTTAGCTAGATGATGAACATATTCGTCATGTCTAGAGGCATAAGGCGTTCAAGTTCACTTTTAAGAGTCATTCTAGGCCAAGGTAAAGCAACTAGGTGCAACTTTTAATCTCATTTCATAGCTAACTAAGCTATGTACATATGTTATCACATTTAGAAATTTAAGTACACAAGTTACTTTAAGTTCGTTTTCAAAGTTTCAAGTTTTCTTTAGAAATCATTTTCAACTAAGCTATTGTAAGTTGATAATAAGTAAAGCAACTTTAAATCACTTCTCATGCTTAGGTATACTCACAACTCAATAATATTTATGTATTAAAATATCATAACTTCAAAGACTCAAGGTTCCTCAATATTCATTTTTCAAAACTCTAAGTTTCTTTTCAAAACACATACTAAGTCATGCTAAAGCATTTTATTATGAGTAAGAAATCCTATATATCATGTTTATTATCATGCATATTTATGTTTTATCACTTAGAATAATATATTCCATCGTCGGGAGTACTATACTTGCGTATATG
The DNA here is from genome assembly GCA_016801055.1 of Panax notoginseng. Taxonomy (NCBI): domain Eukaryota; kingdom Viridiplantae; phylum Streptophyta; class Magnoliopsida; order Apiales; family Araliaceae; genus Panax; species Panax notoginseng. The sequence continues at coordinate 124,031,385 of CM029015.1, forward strand.
CTCGTTCGACGCCCTCCGATTGCCTTCGAATACGTAACAGTCACAAATATTGCTATTTTGACCCCTTCTAATGACCTTAAATTGAAAACCTTAAAGAACAAAATTTGTACGTCTATTCGTCCTCGTTCCGAATCATCTTGAATCTCCTCAATCGGAGTTCATATGAAAATGTTATGGTCATTTTACCAAAATAGATAACATCAGTCATTGCAGGACCCTCTGATAAGTAGGTTTTATACCTACTTATCTGGTATTTGTTACTTGAATTAGTTGCTTATATTTATATTTATTAGTTACTTTTCATATATTTTATAATATTTTGTAGGCTATGACATAACATTGGCATGAAGAAGCAAGGAAAAGCAATTCGGACATCTTTTGGACCAAAATACGGAAGCAAATGCAAGATGGGAAGATTGAGGGACTTTTAACATCAAGTTAGATGCATTTTCTTTGCTTGGAACTTGGAGTATACTGTAGATCTTCTTCTTAACTTTCCGGAACATCTTGAATCGTCCCAATCGGAGTTCGGATGCGAGAGTTATGTCCTTTTTAACGGAAATCAAAGCTAAGAGTTGTTGTGCTTGCCATTTACATAGCATCTACTTCAAGCCAAATGTCCACCTTGATTCAATCCGAATATGTCAATTCTCAAAGAAAGAAAGTTGTAGAGCTCGTCGATATCTTCGATTTGATAGGTGGCAGGCCTCGTAACTCTTCATGGATCAAAAGTTACGGCCGTTTTCCAAAAGGACGTCAGAGCAGAAAAGGTACCCTCGTCGGGGCGGGCTTTTCCTTCACAAAACCCTTGCCGGGGCGGGCATACAAGCTGGAAAATAGTAGGGACCCCCGTCGGGGGGGGGCCTTTACAAGTATAAACCCCTGCCGGGGCGGGGGTACGCGTAGAAAAGGCAAATTTTGACCAAATTTGAGTTCGGGAAGGATTGTTTCGATCCGATTGACTCAAGGACTTCCAAGAGGACTTAAAGACATATAAAGAGACTTATAAAAGGGGGAGATTAGATTAGAGGAGAGGATTCCAATAGATTAGATTAGAGTAGATTATGAGAAAACACGAGTTTTTATTAGATTTGGAGATTGAAGCAACTTGAAGACCATTGAAAATTCAAAGTAGGAGCAAGGAGGGAGAATCAAATCTATAGACAATAGATTCTATCTTCTCATCTACTTCTATCTTTGTCTTTTATTATTGATTCAATTATGTATTCTTAGTTTTAATTCAATGAACTAATTCTTTGTTTGAGATTACAATGGATCTTATTGTGTAGTTTATTTTAATATGTTTCGCTAGCAATTACTATGTTCTATTGTGAGGACTGTCTATTGTGATTTGGACTTAATTGTTTAATTGATTGGCCATCAATTACCGTGATAATCTATATAAACTCGAGAGATGAAGTATAGATTTAGATCTGATCATGATAGCATATGTTTATGATTTCTGCATAGATGGAATTCATGATTCGTGTTTAGGATAGAGATATGCCTTTACGTCATATGTAGTCTAATAAGAACTTGTGCTTAAACACTTTTTAATTGTAATTCACATAGAGATATAGTGGGTTAGTTAATTAGGGTGTTCAATTTGATTTTATCTTTTGTGGATTTGATTTGATATGAGTATGGTGTGTTGAGAGATGGCCATATTTTACTTTCGTTTTCTTGATTAACAATCCAGTATAAATAACTTGGCTTAAAAGAAAGTGTGTTCACTTAAATGAAACAATAAGTAAAATTGTAATCTCGAGTCTTCATTATCTTGTTTCATTCTAGGGATAGTTAGTAATAGTTTAATTAATTATTTTAAATTAAAATATTAAATCATTCGTTTAAATAAGATTAAATTGGTTAGAGGTTAGTACATGGTAATTCTTGTTAACTAATTCTTTGTGGGAACGATACTCTACTTTCACTTCATTACTTGTTGACCACGTATACTTGCGTGTTGTGCGTAATTATATTTTACCCAACAAGTTTTTGGCGCTGTTGCCGGGGAATTAGTTAATATATTTTTGCCAATATTAGCTTCAATCAAATTAGTCTTAATTTAAATATTTTTTTTCTTTCTTTATTTTTATTTTATTTTATTATCTTCTTATTTTTCTCTCGTTTCAGGTACCATGGCTAGATGCAATTATCAAAGGCCATATTCGAGTATGACTCAACCAAGGGGAGCGGGGATTGATGGACTCAATGTATTTTCTGCTTTATTAGCACAACTTGAGACACTTTTGAGGAGGTTGGACGTTGCTGCATCCCAACGTAATCGAAGGATAACAGTTACTTGCAATTATTGTGCTGGCAGTCACCCGAGTAATCAATGCACCATCAGTCTTGGACCGGTACAGTATGGTGGTAACTACCTCAACAACTATTCTTATCCTAGTTATCATCAAGTTTGGGGGTATCACCCGAATTCTTCATGGAGCTATAATTATCAAGATCAATACTACGCTCCAAATCCAACATACACACCTAAATTTTCATATAAACCTCCATTGCCAAAAGAAGAAAAGTCAAAGTTGGGGGAATTACTGTCAAAGGTCATAGCAAACCAAGAGGAGAGGATGATGAGTCAAGAAATATCGAGCCATAATTTTCAGCACCAGATGGAACAACTCATCACCACTTCAACTCATGGTCCTCAATACATGGATTCCAAAACTAAGACAGATAATTCGAGATTGGAGGAATTATTGTTCAAGTTCATAGCATCAAATGAGGAGAGAAGGATTAATTAAGAGAAGTCAATTCAGAATCTTCAGAATAAGATAGATCAAATGACCAAAGCCATAAGCAACCTTCCTCCAAACAATTGGTGTTATGACGAAGATTTCGAGATTGATGAAGTGCCCGAGCCAAATCTACAATTGGATGAGACACGAGATATCAAAAAAGAGGAGACAAGTGGGGATAATGAAAACAAGGTCGGTGAAGAACTAATTGTGAGAACCAACGATGATGAGCCGATGTTATTTATGCCTCAAGTGCCTTCTCCACCAAAGTTCAAGGATCCGATTAGATTTGCAAAACCTTATCCGCTAAGTAGTCATGTCGTCGGCAATACTCCTTATGACGTAAAAGCGAGTACAACTTCGAAGCCCTGGTGCAATGAGCAAGAGAAGATAGAAGAAGAGATTGTTGTGTCTGACAAGCTTCAATGCCAGAATCTATTCGCAGACATAATGGAGAAAACACCTAGATGTTGGACGTTCTTGAATGTGATCTTATCTAAACAAAGCATGCTAGGTGACTTTAATGCAATGGCTATCTCAAATAGGAACCTACCAAAATCTACATTATTTTTGATGGATGGAGGGTTCCTCAACTTTCGAAGAGGAATTGGATAGCGTGACCAGACAAAGTGAGGCTGAAAGACTATACTTCAAGCGCTAACTGAGAGGCAACCCAGGAATTTTTATATTTTTTTGCTTTACTAGTTTATTTAGTAGATAGGAATTAATTTGCTTAGTAAGTTCTCTTGTAAATCCAAAGTGTTATTCTAATCCATGTTGTCTCTCTTCATTGTAGGTATTGGAGGTTCAATGGATAGGAAAAAGATTATGAAAAGGGAAGCCACCAACCTGAGCCCATGACATAGTATCCTCTTTCAAATTCCGATGTGGAGGAGTTTTCAGTCTTTGTGCCACGCCACCATCACCACAAGCTTAAATGATTACAGGGAAGTTCTCGTCCACTTCATGCTTTATTTTACAATGAGGACATTGTAATTGTTAAGTTTGAGGGAGTTAATTAGTTTAGTTTTGCATGTTTAATGTAGTTGTTTTAGTTTGGCATATGTTATCATGTTTGTTTAGTTTAGGATTATTATATGTTTGCATTCATGTAGTGTAAATGCATAATAGTTTGCATAATAGAGTAGTTGTAAATAGTTTTTATTTATGTCTATAAAAAAAATTCAAAAATATTAGTTAGTTACTATGTTCATTTGCATGAATCCAGTTGTTAGATAGTTTAAGTTTATTTTGGCCAATGATGAAATTGGAATTGGGTAGACAAGTATAGTACTGACTATTAGAGATTTGATGTGATTTTTTGTTATGAATTGAGTCTTTTTCTATTTAAAACTGGTATAATAAGGATAACAAGTAAAAACAACTTGTTGATTGATTGAGTTTAAATTGATACATAATGGGATTCTAAGGGATACTGCTAGTTTGAATGAAAGAATGACAAAAATAAGTAGTGATGACTAAAGTTAGACAAGAACCTAAGTTTGGGGGAATATTTGGGGTATATATGTGACGCCCCAAAAATTAGGTATACATCACCCATCTTGGGTCGTCAGATACATAGTACAGAATACAAATACAACTTACTAAAACAACTGTCGTGTACAATACGACAAAACATAAACTGTGAGTTTGAATACAAATATTATCTTCTAGAGAGTATTCATACTCAAAAGGAGTCCTCATTACATTTATTAACACACCATTACATATAATAGTGAGGACTACTAACTAATACTATCATTCAGACCATCACTACGCTCCCCGACTTGCCCCAGCTACGTTCTCATTTCCTGAAGAGAACAGTGAAAGAAAGGGTGAGCTCAACTAGCCCAGTAAGAAATATTATGACTAAGATAATGCAGAATAAATTATCATTAGCCTTCAACAATGTTAAACTGATAAAATATAATAGACATCAAGTTTAACTGCAGCGGGACAAGCAATCCATTAAAAGAGTCAAGTAGAAAATAAACTCTACTATCTTTTATGATTTAAAAGGTTTTTCAACACTGTGATCGCTGGGATTCAGCTTAATAAAATAATCCACATCATCGAATCACCCCTGCACTACGGCCAAGGATATTCGTGTATTCATTAATGGTCATGATCATGCCAACAACTGTCCATCAATGCACTACGGGCCAATGATGACTTTTACCACATCATTTGTAACATTACGGTCATGATTATACCGAATAATCCCTGGTCATAATCATACCAAGTCCATCTATGCACTACAGGCCACAGATGACTTTCAACATTTTATAAACATGAGGATGATGACAATGATATAAGAATTCAATAAAACAAGTTCAAGAATTAATTTATCCAGGAATTAACAACGTCCAAATTGTCAACATGATACTGCTTTGTGGAGTAAAATTCAAGAATGCTTAGAAGAATATTTTCTTGAAAAGATACTGGATGAAACGCAACTATCAAGGATATTCCACAAATTTCATGGAGTATAGAAGTCAAAACTTAACCAACTGAATATAATAAAGAATGGAATATCAAAAGAAATCACCATGCATGCGATAGACCGCACAGACAGGTTATTCCAACAGAATAATAAATAATGGAACCAGGTCCGGCGTAAACGCACAGACATGATATTTCGACAGAATAATAAATAATGGAACCAGGTCCGGTGTAAAACACACAGACAGGATGTTCCAACAGAATAATTACAAGACGGAACCAGGTCCGGTGTAAAACACACAGACATGATGTTCCAACAGAATAATAATAAAAACGGAACCAGGTCCGGTGTAAAACACACAGACAGGATGTTCCAACAGAATAATAAAAGAATGTCACCAAAGTATAGGGTAGACCGCGTATACAGGTTATTCCAACAGAATAATAAGAAATGGAATAACAACAGTTCTCTTCATAAATAAGAAAGAATAACACCCTTTACCGTTTTAAAGAAGAGCTGAAATAAGGAAGTAGTTAAGTAGTAGAATACTCTTCTTCTCTCTCTATATATTGTTTCTCTCTCTAGAGTTTAGTGAATTCGTAAGAAATAATGAAGGAATGAGTTGCTATTTATAGAAAAATAGAATGCATAGTAACTAATCCATGAACGGTCCAGATTGCTTACTTTAATCTGACGGTCCATATTTAAAGAAAAATCTTTTAAATAAAATATAATATATTCTATTTATAGAATAACTTTAATAAAGTATTCTGTTTTATATAAAAAGATGTTTCTGTTTTAATACGTTAATAATACGAATAAAACAAAACGTCATTATCGCTAAATAATTCATATTATTAACTGACAATAATTGAATCAAACTGAGTGATTTCTCACATAAGCATTAATAATCAATACCGTGTGCTACTATGCAACCACATGTATTACTGTACTTTTACTACCGAGTAGTTCAACAGTATCAATGGTAAAACTTTCGCCGTTATTTTTAATAAAATATTTTTGTCGTTTTCTCAATCCGACAATAATTCCGTTGTGGGGTCCACCAATGATTGTGTCGTTGTACGAATATTCTCTGTTAAAACGAATATTCCCCGACCAATCGAATATTATATAACAACTAGCGTACTTTGCAAAATTTATAAATATTACCCACAACTATAACATTATATCAAATTAACTCCATAATATTCAAAAATGATATTTATAGAAAATTCATCTTTATTTATAAAAGTTGGGGTCTTACAATATAAGCTATAAAAAAGAAAAGAAAAAGAAAAAAAAAAGTATGAATAAACACCGTGGCGTGCTTGTCTAGTTTTGTGGCCTTTGTTACTTGAGTAAGTAAGCCTGAGGGGATTGTCTTTACACCTAGCGCCCTAAGGTCTGAATGGTCTGGGAGTCATTGGTCGAAAACCCCCGCCGGGGCGGGCATACCAGTTGGAAAATAATAGGGAACCTCGCCGGGGAGGGCCCTTTACAAGTATAAACCCCCGCCGGGGCGGGGGTACGCGCAAAAAAGGCGAATTTTGGCCAAATTTGAGTTCGAGAAGGATTGTTTCGATCCGATAGACTCAAGGACTTCCAAGAGGACTTAAAGACATATAAAGAGACTTATAAAAGGGGGAGATTAGATTAGAAGAGAGGATTCCAATAGATTAGATTAGAGTATATTAGGAGAAAACACGAGTTCTTATTATATTTGGAGATTGAAGCAACTTGGAGACCATTGAAGATTTAAAGTAGGAGCAAGGAGGGAGCATCAAATCTACAGACAATAGATTCTATCTTCTCATCTACTTCTATCTTTGTCTTTTATTGTTGATTCAATTGTGGATTCTTAGTTTTAATTCAATGAACTAAGTCTTTGTTTAAGATTACAATAGATCTTATTGTGTAGTTTATTTTAATATGCTTCACTAGCAATTATTATGTTCTATTGTGAGGATTGTCTATTGTGATTTGGACTTAATTATTTAATTGATTGGCCATCAATTACCGTGATAATCTATATGAACTCGAGAGATGAAGTATAGATTTAGATCTGATAATGATAGCATATGTTTGTGATTTCTGCATAGATGGAATTCATAATTCGTGTTTAGGATAGCGATATGCCTTTACGCCATATGTAGTCTAATAAGAACTTGTGCTGAAACCCTTTTTAATTGTAATTCACATAGAGATATAGTGGGTTAGTTAATTAGGGTGTTTAATTTGATTCTATCATCTGTGGATTTGATTTGATATGAGTATGGTGCATTGAGAGATGGCCATATTTTACTTTCGTATTCTTGATTAACAATCCAGTATAAATAACTTGGCTTAAAAGGAAGTGTGTTGACTTAAATGAAACAATAAGTGAAATCGTAATCTCGAGTCTTCATTATCTTGTTTCATTCTAGGGATAGTTAGTAATAATTTAATTAATTATTTTAAATTAAAATATTAAATCATTCGTTTAAATAAGATTAAATTGGTTATAGGTTAGTACTTGATAATTCTTGTTAACTAATTCTCTATGGGAACGGTACTTTACTTTTACTTTATTACTTGTTGACCACGTATACTTACGTGTTGTGCGTAATTAGATTTTATCCAACACCCTCCCCACCCCCCCACCCCCCGGGGCGGGCATAGCTGCTGAATTTAGAAATTTGCATCTCCCTTGCTACGAAATAACAAGCCAAAATCCTTTAACCTTTATAATTTGAGTTATACATATCCAAATTAGTCTGTTTTCGATTCTATGGATTCGTAATTCATAGAACTACAATATACTAGAATTATAACAATTTATAGAAGCCCTAACTAACCTAATTCTTAATCCAAAACTCATATTCATACTATTTTTCATGTTTTGAAAAGTTTAGCGAATTCATTCACTACAAATTCATTTCTAAACCAAATTGGTTCGTTTAACATCCGTTGATTTCGTATTCAACCATATTAACGATGTATAGCATCAATTGACACATTCTATCATGCTTCTACCATAAACTTTTCGACTCAAAACAAGTACTTTAGTACTTTTCTAAGAATCTTGCAAAACTTGAATTTAAGAACATAGTTTAAGAATTATACCTCTTGAAGCTAAATTGACAATCCTGTAATCTTAACTTGTGACTTCTCCCAGCTTCTCAACCACCTGCTCACTAGAATTCTCAGAATTTTAAAAATGTGAAGAATGGAGAAAGGGTCTCTATTTATAGAAGAGTCATGGACTAAGTTTAGGTTTTGCTCCATGAATCAAACCAAAGAAAGAAAGAAGAAGCTATTGGGTATAGAGGAGTTGGCCACCAACTTCCTTTTCCTCCATCACTGGCTTCATCATCACCATAATTGCAAACTTTGTAGCCTTTTTCATTTCACTGAGTTTGAGAGTTGAAGAGGTAGGCTAGGCCAATGGCCTATTAACGTGATAAATGATATGAGACTCACAAAATGGGACAAAAGCTATAACTCAGCATTCCATATTATTAATAGCATATATGGGTTTATTTGATATTTGTCCCCAAATGAGTATATACTCCCACTCATACATTACACATAGAATTTATATAATTCTTGTACATTGGTTTATTTCAAATAATATTTTAATTGAGCTAATTATAAAATAGTTGGATATTCTCAATCCATCATTTTCCATAAAATTATCATCTCAAATATATCCAATTTCATAATGATAATTAATAACAAATATTTATTAACTCACCATTTATTTATTTTTAATATTTCCCATTAATTCTCTCTTGGATTTAACTTCACTAGTTATGCCACACACGACATAATTATGTGAACTTAGTAATTAATAGTCCACAAGCTTATAATAATATAATCTCACAAAATAATATTATTCTTAACTTTACATCTTATAATATGATCATAGAAGTGATCTATTGCACCATGTTACATTTTATTATTTCACTTGTACATAATGCTAACATACAAGCCTTTATACGTATGTATTCATATACTTCCTATATTTTATAGTTACCATTGAAGTATCACACTTCAATTCATATCATATAGATATAACTACTATATAATATATAATCATTACACATACAAATTAATTCCTTCAATTATTCATTCATTAAACTATTTAATGAATGCTTATTCCATCACTTTGTCACACTAGGCACATCACACAAGCTTATATTAAGCTTATTACTTATTCTCATTACTTATTCATTTACCACCACATTACTATAATAAAAATTATGTACTTCGCCATAACATAACATAAGATGTTTTTATCATATTTTCTTTAAATATAGGAACTAATCATAATAAAACGATTTACTCATTTTCTCAAGATATTACTCTTAATATAGTATCTATGTATTATTAAAATATTTATATGCACGACCCACGTACACACTATATATAGAAAATAAGTTTATTTCCTATTATGATAAATTGTTTCCATCAACTTATATAGCAACTATGTTTTAATATATTTACCATATTACTTAATCTCACACATTACCTCGTACAAAGCTATACAAGGTAATATCAAAATAATATTTCTCCTTTTATTAAAATAATCAAATGCTGGAATTTATTTTAATATCCTTTAGTAGAAATATACTTTAATAAACAAAAATCACAAAAATCATATATTGCATAGTTTATCTCATCTTCTTTACTTCAAATAACTCGGCCCTTCAATAAACAACAAATATATAATAATAATATATTTATTAAACACAAAAATCACTTATTGCATAGTTTATATTACCTCATGCAACACCATTCCACATACCTCACAGCACATATATATTCTTATTCGAACCCTTTTCATGCCTTAAGAATTTTATTTACTAAATTATTATTTTAATAATTTCTGAAAATTCGGGTTCTTACATTTGTTCCTCAGAACTTGCTCTTTTCTATCAATAATTTGAATAGGCACTTCTTCGTACGTCAAGTCCTTCTCGATATGAATAGGTTCATATTCTATCACGTGCTTATAATCTGGCTTATAAGGACGTAACACAGAAACATGAAACACATTACGTATTCTTTCTAAGTCTGGAGGCAACGCTTCCACGTAGGCTACCTCTCCTACTCTTTTCAATATTTCGAAAGGTCCTATAAACGTAAACTACACAATCCCTTCAAAACACGTGCATTAACGTAAACTACACAACTCATATATGCAAGGGAACTCTAGACCACATGCTAAACTTGTTTTCATGCATAATTAAGCTCTACCAATCATGTTAAGGCTTAATAGATTGTAGTAGAAAACTTCAACAGGCACCAGTGCACGGTGCAGCTGCGCTATCACTAAACAGACACAGAGACAGCATACGACACAGCTGCGCCCTTCCTAGACAGCTCCAGAAGAGTCTCTGCTTCTGCAGAACTCAAAACCCTTACCCAATTTCTTCATACAACATGCTTAAACTCCACTACATTACTTCTATACATGCTTATAACACTTAATTAACATGATAACAATATTCAAATCACATAAACAACAACTTGATTACTCTAATTCAAGATTTTTGCCATTTTTCCATAATTTCACATGGTTGACAAATTTTATCATTATGGATTCGTTTCTAAACGAAATTGGTCTGTTTAACTTTCGTTGTTTTCGTATTTAACTATATTAACAAAATCTAGCAACAATTCATGGATTACAACAATCCTTAGCCATCAATTTTGTGACTCAAAAGCAATTATTTCTTGTTATTACTAAGAAATTACAACGCTTAGAACTCAAGAGCATTAATGTCAGTAACATTACCTATTAATTGTTGGAATTTGCCAACCATAGCTCCCATTGCTCTCAATTCTCCTAACTCTCTATAGCTCACTTCTCAGACAACTTCAACAAATGGGAATGAGAGGGAGGAGGTTCTATTTACAGAATAAGTGTTGTTCATACAATGATTTTGCCCAACAATTTAAACCAAGAGGAAGAAGAAGAGTCCAGTGAATTGAGAAGGGTTGGTAAACCACTCCATCTTCCTCCATCATTAGCAGCTATCTAGCCATTGTCAAGCTTAAGCAATAGAGGAGTAGGCCATTGGCCTATTACACGGCTGATTATTATTTGGGTCACTAAAAATGGGATAAGCTACATTACTTCCTTACTTATTAGTAAAATGGTCCTCATTCTACTAAAGTTAATTCCTTTTGGGCTCATTAAATCAATTGTAATGAATTATCATTACTACATTAAATTAAGTTATGGGTACATATGCACACTGCCCAGTATGTACCCCCACATATAAATAAGTATACTCATATCTTAAATATACTCTAATACATATAATCATGTACCTCAGGTAAACTGAGTTAATTCAAATTATATTTTAATTGAGCTAAATATAATTTAGTTTGGTGCTTTCAACCCATTATTTTCTATCACACATAACTATCACCATGATTAATTAATATCAATCATTTATTCCCTTACCATTAATTATTTGTTAACAATTTCAGTTAAACCTTCAGCATGGTTTAACTTTAATACTCAGGCCACACAAGACTCATTTATCCCACTTACTAGAGTTAAATAACTCAAGCTCATTATCTCAACAGTAAAATATTAGGGGTCTAGGCCACGTTTGGCTTTTCTCCAATTTCACATTATTTTAATATTTATTTAATATAAAGTTTGTGTGACACACTTTATCTTACTGCCATATTATTTAACCCCCTTAATTAATTATACTTTATGAAATTGTAATCATGACATCTGTCGACGTCATAATTTTTATTTGTCCCTTTTCTGTTCTTGCCTTTTGGTGTTCTCATGTTAGGTGAGATTTGTTTGAAAAAATAAGTTGTGAAAAGGTCCGACATGTATATGTCGATGATTGGACTGTAAGAGTCGCCAGCTGGTATTTTTAAATGGTTGCACCAACTCAATCGAGAAAAGGTTTGCACATTGACCTAGTGATGTGACACTATTTGACTGGTCTGTGAAATCGAGATTCGTTAGAGTTTGGGAGCCTGATTATGCGGAGGGAATGTGTTAAGCACCCCCCCGACATCCGTGTTACCACGATGACCGCCACTTTTTAATTTAACTATTTTCTGAATGTGTGTGTTTGTGTAGATCAATGTGCAATTATCTGAAAGTAGTGATATGCCTCGTTTGCACCTATATACAAAGGGTTTGAATTTTGTATAAAAGTTCAATTTTAACAAGATATAGCAATAATGTTTTGCAAAAGAGGTTTTTCAAACCCTTGTGCTCAATAGTAATTGAGGCCTTTGATACTTCCATTTTATTATGTGTTCGGCTTAGTTGCTTTTATTTTCGAGATGCGAAGCATCTTCGAGAAAATAAGATAAAAAGCAGTGCCGAATTCCTTGTGGGCATGAGAGCCATTTAAGGACATTCAAACACCGTAAATAATTTACAAGCCATGTACAGCTAAAAATGTCCATCACGGGAACCGAATCTAGATTTAGTAGACTAAATATACGATCACATGATTCCTAGGCTCACATGATTTAGCAATTCGTATAAAAGCTGTAAATAGTTATATATATAAAAGCTGTAATTATATGTATATGAACGATCAACCGCGTCGAAGTAAACTCCAGGCGGGACGAAATGTAAATAAAGCTATAAAAGGCAACGAAGTAAACTTCAGGCCTGACAGAAATGTGTGTGTGTGTGTGTGTGTGTATATATATATATATATATATATATATATATATATATATATATATATATATATATATCCTCGAACTCGAATTAACGAACCGAACCTGGATCGATATATATCTAGTGCATTTATTTTTATATATATATATAAAAGCAATAAACCACGGACCGACGGTCCGGGCATACACACACACACGACTCTCAACGTGAATAATCGTGTGTGCAAGAAGTGAAGAAAAGGCTTTAAATAAAGCAAGAAGGCTTACAGTGGATTGCCAAAGAAGACTTCAATAGCTTTAAATAGATGAACACTCGGTTCCCACCAATAAAAATTAGGCAAATATAAGCTCATAAGTGTTTGAAATAAGAAAGTACTCAATTTATAGTGTGTAAAGAGCAAATTGGACAGGGCTTTCTCGCCATTTTCTTATGCAAAATGGCCACTCCAAGCCCTCTATTTATAGAGGGGGGAGCCGCAGGTGTACCTGCGGCAGCCGCAAATGTACCTGCGACTGCCCGGGGTGCCCCGGGTTCCACGGGCCCCGCCGTCTCAAAGTACGTACATGCGTGCAACGTGATGTCCGCTCGAACTTTTAGAACTTCAATCTGGGCACCGATTGAGGTGTATAAGACCTTTTTCAGCATGCTGTTGTAGAAAGCTACACAATGACATGGGATTAGAGGTTGTACGAAGTCAGGAAGATGGGACCATGCCCTGAGTCTTCAAGTCTTCAAATTCTATCCGATGTGCTGTCCTGTGTAGTAGTCACTCGGGATTGGAGCTATTTAGTTCTTGTAGAACATTCCTGTGTGTAATGTATGTTGAAATGTTGTTGAGAAGGCGCCATGTGGGATCAAGGTGGTAAAAAATGATGATTTTGCCCCTCACTAGGGTTATCTCCGGTTTGGGCTGATTTAGCAGTCATTGCTCAAGGTTATCTCTGAGATTGGACTACTGCAAGTACTGAATGTCCTCAGGGTTGTCTCTGAGGTGTGCCTGTCCTCCCGGGGTTATCTTTGGGTTCAGAACTGAGTGCCTCGGGGCTATCACTGAGTGTTAAAGATGATCGTAGAGGTTTGAAACAAATATTTCTAGGGTTATCTCTAGACTAAAAATGAATGCCTCGGGGTTATCTCTAAGGTTTTAATTATATCTACTGGGGTTATCTCTAGTATTAGAACTAAAGATCTCAGGGTTGTCTCCGAGATGGAACTGAGGATTCTGAGGTTGTCTCCGGAACTGTAACTTAATATCTTGGGGCTGTCTCCGAGATGGTAAAGACTGAGTATCCCGGGGTTATCTCCGGGACTGGAACTGCCTTCCTCGGGGTTATCTCTGAGGTTCGAACTAAAACTCCCGGGGTTAGCTCTGGGTCTGGACTGAATATCTCAGGGTTATCTCTGAGATGGCAAATTGAGTACCCCAAGGTTATCTCCAGGACGGTTCTGCATTAACTCCAAGGGTTATCTCTAGAAGACGACTTTGCCCTCCTGCAAGGTTAGTAACAGGAATGCAAAATTTTGAGTGTCTACAGATGCCCCTCTTTATCATATTCATGCAGTGTAATGGCATGGATAGGATAAAGAATACTAGACACTTAAAACATGACAAGATATTCATGATGCAATTTATTGCAGCATGATGCAAATGTATGTGGTTTATTTGACTGCTTTCCAACGGGATGTGATGACTGTTTGCTCCCATGACTTCTGATGGGGATTGGAGAGATCACTGATGACTCTGATGAACTTCTTGGATATGTACTCCATAGTTCTCAGGAACTTCCAGGATGTTGGTGTTGGGGTTATCACCAAAGTCCTTCATACTTGGTACAAACTTTCCACCATAGATGTTCCTCTCATGTACAAGAGACTCTAGGGGAATGAGCATTTGTCTGATGCAGATTGTGTATAATATATTCCATCATCAGTCCTCCCAAATGAGGATGGCCTTCCATAGCTTATATCGCCAGGTCCTTCAAGTGATCTATCAGAATTACTGCCAACAATATGTGCTTTTCAAGGTTGTCTGACCTTCGGTGACATGTGCATCAACGACTGATGTCATCGAATGTCTTCCAATGCTTCTTTGGGTTTAATTGCCAACGGCTGTATGTCGTATGAAATCCCCACTGGGGAGCAGTGCTTTGGAGTTACGACCCTATATTGACAGCATCGGACCTTTATGAGGTATTGTGATCATCGGTATAGTGAACTCTGTGTTTGGGCGAATACCAATGAGTGATTGAAAGACCCACAGGTTGGTCTATGAGAACCAAGATTTCCAGCTTTTCCGCTCAATCACGTTGCAAATTTTCTCCTGATTTAACTGTTTCAACTTGTGAGACCTCCTTTGCAACTCGAATTGGACCGAGCCGAAGGGGTAGGTGTGACAACCCCAAAATAGGTCTATTTCACCCAACCTATTCTGAGTCGCCAAATACATGCTACAGAAAATAACTGCAACTTTATTACAACAATTGTCGTACAAAATATAACAACACATATGCTGTGAGTTTGGATACAAATATATACCAACTGTGACTTGTGTCCCAACCGTAATGTGACAAATGTCCCATCAGTAGAAAGAACCTCACAGTGATACCTACATAAAGGTATAGTTAAAAACTATTTTAGAAATTAGAATCTTTGGGAAGTGCTCAAGAAAACCTTCGTACATGGGAGGTCATGCTTCCAGGTTATGATAGATATCATATGTCCACAGAATTATCCTTGGTTGACCTAATAGACCCCAAAGAAAAATAAGAAGATTACTATCATATTCTTTCCAATGGTGAGTCTTCTCTTGACATATCATTATCTCCACTGTCTTTAATCGTGAATTATATTTCAAACAAACACCAAGATTATATAGGTAGTGCTCATAAATATACTCAGCAAGTGGATGTGCACAACCCTGTCTTATAATGAAACGAGGTTGTATGACATTAGACATCTTGTATGATAGTGGCAAAATACCCTTCCAACGTTGGGTTTGCCTCACCCTATTGGATTCATCAAATATAACTACTAAATGATGACCACCGTTCTATTCCCCTGTTACCCCCGCTCGACCTAGCTACACTCGTATTACCTGAAAGGAATTTTAAAACAGAAGGGTGAGCACAACTAGCTCAATAAAGAATATCATGACTAAAGATAAATAAATTATCAATAGCATTCAGCAGTAATAAATCAGAGATTTAGAAGATATGGTAGATGATAAAATTTTTTAACCATAGTTGCAACGGAACGAGCAATCCATTAGAAGAGTCAAATAGACCATAAAGTCTATTATCTTCTCCACATTAAAAGTCCACCAACAATGTTTTATCCCTGTAACATTAATCAACAATTCCTTTCCACAATTATATGAATAACTCATAATTATAATTGTAATTCTAAATTCCTCTTCGCATCCAGGACGAAGATAATTTTCATCACATGTTTTTACCTGAAACATCAAAGATCATGGTTATACCAAATCAAAGTTCCTATTTATAATCATACTAACAATTTCATCTTTGCACTACGGCCAAAGATATTCATCAACAGACAATCTTTGCACTACAGGTCAAAGATATTCAACAATAGGTCATCTTTGCACTACGGGCCAAAGATATTCATCAATAATTCATCTTTGCACTACAGGCCAAAGGGAACCCATAGTCATGATCATACCAAAAATCTACCCATCTTTACACTCAAGTCAAATAGAAATATCATCATTAGGGTTATAAAAATATTATATATAATAGTAAAATCAATATAATCAAAACATCTAGATTTAATCTCAAGAGTAATATTCATAAATCAACTATAATTTGGTTAGAAAAAGAAACCAATTTTGTCGTAAATAGTAACCCATAAATAGTAATTTCGTGAATAGTAACTCATGAATAGTAACTCGTGAATAGTAACTCATGAATAATAAACCCGACACAAAAAGGTAGAAATTCTACAATAAAATCCATACCAATATTTCGGTATAATGATATTGAAATAACATTTCTTAAATTTATAAACAATTTATTTTAATTGTTTACACTTTACTAAATAATGCATTTAATCATCCTAAAATTCCAAACTCATAAGATCTCATCGCCAATAACCAAAACTCTCATCAAAAATCTGCATATACCTCATATAGGATTCACAACCCATAAAATCCTATTTTCCAATTTTCTTACTTCACATAACATATTTAATTCATTTACTCATAACTAGTCTATTTTCATGAAAAATACCAAATCAGTACAAACAAATTTTCTTTTATGAGTTTTAGTAGAATATAGTCCCATATTGAACATATATTTTTCTCAGAATTTTTAAAAATCATTTACTATTTTTCATATGGCCAAAACAGCCGAATATTTAGATATTTATCAAAAATTGTACTTTTATCCAAAAATTCTGAAATTTACAGATTATACTTCTATCATATACATGTACTCTCAATAAAAATTTCACCAATTTTGGAGTTAACCACAAGGAGTTATAAGGGTTTACTTTTAAAATAGTCTTTTCTCATAAAATTCATAACTCTTAATCTATACATCCAAAAATCGCCATTTTTGGACACAATCTAGAAAACTCATCAAATTATCATTTCAAAATTTTTCAGAATTTTTGAAGGTCAAAAAAATTACAAAACTGAAAAATATAACAACCCTTAAAATCCCTTACCTCAAAAGAGCATCACTTTTGACTGGATATCGGATATGATGCTGAAGGAAACTTGCACTGATGAATAGTAACTCACTAAGTATCTAAATACTCATAAAATACACTCAATAATCTAGAGAGAAAAAGAGAGAAAACTTATAAATTCGGGTGTGATTTTCAATTCTAACTTAGCCCTCTATTTATAGGAAAATGTTAGCACGTCGAAGCAGACTTGACCTGCTACCTGATGGCTTTACCTGCTACTATTCCACCCACCAAAAATCAGCCATCTTCCCCAACAACCAAAAGTGGGGCCCACCCATTTCTAGAATTTTTCACCAAAATCATTTATAAACCTAATTTCTGAATCAGTCACCTCTTAAAATTTATAAAAAATCATTCGTTCATTTTTAACGGTTCAAAATTTTTGAACATATACTCAACTTATATATGTATAACATATCCAAAAATCACAACGATCCAATGGTTAGATTAAAAATTATAACTCACACAATAAAGCTGTAAAAATACTAATTTGATCTTTTAATACCTCCAATCCGATAAAATACTGATAAAATACCTCAACATTAATTCCTTCATTTATAACCACATAAATAAATCCATCATTTATATCCACATCAAATAAATATTTTATTATCATATAGATCAACAATTAATTATTCATAAATAATATTACAGAATCACAATAATGACAACCAGGTAGTTCCCAGGAAAGAGGGGGCTTTCCGATAAGGATTTTTCCTTACTGGCGCGCAATTAGGTGACCAAACCTCTCCTTGACAGAACTTTCTAGACAATGCCAATAATGTTATTTAATAATATTATTCAAATAATATGAATTATTGATCTGATAATGGAGATACTGTGCAGTGACAATTATTAAAATAACAATAATATAAAATATCAACGCATCAATTATTGATTCAATAAAATAAAATATTGAACAGAAATTACTCTAACAATTATTGAGTAGTGCCTTCTCACGTAAGAATCAATAATTGAAAAAATACTGTGCAATACCGTGTGCTACTGTGTAACTACGCGTATTATTGTATTTTAACCACCAGGTATTTCAATAGTGTTAACGGTAACACCTACGTCGTTATTTATAAAAACTCAAATTTGTCATTTTTTTCATCCGACAGTTATTCTGTTATGGGGCCCACAAATGGCTGCGCCGTCGTACGAATATTTCCCGACAGAAAGAATATTCCACGACTAAACGAATATTCCCCGACAATAATAAATATTTTATAACCACTTGCGTATTTTGAAAAAAAAAATCATCTATCACCCATAACTTTAACTTTTATCAATTTAACCATTTACTGAATAGTAATTATAAGAAAAATTGAATACTTTTATTTCATAAAATTCGGGGTCTTACAGTAGGACCCACTTATGGGAGCCACAGGTACACCTGCACCCAATTGTGGGTGGTTTTAAGGCATATGTTGCTTTCACAAGTCATTTTTATACTGCGCCACACAGGAAATCCAAGAGCTCTTCTTCAGATCTGCTGTGTTTGGACGTCTTTCTACAAATTCTGTCACCGTACAAGTATTTCACACTATCCTGGTAACGTATGCATGTCTTCTTTTCTAGTTTTCATCCGTTAGAAAATGAATTATCACATGAAATGTGTCTAAACACATAGTAGTGAATATGCATGCTCATATGACTTGACAAAAAATATTCATTTATGTTATTTCTTATCCTATTTGAGGACAAATGAGCAAAGGTAATAAAGCAAAGTAATCCTGGTAATTAGTCTACCATCATGGATTATGATTGTGACATGTGTATGCATATAGGATGTTTATGACTGTGGATAGGTGTGCAACTGAATGGCCACCTAGTCATGCATATGCGCATGTGGATAGTCTTGTTTACAAAGGAGACTTTGGAAAAAATTTCCAAAAGCCTAGGCATTGGGTAGACATGCATTTTTAACTCTATTGTAGGCGTATATTAAAGTAATGCATGCATGCATGTAGTCATAAAATGCATTTAAAAAGCTCTAGGTTAGAATTTACCACACCCTTTCTGAGGTGATTTGGAGACTTGTGTCCAGATATTATGGATCCGGATCAGCCGAGTAGTTCCTGCAGGACCACTTCAGGTGTGCGGAGGAGGGCTTCTGAAGTGCCTCGACCCCGTTCAGTTAGACAGCCTCATCGTTTGGCGATAGCGGTGATACGTCCTATCCGGGTTGATGTACCAAATATTGAGGACGAGGAGGAGGATGTACCGGCTGCTGCTCTAGCTCCTACTACTCATGGTGCTCGTAGAGAGCTTCCAGGCATTGTTGTGACGATTCCAAATCTTCTAGTTGATTTGAGTTGCCACCCCTCAGTTTACTTGCAGGCAAACGAGGTAAAAGCTGGGGTTGATCTTCCTTTTTCTTATTAACGAGGAGCAAGGACTTTGATATTAATTTGCATTTGATGTAGGTTCCCGGCTTTACATAGCCTCGAGGGAACTGGTTTAACATACACTCCCTGTATTAGGCTCTGCATCCAGATTACCGAGGTATTTTGCATGGTTGGGGCTTTGGGGCGTTCTTTTCCATTCTCCCCCGTCGTTGTCCCTGGGGTTACCACAGGATATTGTCTAATCACTGGTTTCACCAGACTCAATCTCTCTATTTATTGGATTATCAGGTAATGATGACGCCGATGGATTGACGATTTATCACTGGTATGAAATTTGGAGGGGCGCCAGTGCCATGTACGACGAACATTACCCCGACTGCCGTTCGATCATTGCTAGGAGTTCTCGCTGAGGCACTCAAAGGCAGGACCATCCGTACAGGTCCTTTGAGAGTAGACGCTATGAATGAGCTATTGAGTGAGCCCATACCCACTGATGTGAGAGTTAGGGAATGCATTCTTCGGCGATTGTTCCTGCTTATTATCAGGGGTTGTTTCATAGCAGAAAACTCTTCCATGGTGTCATTTGCTTTGATCAGCGCCACTCTGCTGGTTGACCATATTGGATAGTATGATTGGGGATCCTACACCTTTGCCTATTTCCTCAGGGCTATTTCCTCAGGGGAATGCACATGCGTTCGCAGGGCTTAATAGAGGCTTGGCTAGGATTTTACCCATTTCTGCTGGTGAGTATTTCTCTTTTGATTTCCCATGTACAGGTTAAAAGTGTTGACTGACCGTAGATGTTTGCCTTTGTGTTAGCAGTTTTGGGCCTATGAGAGGCTTCCATGTTTGCGTCCTATTAGTGTGTTAGGTTTAGATACCTATCCATGAGGACGACGATGGCATCACTCCATTCTGGCGAAGGTTCTTATAGCTGAGGGTTTCACCCATTGTCGCCTATAGTTGGAGTTGTTGATAGCTGATGCCATCACTTGGGTTCCCTATTATTGGGACCATTTGACTATTGGCTTTGAGGTCCTCTCTTCATAGATGGAGGATGGGAGCCCTATTTAGGAGAGCGTGCTATTAGGAGCACCACAGAAGAGATTTGTGTACCGATCTTGCCTCCTGCCAGGCGTTATTGGCCTGTGTTGCAGTCGCCAGTCGATGATATCTCATTGATGGGCATTAATGGCTACACTTTGTCAGAGGGTCCGTTTACTCAAGAGGCATTATACCGCTGGTGGTCCCCTCGTCCCATTGGAGCCCAGACCCGCGCCACTCAATTCATGGGGGACATGGTTCCTGGTTCCATGATGATGACAGATTGGATGGCTTGCGTTCGAGATCCTACTCATTTGACACAGATTGACAGTTTGACCCGGCAGTTGGACCGAGAACATTTTTTCATCCAGCATTTGGGTAGAGATTCTTCAGAGGCGGATACTTTTGATCCTTCCAGCTCAGGGACTGGCCCTTCAGATGACCCATATGGCTTTGTCTGTGACGCCCCCAAAATTAGGTATACATCACCCATCTTGGGTCGTCAGATACATTGTACAGAATATAAATACAACTTACTAACACAACTGTCGTGTACAATATGACAAAACATAAACTGTGAGTTTGAATACAAATATTATCTTCTAGAGAGTATTCATACTCAAAAGGAGTCCTCATTACATTTTTTAACACACTATTACATAAAATAGTGAGGAATACTAACTAATACTATCATTCGGACCATCATTACGTTCCCCGACTTGCCCCAGCTACGTTCTCATATCCTGAAGAGAACAGTGAAAGAAAGGGTGAGCTCAACTAGCCCAGTAAGAAATATTATGACTAAGATAATGCAGAATAAATTATCATTAGCCTTCAACAATGTTAAACTGATAAAATACAATAGACATCAAGTTTAACTGCAGCGGAACAAGCAATCCATTAAAAGAGTCAAGTAGAAAATAAACTCTACTATCTTTTATGATTTAAAAAGTTTTTCAACACTGTGATCGCTGGGACTCAGCTTAATAAAATAATCCACATCATCGAATCACCCCTACACTACGACCAAGGATATTCGTTTATTCATTAATGGTCATGATCATGCCAACAATTGTCCATCAACGCACTACGGGCCAATGAGGACTTTTACCACATCATTTGTAACATTACGGTCATGATTATACCGAATAATCCTTGGTCATAATCATACCAAGTCCATCTATGCACTACAGGCCACAGATGACTTTTAACATTTTATAAAGATGAGGATGATGACAATGATATAAGAATTCAATAAAACAAGTTCAAGAATTAATTTATCCAAGAATTAACAACGTCCAAATTGTCAACATGATACTGCTTTGTGAAGTAAAATTTAAGAATGCTTAGAAGAATATTTTCATGAAAAGATACTGGATGAACCGCAATTATCAAGGATATTCCACTAATTTCATGGAGTATAGAAGTTAAAACTTAACCAACTGAGTATAGTAAAGAATGGAATAACAAAACAAATCACCCGGCATGCGATAGACCGCACAGACAGGTTATTCCAACAGAATAATAAATAATGAAACCAGGTCCGGCATAAACGCACAGACAGAATATTCTGACAGAATAATAAATAATGGAACCAGGTCCGGTGTAAAACACACAGACATGATGTTCCAACAAAATAATAACAAGATGGAACTAGGTCCGGTGTGAAACACACAGACAGGATGTTCCAACAGAATAATAATAAAAACGGAACCAGGTCCGGTGTAAAACACACAGACAGGATGTTCCAACAGAATAATAGTAAAAACGGAACCAGGTCCGGTGTAAAACACACAGACAGGATGTTCCAACAGAATAACAGAAGAATGTCACCAAGTATAGGGTAGACCGCGTATACAGGTTATTCCAACAGAATAATAAATAATGAAATAACAATAGTTCTCTTCATGAATAAGAAAGAATAACACTCCTTACCATTTTAAAGAAGAGCTGAAATAAGGAAGTAGTTAAGTAGCAGAATACTCTTTTTCTCTCTCTCTCTATAGTTTCTCTCTATAGTTTCTTTCTCTAGAGTTCAGTTAATTCGTAAGAAATCATGAAGAAATGAGCTGCTATTTATAGAAAACTAGAATGCATAGTAACTAATCCATGAACGGTCCAGATAGATTACTTTAATCTGACGGTCCATATTTAAAGAAAAATCTTTTAAATAAAATAAAATATATTCTATTTATATAATAACTTTAATAAAGTATTTTGTTTTATACAAAAAGATGTTTCTATTTTATTACGTTAATAATACGAATAAAACAAAACGTCATTATCGCAAAATAATTCATATTATTAACTGACAATAATTGAATCAAACTGAGTGACTTCTCACATAATCATTAATAATCAATACCGTGTGCTACTATGCAACCACACGTATTACTGTACTTTTACTACCGAGTAGTTCAACAGTATCAATGGTAAAACTTCCGCCGTTATTTTTAATAAAATATTTTTGTCGTTTTCTCAATCCGACAATAATTCCGTTGTGGGGTCCACCAATGATTGTGTCGTTGTACGAATATTTCCTGTTAAAACGAATATTCCCCGACCAATCGAATATTATATAACAACTTGCGTACTTTGCAAAATTTATAAGTATTACCCACAACTATAACATTATATCAAATTAACTCCATAATATTTAAAAATGATATTTATAGAAAATTCATCTTTATTTATAAAAGTTAGGGTCTTACAACCTCCCCTTCTTATGAAATTTCACCCTCGAAATTAGGGTACGTACCTGGTATGTCGAAGAGGTAAGGATACCTTGATTTCATTTTAGATTCTAACTCCCAAGTCATTTCCTCAACGTCGTGGTTTCTCCACAAAACTTTGAGTTGAGGTATAACCTTGGAGCGTAGAATATGTTCCTTCTTATCTAAGATTTGAACAGGAACTTCTTCATACGTCAAATCCTCTGCTATTTCGTCCGGTTCTAACTCAATAATGTGGTTCGGGTCTTCGACATATTTGCGTAACATGGATATGTGAAAAACGTTATGAACACGAGACATACTTGGCGGTAAAGCGAGTCTATAAGCCACAGTTCCTACTCGATCGAGGATTAAAAATGGACCGATGAATCGAGGATTGAGCTTTCCTCTTTTTCCAAATCTTGTAACTCCTTTCCATGGAGCAACACGTAAGAACACATGATCTCCTATATCAAATTCTACGTCCTTTCGATGAAGATCAACATAACTCTTTTGTCGATCTTGTGAGGTTTTTATACGTTGTCGGATCGTTTAAATCTTTTCTGTAGTCATACGTACCAACTCCAGTCCCAACAACGTTGCTTCACCCACCTCATCCCAGCATACTGGAGAACGACATTTTCTACCATACAATGCTTCGAATGGAGCCATGCCAATACTTGTTTGATAACTGTTGTTGTAGGAAAACTCCACCAATGATAAGAACTTGTCCCAACTTCCCTTGAAGTCAAAGACACAGAGTCTTAATAAATCTTCTAGAGTTTGAATAGTCCTCTCTGATTGTCCGTCCGTCTGAGGATGATATACCGAACTAAATCATAAATCAGTGCCCATAGCTTTTTGTAAACTAACCCAAAATCGTGAAGTGAATCTTGGGTCTCGATCAAAAACTATGGATACTGGCATACCATGCAGTCTTACAATCTCGTTTATGTATATACGAGCAAGACGTTCAAGTGTATAAATTTCTCGTATCGGTAAGAAATGAGCAGACTTGGTCAATCAATCAACAATGACCCAAATCGCATCTATACCTTGAGAAACCTTAAGAAGATCGGTAACAAAATCCATGGTAATGTGCTCCCACTTCCATTCTGGAATTTTAAGTGGTTGCAATGGACCTTTTGGTACTTGATGCTCCGCTTTGACTCGTTGACAAGTTAGACACCTTGAGATAAACAACGCTATCTCTCTCTTCATATTACTCCACCAAAATGTATGACGAAGATCATGATACATTTTGGTACTTCCAGGATGGATTGCAAACGGTGTGTTGTGCGCCTCCATCATGATTTCATACTTTAAATCAGGGTTGTTAGGAACACAAAGTCTGGAGTTGACTCGAAGTATTCCTTCTTCATCGATTCTTGCTTTCGGCATAGTACCTTCTTGCACTTTCTTCCTCATACGCATCAGCTCCAGGTTTGTAGCTTGAGCAGCTTTAACTTTATCGATTAAAGTTGGTTCTACTCGTATATTTGCCATCATCACATGGGTCCTTGGAGTCTTTAACTCTATCTCCATCCTTTGCAAGTCACACAAAATGGGCCTTTGTGTTGATAATATTGCACTCATACTTGCATATGATCTTCTACTCAATGCGTCAGCTACCACATTCGCTTTTCCAGGATGGTATTGAATGGTATGATCATAATCTTTCAACAGTTCAAGCCAACGTCGTTGTCGCATGTTGAGTTCCTTTTGAGTGAAGAAATATTTAAGGCTTTTATGATCCGTAAAGATCTCCACCTTCTCCCCATACAAGTAATGCCTCTAAATTTTAAGTGCAAAGACAACAGCTGCCAACTCTAGATCATGAGTAGGATAATTCCTCTCATATTCCTTGAGTTGTCTTGATGCATAGGCTATGATTTTTCCATGTTGCATGAGAACGCATCCCAACCCTTTGCTCGAAGCATCACTGTAGATGACAAATCCCTTCGAGCCAGATGGTATTGTTAGAACAGGTGCTGAAATGAGTCTCATCTTGAGTTCTTGAAAACTCTGCTCACATTCTTCGCTCCAACCGAACTTTGTATCTTTCCAAGTCAGCTGAGTTAATGGAGTAGCGATTCAAGAAAATCCTTCCACGAATCTCCGATAATAACTAGCTAAACCAAGAAAGCTACGTACTTCGGTCATTGATTTAGATTGCTCCCAGCTTTGAATAGCTTCAATCTTTGTCGGGTCAACCGATATTCCACGACTTGATACTACGTGCCCAAGGAATGCTACCTCCTCTAGCCAGAACTCGCATTTCTTCAACTTGGCATAAAACTTGTATTCACAAAGCTTTTGGAGTACCAGCCTCAAGTGTTGCTCATGATCTTCACGACTTTTGGAATAAATAAGGATGTCATCAATAAAGACGACCACAAAGTGATCCAAATATTCCTTGAATACCTGGTTCATCATATCCATGAAGGCAGTAGGAGCATTAGTCAATTCAAAGGACATGACTAAGAATTCATAATGCCCGTACCGAGTTCTAAAAGCCGTCTTTGGAATATCCTCAGTTCTAACCTTCAGCTGATGATATCCAGAACGAAGATCGATCTTCGAAAAGAATTGTGCTCCTTGCAACTGGTCAAACAGGTCATCAATACGTGGCAATGGGTACCAGTTTTTGATGGTGACATGATTCAACTCCCGATAATCAATACAAAGTCGCATACTTCCATCTTTCTTCTTCACGAATAGCATAGGAGCACCCCAAGGAGAATTACTAGGACGGATAAAGCCAATGTCTAACAATTCCTACAGTTGGATCTTTAACTCCTGAAGTTCAATAGGAGCCATTCGATATGGGGCTTTGGAAATGGATTTTGTACCGGGTTCAAGGTCGATACAAAATTTAATTTTACGCTCTGGGGGTACGCCAGGAAGTTCTTCAGGGAATACGTCAGGGAATTTATTAACAATAGAAATATCATTCAAAACTGACCTATTTTTGTTTAGATCCGTGACATGAGCTAAGAAAGCTTGACATCCGTTTTTCAATAAATGAATAGCTTTATGGATTGAGATGACAACGATTGATTTTAATAGTTTGGTTGCTTGAATTCGCATAATAGGTCGATTAGGAATATGAAAGCTAACAACCTTATGAAAACAATCAATTTTTGCGTGATGAGTAGTTAACCAATCAATCCCTAGAATCACGTCAAATGCAAGTATTTTTAATGAAATCAGATCGACAGGTAATGTGTGGGTACCAACTTGAACCAAACAAGACTTATAAACCGTGGATGTAATGAAGGTTTCTGCCAATGGAGTTTTAACAGATAAATCAAAGTCTAATTTCTCCGGAGTCAAATTTAATCGATGAGCGCAAGTAGAAGAAATAAAAGAATGGGTAGAATCGGTATCAAATAAAGTATAGACTTCGTTAGAGTTTATGATAAGCTTACTCGTGATGACCTCATTCGGGTTCCTTGCTTTCTGGGAGGTCACAACAAACGCTCTTCCTTGCACTACCGGTTTTGACTTTTCTGGGATGGCTTTTGGTGTCTCCATCTTGGCTGAACTTGTTTTTGGTAAACGACAAAATCGAGCTAAATGATCTTCTCTTCCACAATTATAACATGCTTTAGACGGCATCGCGCAGTTTGGACTGATGTGCCCCTCCCCTCCGCATTTGAAACATATGATAGGTGGTCGTTCTCCTTCCTTAACAACGGGTGCTGGTGCTGACGTCTTTCAATCATTGTTGAATCTCCTCTTCTTGAAATGACCATTCTTATTGTTTTGGCCCTGATTACCACCGAAGTGGTTACCATTTCTGGCCTGTTGATTCCCTCAACGCTTGTTGTCACCGCTTCGATGACTGCTCTCATTGGTATTATCATTTTACCGACTGCTCTCTTTTGGATGTGTTGACTCGTTATCGCGCTCCACTAACTGAGCCCTATTCACAACATCTGAATACAAACACAGTTTATGAGAAATAAGATGTTGACGTATCTCAGGTTTCAAACCTCGCAAAAACATTCGCGTCATTCGCTCTTCATTATCCACCAAGTGGGACGTAAACCGGGATAACTTAGCAAATTTAGCCTCATACTGTGATACGGTCATATTATTCTGCTCCAATTTGATGAACTCCACCTCCTTCATGTGACGAACACTTTCGGGAAAGTATTTTTCATTGAACAGCTCTTGGAACTTCTCCCAAGATATCTTCAGTGCGGCAGGTTAAGTACGCTTAATCGATTTCCACCAGTAATCTGCCTCTCCTCGCAACATAAAGGAGGCAAAGGGAACCTTTTGCTCCTCGGAGCATCCCAAGACATCAAATATCTTGGTAATTTGCTTTATCCATGTTTCCGCTATAAGCGGTTTTGGCTCTCCCTTAAACTCTGGTGGTCCCAGCTCTTTGAACTGTTTAGCGGTAACCGTCCGAGAGTTTTCAGTGTTTCCACTTATATTTTGGACAGGAGCCGCTCTCGTCTGCTGTTGCATGAACTGCATAAAGTTTATGAACATTCCATCATTCATCATCTGGTCAGTGTTGTTGTTTGTATAAGGATTGTTACCTTCCTGATGCACATTATCCTAATTATTGATATGTGGTGAATCAACAGTCGCCTGTGCTCCATTGTTATTATCAACATTCTCATATGCCATTTTCAGATACAGCCACAAAATAAAAGTTAATTGATATGTCATATATTATCCTTATATTATGACCGACCAATTAAATACCATGCAAATAAACTTAGGTAGGTCATACTAACGAAGGAATTCCCCGTCTCTCCCCTCCTAATTCTATTCTCACATCTTAGCCAGGGATCATATCCCTAAGCTCTGATACCAACTGTGACGCCCCCAAAATTAGGTATACATCACCCATCTTGGGTCGTCAGATACATAGTACAGAATACAAATACAACTTACTAATACAACTGTCGTGTACAATACGACAAAACATAAACTGTGAGTTTGAATACAAATATTATCTTCTAGAGAGTATTCATACTCAAAAGGAGTCCTCATTACATTTATTAACACACTATTACATAAAATAGTGAGGACTACTAACTAATACTATCATTCGGACCATCATTCCGTTCCCCGACTTGCCCCAGCTACGTTCTCATTTCCTGAAGAGAACAGTGAAAGAAAGGGTGAGCTCAACTAGCCCAGTAAGAAATATTATGACTAAGATAATGCAGAATAAATTATCATTAGCCTTCAACAATGTTAAACTGATAAAATATAATAGACATCAAGTTTAACTGCAGCGGAACAAGCAATCCATTAAAAGAGTCAAGTAGAAAATAAACTCTACTATCTTTTATGATTTAAAAAGTTTTTCAACACTGTGGTCGCTGGGACTCAGCTTAATAAAATAATCCACATCATCGAATCACCCCTGCACTACGGCCAAGGATATTCGTTTATTCATTAATGGTCATGATCATGCCAACAACTGTCCATCAACGCACTACGGGCCAATGAGGACTTTTACCACATCATTTGTAACATTACGGTCATTATTATACCGAATAATCTCTGGTCATAATCATACCAAGTCCATCTATGCACTACATGCCACAGATGACTTTTAACATTTTATAAATATGAGGATGATGACAATGATATAAGAATTCAATAAAACAAGTTTAAGAATTAATTTATCCAAGAATTAACAACGTCCAAATTGTCAACATGATACTGCTTTGTGAAGTAAAATTTAAGAATGCTTAGAAGAATATTTTCATGAAAAGATACTGGATGAACAGCAATTTCAAGGATATTCCACTAATTTCATGGAGTATAGAAGTTAAAACTTAACCAACTGAGTATAGTAAAGAATGGAATAACAAAAGAAATCACCCGGCATGCGATGGACCGCGTAGACAGGTTATTCCAACAGAATAATAAATAATGGAACCAGGTCTGGCGTAAACGCATAGACAGAATATTCTGACAAAATAATAAATAATGGAACCAGGTCCGGTGTAAACCACACAGACAAGATGTACCAACAGAATAATAACAAGACGGAACCAGGTCCGGTGTGAAACACGAAGACAGGATGTTCCAACAGAATAATAATAAAAACAGAACCAGGTCCGGTGTAAAACACACAGTCAGGATGTTCCAACAGAATAATAGTAAAAACGGAACCAGGTCCGGTGTAAAACACACAGACAAGATGTTCCAACAGAATAATAATAAAAACGGAACCAGGTCCGGTGTAAAACACACAGACAGGATGTTCCAACAGAATAACAGAAGAATGTCACCAAGTATAGGGTAGACCGCGTATACAGGTTATTCCAATAGAATAATAAATAATGAAATAACAACAGTTCTCTTCATGAATAAGAAAGAATAACACCCCTTACCGTTTTAAAGAAGAGCTGAAATAAGGAAGTAGTTAAGTAGCAGAATACTCTTCTTCTCTCTCTCTATAGTTTCTCTCTATAGTTTCTCTCTCTAGAGTTCAGTGAATTCGTAAGAAATAATGAAGGAATGAGCTGCTATTTATAGAAAAATAGAATGCACAGTAACTAATCCGTGAACGGTCCAGATTGATTACTTTAATCTGACGGTCCATATTTAAAGAAAAATCTTTTAAATAAAATAAAATATATTCTATTTATATAATAACTTTAATAAAGTATTTTGTTTTATACAAAAAGATGTTTCTATTTTATTACGTTAATAATACGAATAAAACAAAACGTCATTATCGCTAAATAATTCATATTATTAACTGACAATAATTGAATCAAACTGAGTGACTTCTCACATAAGTATTAATAATCAATACCGTGTGCTACTATGCAACCACATGTATTACTGTACTTTTACTACCGAGTAGTTCAATAGTATCAATGGTAAAACTTCCGCCGTTATTTTTAATAAAATATTTTTGTCATTTTCTCAATCCGAAAATAATTTTATTGTGGGGTCCACCAATGATTGTGCTGTTGTACGAATATTTTCTGTTAAAACGAATATTTCCCGACCAATCGAATATTATATAACAACTTGCGTACTTTGTAAAATTTATAAGTATTACCCACAACTATAACATTATATCAAATTAACTCCACAATATTCAAAAATGATATTTATAGAAAATTCATCTTTATTTATAAAAGTTGGGGTCTTACATTGTCGGTGCAGATCCTCCCTTGTATAGGCCTGACATCCCTCTTGGCGGAGATTCAGTGACTCATGAGGAGTTACATCAGGTGGATAGGATTGATGATGTAGACATAGACACCATTATCTTCTTCTTATGTGTATTCTCGCTATATCTTTTGATAGGCCTCTGTTAGATAATGGGTGGTTGTGCCCCATTCTCGTTATATCTTTTGATAGGCCTCTGTTAGTCGTAGGGCATCTGTGCCCCATTTCCCTGTATTTTTCAGTTGTACAGAGGTGATGTATTTAGATGATGATGTACTTAGGAATGCATGTACTGTTTTCCATTCCCTACATCATACTGCCATCTATTATTTGTCATACATGTATTATGTCATGCATATGTATGTCCAGAGATATTTAGCATTAACCCCTAGATGGTCTTTATGATACGGCCCACACAGATGTCTTCTTCGACAGTCAGCCGTATTGATCATACCCCACCAGTATTGGTGGCCTCCCATCTGAGATCTTGGTATGATTGTGTATCCCCTTCAGACAGGGTGATTGTAGATAAGCTATTGCAACATTCCATGACCCTCCTGACGTTCCAGGTTCCATTGGGCTTTGTAGATGGCATGCTAGAGCATTGGGTACCGGAGAGGCAGGTTTTCCAGTTTGGGACCCATGAGTTGACTCCTACCTTAGAGGAGTATAAACGGTTGACGGCTTTGCCCATAGATAGGCCTTATGCTCGGATGGCTGTCAGAGATATGCGCTGACAGTTCATAACCCTCACTGGGTTACGGCAGAGAGTAGTACAGGATAAGATTACATATGGCCATGTATTGTCCCAGCATTTTTTGATAGACAGATTTGGCTCAGTAGAAAGTTACGTATGATACTCCTGGGATTTCACCACGCCAGAGGATCAGTGGCATGTGGCCAGAGTAGATGTACTCGTGATGTGCGTAGTGGCTTATTTGTAAATGCCACTATACTTAGATGAGCTGGATTGTCATGGAGGGTCAGACCATTATTCTGATGATTGTGGCAGAGACACTGAGGTCAGCCATGTATTGCCACACCTATCCTACAGGGGTGTTTATAGTCAGCTCGGTCTTGTTGTACATGTGGTTCATGTCACACTTGAGAACGTTTTGCACATTCTGACGGCATGGGTATTATTTTTCCCATGAGATAGCCATGTCTTACTCCTTTCAGCCATCGGAGTGTGTAAATGCTGCATCTTAGTCAGTATTCTTGGCAGGGATTGGAGATCCATTTGACATTCTGCTGTGTTCAGGGCTCAGTTCACCCTATAGCTTCATTACTCATGCACTGGGCATGGATTATCTCCCTCTGGCTGGTTTGAGGGGCATGACCACATATTACCCACTAGTCGTGATGTCACAGTTTGACCAGTTTCAAGAGGTGCATCCTTTTGAGGGGGCGTCGGGTCAGTGTTTAGCTTCTCTCCATTTGTCAGCAGAGGACAAATCCAGGGTGTATGCCTGTTAAGATCAGTGTAAGAGTGATGAGTTTTTTGTTAGCCATCTGGGCGATTCGATAAAGTATTCTGCGTGGGTGGAGACAGAGACTACATCGGCTACGGTAGTATCCACAGTGCCGAAGATTGATTCAGATGGTGGAGAGCCCATGGAAGACATTGATTCTCACACCGAGGAGGAGCCATTCATTGGATCGCCAACGGCTCTTATAGATTCTCCCAGTACGAGTGCTACTGTAATTTAGCATTCTGAATAGTACCTAGAGCATAGTCTTCATCTGATGACCTTTGAGAGAGATCAGGCTAGGGCCTTGATGTTGATAGCTCTTGATGGGAGATACGTCGCTCTATCAGAGAGAGACGAGGCATTAGCTCATAGAGATGACGCTATTGCTGAGTGGGATGAGGCCATATCATTTAGAGATGCAGTGATTATGCAGTGGGATAGCTTTATTTGCCTGAGATATCACTTTTATAGATAGTACTGTAGTGAGGTCCCTTACTTCTGGCATCATTACAGAGTTGAGCACATATATTGATGAGTATAGTGCCACCATGCAGTTGGCTATAGACCTGTTGACTCGTGTAGAGACCCTTGAGTAGGAGATCACAGCGTTACCTCCTTCTTCTAAGAGGGATACCATGCTAGGCTTGATATCCCGCATACACACTGACTTGTAGATGGGCTTGTATTTTCCTGCATAGACTAGCATAGCTATTTTGTCATGTACAGTACACATTGTATATATCAAACAACATTATATATAGCAGGGAAACATATTTTGATCACTTCCCTTTTAGTTATGCCTTATTGCTTGCTTGATATTTGCATGTTTCTCCAGGAATTGTGATCTTGATGTATTCTGAACTCCTCCTTGATGGACAAACATTGGGATGTCTCAAGATCTTTTAGAATGGATCGTTGATCTGTGTGTATTCCCTACCTTCTTTGGTGTCTTGGGACTAGTTTCTGTATGTAGATGTGGAGAGAAGTGTGGCTTTCCTCTCTGAGGTTGACCGCACCATAGATGGTCATCGATACTCCTTTGTATGGGGGAGCCCAGTTAGTTCCATCTCTTATGGATTGGTGTTTCTCTTTGAGGAATCAACCACATATTAGATGGTCGCCAATTCTCCCATTTACATGGGGAGGTCAGGTCGTTCCATCCCTTTGGTCCGAAGTCGATGGAGTGTGATGGATTGAAGGATTATCCCAGTACCATTGACAAGTTTTTGTATTTTGGTAGGGGGTAAGATCGAACCATGAATGGCTGCCTACGTACTCCTATTGAAGAGGAAATCAGGTCTGCGTAGTTCGAACTTGGTGTATAGGTTTAACGCTGTATGTGGCAAAGGGGTGTAGAGATGTTTTTGTTTTTGTTTTTGTAGTGAGAAGGGTGTAGAAATGTTTTTTTTATTTTATTGCGACCGGACCATATAAAATGGCTGCCTACGTACTCCCCTGTATTGTGGAGATCAGGTTGGCATAGTTTGGCCCACGTACAGGGCGGTTTGTAACCGATAAGTTTAATCCCATGTACATGATAAACTGAAGGTGTGAAGGGTTTAATCCTTGGTGGGATAACCTGAAGGTGTGAAAGGTTTTGAAAACCTGCAAGGAGTGAAGGATCTGGTGATCTGAAAAAAACCAGGCTGCTGGTTGGAAAGTGTGTTTGTCCCTAATGGGGGCAAATGTGTGTGAGGAAAGTTATATGTAATGAAGGTTTCAAAAACCTGAATTGACTGGGGATCTTGTGATCCATAACCAGGATGTTTGCTTGATGGTAACTTCAGATATAGTACCGTTTCACGGTGTTTGTGTTAATGAGTTACGAAAATTCATCGCCATCCACTTGTAATCTGAGAGTGCCTCCTATCAATACCTCCTTAACAACAAATGGGCCTTCCCAATTCGGGGCAAATTTTCCTTTGGATTGATCTTGGTTGTCAATGATCTTCTTCAAAACCAAGTCATGTTGTTTAAACTGCCGTAGCCAGACTTTTCTGTTGTAGGATCTAGCGATCCTTTGTTGATATAATTGACCGTGGAAGATAGCAACGGCTCGCCTTTCGTCTATTAGAGACAGTTAGTGATACCTATCTTGTAACCATTGGTCCTCATCCGGCAGAGCATCTATCAACACTCTGAGGGATTTCATTTCCACTTCTATGGGGATCACTGCTTCCATCCTATAGGTTAATGAGTAGGGGGTTACCCCAGTGGAAGTGCACATTGATGTTCTGTAGGCTAACAGAGTCAGAGGCAATAAGTCAGGCCATCCTTTGTGATTGGCGGACATCTTTTGCATGATCTTCTTGATGTTCTTATTAGCCGCTTCAACAGCACCATTCATCTTTGGACGGCAGATGACGGATTTGAGATGTTTGATGTGGAATTTAATGCATAACTCCTCCATCATTTTTTGTTGAGGTTCTTAGCATTGTCGGATACAATTACCTCTGGTTGTCCATATCGACAAATGACATTATTTCTGATGAAAGCAATGCTAACTTCTTTTGTGACCTTAGGGAAGGAGGCTGCTTCTACCCATTTTGTGAAGTAGTCGATCATGGTGAAGATAAACCGATGCCCATTACTAGCTCTATGCTCGATGGGCCCGAGCACGTCCATTCCTTACACTAAGAAAGGCCAGGGTGAACTCATATTGTGGAGCTCCCTTGGAGAGGCATGGATAGCATTCCCATGAATTTGGCATTGGTAACATCTCTTGATGTGATCATCACAGTCAGCTTTGAGAGAGAGCCAGTAATGCCCCATTCTTAGGATCTTCTTTACAAGTAGGGGGCCGCTCATGTGTGGGTCACATACTCCACCATGGATTTCATTCATGAGCCTCCGAGCTTGGTCCTTGTCAAGACATTTGAGGAGACCTATTCTTGCATCTCTTTTATAGAGTGCATCTCCGCTCAGGTAGAATTTCATAGCGAGTCTATGGATCCGCCTTCTTTCAGTCGGACTCGCCTCAATGGGTGTAGATCCATCTTGTAAGTACTCCTTGATATGCTGATACCAAGGGTGATGGATGGGAGGTAGCTCATTCGATACTTCTCCAATGTAATTTCCATAGGCCGATGCCTTTTGTTGGGCAACTATGAGGGTCGACATGTTTTCCTTGTCAAGTATGTTGATCAAGGAGGCCAAGGTTGCTAGTGCATCCGCAAAGTCATTCCTATTCCTAGGAATATGGAGGAAGGATATTTCTTCAAACTCTGAGGCCATTTGTAGAACCTGCCGATGGAAAGGCAACAAATGTAACTCTTTGGTGTGATAGATTCCTGTGGTTTATCTGATTACCAATTCAGAATTCCCAAAGATAGTTAACCGTCTGATGCCCATTAATTGAGGAAATTTTAGCCCCATGATACAGCCTTCATACTCAGCTTTGTTGTTGGTGTTGGCAAACTGTAATTTGGCGGCGATGGGATGCTGCTCCCCCGTCTTGGATACTAAAACTGCTCCGGCTCTAGAGCCTGCCATGTTTACAGCTCCATTAAAATACATCTTCCATGATTAGTGTGTATCATCCTGATGGTGTTGCTAAACTGTCATTACCCCTTCATCGGGGAAGTTTGTTTCCAAGGGTTTGAAATCCCCTGAAGGTGCGGCGGTCAGTTGATCCACAATTTCTTGACCTTTGACAGACTTTTGCATCACGTAAACGATGTCAAATTATTGTAGGATCAACTTCCATCTAGACAGTAGGCAATTCAGTATGGGTTTACTGAACACATACTTAAAAGGATCCACGCAGAATATGAGATGGGTTGTGAGACCATGGAGGTATTGTTGTAACCTCATGGAAGCCCATGCTAAAGCACAACAAGTTTTCTCAATCAAAGTGTACTTGTGTTCACTGCTGCTGAATCTTTTGTTGAGGTAGTAGATATCTCGCTCTTGGCTTCTATCGTTTTTCTGTCCCAGCATGCAGCCCATGTCATTGTCATTGATGGATAGGTACATGAACAGGGGAACATCATCCCTCGGTGGTACCAAAATAGGAGCTTTGGCTAGCTGCTCTTTGATTATAAGGAAGACCTTCTGGCACTCATCATTCCATTTCATGGAGGAGTTCTTCCTTAACAACTTGAAGATAGGCTCACAGGTTGCTGTGAGTTGGGAGATGAATCTACTAATGATGTTGATTCTTCCCAAAAATCCTTGTATTTCCTTCTCTGTCTGAGGAATGGGCATTTTCGTAATGGACTGGATTTTGGTGGGATCTAGCTCAATCCCCTTGTGGCTGACTAGGAAACCTAGCAACTTGCCTGATTTGACGCCAAAGGCGCACTTGGCTGGACTCAACTTCAAATTGTACTTACGTAACCTGTTGAAGAGCTTTCTGAGATGGTTTAGGTGGTATTCCTCCCTTTGGGACTTGACAATGATGTCATCCACATAGATCTCTATCTCTTTGTGCATTAAGTCATGGAAAAGAACCATCATGACTCACTGATAGGTAGCTCTGGCATTGATGAGGCCGAATGACAACCGTCTGTAGCAAAAGATTCCCCAAGGAATGATGAATGCAGTTTTCTCACGATCCTCTTCAGCAACCATGATTTGATGGTACCCCGCAAAGCAATTAGCAAAGGAGTACATATCATATTGAGTTGTATTATAAATGAGTATGTGGATGAATGGCACGAGAAAGCTATCTTTGAGACAAGCTTTATTCGAGTCCCAGTAATCCACGCAAACTCGAACTTTCCCTCCCGGTTTGGGCACGGGGACTATGTTGGATAGCCATTCAGGGTACGTTGAAACCATGATGATGCCTGCTTGAAATTGTATCACAATTTCTTCTTTAACTTGTAAACTCCACTCAGGTTTTAATCGTCTGAGCTTCTGCCTGACTAGCTTGAATCCCTCTTTGACGGGGAGGCGATGAATAACAATGTCAGTAAACAAACTGACCATGTCTTCATGAGACCATGCAAACACATCCTGGAATTGGGTCAATAGAATAACCATGTCATTCCTTTGGTTTGGAGTGAGGTTCGTACCAATATGGATTTGTTTGGGGTTTTCTAAGGTTCCGAGGTTAAAAGAGGTAGTTTGATAAAGATTTGGATTAGGTTTGTCTTCGATCCATTCTTTAATCTCCTGAGGTAACTCAATGTCCTCTTGTATTTCCATCAAGTCGGAGTCCAACTTTACATCAAAGTTTTAGTCTTTGTGGAGAAAAGGCACCTCATCAGCAAGTATAGGCACATCTAACTTTAGAGTCCTGAAACAAAAATGCTTTCACTTAAATATATGAAACTATTTAATCATACAAAGTGTTAGCATATAATGACAAAACAACTGCTAATACTGTACAAAAAGTAAGCAGTTATTGTTATCTACAGGGCAAAGGGAGTTTTGCCCTTTTTACCCTCGTCGGCAAATGTAAGGAGTGCTGCTCCAATTGCCAATGGTGAAGTCCTGGTGGACCGCCGTGATGGAGGGGTTGTTGTCATCCTCCATATCCTGAATGATGACCATGATATCTGGGCAATCATTGTTTGGGGTGATTCTATTTATACTGTCCGTATGGACGATGATGTGTATGTTTGATAAGCGCCTGACAATGTCCTACTTACACCTCTGATCCATTTCCTCCGTCTCTGGATCTGGTATCAAGAACTCTTTCCCTTTGACCGGTATCGGCTTAGGGAATAATATAGGCACACATGTGCAGGAACCTTTACTGAAGTCTGCATAGATTTAGCTCTTGTAGGTGCAGGCAATCGCTGCATGGCTAAAAATGAAGGAACATGTTTGTGTTTGTGAGGATTCCTGTTGCTGGAGCTAGCAGAATAGCCTAGTTCGGCTGTCCTTGTTTGACTGAGAACCTGAATTGGGCGCTTGATGCCCTGATGGTCTTTGCCCAACCCTTGTCCAGGTTGATAGCCCAAAGATAACATTTTTTGGCTTACCGACATTACCTCGACGGAAACTCTGGGTATCAGAGGTGGTGCCCTAATGGGATGGTAGTGAGTGCTACTCACCTCTAGGGCATGGAAGCTGACAGGCTCAACTTCTGAATGAAATTGATGAGTGGGATATCACCTTGTTCAAGACATTCTGGCTTAGTATTAATAGTGACTAGGTTATTGTTAATGATGTATTTAAGCTGCAGATGAAGGGTGGAAGGGACGGCTCCAGCCATATGAATCCATGGTCTTCCCAAGAGCAGGTTGTATCATGTAACTATTTTGAGCACATGAAAGGATACGCAGAATGTTTGTGGACCAATCTCCATAGGTAGTTCAATCTCCCTGACAGCATTTTGTAGGGATCTGTCGAAAGCTTTGATAATTGTATGGCTTCTTCAGACTCTATTGAGATTGATATTCATCTTTTCAAAGGTGGCAAAAGGGTAGATATTCAAGGAGGACCCTCCATCTATCAATACTCTTACGACCACGTATCCGGATGACATAACCGCTATGTGAAACGGCTTGCAATGACTAGTCCCTTCGGGCGGTATGTCATCATCAGTGAAAGATATCACATTATTATTAAGAATGTGATCAACCAGGTGATGGAACTTTTCGACATCCACTGATTTTGGTAAATGAGCTTCTTCTAGAACTCTCAGTAATACCTTCAGGTGATCCTCTAAGGAGAATACCAAATCTAGTATGGAAACCTGTTGTGGAGCTTCTTTCAAGCTTAAAACCACCTTGGCTTCATAATGCCCCATTGTACGGAGGAATTATTCAATCTTCTCCATGGGAACTTTCCCCTTTGATTTGATGGCGGGCTTCATCACCCGTTAGGGAAGATACAGTGGATTCTCTTTCGACACTACAATAGTTGTGTGGGATGTGGATCCTTCAACCTCTCCATAATTCCATGGAACTTTCTGTAGGCTGACAACAGGATATTATGGTCTGAATGGTATGATGATTGGCTCTGGCACAGCCACTTTCAAAGGAATTTTAATACCCTTGAGCTGAATAGGTTGAATTTTATATGAGGGGGTAGCTGAATCTGTATCAGAAGATATAACCGCTACGACTTCCTTCCACTTTGTAGGAAATGCATCCCTACTCTCCAGTGATACATCATCGTTGTCTATCATTTGTAGGACACCGCTGTCAATTAGATTCTGAATAAGGTGGCAGAGTGCCCAACATTCTTCATTGTTGTGACCGCGAGAGTGGGAGTGATATTGGCACACTCCATTGAAATTAAACTGTCTTAAACGAGGGCTGATTGGAGGTAGCAGAGCTGTGATTCTTCCTTCATTGATCAGTATCTAAAATATCTCTTCCATCGGTTGGCCCAGGTATATAAATTCCCTTTTGTTGGCTACGTCCCGATGGCCTTTGGCATTTGCTCTTTTTGTAATTTTATCCTCCAGTTTTTCATTTTCAAGAGTACGCGGTGGAGTGTTTGTAACAAGAGGAAGGAGGCTAGCATGCTCCTGGCTGAATAATTGACGTTTGACTTGGTGCTGATGGACCACCAGTTCTACCAATTGGTTGACTTGCTCACGCAATGCCTTCATTTTCTGTTGCATCATAAACTGGAACTGTGCATAATCCCACTTGTCAGCACTGTCCTTACTGGTTTGGGAAGATCCAACAATGGAATGGGACATCTGTCCTCTACTCTAATTAATCATCTTAACCTCCTCTTCTTTGTGTTGAGGAAGAGGGTTGTCTTGCACATGTGGTTGGTCGGGTTTAGTCCCCACAATCTCACCATTGTCAATTAAATCCTGAATCTTGTGCTTCAAGGCCCAGCAATCCTGGGTATCATGGCCTGGAGATCCAGCATGATAAGCACATTTTCGACTAGCATTGAAACCCTTCCCACTCGAGTTGGCCGGTGGAAGAAGATGGGAAATTTTTTCTGAGTTGTTAGAAGATTGAGAATGTTCTCGAGCGAGTCCCCTAAGGGTGTGAACACTCGAGTGCGTCTGACTTCTCCACCTTTTGGTAATGGAGGGTTTGAAGACTGAGCTGGAAAAGGGGAGTAGTTTCTCCTCTGAATAGGCAGATTTTGACTGCCTTTTTGCCCTTTTAGAATCAAGGAAACATCTTCCTCTTTCTTCTTATAGACCCTCCGGGGGTTGTTTCCATAACTTCCAGACTAGATATGCTCAGCTACAGCTTTGAGAGCGGTAAGGTCTTGAATCTTTCCGGACTTCAATCCTATCTCAGCCATTTCTCCATGTTTGATCATTTCAGAGAATGGTTTGCCAATGCTAGCTAAAACTCTCTCGTAGAAGGGAGCCTCTTGAATGTCTATGAAGGTTGTCACCATCTCAGACTCAGTCATAGATGGGACAACTTGAGCAGCTAGGTGCCTCCACCTTTGAGCATACTCTCTGAAAGACTCACTAGCTTGTTTCTTGACCTTGGTAATTTGGTATCGGTCAGGAGCCATTTGAGTTTGGAAACTGTACTGACTGAGAAACGCATGAGCTAGCTATAAATTTTTGAATTATCCAATTTGGTATACCATAATCTAGCTTCACAAGTCAGACTCTTCTGAAACAGCTGCATTCTGAGCTTTTCATCCTCGGCATAAGATCCAAGTTCCCCAATAAAGACTTTCAAATGTGTGTAAGGATCTCCCAACCCGTCATATTTTTTAAAGTCAGGAGTTTTGAATTTCTCTGGATAATGTACCCCATGGAATATACAAATGTATGCATATAAAACACTCCCATGTGTTCCAATTCCTTTGATAGACCGAATGGTCTCTTCCATTTGTAAGACATTTTTCCTGATATCACCGGTGTCTAAATCTTCTTTAAGATGGGTGTTTTCAGGAATTTTGTTGGTTGTGTCCAACTCAGGTGCGGGAATTTCTTTATCCGGACCATGATTTCGTCCATGTGCCGAGGATTCTATCTGTACGGGCATTCTTGGACCTTGAGTGGGCTTGTGTAGCTCTTTAAGCAGAACATCCAACTCTATAATTTGGTTGCTTAGTCCTTCGAACTCCTCGCAAGAGACGGGAGTAGGACTAGTTTGCCTAGATGAAGCCATGCTTGGTTGCAGGCTCGTTGCCTTTTTGGATTTTAAAAGGGTTACTGGACCAATTATACCCCTACAAAAAGACTTATGTAGTTTAGTCTTAGTGAACGTAGAAATATTACATGATGTGTCCATTTTTAGGAGCATTGTCCTGCGAAACGGATGTTAGTTTGACAAGATAGTATGTCAGGTTTTGATATGCATGTACACATTTTCCTCATATTTTCCATTAAATTGAGATTGACATGGAAATGAAATTACAAGTAATTGAATTTACAAGTAATTAAAATGTGAAAGTATGAAGAGACTTTCCTCCACGTTTGGTTTATCAGAGGTTGGCCTATCTTAGGCTACTCTCGCGGATTTTTGGCATGAAGGTTCCCAAATCATCGCAATTTTTTCAATGAGAAGTTAATCAGGTCTTTCAACTAGAGCGAATTTGGGTAGTATCTTTCCTGAGCCTCGTTGGAATTAGTCTTCCTACAAGTCCAATAATCAAACATCGATAGGATAGCCTCTTGGTGGAGGAACCACACAACATACATTCACATACAACGTGTCTCACCGTATGGAAATGATGACATGTGCGGAGCATTAATATCACAAGCAGATATGGTGCGAAGCACTAAGTGCAATATGTAAATGCATTCGTACACATTCATTCAAATGTAAATGCAACATTCATACGCAAGCAGATAACAGTTTTGAAAAGTTTGTAATAGCGGCTTAAGCCCTCTTACTGGATGTCCCCAGCAGAGTCGCCACCTGTCGACGTCGAGATATTTATTTGTTCCTTTTTTGTTCTTGTCTTTTGGTGTTCTCATGTTAGGTGAGATTTATTTGAAAAAACAAGTTGTGAAAAGGTCCGACATGTATATGTCGACGATTGGACTGTAAGAGTAGCCAGTTGGTATTTTTAAATGGTTGCACCAACTCAACCGAGAAAAGGTTTACACATTGACCTAGTGATGTGACACTATTTGACTGGTCTGTGAAATCGAGATTCGTTAGGGTCCGGGAGCTTGATTATGCAGAGAGAAGGTGTTAGGCACCCCCCGACATCCGTGTTACCACGGTGACCGCCACTTTTCAATTTAACTGTTATCTGAATGTGTGTGTGTTTAGATCAATGTGCAATTATCTGGAAGTAATGCTATGCCTCGTTTGCACCTATATACAAAGGGGTTTGAATTTTGTATAAAAGTTCAATTTGAACAAGATATAGCAATGATGTTTTGTAAAAGATATTTTTTCAAACCCTTGTGCTCAATAATAATTGAGGCATTTGATACTTCCATTTTATTATGTGTTCGACTTAGGTGTACCTGCGGCAGCCGCAGATGTACTTATA
Organism: Panax notoginseng; assembly: GCA_016801055.1. Taxonomy (NCBI): domain Eukaryota; kingdom Viridiplantae; phylum Streptophyta; class Magnoliopsida; order Apiales; family Araliaceae; genus Panax; species Panax notoginseng. The sequence continues at coordinate 124,074,040 of CM029015.1, forward strand.
GCTGCCTGGGGTGCCCCGGGCTCAGCGGTCCCTACCGTCTTGAAGTACGTGCACGCGTGCAATGTGATGTCCTTTCGAACTTTCAGAACTTCAATCCGGGCATCCGATCGAGGTGTATAAGACCTTTTTCGGCATGTTGTTATCGAGAGCTACACAATGACATTGGAGTAGAGGTTGTACGAAGTCAGGAAGATGGGACCATACCCTGAGTCTTCAAGTCTTCAAATTATATCTAGTGTACTGTCCTGTGTAGTAGTCCCTCGGATTGGAGATATTTGGTTCTTGTAGGACATTCCTGTGTGTAATGTACAATACCAATATAATTCCTAAATTTCTTTTCTTCCATAAATTGTCCTAACACATTTTCAGTTAACCACATCTCAATGCATTAACTTAATATATCCATCCAATATTTAAATATATTGGCCCCCTTCTTTTATCAAACACTTATTATCCATAAAATATCTCAACTATCAAATCTTTTCATATATTATTACACTATGTAATATATTAAAATTCCCTTTTAATTTACGCATTCATTCCATTTTCTTTATGTCAAACACATATAATAATTCACCATCTTCTGTAAGTGAATTAATCCTTTCTATTTCCACACTACTGCCACACCAGGCAATATAATATTCTATAATATAACTTGATTAACCGATACTCATTCTAGGTTAATAAACTAGCGCGTATTCAATTCATGTTTTTGCTAACTTAATCCATTCATGGACAACTTAATCACCAACTAAGATTTTTATTACACATACGAGTCCTTAGTATTCATTTCTTAAAATTTAAATTCCACAAACTTACTCAAAACTCCCTATAGACCAGCGCAGCTGCGCTGATCATAAGCTTGAAAGTGGCGCAGTTGCGCCACCACAAGTCTAGATGCAGACAAGTTTTGCATTAGTAGAAATAGAATATACGCTCCTAAATACTTTTACATATACCTCATAAATGATAACTCATCTAAAATCAACCTCTTCTTTGATTCCACATCATCGATTACTATTTTCTTTAATAATTTAAATATCAAACTTCGAGTTTTAAATCTCTACTTTTCTCAACTATAAAATCTCATTTATAGTATTTCTTTCCACCAATAACACAAAATTCAAAATATAACACATATATAAATTCCTTTAATCTTCATTTCTCGTCGTGTATCAAATTACTTAATAATTTTCTAACTAATTTTTATTTAAAAGTATATCGATTTTCTTCTCTCGTCAACAACGTACATATATACAAGTCTAAACCTAGCACACATCGAGTCTTTAATAGTATTCAATATAGTACACTGAGTGGTTTCCCACAAACAACCAACAAATTAGTTTCTGTCTCGTCTACTCTATTTTCACAGTGAGTTAGATCGATCACTAATTCGTATATACCTCCACTCTCTAAAGGAATTGTTTAGCCCAGCTCATATTCATCCACCATTAATGTTACGGTCGCACTGCCTTAGACTTGATACTTACTCGTACATATACTCAAGAAATTGGTGATTATCAAAGATATTTAATGTCGTCAACTTACTATGATAAAATAATTTCACATAAATTATTTAATATCGATAGATAAATTTCTATCCATCTTCTTTACTTCGAATAACTTGCCTCTCCAATAAATAACAAATATATAATAATAATATATTTATTAAACACAGAAATCACTTATTGCATCATTTATATTACCCCATGCAACACAATACCACATATCTCACAACGCATATATACATATTCTTATTCGAACCCTTCTCATGCCTTAAGAATTTTATTTACTAAATTCTTATTTTAATAATTTCTAAAAATTTAGGTTCTTACATTGGCGATTTATCACCAGTTTGGAGTTCACATGTGAGAGGGTGCCCTTGGTGGCGATTATTTCCCCTTCTGTTGTTCGATCCCTGATAGGAGTTCCTCCTTCGACCCTTAAAGGTCATGCCGTTCATTCCGATCCTCTGAGTATTGATGCTGCCAGTTACGCTTTGACAGAGTCTCTTCCTGATGATTAGAGGGAGAGAGATTGCATTATGCGGCGCCTATTTTTGACTATCATCAAGGGTTGCTTCATTGCAGACAACTTCGCGGGGTAGATCAAATAGGGGATTTTGACTGGGGATCCTTTACCTTTGCATATTTCCTTCGCGGGATGTGTCTGCGCTCAAAGGGTGTCAACACCGTGTTTTTTCGTTTTATAATTTAGTTTACTACCCTTTATGTGATCTAGATTGACTTATCTTGCAAGGGTGTATTTTTAGAAAAGACCGACATAAATGTCGACGATTTGAAAAGTTTAATTTTAATGTGATTGGGCCAAATTAGACAGAGCCGCCAGTTGATATGAGGTTAAATGGATGTATCAACTCATTCGAGTTTTGAAAGGTTTTCGCAATATGGCCCAATATGTAAATCTATTTAATTGGACCGGAACTCAAGATTCATAGAGTTTGGGAATTTGCTTAAGCGAGGGGAAGGTGTTAAGCACACCCCGACTTTCGTGAAACACAGTTACCGCTACTTTTTCATTCCTTATGCAGTGTGTGTGTGTGTGTTTGAAAGCTTTTGATTTGAAAGTGCTTTATTTGAAAGTAGTGATATGCCTCTTTGGACCTATGTACAAAGGGTTTGATTTACATAAAAGTTCAGTTTTAACAGATATAACAAATATGAAAGCATGTAAAAGTGAGGTTTTAAAATCTGATTTTCAAACCCTTTTGCTCAAATAGGAATTGAGGCCTTTGATACTTCCTTTTATCTTGTATTAAGCCTATCTTTTGATCCTAGAAGCGGATTCGTTTGATTTTATTGAGATGTGAAGCATCTTTGGGGTGGTTTAGAACTTGGGGTTCTAATATCTTGATTTTTCCTAAGTCTATCCATCCCGATGCGATTTATATTTTATAAAATCTTCGTTAACTTGATTTGAAAATAATTTTAAGTGATGAAATGAAAAGTAAAAAATATATGGGTCAAGCTCCTTAGTGGCATGTAAGCCATCGAAGTAAGCCCGAGCACCACATACATTTTTTCACTATTTTGAGGCCTTAAATCTGTATCCCCGCTTTAAGGCCTCGGATTTACATAAGATTGCAAGCTGACATTTACAACTTAAACAAGTCTATTTTTGGAACCGAATCTAGATCCATTGATTGGATCATCAATCCTTTGTAGTTCTTAGGCTCACATGAAGATTTAAAGCTTGCACAATGAATATTTAAACCTATTATGTACAAATAACTAAAAACTTCACTAAATAAGTGATTTATTAATTAAATCCTTGAATACGATTAAACATGCTTCCTAGTTCCTCTAGATACAGATCTAGGGTCACGTGGATGCTAAATTTTTATAAAAAACTAGAAAGTAAACTAGATGTATACAGATCTGAGCCATTATAGCTTCTAGGTAGAAGTTTTACAACTTTTGAACCGGTTAAAAGTTAGATCTGACTAGATCTAGTATAGATCTAGTATAGACCTAGTCAATACAATGTAAATATTGACTATTTACTCAAAATAAATAGTTAAAAATCTAGATTTGTGCCATACAGAGGCAGATCTGTATATATATAGTACTTATATATATATAGTAAAGCAATAAAAAGAAGTTGATCTGAAGATATCTTATAGTTAGGCACGAGAATGGCTATTGAACGATTTTAGATACCTTTAGACTTGATTTCCGCCGGTTAAAACTTGATATGTTGTAGTTTATATGAATAGAAGTGTTTACATAAGAGATTTACAGTGTTTAAATAGATGAAAAGCTCCATTTCTCTCTTAAATACTCGGATTTTCACTCTCCAAGGCCCTCTCTTTCTTCTCTCTTTATGCTGAAATGAGCTACTGGGGGCTAATATATATAGACCTTGCCATCGGCGAGTCTACCTACGGCAGCCACATGTGGGTCATGCTATCTCAAAGTACATGTACCTTAATATATGCACAGGCATCTTGAAACCTTCATAGCTTGCAGTCCGGGAATCCTATGGAGGTGTGCCATATTATTCCAGAAAGTTCTTTCCAAGAACTACACAATGACATAGGGCTTGCCATTTTTCGAATCCAAGAAGATTGGTCCATGACCAGAATAGCATCTTCAGGCCTTCATAACCAGTCCGTTGAGCTGTCGCATGTAGTTTGCACTCGGGATTAATGTGATGGCTCTTAATAACTATGTTTATAGCTAGATGTCTGTGGTTTTATGTTGTGTTGTCAACATTCCACCTTTTCCCTCCCAGGGTTGTCTCCGGGGTTGAAGTGGCTTTTGGTTGTCCCTTGGGGCTGTCTTCGGGGTTTGACTGTTGTTGATTCTGCCTTTCCTTGGGGTTCTCTCCAAGGTTAATTTGATGTCCCACGGTGCTATCTTCGAGGTTTGACTTGATATCCCACGGGACTTTCTCCATGGTTTGAGGTTTACTGTAGTCCTCCAGGGCTATTTCGGGGTGTAAAAAGATATTTTTGCCCTTTTGCATGGTTAGTCCAATGAAAGAAAAAATTCAAGTGTCTACGGATGCCCCTTTTTATCATGTTTATGAAATGCAATGTAATAAACCTGATAAAGATTACTAGACACTTGAAATATGACTAGATACAACATAATTAATATGATGAAATGTAAATGGAATGGAATGATGCAATGCACATAAAATGATGTGATGCCTACGTTGGGACTGTCTAAAACGGTTGACTTTCTATCAGTGTTGCTGATGCTTACGCTAGTGTTGTCTCCAACGATTTGATTTCCTTCGATGTTGCTGATGTTTGTTTGATTGAGATGAACTGAGATGTTTTCTACATCTCTATGGGGAATGATATTTTGAAATCACTGAACCTTCCCGATTCATAGGATGCCGGTAGTTTATAATGATACCTACCCTATTGGTAGTTGACAACGGTATCTACCATGCTGGAAGTTGAAAACGGTGCCTACCCTGCTGGTAGTTGACAATGGTGCCTACCCTGCTGGTAGTTGACAACGGTGCCTACTCTGTTGGTAGTTAACAACGGTGCCTTCCCTACTACTAGTTGACCAAGGTGCCTACCCTGCTGCTAGTTGACAATGGTGTCTACCTTACTGGAAGTTGACAACAGTGCTACCCTGCTGGTAGTTAACAATGGTGCCTACCCTACTGGTAGTTGACAACGGTGCCTACCCTGCTAGTAGTTAACATCGTTGCCTACCCTACTGGTAGTTGACAATGGTGACTACCCTGCTGGTAGTTGACAACAGTACCTACCGTGCTGGTAGTTGACAACGGTGCCTACCATGTTGGTAGTTAACAATTGTGATTTTGCTGGTAGTTGACAAAGGTGCCTACCCTGCTGGTAGTTGACAACGGTGCCTACTCTGCTGGGGTTCCCTTTTATAATAGATTCCATCATCGGTCTTTCCCGCCAAAGACCGTTTTCAATAGTTGTTATCACCAGGCTTCCCTGATGCTTCACTGTAGTAGTTTTCAACAACTTACATCACCAGACTCCACCTGATGCTACGCTGAGGATGTCACCAATAGCTTAACTGAAAATCTTATATTCCAGCAATTTTTTAGGATTGTAGGTGCTTTTCGCTCAATTATGTAGAACCTTTTGTTACTGATTTGACTTTTTGGCTGTTGACGTTGGGATTTATTTGTGTCCCTTTCTGTGCTTGTCTTTTGGTGTTCTCATTTTGGGTGAGTTTGGTCTGAAAAAACAAGTTTGAAAAGGTCCGACATGTAAATATCGATGATTTAACTTAGAGTCGCCAGTTGGTAGATTTGAAATGGTTGCACCAACTCAACCGATTTTAAAAAGGTTTGAGCAAAGACCCAATGGTTTGACACTATTTAATTGGTATTGGAAACAGAGATTCGTTAAGGTTCGGGGGCTTGGTTAAGTGGAGGGAAGGTGTTAGGCACCCCTGACTTCTGTGAAGACACGGTTACCGCCACTTTTCATTTAACTTTTTGTCTGCATGTGTGTGTGTTGGGCCTATGTCCAATTATATGGAAGTAGTGCTTTGCCTCGTTTGCACCTATATACAAAGGGTTTGACTTATATATAAAAGTTCAATTTTAACAAGATATAGAAGTGATGTTTTGGAAAATAGGTTTTTCAAACCCTTATGCTCAATAGTAATTGAGGCCTTTAATACTTCCATTTTATTATGTGTTCGGCTTGATTGCTTTTATTTTCGAGATGCGAGGCATCTTCGAGAAAATAAAATACATAGCAATGCCGAACTCTTTGTGGGCATGAGAGTCATCAAAGGATATCCAGACATCGTAGATAATTTATAAGATGGTTGCAGCTGAGAAATGTCCATCGTGAGAACCGAATCTAGATTTAGAGGCTGAATCTTTGATCACAAGATTCATAAGCTCACATGAAAGAGTAATATGTACAAAAGCTAAAAAAAGAACTAGATTTGAATAAGTCTAAACCATTCTAACTTCAACGGTTCCAGTTTAGTCACTTTTGAATCAGTCAAAGTTAGAGATAGCCAGATTTAGGTAAATCTAGTCCACAGACTGAAAAGTTAAATATCTACATTATGAAAGTAGTTAAAGCAGATATTTATATAAAAGCAATAAATATATATATAGGTGTGTGTGTGTGTATATATATATATATATATAAGCAATAAAAAGCCACGGATCAACGATCCGGACGGACCCACTCAAAGAGACTCTCAACGTTAGTATATATATAGATATAAAAGTAATAGAAAGCTTAAAAATTTGAAAAATTTTACAGTGGGCTACCAAGAAGACTTCAGATAGCTTTTGACGCCTGAAAACTTGGTTTCCACTGGTTAAACTTCAGTATGTTACAAAACACAAGCTTATAAGTGTTTAGAAAGAAGAATCACACAGTTTTGAGCACTCTAGTAGGGGTTACACACTGAAATGGATAGAGTTTTCTCTCGTTTCTTCTTTTTCTTCTTTCAAATGAGGTGCTAAGAGCTCATATTTAAAGACCAGATGGTCGTGGGTCAACTCGAGGCAGCCGCGGGTCTACCTGTGGTTGCCCGGGCTGCCTCGGGCCATGTGGGACCCATTATCTCAAAGTACGTGCACTCGGGCTACACGTTGTCCGCTAGAACATTCATAACTTTCAATTCGAGCTTCCAATAAAGGAGTGTTGTACCTTTTTAGAAAGCTGTTGTCGAGAGTTTAACAATGACATAGGATTAGAGGTTGTACGAAGCCGGGTAGATGGTCCATAACCAAATCTCCAAGTCTTCAAAATTTATCCGTTGTGTTGTCTTGTGCAGTTGTCACTCAGGATTTGAGCTATGGTTCTGTTGGGACATCTTGATACACAGTCTGAGTTGAATTGGGTTGAAATGATGTTGATATGATGTTGAGGTGGCAAAATGATAATTTTGTCCCCACCAGGATTATCTCCAGCTTTGGCGCAGTTGTAGCAGTCGTTTCTCAGGGTTATCTTCGAGACTAGGCTGTTGTTGATTCTGAATGTCCTCAGGGTTATCTTTGAGGTTAGCTTGACCTCCCAGGGTTATCTTTGGGGTATGTACTGTATCTCCTGTCTTTGGGATTGAAATTGACTTTTTCGGGGTTATCTCCAGAACTTGAAATGGATCCCTCGAGGTTGTCTTCAAGGTTGAAACTGGTTCTCCCAGGGTTATCTCTGGGGTTGGAACTGATATAACTTCTAGGTTTATCTCTGGAAGATGATTCTTCCCTCCTGCAGGGTTAGTAACAGGAACACAAAATTTTGAGTGTCTACATTGGCTTCAAGGGAACCTGCCATAACCTATATTGGATCAAGTTGGAGGGGGTCGAACCCACCTAGCCTTACCACAGCTCTACCTGCGGCTGTTATAGGTAGAGTCGCGGCAGGTCACGAGTGGTTTTAATCCCCCTGGCCCTTCACATGTCATTTTTAACTTGATTCCTTTCTGAAAAATTCGAACTTTTCTGCTCAAATCTCCTCATTTTGGTCTGCTTTTTTTGAATTCCATAATCGTACAATCGTTCTGCACATCTATGGTAACGTTTACATCATTTATTTTCAAGTTTTGACCGTTAGAAAGGTAGAGTTCATGTTTAATAGGTTTAAATGCAATGTAATAAATATATATGCATAAATGACTTAATAAAATTGAACGGGCTTAGTAAATGTTTGTATATTACCATGTTAAACGTTCTGGTGTAAAAAACTTTTATTTTTTCAAAAGTCATTTTACACCCATTTTTGCTAGTTTGGTTATCCTATTTTAAGACAAATGAGCATAAAGTTGTCATGACTATATTTTAATGGCCCTAGGTATTTTGACTACCATTGTGGGCTTTATTTAATGTTAACATTTATATTGTTCTTGATTGGGTTGGTGTGCTACTGAATGACCACCTATTCATGTCTATGTGCATGTGGATAGTCCATTTTATAGAGGAGACTCTGGCAAAAAAAATTCACCAGTCTAGGCATTTTAATGTGCATGCATATTTAACACTACTAAGGATATATGTTAAAATAACATAAATTTACACATGTACTATTAACTTGGGTACTATTCACCCGTGGTACTACTCATGACAAAAATTGATATCTTTTCTGTCCAAATCATTTTTGATACAATATTATTCTTGAATTTTACTCTACAAAGCAGTTATCATGTTGACAATTTGAACTTTTTAAACTCTAGATAAATTTAAAGTCTTTAATATTTATCCTTGATTTTGTTTGAGTAATGCTTATATCATTGTCATCATCCTCATATTTATATTGTTATAAAAGTCATCTTTGGCCCGTAGTGTATTGATGGACTGTTGATTGGTATGATTATGACCATGGATTATTCAGTATAATCATGACCTGTAATGTTACAAATGATGTGATAAAAGTCCTCATTGGCCCGTAGTGAATTGATGGACAGATGTTGGTATGATCATAACCATGTGTTCTCTTCGGCCAAGGGTGCAAAGATGAATTGTGTTTGGCATGATCGTGACCATTGGTGACAACACGAATATCTTTGACCCGTAGTGCATGGATAATTCAGTGATGTGAATTATTTATTGAACTGAGTCTCAGTGATAAAATTGATGATAAACTTTTAAATCATAAAAGATAGTAAATATTATGCTCTACTTGACTCTTCTAATGGATTGCTTGTTCCGCTACAGTTGTTGATCTAAAACTTGTAGTCTATTGTATTCTATCAGTTGTTATACTATTGAAGGCTTACGATAATTTATTCTGCATTATCTTAGTCATAATATTATTTACTGGGCTAGTTGAGCTCACTATTTTCTTTCATTGTTCTCTTCAGGAAATGAGAATATAGTTGGGACTAGTCGGGAAATGGAATGACGGTTCAGATGGTTATTTTAGTAGTCCTCACTATTCTATAAAATAGTGTAATAATAATTATAACGAGGACTTATTTTGAGTTTGGATATTGTCTAGGAGATAATTTTTATATTAAAACTCACAGCTTATGTTTTGTCGTATTCCGCACGACACTTAGCAATTGTATAAATTAAGTTTATATTTAAATTATGTACCATGTATTTAACGACTCAAAATGGGTGATGTATACCTATTTTGGGGGCGTCACGGTTGGTATCAAAGCTTAGGGATATGATCCCTGGCTAAGATGTGAGACTAGAACTAGGAGGGGAGAGACGGGTAAATCATTCGCTAGTATGACCTACCTAAGCTTATTTGTTATTTAATTGGTCGGTCAGAATATAGGGATAATATGTGGCATGTCAATTATCCCTTGTTTTGTGATAGTAAAATGCCATCTAAAAATGTTGAGATAAGCAATGGAGCACATGAGACCGTTGAGTCACCGACGATCAATAACCAGGATAATGTGCACCACGAAGGCAATAATCCTTAGGTAAACAATAACACCGACCAAATGACGAACGATGGTATATTTAAGAGTTTTCTAGAATTCATGCAAAACCAAACGAGAGAGACTCTTGTTCATAATGCAGGTGGAGTCAATGGAAACTCACGGCTGGTCACCGCTAAACAGTTCAAGGAGCTGGGACCGCCGGAGTTTTTGGGAAAGCTAGTTCCACTTAAGGCAGAGGCATGAACTAAGCAGATCACCAAGATATTTGATGTCTTGGGATGCTCCGATGAGGAAAAGGTTTCCTTTGCCACCTTTATGTTGCGTGAAGAAGTAAATTACTTGTGGGAATCTGCAAAACGTACTCATCTTTTCACACTAAAGATGTCTTGGGAGAAGTTCCAAGAATTGTTCAACGACAAGTACTTTCTTGAAAGTATTCGTCACATGAAGGAGGTGTAATTCATCAAGCTGGAGCAAAATAATATGACTGTATCGCAGTACGAGGCTAAGTTTGCCAAGTTGTCCCGGTTTGCATATCATTTGGTTGATAATGAGGAGCGAATGACACGAATGTTTCTACTACCTTTGAAACCCGAAATACGTCAATACCTCATTTCTCACAAACTTTGTTTATATTCAGATGTTGTGAATATGGCTCAGTTAGTGGAGCGTGATAATGAGTCAGCTCAACCAAAAGGTAATGACCCACAACACGATAATAATCGTACCGGTGGTAACGACCATCGGGACAATGATAATCATCGTGGAGGAAATTATCATGCCAGAAATGGTAACCACTTCGGTGGAAATCATGGTAAAGATAATAGGAAAGGTGAACTAAGTGGGAACAACTTTAAGAATAGAAGATTCAACAATGGCGGAAAGACGTCGGCAGCAGCACCAACACCTGCTTTGAAGGAAGGAGAACGACCACCGGTCGTATGTTTCAAATGCGGACAGGAGGGATACATCCGTCCAAACTATACACAGCAACCCAAAGCGTGTCTCAATTACGGAAGAGAAGGTCACCTAGCTCGATTTTGTCGTGTAGTGAAGTCAAGTCCAACTGAGATGGTGACGCCAAAGGATGTCCCAGACAAGTCAAAGCATGTAGTTTTAGGGATAGCGGTTTTCATGACGAGGAACCCGAACGACGTTATCACGGGTAAGCTAATTATAAACTCTTGCAAAGTCTATACCTTGTTAGATACCAATTCTACCCACTCTTTTATTTTACCTAATTGTGTTCAATGTTTGAACTTGACCCCTAAGAACTTATACTTTGACTTATCTTTTGACACTATGTTGGCAGAAACCTTCATTACATCCATAATTTAGAAGTCTTGTTTGATTCAAATCGGTACATTTACGTTACCTGTCGATCTCATCTCTTTGAAAATACTTGCATTTGATGTGATTTTAGAAATCGACTGGTTAACTGCTCATCATGCTAAAATTGATTATTTTCGTAAGGTTGTTAGCCTTCATATTCCTAACCAACCTATTATGCGAATTCAAGGAACCAAATCACTAAAGTCAATTACTGTCATATTAAGCCATAAGTAAAGAGCCCCGAGCCTTTCACTGGTGACTTCCAAGTCTTGGAATGCACCGAAGCCAGATTTTTCGTAGGGGACGCCGTGAATAACGGTGGCAAGTTGATAGATATCAATGTGAGGTGCTATCCAAGTCTTGGATGAGAGTCACCATTTTTTAATGATATTTCTATCCAAGTTTTGACGTATTCCCTGAAGACTTCCTGGCCTACCACTAGAGCATGAAATCGAATTTTGTATCGACCTTGAACCCGATACAAAACTCATTTTTAAAACCTTAAATATTTCTTCACCTAGAACGAACGTAACATGAGCCAAAGACGTTGCCTCAAGCTGTTGAAGATTACGACCATACTGAAAGTAGTATGCACACAAGCCAATCATGTTTGATGATAAAGCATATATTTTATAACAATCTTATTCATTTATTAATAAAAGTATTAATTTATTAAAGGCTTTTAATTATCTACATGATGTTGTTTTATAATATGTGACAAACCCATAGTTTTAAGCAATGCTTTTAGAATAATGATGATGATCATTCTAATGAGATCTAAATTCTTAAAAAGTTCAAAACTAAAAAAGTTTCCAATCACTGGATTAATAAATTGGGGATTAGTGAATTTGGATAGATTGGTACATACTTTGCTTGCTTATTGGATGAGGATGATTGATCTCATGATCATTTGTGTGGAGACACTAAAGCAAGTATGTAGGTGCTTATTAGAGAATAAGTTCACTGAACGTGGCTAGCTAAGGAATACCTCATAGAGTTGTACTTGCCTGTCAATAGGAATTTCTGAAGTGATAGTAGTACAAGTGATCCTTGAACTTGAGATCATCATAGTATATTGTGTATGATGAGTTATACTTTGACTTATTTCTTAAGACCCTTAGGGTATATCAAAGGGTATGCTTGGGTATAATAAGTTGTACATGGGGATAATGTATGATCAATAAAGAATCTACCACTTCTAGTAAAAGAAGAGAAATGTCCTATGTAATTCGATTAATAACAACACAGTAGTCCTTGGCCAATGCAGAATAAAATTAGAAAGGAGTTTTTAATTTTTATTATTTGGAGTTGTGCATTTAAGAGTCGAAATACATATAATTAAATAAAATAAGACTTGACAGTAATTACATGTCTTATATTTAATTTGGACATTATATGGTGGAAGGATTGAATTGTACAATAACTATTTACTCAAAGATTCTTTTATGATTAATGTTGAAATCTATATTATCTGAAAAATTGTTAATCGCTAGGGAGGCTTATCCCTATTGTAGAATAAATATTTTTTATTTAAATAAATTATTAGTTTAATTTATTTATTTAAATAAGATTAGAATTATTCTAATTGATTTATTCACAACCGGTTTAATATGGAGAACCTAAAGGGTCACACCATAAAAGGAAGAATAATTATTTAAGAAGTTAATGACATAATCGTAATAATATGTTAAGTTTATTTAATTTAATCTATGATGATAGAATAAATTAAATAGCTTAATATTTATTATTTAATATTTTAAAAATATTAAATATATAAATTAATAAGAGGAGTCTTATTAATATTATTACAATTATTATTATTTCAATTTTTAAAGAGTTGGAAATTAATTTAATATAAGTACTCTCATTTATTTCTAATAAGATTAGGAAGTAAATTAATTAAAAGAGTTTAATTAATTATCCGTAATAAGATTAGGGAGCTTAATTAATTAAAGGGATTTAATTAATTAAATAATACCCTATTTTCTAATTAGATTAGAAGGGTTAACTGATATTTTTATAAGAGAAGTCTTATATCAGATATCATGATACGTGATTCCATTTGTTGGAGAGTACGCTATTTTTCTATAGAAATAGAAAATTAGGGTTTAGCCAACCACCATTCTTCTTGAATATTTCTTCTTCCTTGGTGGATCACCTCTAGAGGTCAAACACTTGGGTGGCTAACGTTGATCAAAGGAAGGAACCAAACCCGGTGGATTCAAGTTGAACGCGAAAAGGATTGGTGGTGAACTTGTACCTAAGGAAGCTCAAATCTTCAAGGGTATGATTCTTGTTCTTTATCTTTTGCATAAAGGGTGATTCGGGTATATGGTTTGTAAAATTTAAAACTATGATTTTCCATGCTTCTGCTAATTTTGTGCAATTTTATTGCGTTCATGAATATTACAAACCTAACAGTGGCATCAGAGCCAATCCTTTATGCGAATTATTAATTGTTTTAATTTGATATGTATATTGATATGTGTTTAGAACAATTTAATTGGGCATAATTTTGTTGTATAAAACTTATTAAAAAAAACGTGAAATCACAATACTATTTCGTGACCCGTGACTTACAGGGATTTTAAGGGATTCTGATTCATGATTCTGAGTCACGTGGCTATCCTCCTAAAGCTTTCACAGGAACATGTTTACATGTTAATTTTTGATTACATATTAAGAATATATATATATATATATATATATATATATATATATATATATATATATATATCCTTAATAATTTTATAATTAAAATAATTTTTTTTAATCTTAAAATAAATAGATTATTTTAATTTTAAAATTAGATTTCATGCTAGCTAATTAGAGTTGGAATTGGATTCCATGATAACTAATTGGAGTTGAAATTGGATTCCATATTTCCTTAAATAAAAGAGTTTATTTAGATATGAAATAAGATTTCATATTATTTAAAATAAAGGAGTTTATTTGTGAATAGGAAATAGAATCCGTATTTTTTTAAATAAAAGAGCTTATTAAGATATGGAATAAGATTTCATATTATTCAAAATAAAGGAGTTTATTTGTGAATAGGAAAAGAATTCGTGTTTCCCGTAATAAAGGAGTTTATTTTGATTCAAAATTAGATTTTATGCTAACTAAATCTGTCCATTAAATGATATCAATATATATATATATATATATATATATATATATATATATATATATATATATATTGAATGTTTATTATTCATGAGATGAATTTATTTATTGATGTATATGTAGATGTGTATGACAATAAATGGGATTGATTATGGACTATTGACCAATGTAATTAGATTTTATTTTAGTTGGATACATGAATGAATGAGTTTTATTAAATGGGGTCTGCGTACCTCGTCTTCTCTAAATATTTCTTAATGTAAATTTTAACTCCCTCCTATGTACTTCCCCTTGACTGCTGATCAAGGTTTCTATTTATTTTAAATAGTTTTGTAATAGGAACAGTTAGAATTAATTTTGAAGAATTGGAGATCAAAGAGCGCTTGAAGACCCGTTTGTAATGGAGCCCAGGTTTAAATGTAATAGATAAATTTAAATAGTAATTCTTGCACCCCTAGGGTTTGACCTTTTTAGTTCACTTGGTGGCTCTAGTGAACCAAACTAAAATAAAAGTCCATAATCAATCCGGATAGAATATAGTATTCTATATGCGCATGCTTGTACTATATATATATATATATATATATATATATATATATATATATATATATATATATATATATATATATATATATATATATTATGCAAACATGCGAACATGCGAAGCATATTATAATATGACATGCAAACATGTCATATTAATTAACATGTTCGCATGTTTGCATAATAATATATATATGTGTGTGTGTGTGTGTGTGTGTGTGTGTGTGTGTGCGCGCGCGCGCGCGCACTAAACAAGATGAGATAAATTAATAATAAACCCCTCAAATTTTTTATATTAAGTCCTAAGCGTTAAAAGATATTTCGAATATCGAACGTCACCTTCTAGCATGATAAAAATAATAGAGTATCAATTAATTATTATAAGTTTGTTGTGTCACCACAAGGCTTATCTTAATTCTTTGAGATGTTAATTTTATCACATTTGATGCTTATAAAGAAAATTGAACAATGTTGTTTTGTTGTGTCACCACAAGGATAAGATTTTTCTTTTTTGAATATATGGAGTGCTAGGTTGGACTTAACTTGGATAATTTTGATTCGGATTTGTCACCACTAGATCAAAATAATATAAGAGACAAAATACAAGGAGTTGCATAGTTGATGCAATTGACAAGAATTGTCTACCTATTTATTTATATATAATTTGTTGTGTCACCACAAGACTATATACATTTGAAATGGGATCCTTATTCTCACTAGCAAATCTTTAATTAGATTTTGCCGAACTATATAAGTGAGGGTAATATAGTTTGACGAAAATAATGAGAGATACCAATTTAAAATAAGACCTAATTTATTTTGGTAATTCATAAAAGAATGTATGATCAAATTTTGTTAATTATAAATTCATTTACAGAATTTTATAATGTCTAAATTACTATCACTGTGAAACATATTAGATGCTATTTAATCGGACCGTATTAAACAGATTGGTTAAGGAATTCGAGAATAGTTCTCAAGGCTGAAAAGCTATCTTATGTCCTTAATACGCTTATCCCTGTAATGGTTGCAGACAGTGCCTCTGAGGAAGAGATTGCAACTTTTAGAAAGTGGCAAGATGATGCACAGTTGGCTCAATGCATCATGCTCGTATCCATGAGTAACAAGCTTCAGCGTCAGCCTGAAACTATGGATACTCCTATTATACTTCTGCACATTAAGTAGTTGATGGTGAGGAAAGTAGGACTAATAGACATCAGATATCTAAGGAGCTCTTTCGATCTAGAATGACCAACGACACTAAACATGCTCAATTTGATTGATCAATTAGGACTACAGGTTTTGTCATGGATGGAGAGTTGAGCCAAGATTTGATCTTGCACTCACTCCCGGACTCCTTTCACAATTGTTGTGAATTTTTCATATGAACAAGCTAGATATCAGCCTCGCTGATTTGCTTAACATATTAAAAAATGTTGAGAGTCACTTTCTAACCAAGAAAGACCATGTCTTACTGGTAGGGGCAAAAGGATCTTCCGAAAAGAAGAACGATTCAAAGAAGGTAAATAGAAAGGCAAATACAAAGGATAATAAGAACAAAACGGATACGGATAGCAAAGGAGTTTGCTTTCACTACAATAAGCTTGGACACTGAAAAAGAAACTACAAGAAGCATCTTGCAGAGGCTAACCAGAAGAAGCTTAGTGAAGTTTTGGTTACAAATATAGTTTTTTGTTCATGATTGAAATAAATTTTTCTTTAAGTCAAGGTTCTACTTAGGTATTGGATATCAGCTTTGAATATCATAAATATAGATTTATGAAGGGACCAAGCAGAAGTAGAAAGCTAAACAAATATAAGTAATCCTATGTGTGGGAAATGAAGCAAAGGTTGCCACATTAGTCATAGAAACTTATAATTTAGCAATGCCTACGGGCAAAATCTATTAAGTCAATAAGTTGTTACTATATTCCAGTTCTTGTTAGAAACATTATTTCCATTTTATTGTTGGACAATGAAATCTTTGGTATTATATTTAAGAACAATTATTGTTCTATTTATAATAATAATATTTTGTATAGAACTGGAATATTACTTAATGAATTTTGTATACTTGACTTACGTGAAAATAATTTTGCATATTGAACAAATTAGTATAAGAAAAGGAGATGATCATTCAAAGAGTTAAATGTGTGTATTTACTGAAATACAAGTATGAATTATTTGAAAGGTTCAAAGAATTTAGAAGTGAAATAAATTTGCAAAGTATTAAGATTCTTTGATTAGATCAAGGAATAAATACTTGTTCAATAAGTTTCTAGATTATCTCAAATGATTTTCTCATAATGGACGCCTCTTGATATGTAATAATTGATTGAAGTATCTGAAAGGAAAAATCGTACCTTGTTGGACATGGTGCGGTCCATAATGATTTTACCGATATTCCAGTATCCCTCTAGGGTAATATCTTAGAAATGGCTGCATATCTATGAAAAGGTAACCTCAAAATCCGACCCGAGACTCCATAAAAGTTATGGACGGGGGGGATTCCTAATCTTAAGTATGTTAAGATAAGGTATTGTCCGACTTATGTGAAAAAGGTTTCAAAAGATAAGTTTGGGACAAGATTTGACAAGTAAAAATTTATGGAATATCCTAAAGTAAGTTTAGGGTATATGTTCTATAATCCTACTTAGCAAAAGGTGTTTGTTGTGAAACACACTACCTTTTAAGATAAATGTGTTTATCATTGAAGGGGCTAGTGGGAGGATAATAGATCTTGAAGAGTTCAAGAACTATAAAATACTATAAGTCAAATAAGAGGAACCTGTAGATAAACCTATTGTACGACAACCGAATAGTAAATCTAGAATAGTACCGAAGATACCTAGGAGGTATGGATTCATCATAGATGATGATGATGAGGTACACATCATAGAAGATGATGATCCAGTTACATACGATGAGGTAAGAGTTGTTGACACTCAGAGAAATAGATTAAAGCAAGCTTCTCAAATATGGAACATTCGTTTTGATGAGACAATCAAAAGAGTTTAATTTTATCAAAAATAAGAATGAACCTAGCGTGCACAAAAGGGTCAGTGGGAGCGTCGTGATATTCCTAGTATTATATGTTGATATACTATGGATAAGGAATGACATACTAATGCTACAATCAGTAAAGATAAAGTTATCTAAACATTCCTCCATGAATGATTTGGGAAAAGTATCTTAATTGTGGATAAAAAACAATATAGATAGATTTAAAAGGATGCTCGACTTAACCCAAGGAACGTATATTCATTTGATGCTAAAGTCGTTTAGCATGGCAATCTCCAAGAGATGTCTCATGTTGATGAGCCATGGAGTGTATCTCTCTTAATAGTCCCCATAGACTCCTGAAAAGAGAGATCGCATAAGTGACAATCATGTATACAATGAAATATACGAGACTTGATGATGATCAGTCATATTCTGGAGAAGTTCACTATGATTAAGTAAAAAACATCTTAAAATACTTAACCAGCACTAAGGATGTGATCATGGGTTAGAATTAAAACTAGAGGGCTTAATAGACTCAATTTTTTTCAGACAGACCAAGACGACAAAAATCCACTTTAAGGTAAAGGGTTACCTTAAAAAGTGGTGCAGTGAATTGGAAAAGTTCCGAACAGCAAAGAGTTGCTGGTTTTGTGACAAAAACAAAGTATATAGCTGTAAATGAAGTTACAAATTGATTGTTTGGATGAAAAGTTCATTACAAAACTAGGAATAGTTCCTAAGTCTCATCTTGGATCTAAACATGTGTTGCGGCACTTTCATTTGATTAAAGTAATAATTAAAAGATGGATAATCACTATAGAGATAATGGACTCTCAAAAATAACATTCCGTATCCATTAACTAAAGTTTATCCAACAGCAGGATAATAGTCACTTAGAGAATAAGGGTATAAGATACCGGCGATTGGCTTTAGCGCAAGTGGGAGATTGAAAGTAGTATGCACACAAGCTAATCATGTTTGATGATAAAGCATATACTTTGTAACAATCTTATTCATTTATTAATAAAAATATTAATTTATTAAATCCTTTTAATTATCTACATGATGCTGTTTTATAATATCTGACAAATCCATAGTTTTAAGCAATGCTTTTAGAATAATGATGATGATCATTCTATTGAGATCTAAATTATTAGAAAGGTTAAAACTAAAATAGTTCTGAATCATTGGATTACTAAATTGGGGATTAGTGAATCCGGATAGATTGGTACATACGTTGTTTACTCATTGGATGAGGATGATTGATATCATGATCATTTGTGTGGAGACACTAAAGCAAGTATGTAGGTGCTTATTAGAGAATAAGTTCACTGAATGTGGCTCGCTATGGAATACCTAATGGATTTTTACTTGTCTGTCAATAGGAATTCCTGAAGTGATAGTAGTACAAGTGATCCTTGGACTTGAGATCATCATAGTATATTGTGAATGATGAGTTATACTTTGACTTATTCCTACAGACCCTTAGGGTATATCAAAGGGTATGCTTGGGTATAATAAGTTGTACATGGAGATAATGTATGATCAATGAAGAATCTACCACTTCTAGTAAAAGAAGAAAAATATCCTATGTGATTCGATAAATAACAACACGGTAGTCCATGGCCAAGGTAGAATGAAATTAGAAAGAAGTTTCTAATTTGTATTATTTGGAGTTGTGCATTTAAGAGTCGAAATACATATAATTAAATAAAATAAGACTTGACAGCAATTTCATGTCTTATATTAAATTGGGGCATTGTATGGTGGAAGGATTGAATTGTACGGTAACTATTTACTCAAAGGTTCTTTTATGATTAATGTTGAAATCTATATTATCTCGAAAGTTGTTAATCGCTAGGGAAGCTTATCCCTATTGTAGAATAAATATTATTTATTTAAATAAATTATTAGTTT
Organism: Panax notoginseng; assembly: GCA_016801055.1. Lineage (NCBI taxonomy): Eukaryota > Viridiplantae > Streptophyta > Magnoliopsida > Apiales > Araliaceae > Panax > Panax notoginseng. Next base: position 124,093,791 of record CM029015.1, read on the forward strand.
AATTTATTTATTTAAATAAGATTAGAATTATTCTAATTGATTTATTCACAACCGGTTTAATATGGAGAACCTAAAGGGTCACACCATAAAAGGAAGAATAATTATTTAAGAAGTTAATGGCATAATCGTAATAATATGTTAAGTGTATTTAATTTAATCTATGGTGATAGAATAAATTAAATAGCTTAATATTTATTATTTAATATTTTAAAAATATTAAATATATAAATTAATAAGAGGAGTCTTATTAATATTATTACAATTATTATTATTTTAATTTCTAAAGAGTTGGAAATTAATTTAATATAAGTACTCTCATTTATTCCTAATAAGATTAGGAGACAAATTAATTAAAAAAGTTTAATTAATTATCCCTAATATGATTAGGGAGTTTAATTAATTAAAGGAATTTAATTTATTAAATAATACCCTATTTTCTAATTAGATTAGAAAGGTTAACTGATATCTTTATAAGAGGAGTTTTATATCAGATATCATGATACGTGATTCCAATTGTTGTTGAGTACGCTCTTTTTCTATAGAGATAGAAAAATAGAGTTTAGGCAACCACCCTTCTTCTTGAATATTTCTTCTTTCTTGGTGGATCACCTCTAGAGGCCAACCACTTGGGTGGCTAACGTTGATCAAAGGAAGGAACTAAACCAAGTGGATTCAAGTTGAACGTGAAAAGGATTGGAGGTGAACTTGTACTTGAGGAAGCTCGAATCTTCAAGGGTATGATTCTTGTTCTTTATCTTTTAGTTTAATTAATAATTGTGCATAAAGGGTGATCCGGGTATATGGTTTGTAAAATTTAAAACTTTAATTTTCCATGCTTTCGCTAATTTTGTGCAATTTGATTGCGTTCATGAATATTACAAACCTAACACATACCATTCAATACCATCCTGAAAAAGTGAATGGCGTAGCTGACGCGTTGAGTAGAAGATCGTATACAGTTATGAGTGTGACATTCTTAACACAAAGACCCATTTCGTACGACTTACAAAAGATGGTGATAGAGTTAAAGACTCCAAGAACCTATGTGAATATAGCGAATATTCGAGTAGAATCGACGTTAATCAATAAAGTTAAAGTCGCTTAAGCTACAGACTCAGAGCTGATGAATGTGAAGAAGAAGGTGCAAGAAGGCATTATTCTAGAAGCAAGAATCGGCGAAAAGAGAAAATCTCAACCCTCGATTTTATTGGTCTATTTGAAATCCTCGATCGAGTAGGAACTGTGGCTTATAGACTCGCTTTACCGCCAATTATGTCGCGTGTTCATAACGTTTTTTCACGTATCGATATTACGTAAATATGTGGACGACCCGAACCACTTTATTGAATTAGAACTAGACGAGATATCAGAAGATTTAACGTATGAGGAGATACCTGTTAAAATCTTGGATAAGAAGGATCATATTCTATGCTCAAAGGTTATACCTCAAGAGTTAAAATCTGAAATAAAATCGAGGTATCCTCACCTCTTCGACATACCAGGTACGTACACCAATTTCGAGGATAAAATTTCATAAGAAGGGGAGGTTGTAAGACCCCAACTTTTATGAATAAAGATTAATTTTCTCTAAATATCATTTTGAATATTATGGTGTAGATTTGATATTATGTTATAGTTGTGGGTAATATTTAAAAATTTTGCAAAGTAAGCAAGTTGTCATAAAATATTCGATTGGTCAGGGAATATTCATTTTATCAGGGAATATTCGTACCACGACACAATTATTAGTGGACCCCACAACAGAATTACTGTCGGAGTTAAAAAACGACAGAAATATCTTTTTATAAAAATAACGGTGAAAGTTTAACTATTAACTGTTGAAATACCCGGTGATAGAAGTACAGTAATACGCGTGGTTGCATAGTAGTACACGGTATTAATTATTGATGCTTACATGAGAAGTCACTCGGTTATACTCAATTATTGCTATAGTAATTGTTGCATAGTATCTCACGTTATTTAATTCAGTTATTGTCATAATATTTTATATTATTAAATCAATAATTGAGAGGACAAAAGTGTTCATATTATTATTTACATTATTGACGATGTCAAGAAAATTCTGTCGAGAAAAGGGGTTTGTGCACCTAATTGCGCGCCAATAGGGAGAAATCCTTATCGGAAAGCCCCCCTCTTTTTTAGGAATGATCTAGTTGTTAAATATTGTGAGTTATAATAATGATAAAGAAATGTTATTAACAATATATTTTGTGAAGTCAAGTGAATTGAGATAAATAGAGGGGATTTTTATGAAGTATTTGTTATAAATTTCGCTTATTATATGGACCCCCACTTACTCATTTTTCAAAATCGTCTAAAAAAGTTATCTCATTTTTGTTTATATATATATATATATATATATATATATATATATATATATATATATATATATATATGATCCAGTCCGGGATCCTGGATTTTATAAAGTACAGACTTCTTTTTTCTTACTTTTTTTTAAAAACAACTAATTTTTTTTAATATTTTATGGAACTAGAATTTTTACATAATACAGTGTTTTGTGTATGATTTGGATACATATAACAAAACATATTTGTACAGACTGTACGACCTTTAAATTTTTATTTTTTTTGCTTTTTTTTAAAAACAACTAATTTTTTTTTAATATTTTATGGAACTGGAATTTTTAAATAATACAGTATTTTGGGTGTGATTTGGATACATATAACAAAATATATTTGTACAGACTATACAGTTTTTCTCTACATACGACTGTATAGCAGCAGAGTCATGAAAAGGCAATGAAAGGCAATGTATAGACTGTATAGCAGTTGTAAGACCCCAAATTTTGTGAAATAGAAGTATTCAATTTTCTTATAATTATTATTTTATTTCGTAAATGGTTAAATTGATTAAAGGTTAAAGTTAAGGGTGATATGTGAATTTTTTTGCAAAGTAAGTAAGTGGTTATAAAATATTCGTTTGGACGGGGAATATTATTTTTGTCGGGGAATATCTATACGACGGCAAAATCATTGGTGGACCCCACAACAGAAGAATTGTCGTAGTTAGAAAATGACAGAATTATCTTTTTATAAAAATAACGACGAAAGTGTTACCGTTAAAACTGTTGAACTACCCGGTAGTAAAAGTATAGTAATATGCGTGGTTGCATAGTAGCACACGGTATTGATTATTGATGCTTACGTAAGAAGTCACTCAGTTATACTCAATTATTGCTACAGTAATTGTTGCATCATATCTATCATATTATTGATTCAATTATTGTCACAGTATCATCTGTATAATATGTTATATTATTAAATCAATAATTGAGACGACAAAGTTATTCATATTATTATTTGCAATATTGACAATGTCTAGAAGTTCTGTCAAGGAGAGGTTTGGTCACCTAATTGCGCCCCAATAAGGAGAAATCCTTATCGGAAAGCCCCCTCTTTCTTGGGAACGACCTGGTTGTTAAATATTATGAATTATAATATTAATGATGAATAAGTTCGTGTTGATTAAAGATGAAATTGATAGTTCCATTGTGTTGGAATTATTAGTGTTAGTGGAAATCGACATTTATTTCAATAATAATTAATGTCTGGAGGTTATATTGACCAATCGGAAGATAAATGAGCAATTAATTGCTATTAATTCACATGCTTATAACTATGTGTTCACATGTGTGTACTATTGATTCACATGATTTACTATTAGGAGAGGTGGTGCAAGTTTGATAATACTTGCAAGACTAAATTAAAAATGAAGAAAAAGAGGAAGGTATTATACTGTAATATTTTGAGCCCCAAAACGTGCAATTATCGAAACTATATTTTCCTATAAATAGAAGCTCATTCTTCCTTCATTTCTCACCAATTCACTAAGTCTCACAAGAGCAATTATTATAGAGAGAAATTATAGAGAGAAAGCAGAAGAGAAGTCTGCTACCTCACTACTCCAGTATCCAGTTTTCTTCTAAGGTAAGGGATATTATTTCTTTCGTATTCATGAAGAGAGTTATTTTCTTTCAATACTCGTAAGGGTTGTTATTCCATTCATTATTATTCTGTTGGAAAAACCTGTCTGTGCGGTCTATCGCATGCCTGGTGAATTCTTCTGTTATTCCTTTCTTTATTATTCTGTTGGAATAACCTGTCTACGCGGACTACCGCATGCATGGTGAAATTCTTCTGTTGTTCCATTCTGTATTATTCTGTTAGAATAACCTGTCTTCGCGGACTACCGCATGCATGGTGAAATTTTTATGTTATTCCATTCTTTATTATTCTGTTGGAATAACCTGTCTACGCGGACTACCGCATGCATGGTGAATGACCCTTTATATTCATTCTTTATTAAATTGTGGAAATGATCTGTCTACGTGGATTACCGCATGGCGGGTGAAAATCTATTTACAGTTTCGTATATTCTATTATACTCGTATGAGATATCATTTCTTTTGTACTCGTCATGGAATATCATTTTCTTTGGTATTTTTCTTTTACGAGTTACTATTCACAGGTTACTATTCATTCTAGTATTATTCACTCGGGTATTCGGGGTACTTTTCATGCCGAAGTACTATTCACGAGTTACTATTCACAAGTTACTATTCACCTAATTACTATTCACCCGAATATTATTCACTCGGGTATTTAGGGTACTTTTCATGTTGGGGAACTATTCACGAGATACTATTCCCGAAATACTATTCACAGGATACTATTCACGGGGTACTATTTACCCGAAAAATATATTTCTTTTCTGTCCAAATTATTTTTGGTACAAGAATATTATTCTTGAATTTTACTCCACAAAACAGTATCATGTTGACAATTTGAATATTTTTAAACTCTGGATAAATTTAAAGTCTTTAATATTTATTCATGATTTCGTTTGATTAATGCTTATATCATTGTCATCATCATCATGCTTATATTATGATGAAAATCATCTTTGGCTTACGTGCATAGATGGATTGTTGATTGGTATGATTATGACTAGGGATCATTCGGTATAATCATGACCCGTAATGTTACAAATGATGTGGTAAAAGTCCTCATTGGCCTGTAGTGCATTGATGGACAGTTGTTGGTATGATTATGACCAGGGATTATTCGATATAATCATGACCATTGATGAATACACGAATATCCTTGGCCCGTAGTGCATGGATAATTTGTTGTCCCGATACTAAAGAATATCCTTGGTCGTGGTGCAGGGATGATTCGTTGATGTGGTTTATTTATTAAGCTGAGTCTCAGCGATAAAGTTGATGAAAAACTTTTTAAATCATAGAAGATAGTAGATTTTATGCTCTACTTGACTCTTCTAATGGATTGCTTATTTCGCTGCAGTTGTTGATCTAAAACTTGTTGTCTGTTATATTCTATCAGTTGTTATACTGTTGAAGGCTAAGGATAATTTATTCTGCATTATCTTAGTCATAATATTTCTTACTGGGCTAGTTGAGCTCACCATTTCTTTCACTGTTCTCTTCAAGAAATGAGAATATAGCTGGGACGAGTCGGGAAATGGATTGACGGTTCAGATGATTGTTTTAGTAGTCCTCAGTATTCTATAAAATAGTGTGACAATAAATATAATGAAGACTCCATTGAGTGTGGATATTGTCTAGATGACAATATTCTTATTAAAACTTTTAGATTATGTTTTGTCGTATTTTACACGACTGTTGTATAATTAAGTTGTATTTGAATTTTGTACCATGTATCTGACGACCCAAGATGGGTGATATATACCTGTTTTGGGGGCGTCACAGCAGTAGAGTCATGAAAATAACTAAAAGCAGCCTTTCTCTCCATACAAAACCACCAGGTACATTTCCGTATGAAACAAGAGCAGCTTCTTCTAGCTTATTCAACCTCCCTTCAATTCATGAGACTTGGAAACTCTTGATTCAGTAGTGAGGTCTAAAAAGACTCCCCTTCTCTCTATCCTTAGCTCTTGTCAAGTGCTATAGCAAGCTCACCCTGTGTTCATTCGGGGACTCTAATTCTTTTGAAGAGTCGAACTCTCTTCGGCATTCGATGCCTCTGCCTTACCTTTTTCTCAACAAAAGGAAAAAGTGATAGCCTCGTATAGATGACTCCGGTAGGTGAGGACTCAATTACTTGGGTGCATCGATCAAAGTTATGATCTAGGGGCACTAAAAGTAGAAATTCAGGCTTTTTCCAGTCTTATTCCTACCCTCTCCGCTGGGAAATCCCTCTACGGCCAGACTATAGCTTGGTCTTTGTACTAGTTCTGCTTTCACATGCTCTTTAACTTGCCTTCCGTAGGTTTCGAAGGATACGTGCCATTTTCCTTCACTCGAAAGAAGAGTCAGTGCTCTCTCTTCCATTTCCAATGAAAGAAAAAAGAAATGAACATCCCGAAGTCAAAAAGGATAGGCAGATTAAAAAAGAAAAGGATGAAATGATGAATACACAAGAGGATCAGACGAAGAATGTAACGACCCCAAAATCCATACAATTTAAATCTCAACTTCGGTCGTTAACCGCACATTAAAACTCAAATTTTACATCATTATTCGATATTAAAAACACTAAAATTGCGGAATATTTAGAACGTTTATACATTTCCTTCTTTCTTGTCCTGAATCGCAACCTTTACATTACATCTCTTTGATTCAATCTTATATCATGAATCGTTACAACAAAATGACTATACAAAGTCTTACATCATAACTAAATATCCATATACATTGGATAACTCAACTTACAATTCAACATGTTACGTTCAAAATATAAAATACATTTCTCATAAAACATAAGTAATCTTCGTGAATATAGATCTCTATAACTCACTTAGCACATATCTTTATCTTAAAATCTTGACCTGCAAAAGTGGTTATTTACAAGAGTGAGCTCGACAGCCCAGCAAAGTCTAACAGTTTTCATGCATCACATAACACATAATAACATGCTCGATATACATCTCATTAAGGTAACATGGCATACATGCTTTTAATTCATATAGCAAATATAAAGTTTGAGTTCCTTACTCAATCATCATTACTTAGCCAAAACAATGCAGTCATATATTGACTTAAACATTTTATGATTTCAACATGTATAACATATCATACAATTTAAAACAGTTCATCAAGTCCACGTAACAAATAGGAACCGAAAGACTTTGCCTTGATCGTTGTTTACCAATAACAGTTTAACAGCTTACAGTTATCTGCACTTCACGTGCCCTACACAATTATATAATCATACACATCAACTATTAGTCACATAACAATACATAGTAATTGTAATGTAAACTCTACTCCACATCTCATAATCTTTCCTATTAATTAACACACAATGTTCAATTAGATTGTGTTAACTTTTCGACTTATGTAATATTCGAAATTCATTAAAGTGTTCAAATTTTACTAGGAATCATTATTGGTTTTATATTAAACCCATTTCATACTTTATAATATCCATTTTATTTGACTAAAAACACTTTTTACGTTCATTAACAATTATCACGGCGTTTCGACGTTTATTCGTCACACGCCCGATTGCATCTTTTGTGTATGCTTACTATGCTTCTATAACTTATCTAATACATCATTATATTAATATTAAGCATCATTATATTTACTAACATTCATGTTTTATAACTTAGAACAACATCTTTTATCGTCAAGAGCACTACACTAGCATACGTGCATGTCTGACGCCCTTCGATTGCCTTTGAAAACACAACAGTCCTAAAGATGACCATTTTGACCCTTCATAACGATTTCAAATTGACAACCTTAAAGAATAAAAGTTGTAGGCCTATTCGTCCTCGTTCCGAATCATCTTGAATCGCATCAATCAGAGTTCGTATGAAAAAGTTATACTCATTTTAGTAAACTACGTCCGGTCAAATTTATTTTTTTTCAAAATTTTGGCTTGACAGAACACCCCCCCGCCGCGGTGGGGGTTTTTGCACTAGGGGGGCCCGCCGGGGTGGGGGTCACTGCTGCGATTATACGATTTTAGCTCTAGAACACTACGAAAAGCCAAATTAGGCCTCCAAACTCCTTTCTAACAACCATACCAAACTACCTAATGAGTAAATAGGTTTACATAAACATAATCTAATATTTCTAATACGTTTCTAACCATATAAACAACGTAAACATCAAAGATTACAACCTTTAATTTCACTATTTCTCTTCTTTCTTCTTCTTTTGACATCCATAGCGAAATTCTTCACTGTGAATTCGTTTTACATCCGTTTTGACTCATTCAACTTGGGTTGTTTTCGTTTTTCAACATACTAACAACATCTATTATCAAATTGCAGATTATAGCAATTATTGATCATGAAATTTCGTACTTTCTAAGCCATAACATATAAATATAAATAATGTTTTATAATTTCTTCCAACAATTCCAATTCTCACGAATTTGACAAACAAGTATCAATCATATATGATGGTTAACAGATTATACACACTCAATAATCTTTATAAACCAATTCTTTACTCAAATCATGCACCATAACCAATTAAAGAGAAAAAAAAACTTTGATAAAACATAACTAAAAGCTAGGGCTATAATATTACCTTTTAATTTCTCCTTAAGCTTAATTAGATGATGAGAATGACTTGATTATCCTTCCTCTCCCTTCTTTGATTCTCATAATAACCTCTTTTTCAATTTCTCAGAGAATATGTCTCTCTCAAACTTCTTTGTAACTCTCTCTTCTTCTTAGGCTTAGGCCAAACCCTTTTTCACGTAAACTAAAACTGACGCTAACATAAAAATAAAACTGACGTATAATATAATAAGGCTACTAAATACTTATCAGTTTTTTTTTATTATTATTTTAAACATAAAAGCCATAAGGCCTTGTTTGGTAAAATCTATTAAAATAATGACTTAATCATTCTTTAAGCCTTGTTTAGCAAAACAAGATTAAAATTAAAATTTCAAAAGCTCTAAGGCTTTGTTTGGTAAAACCAAATTTAAAACTCCTTTAATTTATTTTCATAAGTTATTTATAATATAGTTTATTGTCCTGCACTGTTTACTTGGATTTCCATATCCAATCTTAATTAAATAAACTAATTATCACATACTAAATAAATTTTTCACTTGACCAAATATCACAAAATTATAATCTCATTATAATTTTATTTAATAACTTAATATACCTCCTTAAATTATTAAATTAAAACAATAATATAACATCTCATGTTATATTATAACTCTCTATTTTATAAATTAATTTAATTTAGAATATTATCTAATGAATTTAGATTAGTAAATATTTACTAGCAACCATTACATCAATAAAATATTTCTCTCATCAATTTCAACAATAAGCGCATCAAATAAATATTTATATATTAATAAATATTTAATATTACAATTTGAAATTTCGGATCGTTACAAAGAATCGCGATCTATGATAATTTGAGTTTCAACAGAAGGCCAATTCAAGTCATCTCATTGATGTTCATCACCTATCACAACTCTCGATAAATGGCTTTATTTTTTAAGCCTACAGGAGCTCGTGATCTTTCTTGATTTCAGGAATGAGTTAGCCTATAGTATAATATTTTTTAAGACTACCCCCTCATTGAGTATGAAATTCTTAGTGTACCATAAACGGTAATCTGGCTTTAATTGATTCCATTCCTCTAGTTAAAGAGTATGGATACTAGCTCTGCTCTATGCTAGCTGGTAGCTTTCCTGGCTCTCCTGATAGTAGCTCTTCTCTTAGCCTCTCTATAGCCTTCTCTCTATGCCCCCCTTTCTTTAAGCAGAAGGCCTCTGAAAAAGATCAGAGAGTTCAAGATCGGTATAGAGAGAGTCAGGATGGAAAATCTTAGATCACAACTTTGTAAAGCCTGTTCCTATCACCTATTTATGCACTACTTTCTTTGCTTAGTGAGCCCCTTTGAGCACGTTATTAAATTCTTATTAGTATGGTGGACTTTGCTAACGTCTTGTTATTGGCTTTATAGATAAGACGGCTTGGCTTGGAGCTCAGGTGAAATTGAACAATCTGAACAACTACCTTTAAGACTTGAAGAGAGAAGATACTGTCACCCACCCACCATGCTACGCGAAAGTAGAACTTCAATAATTAGAGCCTTTACGCCTTTAGTAGCCTATTTCTCTGTTTTGGCTCTGGGCCACAAGTTGAATTACTTTATTTCCATTTCAGCAAGCAATTAGGCCTCCCAGAAAGGAAAAAGACATGTACCAGCTGTACGAGAGGAGAGCCGTGAGCACTTTTTCCTAATTAAGATGAGTGGGCCTACCTATCTGATGTTATATGCTCGGATTGTTTAGCCTACAATTTCTTTCTTCTTCTTATTACTGTAGTGAGGGCGCACTCGTGGTAGAAGGCAGATGGATTTAGCTTCTTTCTAAGAGCCAGAGACCCAACTCTGGCTGGCTAGTCTGTTTATGGGCTGACCCTCCTGACTCATGATTGTCAAAGATCATATCATGTCAAGTGCGAGCTGGGGTTGAAGACCCAAGGTTGTTTGTTTTGGAATAGGATTAGACTTATTTGTGACAGAAAGATATGTCTTTTCCAGCACGAGGAACCTTATAGCACTTGGAAAACAACGACTTTGGATCTGGCATCAATAGTAGATCCTGTTTGATTAGAGCACCGGTTCCGGCATTGGGAGTGGATTCAATTCAATAAGATTCATAGCGGAGTTGAGAACTAGTAGCTACTGTTGGAAGATGGGATTGTTTACTTGGCCACCTCTTTTTTTCTCGCCCTAACGGATCCTGAACTCTAAGGAAAACTCCCTTTTCAGAGAAGCACTAGATCTTATTTTTTTCCCTTATGTTGCTTCAACCTTTTCTAAAAAGCCAAGAAAGTTACCCAATAAAGTAAAGGACTTCGTCTTAGTCTACTTTCAGGTCATTGAAGAGTTCATCCTTTGAGTCAGTGGATTGTTGCTGGAAGCTGTTCTTAAGGGCTGTCTACTGGCTCCAAGCCGTGTAAGAAAGTGAGTCAGTTCCTGCCTTTCATTTTGGTTAAGGAAATAGGCGCTCATAGCCCTCGTAGTCAAAAAGGTGACCAATCAGCACAGTTATTCTAGGGCATCGAGTCATTGAAGTCAGAGTCCCCGACATAGTTCCTTATCAAAGATGAGTCCGAGTGTGAGTCTGTACGGGTAATCCATTTTTTTCTTCTCACCCTCAACACGATGCCTTAAAGGTCTTAAAGAGAATCCAACTAAAGAGGCTTTGGGATATTTTCATTATTTATAGATAGGTCAGGATCGACCGCCTTGACACCTTAGTATCAGGAAGACCAACCCTCCTCGTGCGGGAAAGAGGACAACAAGAGCTAGGCCCTCCCTAAACATTTATAACTAACTAATGAAGGAAGCGGATCGATCAAAATAGGACTCACTATAGGTTCAATCGACTTCTTTCTCTTGACTATTGAGGATCTTGATCGGCTAGGTAGGGGAGATCTCCTATCCCAGTTCGGGCCAAGACGAGGATACAGAAGTGGATGGAGAGATTACCCTAATACTTAAGTCAGGCTAAAAGGGAGATATGGTCTGGACTAGGTATGGGTAGGACTTGGATGCTATGAAGGAGTCGACTAATACTTAGCTTAGGTATTTGGCTCAAGAAAGAAGGGGAAGAGCGGATAAGACAGAATATAGGTTGTTCGGCTCTGCGATTCTCCCATATAGAAAGAGTTTGGGAATAAAGGGATGAGGTGTTGGCACTTCGTCTATGGGTATTGTAGAAAGGAAAGGCTTATCCGCTCATAATGATTGTAGAGTCTTTCTGGGTTGGAGGTCTAATATTAGTCAAGTCCTCCCCTTCTTACTCAAGATAGCTAGCGAGAGGAATACTACTGATTATCCATGAAAGAAGGCTTTGAAGAATGAAAAAAATCATATCTAAGGATAGAGAGCCCCGCCCGCCTTTTCAGATACGAGCGAGTGAGCGCTTTTTCCGCTATGAATGAATGACCTCTCCATTTATTTTCAAGCTTGCTCTTCAAACCGGCCTATCACTCTCCTATATGAAAAGGTTCTTCCGTAATCACTCTCAATAAGACATCTTTTCCCCTTTCAAATGAAAAGATAACTAGACTTTTCTTTTCATCATTGAAATCTGCCATTCAATCGTAGTGCGGTGCTCTCAAAAAGCTCAATCCTCTAACGTTAAAACGAATAGATCAGGAATTTGACCTAGGATCCGCTCGTTCTGATCCTTGCTTACTAAACAGTTGAACCCCCGGATATGTATGTTGGGAGAACTCCAGGATCCTTTCGGGTGGAAGAGAAGGAAGAAAGAAAGCGAACACGAATACTAAAAAGCGGTTAATGAGGACCTCAAAAAAAGGGGATAGAGAGCGTGGAACGGACTTTCGAAGCATAAAATAATCCCTACCTATACATTCTATGGCAACAGATAGAAGGTAATTTTTTCTTTGTTGTTAACCCCAGGCCCATTCTCGTTCCCAATAATCTCCATGAAAAGAGTACCTTAATTTCTGAACGAACCGAGGGAGTGTCCAGGCATGAAAAAACTTTTATATGCTCCGGGCATTTCCAAGTACGTATCATCCACTACGTTATCCACTACTTTATCCGCCGTCTCCACGACCGCCAAAAGCCTTCCCTCTCTCAGATATTGAGTAGGTTGACCCAGGGATCCAGAAGAACCTTCTAACAAGCATAATAGAAGTTGACCACAAAGCCATCTCTGTGGGAGGCTGCTACCCATAAGGACACCTCGGGCATGGGAAGGAAAGGCGGCGGACAACCGATTGAACTGGGGAGCCTAAACAGCATTGAGGATGAGTCCAACGGTCGACAAACGGCTTTTATCTACAGGTGCTTTCATTATGGATCGGTCAACTTGTCATGATTGATTGTTCACACACAATTAGGTTAGGCAGGCTTGGGGAGGTGATCTGAATCACTATCGATAAGATGCGAGGCTGGTTTGCTGACCGTAACAAACTTTACTATGCCCCTAAAAAAGAGAGCAGGGAGACCTTTGACCTGGGCTGGGGATGAATTAGGGGCGCTTTGCTTTAGTACTTTAGTTCGTAACAAGGCTCGAACACCTCTGGCTGGATTTAAAATGGATCAGGTAGGGCATCCGTTTACGGCGTGGGTGGGATTAGTAGTTTTCTCTATTATTTCCTTCAATGGTAGGAAATTTGCATCCACGGGGTATATGGGAGAAAGCCAGTCTGCAGTAACTCCAATTACTCCTTCGAATCACTAAGGAAAATCTTGACTCACACATACCGCAGTGTATTCATGTCAACTCACATAGTCGTACCTACCAGCAACAATATGACTACTCCCTGCACGCCGATGCTATTTAACGCCTTGGTTCACCCAATACAAGAACTACAACCCAACTAGCTTAAGGCTAAAGCCGCAGACTACGCCCCCGTGAGAGCCCTCCATTTGACTAGCTTACCCCCTCCCCCCATACCTTCATATCCAAGCTGGGAATGATTTACCTTCGGATTCAAATAATAGTGCATAATGGCAGTACTCCTTCCCATTTCTTCTTTTACGATTTTATCTACTTGAAATGCTTACAGGTAAGTACGGAGAAGGTACCTAGGGGACCAAACGAAATGACACTGAAATGTCTTAAATTAAAGCTTTGTCCTGGCTAAAGAGAGTAAAGAAAAGCTAAAGGTAAGGATTTTGAGAATATGCAACTCCCCTTTAGTTGTTGTCTTAAATGAGTTCCTCTATTCATTTTACTTATTATGAGTTAGGAATTTCTTTTTATTAAAAAAATTTAGGAAGATTGGGGAACTGTCTTAAGACTGTTCAAGCAAGTATAACGAGGGGACTCTCCCAAGAAAGACCCGAGTGAAACACCTTCCAGAGCAAACTATTTGCTTTTGTTTAATCTTCCACTATTCTTAATTTATGCTTCGCCTTCAAGACAGAAGGTCGATATAATAGCTTTTTTAGAATACTTAACTCTTAGTCTTTTTTCTTCTTGCTTGTTTCCTTTAAAGCTTCGCCAGTACTGAAAGATGAGTAAAGATTGCTAAAGCAGACTTAAGGAAAATACCCCACCTTACCAGATTTGTGACAAAAGGAAAGGCTCGAAATACTTACTTGACGAGTTTCCTTATGAGTTAGTTCGTAGGTGTCTTTCCTTTAATTTAAGTCGAGTGTAGCACAGGGATTCTCCTAAGAGAAGCTTTAGAGGGAATAGGGGTGAAACTACTTTTATGAGTTGTCTCAGTAGTGACCGACTTTATTAGCTGTGTGATTAGTGGCTTAGCTGTTAGCTATCTAAAAGCTAAGGTCAAAATAAATCCCTTTTAAAAATAAACCATTAATATGCCTTAGGTACTCTTTTAGGTCCGTGTAAGGCGGAGGGAATGGAATGAAAGGACCTGCTGGAGGCTAAAAATTCGTAGTGCGCTAGCACTAGCGAGTTAGCGTAACAACTTACTGTCTTGTTTTCTTCAATGCTTTTATTAACATAAGGTTAAACAGAAGCAGTTGCTAATGCTTGTAGCTTGCTTCTATCCTTAGTCAATTTTGGACTGAAGCTATTCTGACTGCCGTATATTTTTTGAACCGAATACCTTCCTCTATCATTTCTGGTCTGTCTCTTTTTGAGAGAATCATTTATACCCCGCCTAACTATGAAGAGCCCCGAGTCTATCGAGGGAGGATGTGGTGGTAACCCCCGTAACTTTGTCTAGAGTCGGGCGTCCAGCCGTGCAGGAAGACTAACTCTAGCCACTATAGCGACCCCACCCCCAACTCTAGCTGAGAAGCACCTCCCCATCCACTTCCCCCTTTCTGTGTGCCCAAAAGCCCGCCCGCTCGATTTATGAGCCCCTTTTCGATTCCCTCACCCAATCTCATGAGAAGCAAGCCCAGCAGGCCCTGCCTTAACCTGTCCCCAGACAGCCAACCCTCACCAGGCTGCTGGCATTACTAAATGCTCCGCCACAAAGCAAGCTCTCCCGAATATAACAGATGTGGAAGTGGGGAAGCCGAAAGTTACTAAAGAAGTCAGAGGAAGAAAGTCATTGGACAACTGTATACACGAGGGTACATTAGTATTCTTGGAATTGGCAACATTGACGAAAGGGGAAGGGGTAGAAAACCCCTTTTATAGGTGTAGATATACTAAAGTAGTCGGCCGTTCCCATAACCAAGTTTTTCTTTCTCACTCCTTATCTACTTTTTCTGAAGTGTGGGGCAAACGGCGCTCTTTACTTCTACTTCTAACTAAAGGCGAAGAGCCGGCATTGCAAGCTTTTAGAGAGCCCTCGCCCGTTTGAGCAATTGCGAGCTGGAAAGCGTACCGGCAGTTTGAGTCGCGAAAGCGCCGCTTGCTTAACTTAATTATATTATTAGAATTGTAATAATAATAATAGATATATAATAAGAATATTAAATATCTATCTATAAACAGTAAAAAATAGAAAAAAAGATTTTCTTTTTTTTATCCAATTGTTCATTCCTGGGAAGAGGAAGAAGCGGATAGAGCAAAGGCCTCCTCTTTCCGTCCGCTCTTCCCGAAGTGAGCGAATTACATGTAGAGATCCGTAGGGGCTTATAGTTTAATTAGTTGAAACGTACCGCTCATAACGATTATATTGTAGGTTCGAGCCCTACTAAGCCTATCACCCCCTTCTCTTCACCTGATACAAGGCAGCCGAAGTCCCCGCCGCCCTACTGATCTCAATCTAGCGATGGCACCTGGAACCACACTGTTACCGCTGCCCTTCGGGCACGCCTCTATGCTTATCACGCACCTACGCTCTTGCAGCATGCCCCCTCCGGGCAACATGGCTTTCGTAATACGCAAAGCAGCTGAGCGATAGCTCTTCGATCGCTATATTCTTGCAATAGCGAAGGCGTGGTTCATCCTCTAAGAAAGAGTAGATGCGAAGGTTCGGATCGAAGACCTTCGCGAGACGCCCCATGAATCTAGAGAATCGAGTGTGGGGCTTGAAGACCCTGCCACATTTCGACCCCGGGGCACCATAGCATGTCGGGAATAAGGGGGGACATACTGGACGTAACCGCTCCCTTGGTTGGCGACTGAGCCGCCCCTATCCTTTAAATTGATGGATTCCCAGGTCTTTTTGATTTTCACTGTTGGAAGATTATTAAAGACGACCTGGTCAAGGCGGTTCACAATATCTTTGCTGCAGGCGCTGTTAAGCCCTAAGTTTTCATTCAAATTTCATTGCCCTTATTCCTTATATATGAAGTCCTTAACATTTTAACCCATTCCGAGCTACCTTTATTTATGGGATATTTGAAGTAGAGCTTTGTCACTTTTTCTAATAAATTCTCTCTAGCTCGAAGAATGAGTTGGATTCTCCCTATCCTTTTTTTAAGGAACAATGGGATTTTGTTAAAGGACTAATATAGAGAAGATCTCCTTGGCTCACGAGGTGACTTTAAGTGTTAGCGGATTTAAACCGAAAGGCTTAATAGGAGGGGGGTCAAAAGACACTCAGGATATGGCAAAAACATCTTTTTTGATCGAATTTGCTTTTTAGGAGTAATGAGAAAATTCAGCTTTTGTGAGAAATGGCGGAATTTTCTACATGGATGTTTATCTAATGAACACTTTGGAGTGCTTGTGGATGGTGTGCCACATAGGTACTTTCCAGCTTCTCAAGGGCTGCGACAAGGGTTCCAAACCTACCCTATTGATTTTAGTTGAAGAAGTGGTAAGCCGGTGCCTACAGGAGTTGGTATCATTGAAAATGATAACACCTTACCGTGGTTCGATATCGTGCCCAGCACTCTCCTACTTTCTCTTTGCGAACGATGTTCTAATATTATAGAATGGCCATAAACGGAATCTTAAGAAGCTGAAAATCTTTCTGGAAACAAGTAAGAAGCTGATTCTAATGTTGTAATGGCCAAAAGGCCAATTTCGATAAGAGCAAGTGCTTCCTCTCGAACAGAGCTCCTCGTAGAAATTCCAGATCATTGAAGAGGAATCAAAAACTACCATTTTTCCTATAAAGTACCTGGGTGTTCCCCTATCCCCCAACAGAATAAAGAGAGCACATTGCCTTCCTTTAATGGAGAAAATGAAAAAGAGAATCTCAGGCTAGAAAAGAAAATTGTTGTCCTCCGGAGGTCGACTAACGCTTATTTAACATGTTCTAGTCTTCCGATGCATATGTCAAAGTTTTTCCTTAATTAGTTGGCCTACACTTCGGCTACTAATACTAATAAGGGGATAAGAACTTACAACTAGATTGGAGATGATCCCTTCTCCACAGTGAGTGCAGTGAAGGACCCTCGCCTCACCCGCCCGGTTGACTTATGGCATCATCGACTTGCTTTTCAATCTAAGCGATTTCATAACCAGAAAGAAAGACCTCTCTTTCGGGATCAGCCCCGTCCCTAGATATAGTAGGCAACCTTTCTTTCTCGCCCTTCTTCTAGCTTTTTCCAAATAAAGGGCTAATAGAGTTGTTCTTTCTTAGTAAATTGCCTTTCATTACCAACCTTTCTTAGTACATTGCCTTTCATTGCCTTTTCATGACTCTGCTGCTATACAGTCGTATATAGAGAAAGACTGTACAGTCTGTACAGACATATTTTGTTATATGTATCCAAATCACACTAAAAATACTGTATTATGTAAAAATTTCAGTTCCATAAAATATTAAAAAAAACTTAGTTGTTTAAAAAAAAGCCAAAAAAAATAAAAAATTAAAGGTCCGTATTTTAACCCTGTCCGGGAGTTCGGACATGATCCTTTCTCTCTCTCTCTCTCGCTCTATATATATATATATATATATATATATATATATATATATATATATATATATATATATTAAGTTTTGTTTTTTATGAAAAATAGAATATATTATATTTTATTCTGCATAGTATTTGCATAGTAAAATCATGTGATTTTCTAAAAATTCGTCCGTGAAGCACTGTGCATGTAAGACCCCGAATTTTATGAAATAAAGGTATTTAATTTTTCTTATAATTACTATTCAGTAAATGGTTAAATTGATAAAATTTAAAGTTATGGGTGAAATGTGAAAAATTTTCAAGTGGCTATAAAATATTCATTGTTGTCGGGGAATATTCGTTTGGTCGTGGAATATTCTTTCTGTCGGGGAATATTCGTACGATGGCGCAGCTATTTGTGGGCCCCATAACGAATAACTGTCGGATGAAGAAAACGACAAATTTGAGTTTTTACAAATAACGACGTAGTTGTTACCGTTAATACTGTTGGAATACCCGGTGGTTAAAATACAGTAATACACGGTATTGCACAATATTTTTGAAATAATTGATTCTTACGTAAGAAGGCACTACTCAATAATTGTTACAGTAATTACTGTTCAATATTTTATTTTATTGATTCAATAATTGCTACGTTGAAATTTTATATTATTGTTGTTCAATAATTATCACTGCACAGTATTTCCCATTATCAGATCAATAATTCATATTATTTGAATAATATTATTAGATAATATTATTGGCAATGTCTAGAAAGTTCTGTCTAAGGAGAGGTTTGGTCACCTAATTGCGCGCCAGTAAGGAAAAATTCTTATTGGAAAGCCCCCTCTTTCTTGGGAACGGCCTGGTTGTCATAAATGTGATACTGTAATATTATCTGTGAATAATTAATTATTGATTCATATGATAAGGAAATATTTATTTTATGTGGATATAAATGAGGGATATATTTTTGTGATTAAAAATGAAGGAGTTAATGTTGAGGTTTTTATCAGTATTTTTGTCGGAATGGAGGTATTAAAAATTAGGGTTTTTGAGATATTTTGCGGGGGTTATAATTTTTAATCCGACCGTTGGATCGTGGTAATTTTTGGATATGTTATACATATATAAGTTGAGTATATGTTCACAAATTTTGAACCGTTAAAAATGAACGTATGATTTATTATGAATTTTACGAGATGACTGGTTCAGAAATTGTTGAATTTTTGGAGTTTATCATTTTGGTGGAAAATTCTAGAATTGGTGGGCCCCACTTGTGGTTGGTGAAAAAATGTGCTGAATTATATTTCAAATGTGGTGGGTGGGAATAGTAGCAGGTAAAGCCATCAGGTTGCAGGTCAAACCTACCAAAATTTTCCTATAAATAGAGGGCTAAGTTAGAATTGAAAATCACACCAGAAACATAAGCTTTCTCTCTTTCTCTCTCTATATTATGAAGCATATTTTGTGAGTATTTAGATACTTTGAGAGTTGCTATTCAGTGCAAGTTTCCTTCAGTATCATATCCGATATCCAGTCAGAAGTACTGCTCTTTTGAGGTAAGGGATAGTAAGGGATAGTAAGGAATTTTAAGAGTTGTTATGTTTTTCAGTTTCGTAATTTTTCTGACTTTCAAAAATTCTGGAAAAATTTGAAATGATATTTTGATGAGTTTTCTTGATTGTGTCCAAAAATGGTGATTTTTGGATGTATAGATTGAGAGTTATGAATTTTATGAGAAAAGACTATTTTAAAAATAATCGCTTATAATTCCTTGTGGTTAACTCCAAAATTGATAAAAATTTTATTGGGAGTACATGTATATGATAGGAGTATACTCTGTGAATTTCAGAATTTTTAGACAAAAGTACAATTTTTGATAAATGTCTAAATATTCGGCTGTTTTGGCCATATGAAAAATAGTAAATGACTTTTAAAAATTCTGAGAAAAATATATGTTCAATATGGGACTATATTCTGCTAAATCTCAGAAAAGAAATATTTTTGGAACTGATTTGGTATTTTTCATGAAAATAGACTAGTTATGAGTAAATGAATTAAATATGTTATGTGAAGTAAGAAAATTGGAAAATAGGATTTTATGGCTTGAGAATCCTATATGAGATATATGCAGATTTTTGATGAGGGTTTTGATTATTGGTGATAAAATCTTATGAGTTTGGTATTTTAGAATGATTAAATGCATTATTTAGTAAAGTGTAAACAATTTAAATAAATTGTTTATAAGCTTAAGAAATATTACTCTTTCAATATCATTATACCGAAATACTGGTATGGATTTTATTGTGGAATTTCTTCCTTTTTGTGTCGGATTTACTATTTATGGGTTACTATTCATGAATTACTATTCATGAGTTACTATTCACGAGTTACTATTCACGACAAAATTGGTTTCTTTTTCTGACCAAATTATCGTTGATTTATGATTGTTGCTCTTGAAAATAAATGCAGTTGTTGATCATATTATTTTTATTATCATATATAACATTTTTATAACCCTGATGTTGAATTTCTCTTTGACTTGAGTGTAAAGATGGGTAAATTTCTTGTATGATCATGATTATGGGTTCTCTTTGGCCAGTAGTGCAAAGTTGAATTGTTGACTGGTATGATCATGACCATTGAATTTATAAGTGAATATCTTTAGGTTAAGTGCAAATGTGAATTGATCAACATGGTTATAATTATTGTTTATATAAATTCTGAAATGATTATATATTTCTTTGAGATATTAATATATTTGGCCTGTAGTGCAAATATGAACTGTTGATGAATATATTTGGCCGTAGTGCAAATATGAACTGTTGAGGAATATCTTTGGCCTGTAGTACAAAGATGAATTGTTGATGAATATCTTTGGGCCGTAGTGCAAAGATGACATGTTGTTGAATATCTTTGGCCAGTAGTGCAAAGATGAACAGATGTTGAGATGAACATGACCAACTGGTGATACAAATGAATATCTTTGGTCGTAGTGCAAAGATGAAGTTATTAGTATGATTATGAACAGGAAATGTGATTTGGTGTAACCATGATCTTTGATGTTTCAGGTAAAGATAGGTGATGAAAATTATCTTCGTCTTGGATGAGAAGAGGAATTTAGAACTACAGTTATGATTATGAGTTATTCATATGATTGTGGAAAGGAACTGTTGAGTGATGTTACAGGGATAAAACATTGTTGGTGGATTTTTAACATGGAGAAGATAATAGACTTTATGGTCTATTTGACTCTTCTAATGGATTACATGTTCCGCTGCAACAATAGTTGAAATTTTTTATCATCTACCATATGTTCTAAATCTCTGATTTATTATTGATTAAGACTTTTGATAATTTAATTATCTTTAGTCATGATATTCTTTACTGAGCTAGTTGTGCTCACCCTTTTGCTTCACAATTCCTTTCAGGTAATAAGAGTGTAGCTGGGTCGAGCTAGGGTAAAAAGGGAATAGAACGGTGGTCATCATTTAGTAGTTATATTTGGTGAAGAAAATAGGGTGAGGCGAACCCAACGTTGGAAGGGTGTTTTGCCACTATCATACAAGATGTCTAATGACATACAACCTCGTGTCATCATAAGACATGATTGTGCACATCCGCTTGCCGAGTATATCTACAAGCACTACCTATATAATCTTGGTATTTGTTTGAAGTATAATTCTCAGTTAGAAACAGTGGAGATAATGATAAGTCAAGAGAAGACTCACCATTGGGAAGAATATGATAGTAATCTTCTCGTTTTTCTTTGGGGTCTATTGGGTCAACCAAGGATAATTCTGTGGCCATATGATATCTATCATAACCTAGACGCATGGCCTCCCATGTACGAAGGTTTCCTTGAGCACTTCCCAAAGATTCTAGTTTCTAAAACAGTTTTTGACTGTACCTTTATGTAAGGTACATTTGTGAGGTGCTGATACATGATGGTGTCCAATGTCACATTTGGTATATATTTGTATCCAAACTCACAGCATATGTGTTGTTGTATTTTGCACGACAATTATTGTAATAAAGTTGTAGTTGTTTTCTGTACCATATATTTGACGACTCAGAATGGGTTGGATGGAATTGACCTATTTTGGGATTGTCACAGGTGGTATCAGAGCTTAGGGATATGATCTCTGGCGGAGATCGGGAAATAGAACTAGGAGGGGAGAGATGAGTAAATCATTCGCTAGTGTGTCCTACCTAAGCTTATTTGTTGGTCAGTCATAATATCGGGATATTATGTGATATGTTAATTTGTTAAATTAACCCTTGTTTTGAAGCTATATTTTAGAATGATATTTGAAAAATAGGAGATGAGCAGTGGAGAAATCATGATGACGGGGAAGATGGAATCTGAAATGAAAGCAAGGTATTCTCAACTCTTTGAAATACCAGGTACGTAAATTTCGGGGACGAAATTTCATAAGGAAGGGAGATTGTAAGACCCCGAATTTTATGAAATAAAGGTATTCAATTTTTCTTATAATTACTATTCAGTAAATGGTTAAATTGATAAAATTTAAAGTTATGGGTGAAATGTGAAAATTTTTCAAGTGGCTATAAAATATTCATTGTTGTCGGGGAATATTCGTTTGGTCGTGAAATATTCTTTCTGTCGGGGAATATTCGTACGATGGCACAGCTATTTGTGGGCCCCATAACGAATAACTGTCGGATGAAGAAAACGATAAATTTGAGTTTTTACAAATAACGACGTAGTTATTACCGTTAACACTGTTGGAATACCCGGTGGTTAAAATACAGTAATACACGGTATTACACAGTATTTTTGAAATAATTGATTCTTACGTAAGAAGGCACTACTCAATAATTGTTACAGTAATTACTGTTCAATATTTTATTTTATTGATTCAATAATTGCTACGTTGAAATTTTATATTATTGTTGTTCAATAATTATCACTGCACAGTATTTTCCATTATCAGATCAATAATTCATATTATTTGAATAATATTATTAGATAACATTATTGGCAATGTCTAGAAAGTTCTGTCTAAGGAGAGGTTTGGTCACCTAATTGCGCGCCAGTAAGGAAAAATTCTTATTGGAAAGCCCCCTCTTTCCTGGGAACGGCCTGGTTGTCATAAATGTGATACTGTAATATTATCTGTGAATAATTAATTATTGATTCATATGATAAGGAAATATTTATTTTATGTGGATATAAATGAGGGATATATTTTTGTGATTAAAAATGAAGGAGTTAATGTTGAGGTTTTTATCAGTATTTTTGTCGGAATGGAGGTATTAAAAATTAGGGTTTTTGAGATATTTTGCGGGGGTTATAATTTTTAATCCGACCGTTGGATCGTGGTAATTTTTGGATATGTTATACATATATAAGTTGAGTATATGTCCACAAATTTTGAACCGTTAAAAATGAACGTATGATTTATTATGAATTTTACGAGATGACTGGTTCAGAAATTGTTGAATTTTTGGAGTTTATCATTTTGGTGGAAAATTCTAGAATTGGTGGGCCCCACTTGTGGTTGGTGAAAAAATGTGCTGAATTATATTTCAAATGTGGTGGGTGGGAATAGTAGCAGGTAAAGCCATCAGGTTGCAGGTCAAACCTACCAAAATTTTCCTATAAATAGAGGGCTAAGTTAGAATTGAAAATCACACCAGAAACATAAGCTTTCTCTCTTTCTCTCTCTATATTATGAAGCATATTTTGTGAGTATTTAGATACTTTGAGAGTTGCTATTCAGTGCAAGTTTCCTTCAGTATCATATCCGATATCCAGTCAGAAGTACTGCTCTTTTGAGGTAAGGGATAGTAAGGGATAGTAAGGAATTTTAAGAGTTGTTATGTTTTTCAGTTTCGTAATTTTTCTGACTTTCAAAAATTCTGGAAAAATTTGAAATGATATTTTGATGAGTTTTCTTGATTGTGTCCAAAAATGGTGATTTTTGGATGTATAGATTGAGAGTTATGAATTTTATGAGAAAAGACTATTTTAAAAATAATCACTTATAATTCCTTGTGGTTAACTCCAAAATTGATGAAATTTTTATTGGGAGTACATGTATATGATAGGAGTATACTCTGTGAATTTCAGAATTTTTAGACAAAAGTACAATTTTTGATAAATGTCTAAATATTCGGCTGTTTTGGCCATATGAAAAATAGTAAATGACTTTTAAAAATTCTGAGAAAAATATATGTTCAATATGGGACTATATTCTGCTAAATCTCAGAAAAGAAATATTTTTGGAACTGATTTGGTATTTTTCATGAAAATAGACTAGTTATGAGTAAATGAATTAAATATGTTATGTGAAGTAAGAAAATTGGAAAATAGGATTTTATGGCTTGAGAATCCTATATGAGATATATGCAGATTTTTGATGAGGGTTTTGATTATTGGTGATAAAATCTTATGAGTTTGGTATTTTAGAATGATTAAATGCATTATTTAGTAAAGTGTAAACAATTTAAATAAATTGTTTATAAGCTTAAGAAATATTATTCTTTCAATATCATTATACCGAAATACTGGTATGGATTTTATTGTGGAATTTCTACCTTTTTGTGTCGGGTTTACTATTTATGGGTTACTATTCATGAGTTACTATTCATGAGTTACTATTCACGACAAAATTGGTTTCTTTTTCTGACCAAATTATCGTTGATTTATGATTGTTGCTCTTAAAAATAAATGCAGTTGTTGATCATATTATTTTTATTATCATATATAACATTTTTATAACCCTGATGTTGAATTTCTCTTTGACTTGAGTGTAAAGATGGGTAAATTTCTGGTATGATCATGATTATGGGTTCTCTTTGGCCAGTAGTGCAAAGTTGAATTGTTGACTGGTATGATCATGACCATTGAATTTATAAGTGAATATCTTTAGGTTAAGTGCAAATGTGAATTGATCAACATGGTTATAATTATTGTTTATATAAATTCTGAAATGATTATATATTTCTTTGAGATATTAATATATTTGGCCTGTAGTGCAAATATGAACTGTTGATGAATATATTTGGCCGTAGTGCAAATATGAACTGTTGAGAAATATCTTTGGCCTGTAGTACAAAGATGAATTGTTGATGAATATCTTTGGGCCGTAGTGCAAAGATGACATGTTGTTGAATATCTTTGGCCAGTAGTGCAAAGATGAACAGATGTTGAGATGAACATGACCAACTGGTGATACAAATGAATATCTTTGGCCGTAGTGCAAAGATGAAGTTATTAGTATGATTATGAACAGGAAATGTGATTTGGTGTAACCATGATCTTTGATGTTTCAGGTAAAGATAGGTGATGAAAATTATCTTCGTCTTGGATGAGAAGAGGAATCTAGAACTACAGTTATGATTATGAGTTATTCATATGATTGTGGAAAGGAACTGTTGAGTGATGTTACAGGGATAAAACATTGTTGGTGGATTTTTAACATGGAGAAGATAATAGTCTTTATGGTCTATTTGACTCTTCTAATGGATTGCATGTTCCGCTGCAACAATGGTTGAAATTTTTTATCATCTACCATATGTTCTAAATCTCTGATTTATTATTGATTAAGACTTTTGATAATTTAATTATCTTTAGTCATGATATTCTTTACTGAGCTAGTTGTGCTCACCCTTTCGCTTCACAATTCCTTTCAGGTAATAAGAGTGTAGCTGGGTCGAGCGAGGGTAACAAGGGAATAGAACGGTGGTCATCATTTAGTAGTTATATTTGGTGAAGAAAATAGGGTGAGGCGAACCCAACGTTGGAAGGGTGTTTTGCCACTATCATACAAGATGTCTAATGACATACAACCTCCTGTCATCATAAGACATGATTGTGCACATCCGCTTGCCGAGTATATCTACAAGCACTACCTATATAATCTTGGTATTTGTTTGAAGTATAATTCTAAGTTAGAAACAGTGGAGATAATGATAAGTTAAGAGAAGACTCACCATTGGGAAGAATATGATAGTAATCTTCTCGTTTTTCTTTGGAGTCTATTGGGTCAACCAAGGATAATTCTGTGGCCATATGATATCTATCATAACCTAGACGCATGGCCTCCCATGTACGAAGGTTTCCTTGAGCACTTCCCAAAGATTCTAGTTTCTAAAACAGTTTTTGACTGTACCTTTATGTAAGGTACCTTTGTGAGGTGCTGATACATGATGGTGTCCAATGTCACATTTGGTATATATTTGTATCCAAACTCACAGCATATGTGTTGTTGTATTTTGCACGACAATTATTGTAATAAAGTTGTAGTTGTTTTCTGTACCATGTATTTGACGACTCAGAATGGGTTGGATGGAATGGACCTATTTTGGGGTTGTCACAGTGCAGTCCGTGATTTTTTCTTTATTGTGCATCCAAATAGTAACATGTCATTCTCCTATAAATAGGATGCTCAATTTAGAAATGAAAATTACACCAGAATCAGAGAATTTTTTTTCTATATTATTGAGTGTATTTCTTTTGAGTTTAAGGAAGCTTTGAGTGTAGAAAATAGTGAAAGTTTTCTTCAAGAATATATCCGCTATACCAGTCAGAATTTCTCTCTTTTTGAGGTAAGGGGTATTATTTTTTTCATATTCGTTTACGATATTATTTTTCGTATTTGTAAAAAAATTTATTTCGTTCAATATTCGTAAGAAATATTATTTTCGTTCAACAGTTGTAAGGGATATTATTTTTGTTCAACATTCGTAAGAAATAATATTTTCTTCCATACTATATAATATGTAAGTAGTATTATTTCGTTTTAGATTCTGAATTCTACACTCATTTTGTTAAAATATTGCTTCTATACTCCTTGAAATTAGTAGAATATCCTTGAAATTTACGCTTCATCTAGTATCGTTTCACAAGGATAATTTTCAGAACATTCTTGTTCATTTTTAAGTTTTTCATGCCGGAGTACTATTTATGGGTACTATTCATTTATACGACACTATTCATACGTATGGTATTATTCATATGTACGGTACTATTTATACATACGGGTACTATTCATAAAGTACTATTCATAGGATACTATTCACTCGAGTACTATTCACTCGGGGTACTATTCATGACAAAAATTGATTTCTTTTCTGTCCAAATCATTTTTGATACAATATTATTCTTGAATTTTACTCCACAAAGAAGTTATCATGTTGACAATTTGAACGTTTTTAGGCTCTAGATAAATTTAAAGTCTTTAATATTTATCCTTAATTTCGTTTAAATATTAATGCTTATATCATTATCATCATCCTCATGTTTATATTATGATAAAAGTCATCTTTGGCCCATAGTACATAGATGAACTGTTGATTGGTATGATTATGACCATGGATTATTCGGTATAATTATGACCTGTAATATTACAAATGATGTGGTAAAAGTCTTCATTTGCTCGTAGTGCATTGATGGACAGATGTTGGTATGATCATAACCATGCGTTCTCTTCGGCCAAGGGTGCAAAGATGAATTGTATTTGGCATGATCATGACCATTAGTGATAACACGAATATCCTTGGTCCGTAGTGCATGGGTAATTCAGTGATGTGGATTATTTATTGAACTGAGTCCAGTGATAAAATTGATGATAAACTTTTAAATCATAGAAGATAGTAGATATCATGCTTTACTTGACTCTTCTAATGGATTGCTTGTTTCGCGGCAGTTGTTGATCTAAAACTTGTTGTTTATTGTATTCTATCAGTTGTTATACTGTTGAAGGCTAACGATAATTTATTTTGCATTATCTTAGTCATAATATTCTTTACTGGGCTAGTTGAGCTCACCCTTTCCTTTCATTGTTCTCTTCACGAAATGAGAATATAGCTGGGAATAGTCGGGATATGGAGTTACGGTCCAGATAGTTGCTTTAGTAGTCTTCAATATTTTATAAAACAGTGTGATAATAATTGTAATGAGGACTTTTTTGAGTTTGGAAATTGTCTAGGAGACAATATATGTATTAAAACTCACAGCTTATGTTTTGTCGTATTCCGCACGACACTTAGCAGTTGTATAAATTAAGTTTGTATTTGAATTCTGTACCATGTATTTGACGACTCAGAATGGGTGATGTATACCTATTTTGGGGGCGTCACATTATCGACCTTGGGAGTTATGTGTAAAGGTTTAATGTATAAATAATTTATGTTTATATCTTTCGCAAAAGTTATAGAAATGATGTACCAGGTATGTGGTGATTAGTACCCGGATTTGGGGACGCTACAAACACTCAAAGTTCAAACTCTACAATCTAAAAAGAAAAGCTTGCTCTGCTACTCAGTTCTTTCGAACGTATGCTTAACTGCAACTGAGTAGCACAACCCAAGAACTCAACTCTCATCAAGTGTATTCTAAGTCTGCAGGACTTGAAGAGTTCTAAGTGAACTAAGAAGTTCTAAGACAGCTAGTCTTGAAAGAATCTAAGTAATTCAAAGATTGTAAAGATATCCTTAGTGGATTTCCTACTCGTGGAGTAGAAGAATGGACTAGGAGCCTTGAGTACTCTGTACCACTTAAAATCATTGTGTCTTCTATATACCTACTATAACTATTATATCTGTCATAACTGCTTATCACCCATAAAATTGGTTTATCTTAAAGGGGGACAAACAAATAATATATTCCGCTGTGGTTAATTTATTAACAAATCTGACAAGTATTTTGGAAAGGAAAATTTTTAAAATATCTATTCAACCCCCCCTTTCTAAATAACTATTATGTCTTTGGGAACTAACATGATGAGTTCCAGGCTACCAGGGATGCTGCTGTTGCTGAAAGTGCTGCTCTGAGATCCTACACGAATGATCTTATCGCACAGACAAGTGCATTCTTGGTCCATCAAAACAGTAACATGCATACTACAGTGGAGCTTATGACCCGTATTGAGATAGCGGGGCAGGAGCTTAGAGATGCCCCTCAGTCTGCAGAGAAGGATAGTCTTCTAGAGATGTTAGCCCGTTTGGTTGCGGGTTTATAAATTAGCTTTTAATTCCTGCAGAGACTAGGTTAGTCACTTTAGTCATGTACATGACTTATTGTATATATCAAATAGTAACATATAAAAAGGAAATATATTTTAGTTCACTTCACTTTTGGATATGTTTGGTGATGCCCCTAAAATA
The DNA here is from genome assembly GCA_016801055.1 of Panax notoginseng. Taxonomy (NCBI): domain Eukaryota; kingdom Viridiplantae; phylum Streptophyta; class Magnoliopsida; order Apiales; family Araliaceae; genus Panax; species Panax notoginseng. The sequence continues at coordinate 124,122,652 of CM029015.1, forward strand.
GGTATACACAACCTATTCTAAGTCGCCAGATACACGGTACATAATTTAAATACAAACTTCATTTATATAATACGACAAAACGTATGCTGAGAGTTTTAACACAAATATTTTCTCGTAGACAATATCCAAACTCAGATTATTACAATGCCATATAAAATACAGCAGCAATTATTTCAAGACCCCAAAAAAGAACGAGAAGATTACTATCTTGTTCATTCTAATGAGGTGTATTTTTGATGATTTCAAGGTCGGGTCCTCCTCACCCTATTGTTGTTCGCCAAAATCAATTATTAAGTGACGTATAATATACGACACACCCATCTTAGGTTCTCAATACAAATATATATTGCATGTCATGCAGTTTTATAATGTATTAAGACTCTTCCACAGTCTCGGACCATCACATTATTCCCATGTTATCCCCGCTCGACTTAGCTATACTCTTAATACCTAAAAGGAATTGTGAAGCAAAAGGGTGAGCACAAATAGCCTAGTAAAAAATATTATGACTAGGATAATTAATTTATCAATAACCCTCATCAATACTAAATCAGATATTTAGAACATATGGTAGATAATAAAAGTTGTCAACCATAATTGCAGCAGAATCAACAATCCATTAGAAGAGTCAAGTAGAACATAATGTCTACTATCTCCTCCATATTAAAAGTTCATCGTTAATATTTTACTCCTGTAATACTCATCAACAGTTCTTTATTGTATCCAAGACAAAGAGAACTCGCATCACATGTCTTCACCTGAACCACCAAAGATTATAGTTAAATTCACAATTCATATTTATAATCTTGTAAATCAACAGTCCATCTTTGCACTACGAGCCAAAGACATACAACTGTAAAACCATTAATCAACAGTCCATCTTTACGCGTATGCCAAAAGATATACAACTGTAAAACAAATAATCAACAGTCCATCTTTGCACGTAAACCAAAGATATACAACTGTAAAACCAATAATCAACAATCCATCTTTGCAAGTAAGCCAAAGAGGATTTTTACCACATCATTTGTCTGTAAAATAAATAATCCACATCACCGAATTATCCATGCACTACGGCCAAGGATATTCGTTAGTGTCACATTCGTTAGTATCACATCCATGAATTATACATGCACTACGGGCCAAAGATATTCATTATTATCACATCCACGAATTATCCATGCACTACGGTCCAAGGATATTGGTTATTATCACATCCATGAATTATTCATGCACTACGAGACAAGGATATTCATTATTATCATATCCACGAATTATCCATACACTACGGGCCAAGGATATTTGTTATTATCATATCCATGAATTATCCATGCACTATGGGCCAAGGATATTCATTATTATCACATCCATAAATTATCCATGCACTACGGGTTATCACCAGTGGTCATAATCATGCCAAACAACAATTCGTCTTTGCACCCTTGGCCGAAGAGAACCCATGGTTATGATCATATCAACAACTGTCAATCAATGCACTACGTGCCAATGAGGACTTTACCACATCATTTGTAACATTACAGGTCATGATTATACCGATACATAATTCCTGATCATAATCATACCAATCAATAGTTTATCTATGAACTACGAGCTAAAGATGACTTTCATCATAATATAAGTATGAGGATGATGACATTAATATAAGAATTTAGTTAAGTGAGAGTAATGATAAATTTTAAAGATTTATAATTAAATTTATCCAGAGTTCAAGAATGTCCAATTTGTCAACATGATAACTACTTTGTGGATTAAAATTCAAGATTTATATTCATGTATCAAAAATAATTTTGAATAGAAAGAAATTAATTTTTATCGTGAATAGTACCCTGTGAATAGTACCTCGTGAATAGTACTTCATGAATAGTGTCGTACGTGTTAATAGTACCGTACGTATGAATAGTATCGTATGTATGAATAGTACTCATGAATAGTACTCCAACATAAAAAGATTAAAATTTAACAAGAATGTCCAGAAAAATATTTACGTGAAACGATACTAGATGAAGGATAAATTTCAAGGATATTCTACTAATTTTAAGGATTATAGAAGCAATACTTATCAACATAAGTGTATAATTAGGAATATGAAACGAAATAATATTACTTACATACTACAGAGTATGGAAGAAAATATTATTTCTTAGGAATATTGAACAAAAATAATATCTCTTACGACTGTTGAACGAAAATAATATTCCTTACGAATATTAAACGAAGATAATAATCCTTTCGAATATTGAACGAAAATAATATTACTTACGAATATTGAACGAAAATAAAATTTCTTACGAATACGAAAAATTATATCGTAAGCGAATATGAAATAAATAATACCCCTTTACCTCAAAAAAGAGTACTTCTTACTGGTATAGCGGATATATTCTTGAAGAAAAACTTTTACAATTTTCTACACTCAAAGATTCCTTAAACTCATAAGAAATACGCTCAATATTATAGAAGAAGAATTCTCTGATTTTGGTGTGATTTTCATTTATAAACTGAGCATCCTATTTATAGGAAAATGGCTGGGCACTATTTTGAATGAAAAATCGCGGACCAACAGTAATGATTCATGGGCGCGAATTCGAATTTGTCTGAATTTTTTTTCTAATTTAATATGCTGCACTATGCAAATATTATGCAACACTATACAGTACTATGCAAACAATAAAATGTAATATATTCTATTTTATATAAAAAACAACACTTATATATATATATATATATATATATATATATATATATATATATAAAACAATACTGAGATAACTTTTTACCGATAATTTTGAAAAGTGGATAAGTGGGGGGTCCATATAATAAGCCAAATTTACAACAAATACTTCATAAAAAATCCCTCTATTTATCTCACTTCACTAGGCTTCACTAAACACATTTTTAATAACATACTTTTCATCATTAATATTATAACTTAAAAAATTAACAACCAGATTATTCCTAGGAAAGAGGGTGCTTTCCGATAAGGACTTTTCCTTATTGGCGCGCAATTAGGTCACCAAACCTCTTTCCTCGACAAAACTTTCTAGACATCATTAATAATGCAAATAATAATATGAATAACTTTTTCGTCTCAATTATTAATTTAATAATATAAAATATTGTGCAGATGATACTGTGACAATAATTGAATCAATAATGTGAGATACTATGCAACAGCTACTATTGCAATAATTGAGTAAAACTGAGTGACTTCTCACGTAAGCATCAATAATTTAAAGATACTGTGCAATACCGTGTGCTACTGTGCAACAACGTGTATTACTGTATTTTTATCACCAGGTATTTCAACAGTTTAACGGTAAAAATCTTGCCGTTATTTTTATAAAAATGTTTTTTCAGTCGCTTTCTAAATCCGACAGTTATTTCGTTGTGGGGTTCACCAATGATTGTACCGTCGTACGGATATTCCCCGACAAAAAGAATATTCCTTGACCAAACGAATATTTTATGATAACTTACTTAAAAATTTTCATATATCATCATTAACTTTAACCTTTTATAAATTTAACCATTTACTAAATAGAATAATAATTATAAAAAAATTGAATACTTTCATTTCATAAAATTCGGGGTCTTACAATCTCCCTTCCTTATGAAATTTCACCCTCGAAATTCACGTACCTGGTAGTTCGAAGAGATGAGAATACCTTGCTTTCTTTTCTGATTGTACCTTCCCGATTATTTCTTCTGTATCATAATTTTCCCATTGCTCATCTCCTTTATTTCAGATATCATTCTAGAATACATCTTAAAACAAAGGTTAATTGACATATCACAATTTATCAACTTAAGTAAGAAAATTCAGCTTAGGTAGGACACACACTAGCGAAGGATATTACTCATCTCTCCCCTCGTAGTTCTAATCCCAGATATCAGCCAAAAATCATATTCCTAAGCTCTAATACCAAATGTGACTCTCATCCAAGACTTGGATAGCACCTCACACTGATACCTATCAACTTGCTACCATTATTTACGGCGTCCCATACAGAGAGTCTGACTTCGGTGCATCCCACACAAGGAAGTCACCAGCGAGAGGCTCGGAGCTCTTTACTTATAGCCTTCATCAGTACTAAATCAGATATTTAGAACATATGGTAGATAATAAAAGTTTTCAACCATAATTACAGCGAAATCAACAATCTATTAGAAGAGTCAAGTAGAACATAATGTCTACTATCTCCTCCAAATTAAAAGTCCATCGTTAATATTTTATTCCTATAATATTCATCAACAGTTCTTTGTTGTACCCAAGACAAAGAGAACTCTCATCACCTGTCTTCACCTGAACCACCAAAGATTACAGTTAAATTCACAATTCATATTTATAATCTGGTAAATCAACAGTCCATCTTTGTACTACGAGCCAAAGACATACAACTGTAAAACCAATAATCAACAATCCATTTTTGTACGTAAGCCAAGGATATACAACTGTAAAGCTAATAATTAACAGTCCATCTTTGCACGTAAGCCAAAGATATACTACTACAAAACCAATAATCAATTATCCATCTTTGCACGTAAGCCAAAGAGGATTTTTACCACATCATTTGACTATAAAATAAATAATCCACATCACCGAATTATCTATGCACTACAGCCAAGGATATTCGTTAGTATCACATCCATGAATTATCTATGCACTACGGGCCAATGATATTCATTATAATCACATCCATGAATTATCCATACACTACGGGTCAAAGATATTCGTTATTATCACATCCATGAATTATCCATGTACTACGGGCCAAGAATATTAATTATTATCACATCCACAAATTATCCATGCACTACGGGCCAAGGATATTCGTTATTATCACATCCATAAATTATCCATACATTACGGGCCAAGGATATTCGTTATTATCACATCCATGAATTATCCATATACTACGGGCCAAGGATATTCATTATTATCATATCCACGAATTATCCATGCACTACGGGCTAAGGATATTCGTTATTATCACCAGTTGTCATAATCATGCCAAACAACAATTCATCTCTGCACCCTTGGCCGAAAAGAACCCATGGTCATGATCATATCAACAACTGTCCATCAATGCACTACGGGTCAATGTGAGCTTTTACCACATCATTTGTAACATTACAGGTAATCATTATATCGATACATAATTCATGGTCATAATCACACCAATCAACAGTCCATCTATGCACTACGGACCAAAGATGACTTTCATCACAATATAAGCATGGAGATGATGACAATGATATAAGAATTCAATTAAGTGAGAGCAAGGATAAATTTTAAACATTTATAATTCAATTTATCCAGAGTTCAAGAATGTCCAAATTGTCAACATGATAACTGTGAGGGCCCCGAATCCAGGTCCTAAATCACCTCGGATCCGGTTCGATCATTCTATACAACTATTATTATTTGCGAAAGATATAAACATAAATTATTTATACAATACATATACTCACTATTCCCCAAGGCCGAGTAATCTTAACTTAATATACATTCATAACTTTTCTAACATATAACAACATTATTATCATACAATACTATTACAAAACTAATCGCATACTTATACTAAAGCTTGAATTGTCTTTGACCGTTTCTTGAATCCGACGCGTTCGTCTTAATCTGCATTATTTTATCATGATATAGCAAGGGTGAGCATAAAAGTTGCCCAGCAAGTTTAAGTACAACAATATAACGATATATCATGATTGAAGAGTTTGAATAATAAGCTGGCTATAATTCAACAATATAATTGTGAACTAGTAGGAACAAGTTTATGACTGAACAAGTATATAACCTGAACAAATATTTCTGAACCGAAGGGTAATGAAGGTGATCAGCCTTTCATACATGACTTATATATGCAATATGTACAGAGTACAATTCATGGTAACCAGCAATGATTAACCATAAGTTTATATGAATGAAACAACTCTTTAGTAGAGTTAAGTAAAACAAACTTGCCTGAACCGTTGATTATCGCAACGTAATTTATAGTGCTTTATCCGAAGACCTAATATTAGTAATATAGATCTCCAATATTAGAATAATATCCTCATAATATAATACTATTATATATAAAGACATACATAGAATAACCTAAACACATAGCACATAACCCTATCAGATCTATTCAGCACATAAAACTTAGTATCAAGTTAGACTATTTAAGTCCGAGTTAAAACCGACACAATTCTAACATCCCGGCGGTCTAGTCGGACCTTTATCGAGTTTAAGTTCAATTAAACTCTGCTTAAACACTTAACAATTATCTCAGATAATTTTATTAACAGTCGAAATAATTTTCTAAGTCTCATAACAATTTTTACATAATTATTAGCATTTATCATAAATTTTAAATCATTAAAAACGTATTTAAATGAATTAAATACCACATAATTTCTTTATCATTAATATTTATTTAATATTAAATATTAATGAAAATCATAACATAATATTATAATGTAATTATAATATCACAAAGTATTTTTAATACTTTAAAATCACCTTTATATGATTTTTAAACACTTAAATCCATTATCCAATAATTACTTTTAATATTAAAATATTAATATTTTCATGACAAAATATCAAAAGTTATATTTTATAACTTAAAACATTTTTATAACACTTAAATCATTTTTATATGATTTTTAAATCCTTAATTCTATTTTTCCTTAATTTATTTAATATATTTATTAAATAAACTAATTATCATTAATATAATTTATTAATGAATTTCATCACAAAATATTAAAAGTCACTTAAAATATTTTCTAATACCATAAAATTATTTTTCATGATTTTTCATGTATTAAAATCATTTTTAAATCATTTATTTAATATTATAATTAAATAAATTAAATACCATTTATATTCCAAAAATATTAAATATTTATGAAATATACTCTAAATAATTAAAAACTATTTTTCAGAATTTAAAATAATTTTTTCAGAATTTATTTTTTATTTTTAATAATTAAAAACTATTTTATCAATTTGTAAATAATTTACGGAAAATAATAATAATAAACTGTCGCTAAAGGGCCCTATAGCGAATAACCCGTCGCTATAGGTGTTCTTGAGTGTTCTAGAGCTTTTCCAGAACTTCATCGGCAGTTTCAAGGTACCACGTTTGACTACAAATTAATTCGTGTTCTTGTTGCTTTCTGGGATTCTAATGGTGTTAGGATTGTAATACTGATGTATTACTACAACCACAAACTGAATTCATGGTCATACAACATCAGATCAGAGAGATCTAAGCCCTCAAAATCGTTGTCAGACACTGTTCTCAAAATTCTGGGTTTTCCAGATTTAAAGGTACCTACTTTGCAGCTTTTAATCTTGAAGTCCGCGCTTTGTTAATGTGTTATAAAGGTTCATACTTGTAGTAGAGATGTTAAAGAACAACTCTATGGCATCAGATCAGTCTAAAATCAACAATACATGATAATTTGAACCGGTCAAAGTACATGTCAGACTTGTGTTCTTGAGAAATCTGGGTTTCCCAGATTTCTTCATAAAACAGTCGGCCAACCCAGGTTTGACCTGGTACAACTTTGATTCTATGTGTTTTCTGGGTGAGATAAAGGCATTAGCGTGTAGTCCTTATACCATAATACAAAACTACAACAACAAATTTGCCTAAACATCAAACATCAACAAGATCCATGGCCAGCAAAAATGTTGTCGGAGGTTACTACAACAGTTATCAAGCAAGTATTGGCATGGCTCCATTCGAAGCATTGTATGGAAGAAAATGTCGTTCTCAAGTATGCTGGGATGAGGTGGGTGAAGCAACATTGTTGGGACCGGAGTTGGTACGTATGACTACAGAAAAGATTCAAACGATCCGACAACGTATAAAAACCTCACAAGATCGACAAAAGATTTATGATGATCTTCATCGAAAGGACGTGGAATTTGATATAGGAGATCATGTGTTCTTACGTGTTGCTCCATGGAAAGGAGTTATGAGATTTGGAAAGAGAGGAAAGCTCAATCCTCAATTCATCGGTCCATTTTTAATTCTCGATCGAGTAGGAACTGTGGCTTATAGACTCATTTTACCGCCAAGTATGTCTCGTGTTCATAACGTTTTTCATATATCCATGTTACGTAAATATGTGGAAGACCCGAACCACATTATTGAGTTAGAACCGGACGAAATAGCAGAAGATTTGACGTATGAAGAAGTTCCTGTTCAAATCTTGGATAAGAAGGAACATATTCTACGCTCCAAGGTTATACCTCAAGTCAAAGTTTTATGGAGAAACCACGATGTTGAGGAAATGACTTGGGAGTTAGAATCTGAAATAAAATCAAGGTATCCTTACCTATTCGACATACCAGGTATGTACCCTAATTTGGAGGGCGAAATTTCATAAGAAGGGGAGGTTGTAAAACCCCAACTTTTATAAATAAAGATGAATTTTCTATAAATATCATTTTTGAATATTATGGAGTTAATTTGATATAATGTTATAGTTGTGGGTAATATTTATAAATTTTGTAAAGTACACAAGTTGTTATATAATATTCGATTGGTCGGGAAATATTCGTTTTAACAGGGAATATTCGTACAACGGCACAATCATTGGTGGACCCCACAACGGAATTATTGTCGGATTGAGAAAACGACAAAAATATTTTATTAAAAATAACGGCGGAAGTTTTACCATTGATACTGTTGAACTACTCGGTAGTAAAAGTACAGTAATACGTGTGGTTACATAGTAGCACACGGTATTGATTATTAATGCTTATGTGAGAAGTCACTCAGTTTGATTCAATTATTGTCAGTTGATAATATGAATTATTTAGCGATAATGAAGTTTTGTTTTATTCGTATTATTAACGTAATAAAACAAAAATATCTTTTTATATAAAACAGAATACTTTATTAAAGTTATTCTATAAATAGAATATATTATATTTTATTTAAAAGATTTTTCTTTAAATATGGACCGTCAAATTAAAGTAATCAATCTGGATCGTTCATGGATTAGTTACTATGCATTCCATTTTTTTATAAATAGCATCTCATTCCTTCATTATTTCTTACGAATTCACTGAACTTTAGAGAGAGAAACTATAGAGAGAAACTATAGAGAAAGAGAAGAAAAGTATTCTGCTACTTAACTACTTCCTTATTTCAGTTCTTCTTTAAAACGGTAAGGGTTGTTATTCTTTCTTATTCATGAAGAGAACTGTTGTTATTCCATTTCTTATTATTCTGTTGGAATAACCTGTATACGCGGTCTACCCTATACTTGGTGACATTCTTCTATTATTCTGTTGGAACATCCTGTCTGTGTGTTTTACACCGGACCTGGTTGCGTTTTTATTATTATTCTGTCGGAATATCCTGTCTGTGCATTTACGCCAGACCTGGTTCTGTCTTGTTATTATTATGTTGGAACATCATGTCTGTGTGTTTTACACCGGACCTGGTTCTATTATTTATTATTCTGTCGGAATATCCTGTCTGTGTGTTTACGCCGGACCTGGTTTCATTATTTATTATTCTGTCGGAATATATTGTCTGTGCGTTTACGCTGGACCTGGTTCCATTATTTATTATTCTGTTGGAATAACCTGTCTGTGCGGCCTATCGTATGTCGGGTGATTTCTTTTGTTATTCTATTCTTTATTATACTCAGTTGGTTAAGTTTTAACTTCTATACTACATGAAATTAGTGGAATATCCTTGATAATTGCGGTTCATCTAGTATCTTTTCGTGAAAATATTCTTCTAAGCATTCTTGAATTTTACTCCACAAAGCAGTATCATGTTGACAATTTAAACGTTGTAAATTCTTGGATAAATTAATTTTTGAACTTGTTTTATTGAATTCTTATATCATTGTCATCATCCTCATGTTTATAAAATGTTGAAAGTCATCTATGGCATGTAATGCATAGATGGACTTGGTATGATTATAACTAGGGATTATTCGGTGTAATCATGACCGTAATGTTACAAATGACGTGGTAAAAGTCCTCATTGGCTCGTAGTGCATTGATGGACAGTTGTTGGCATGATCATGACCATTAATGAATGCACGAATATCCTTGGCCGTAGTGTAGGGGTAATTTGATGATGTGGATTATTTTATTAAGCTGATCCCAGCGATAACAGTGTTGAAAAACCTTTTAAATCATAGAAGATAGTAGATTTTATTCTCTACTTGACTCTTTTAATGGATTGCTTGTTCCGCTGCAGTTAAACTTGATGTTCGTTATATTTTATCAGTTTAATACTGTTGAAGGCTAATGATAATTTATTCTGCATTAGCTTAGTCATAATATTTCTTACTGGGCTAGTTGAGCTCACCCTTTCTTTCACTGTTCTCTTCAGGAAATGAGAATATAACTGGGACAAGTCGGGGAACGGAGTGATGGACCAGATGATAGTATTAGTAGTCCTCACTATTCTATTAAATAGTGTGACAATAATTATAATGAGGACTCATTTTGAGTTTGTATAGTCTCTAGTAGACAATAATTGTATTCAAACTCACAGTTATGTTTTGTCGTATTGTACCCAATAGTTGTATTAGTAAGTTGTGTTTGTATTCTGTACCATGTATCTGACGACCCAAGATGGGTGATGTATACCTAATTTTGGGGGCGTAACAATTACGTATTTCTCGGTAGTTCAAAAATAATTTCCGAGCAGATATACGTGAATAGTATTTTTCAGAAAATTTCTCGAAAAACTTTTATTTTCATCTTGGAAATTCAAACACTTTAATTCTGTCACGTAACCAAAATACTACGACGTTCTGACTTGTCTAGATCATAGAATGACCTTCAAATAGCTTACTTCCTTAAATAATCAATTAAATTCATTTAATCCTCATAATTAAATAAAATTTTAATTCTCCTAAAAATTCGATTTTTCTCGGGCGTTACACCTAGGGTGTATGTTCGAACTGTTCTTCATTTCTGGGCAACCCAGAAATGAAGAACAGCTATGATAGCCATTTTGCATGACTATATCTTCTTATTGTGTTGTTGTTTGGTCATGTTTGTTGTTGGATTTTGTAGTCTTACACTATTATTACAAGATCTGACTGACAACGTGCCCAGAAAACATTATGAGCTAAGATCTATGCTTGGTCAAAATTGATCCCTTGAAACTGAGTATGAGGATCTGGGTTTGCATCACGAACATGAAGAACACCTATAGCGACAGTTCTGTCATTGTAGGTGGTCTTTAGCGACAAATTAATTATAAAAGTTAAATTTTCATTAAATAATTATAGAAAATTAGATTTTAATTATTAAAAATACAATATAAATTATTAAAAATTATATTAAATTCTAAAAATTAATTTTTATTTATTTTGAATATATTTCATAAATATTTAATATTTTTGGAATATTAAAGATATTTAATTTATTTAATTTTAATATTAAATAAATTAGTTAAAATGATTTTTATATTTAAAAAATCATTTAAAATTATATTATGATATAAAAAAATATTTTAAGTTATTTTTAATGACTTTTAATATTTTGTGATGAAATTTATTAATAAATTAATATTAATTATAATTAAGTTATTTACTAAATGAATTAAATAAATTAATTAAAAATAATTTTATTATATTAAAAATCATTTTAAATAATAATAAGGTATTTAAAAATATTTTAAGTTATAAAATATAACTTTCAATATTTAAAGATAAATTTTATTAATTAATTATTATTAATGATATTAAAGTTATTTGATAATTATATTAAATAATTTAGTTTAAAAATGATTTTAATATTATCAAAATCATTTTAAATAAAAAATAAAGTGTTTAAAGATATTTTAAGTTATAAAATATAACTTTTAATTTTTAAAGGATAATTTCATTAATAATTTAATATTAATGATTATTAATTTATTATTAATGATATTAAATTTATTTAATAATAAATAGTTTAAAAATAGTTTTATTAATTTAAAAATCATTTAAAAAGGATATAAATGAATTAAAAATATTTTAAGTTATAAATAATGACTTTTAATATTTTGATGAATAAAATATTAATACTTTAATATTAATGGTAATTATTTAAGAATGATTTTAAATGTTTTAAAAATCATTTAAGGGTAATATTAATACTTTAAAAGTATTTTGAGTTATTATAAATAACTTTAATATTTTGAAAATGGTTTCATTAATAGTTTAATATTAATTAAATATTAATGATAATAGAATTGTTTAATATTTAAATCATTTAATAACGATTCCGGCGTTTGAAAATTCATGATAAATTAGAATAAATGTTTAAAAATTATTATAAGTCATTTAAAAATAATATGACTGAGATTTATAGATATTGAGTTACAAAATAGAGTCATAGACTCGATATTTACCCGATAAAGCCGTCGGTACACTGACATATATCAGAAATTGATCTGGACTTAGATAATTTGATTAGATATGTGATTATTTGTGATTCAATGGTTGTTAAACATGGGTGACAATGTGATTAGGTTATGTGCTTACTGCATTAAGCAGTATTATGTGTTATAATATGTTATTCTAATCAGTAAAATAATCTTATTACTGATAGGTGATTACATAAAAGATAAATTTAAGTTACAAATTGTAAGCAGCGTATCAGGCAAGTATCTTACCTTTGCATTTTCTTTATGCAATAGACACGAGTAAGAATATTTATGAATTATATTATTACTGTACAGATTATTAACCTTATATTATATACGCTCATTGATTATCAACATGTTAGTATATGGTAATTCAGATATATATTCTCTTCGTTAATTTCTATAAATGGTTATACAAATGTCCTCACTTGGATAATTATTGTATTTAATCACATGTTGATATACCTTTGTCAATTACCCGTATATATATATATATATATATATATATATATATATATATATATATATATATATATGTTGAATTATAGATTATTGTTGAACAAGATAAAACCTTTGATTTGGAAACCAGACAAGTATGAACATCCCTACACGGGAAAACTGTTTATGCACCCAAGGTGGACAGAGTGAGCGATACCCTCGTTCTTGCATGTAGTATTGATCAATGCAGAGCATAACGGGCTGATCACCCAGTGCCCGTAAGTTATGACGGTTTGCAGATGAATTTATGTTTAACCTTTTCAAAAATGAAAATAATGTTCATAGTATGTCACCTTAACCCTAGTTATAGTCAATATGTAGTTTCAAAAATTTGAAAGAGAGTTGATATATTATTATCATTATTTCAGATTACTTCACAACTATTGACTTGTTGTAGAAGGGTAGTATAAAGAAAATATTTAAATTCTTTCAACTTATATATATAATTGCTATTACTTGATGGGCACTCAAATGCTCATCCTTGCTTAATTTAAATATTTTCAGCTAAGTGTGAAGAACTAGAAAGCTCATACAGAAACAATGGAAAAAGAAAGCTAACCAAATAAGATTTGTGGTAGGCTATGTAATAGTTAACTTTATTAAGACAAGTATGATATATATTATCTATCATAGGTTGTAATGAATGTTTAAAGGTTACGTACTTGGGATTCAGACTTTGATGAATATGTAAATTAAGTTAATCTTTATATTATTGTTATTATTATTAGTATTATTCCGCTCATAGAAATGGTATCGTGAAGCACCGAGTTCGAGTTTCAAGTACCTGAATTTGGGGACTTTACAAAATAGGAACTGAAAGACTTGTCTGATTCGTAGTTTATGAACTACGACTTAACTGCTTATCGCTTATCTGCACTTCGTGTATTCCTACACAGTTATATCATTATTCACATTAACTATTAGTTCCATAGTAACGCATAGTAGCTATAATGTAAACTTTACTCTACATCTCATAACCCTTCTTATTAATCAATACACAATGTACTAACATCCTTTTTCCAACATAACACTTATTTCTAGTTAAACTTGTTATTTCGGTACAAGTCTTACATTACCATTTACATTTGAGAAATTGCAAGTGTTGACTTCACAACACTTGTCTAACATTCATTGTGTATACTAAGTTATCACATAACGCGTTTGTAACTTACTAATCATTCTCATAACTTTGAATTTATCTATTACATATCACGGTTCTGTTTTAACCTTCATACTACATGTGTGACACATTAACATAACTTTAGACCAAGTGGTAATGCTACTCAAAATCTGCAGCAAAAGCAGAAGTCTCTGTCTCATATCAGTGTACGGCGCAGCTGCGCCACACACAGCGCAGCTGCGCAGGCGCAGCTACGCAGTTTTTTGCCTTGGTACCAGCATAGCTGCGCTGGTGCACAGACAGAGGCAGAGTCGGCAATGAACAGTAGCCAACTTTAGCCCAACAAACACGAATTTCACCCATAAAACAGTGAAATTAACATATACAATAAATATAAAACTATCATAAACATGATTGCTAACATATTCATCAACATAGAACAATTTAACAACACTTTTAACTATTTTAATTTCTTAAATTTCTCATTTTCATATAAAACTCAATTTTTTTGACATTCTTCCCAAAAATCAACACTGTGATTTTAATTCTTCACCAAATCACTTCGTTCAAGTTACATTATCTTCGTTTCTTAATGAACTAGCATAAACAAGTTTCAATTTGCAGTTTAGCATAAGAATTGACCATCAAAATTGATATTTACACAAGCCACATGACAAATATTCATACAAACATATACTGTCATTATTTTTCTACTTTATAAGCAAAATTAGCATACCAATTCCTTGCTTAAACTCTAGTTCTCACATCACAAACACATATAATCATCATAATTTAATTATATCGCAAAAATTCTAAACATATGAAATTCACAGAGTATATTATTGTCGTAAAACTCATATATATATATATATATATATATATATATATATATATATATAATGTCAAAGTTATGAATAATACCTTCAATTAGCTTGATAATCTTTACTAACACCACTGAAAATGCTTTGAAATCACATACTTTCTCTCAATCTCTCTCAATTCTCTCTTAGCTTCTTTCTGAAATTCTCAAACTTAGCAACTAGAATGCGTAAACCAACTAGCGTAAGAAGAAAACTGATACACCTTAATACGCCTACTAATTATAATATCAGTTATAACGCTTAGGTTATAAATATTATATTTATTATTTAATTTTATTTATTTTATTATTATTATAATTAAAAAGGAAATTCAAAAGCCCTAGGGCTTAGTTTGGCAAAGCTCTAAAAATAAAGACTTAATATACTTAAGCCTTGTTTGGGTAAACTCAATTAAAACAACTTTAATTGATTTTAATACTCCTTATAATATAGTTATTTGTCACACTATATTTAATTAAGTTTTCATACTTAATTAATTAATTCAAATAATAATTTATTAAATAAATCATTTAATCACATAACTCAATACAAATAATTAACCATCAAATTGAAATATCAATATAATAATAATTTCCTTAACTCATAAATTATTTACTAATAATAACCACCTCAATAAAATATTTATTTCATTTAATAAATATTTTAAATTATAATTACTAAAATCTTGGATTGTCACACTTAAACTGTGTTATTCTTGTCTATTTAAGTTCATTTTTACTTGTTTTGTGTTTAGGATTGCATTATGTGGCATGGTGGAATAATGGCGGCATTACGGCAAGACTTGGCATCAAAAGGCAAGAATTCGGTTCTATAGGATTACCCCCCGTCGGGGCGAACAATATACAAGAAAAACCCCTGTCGGGGCGGGGTTACATAACCCAACAACAGTAGCACCCCTAGCCGTGACGGGCCTAGCCAGTATAAAAACCCCCATCGGGGTGGGGGTGTTGGGAGAAAAAAGGAATATTCAGAATTTGAGTTCAAGAAGGATTGGTTTGAGCTTATTGTTCAAGGACTTCCATGAGGACTAAAATACATATGAAGAGGCATATAAAAGGATGAGAATTGGAAGGATAAAAGAGAGAGGATTCCATTAGATTAGATTAGAGTAGATTAGGATAAAACCCTAGTTCTTATAAGATTGAAGATTGAAGCAACTTGGAGACCATTGAAGATTCAAAGTAGGAGCAAGGAGGGAGCATCAAATCTGCAGACAACAGATTTTATCTGTTTCTCTTCTTCTATTTTTTTCTTTTAATGTTTATTCAGTTGTGGATTCATAATTTTAATTCATTAATCATGAACTAAATCTTTTGTTTAAGATTACAATTGAACTTATTGCATAGTTTATTTTAGTATGTTTCTCTATTAATTATTGTGATTATTCTTGAATTGTCTATTATGGTTTGTGTTTATTGCTTAATTACTGAGCTAACAATTACCGTGATAATCTATATGAACTCGAGATATGAATTATAGATTTAGATCTGATCATAATAGCATGTGATTGTGTTTTCTGCGTGGCGTTGGAATGTATAATTTATGTTTAGGATAGAGATATACATATACATTGCATGTAATTTGATAAAGAACTTGTGCTTAAAATCCTCTTTAATTGTAATTCAAATAGAGATATAGTGAATTAGTTAATTAGGATGTTCTTCGCACTACTGCAAAACAGTAAATAGATAACGCGTAAAAAATGTTGTGGTTGTTATCCCAGAAACGTCGTGGTTAAGGGTGTCATCTATTTGACACCTTTTATACAACGTTTTTAAAACGTTGTAGTTTGACACATTATATAACGTTTTTTTTCTAAAAAACGTTGTAGATTTATATTTCAAAAATTATTAGATGCTTGAAAACGTTATAGATGGTATGATTCCATAACGTTTTTTTTGGCTAAAAATATTGTAGTTTAATATATTAGACAACGTTTAGACACATTTACACAACGTTTAGAATGTGTCATCTATTTAGACAAATTTATATAACATTTTTAAAGCATTGTAGTGTGACTTAAAAATGTTGTAATAAATGTATATAATAAATTATAGTTAAAAATGTTGTGGTTCACCTATATTACCGGTTCACCTGCAATCTACTAATGCCATGATATATAGCTAAAAAAGGTATAAATTCTCATTTAAATTTAAAGCCAAAATGTATCAACCGTTCAAAATGCATCCCAATAATACCATTTGTTTACAGTTTCAAATTACTACATCCGCAAAATATATATCAAACTATCCATATATACATCTCAAATTCACATCACACAGATGCCCTGTAAAGTGATTTTGTAGCTTGGACAGTGTGCAAAAGTCGATTAACACATGTACACATAGACCAAAAACCACACCACACAGCTAAACATCTTTTGAGCTATATAATGAAGCATATCACTAGAAGACTTCTGCTTCATTTTCGAAATCAACTATACCTTTCGTCTTTATAAAGATGTCGTCTAGCTCTGTAATAAAGAGAGGTTTCAGTCATTGTTGGATGTTCACCATAAAGCTTTATTTGCTCAGTCTCTGCAATAGCTTTAAGAAACACCTGTGGTTAAAAAAAATGCAAACACCAGATAAGTTATGCAAATATTGGGTCAAAGCGAGGAGTTCACTTGATTTAAAATAAAATGAAGTTACTTGTGAATGATACAGACAATCTGACAAAGAAATGCACATTACTCCACTGTTAGTCAGCAATCCGGAAGTGTAGCTGCTAGGTGAAAGACTGGATATCTAAAATGGGAAAAACTGGAGAGCTTGTTTTATAACTCATGGTATTCTATCCAAAACATCACAAAACCAAACCAATACAAAACTTTTATCAGCCTGAGATAAATTTAATTTATTACCCACCACATACAAATTTAAATTAAAGGCGGTATCTGTACTTCTAACAGAAAACAATTAAAGATAGTGCATTTATAACAAGTAAACAATTAATTTTTTCCCCTTATTGCTTGTGAGGGAAAAGTGAAGATTCGAGGTCTCAACCCACCCACAGTGCAGCACTTCTGCCCGTGTGTTATAATGGCTTTGACAAAAAAGAATACATTCTTAAATTTTCTAAATAATAGTGTGAGGTGCAAAAAGGAGAAATAATACCTCTTGAGGAAGTTAATGGACAAGCAAAAAAAGAGTTCTTGACCATCCACCAACAGATCCATAAAGGAGAAAAGCACTTCCCAAAGCCATCCCATCAGTTAAATTGTGCTGCTGGGTCACATATATTACTTTCAAATATATCATTTTGGAAGTCAAATTTATCATTTATGATTCTTATAACTAAAATAATAATGATAATAGCAATAGAATAGTAAATTAACTCGATTTTTTAGCTACTTACGATGTTCTAGTTAATTAAACCCTTCAAAGGCTAAGATAAAAAAAAGGGATTTACAAAATTGAGTTCTATGAAGCAATGTTTAATACTGTAAGTAAGTACACATTATATAAATTAAATTTTTTCCTCTTAAATGTATTCTGATGGCAATGATTAATAGTAAATTTAACTTGTAAAAAATTTCAGTCTGTACCCTCCGATCAAATTTGTTAGAAAATGAAAAGAGATGTTAGCGATTACCTCAGATATCTTGCTTGCTTACTGAAAATAATTTTTATTGCAAGGATGAAATTATTTCAAGATAAAATCTCTTTCATATTACACACATTTTCTATATATACCAATATATTTTGGAAATCTCGCAAATTTAGTTTGTTATATCATGATTCACATTATTATGAAATTTAGAACTAAACGTCAACCGAAAATGTAATACAATAAATTACAATCAAAATACAAGGACACCTATATGTAAATGCAAAGATTCCATTAGAGAAAAATAAAAAGTTCAAAGAACATACAACACCATTAGAGAATAGATTGAGATAACTAAGCACGAGAGTCGATGGAGATTGAACAGGTTCTTTCTCAACTGTGGATTTAACACTAAAGGTAGAACCATTTGCAGCATCTACATTTGGTTTGTCTTCTCCAGCACCGGTGGTAGTGCTTCTCTAGAAAACGTAAGCATGTTATAAGTTCAAACAATGTGAAGACTGATAGATTGCAGGGACATACAGTTCTACTGTTCAGTGCAATCAAGTTGTCTTGATATCCATATTAAATAGTGCTAAATCTGGAATATGAATTAGCATACCAGTATGAGAAACAGGAACTAGTACATTACATGGTATATTAGGGCGGGTATATATAAAACATACCTACTTATGATGTGCTTAGGAAGTTATACGTACACTACTTCACCCACCTGAAGATTTTACAACAAACAATCTGATAACTTTGCTGGCCTAGAGATATATTTTATGTTGAAGAGTTGTTCAAGCATAGATTGTCTCTTAATGTTTTGGAGTTACATAAAGACAAAGAAATTTTGGATCACAAAATTTTTGTTTACAAAGAATGTACCACATTTTCCATTGTGCAATCAGGATCTAAAGATAGTTTAAGTGAGAAATATATGCAAACTCTTCATCTTACCTTCCGAAGGAGGGCAACTTCACTTTTCTTTTCTCTATTTAGGCGGTCATCGGGAACTTTATCCAACACTTCTCCATTAGAGGAAATTTTCGACATG
This sequence comes from Panax notoginseng, assembly GCA_016801055.1. Classification (NCBI taxonomy): domain Eukaryota; kingdom Viridiplantae; phylum Streptophyta; class Magnoliopsida; order Apiales; family Araliaceae; genus Panax; species Panax notoginseng. Next base: position 124,142,188 of record CM029015.1, read on the forward strand.
CTTCCATCCTTTTCATCGACAGAGAGATCCTGAAGATTGTCATTAGCATCATTGCCATCCTTCAATTTTTTGCTGTTCTTTTGATGATGGTGATGATGACCGTGACTCCATGAATTAACTTTTCCAGATATATCATCAACAAACCTCACAACCTTCTCTTTAAGAAGAAAAAGCACGATTCCAGCTGCAATAACAAAAATATATACAACCACAAAGAATTAAGACATTCGTTTTTCACAAAAGCACAAGACTAATGATTTCAAGCCCCACTATACACATGTTCTAGCGGAAACTCAGATTAGAAGTAAGCCAAAAACAATCTTTACGACCACAGAATTGGGCCTTCACTCATAAATAAAGCATTTTCCTAGAAAAAACATCAAACGATGATGCAACTATCACTACGCATAGTTTTTGATGAAACTCCTCTATGCGATTTTTTGTTTTTAAGTAAATGGACAAGAAATATTATATCGTCAACCTTCTGGAAAGTTGTATGTCATATATCTAACTTGCTAGTTCTAACTATAAAAATCAATAGTGTAGTATCAAAAGGATAACATGCACTAAGATGGTTGAGGCAGTAATACAAATGCAAGTACACATCCTGCTGAGATTGATAGAAAGTGTAAGAACCCGAATTTTATGAAATAAAAGTATTCAATTTTTCTATTTAGTAAATAGTTAATTTGTAAAAAGTTTAAAGTTAAGGGTGATATATATAAAGTTTACAAAATACGCAAGTGGTTATAAAATATTTATTTTGTCGGGAAATATTCGTTTGGTCGTGTAATATTCTTGCTGTCGGGGATATTCGTACGACGACGCAACCATTTGTGGGCCCCATAACAGAATAACTGTCGGATGAAGAAAACGATAAGTTTAAGTTTTTATAAATAACGTCGTAGTTGTTACCGTTAACACTATTGGAATACCTGGTGGTTAAAATACAGTAATACGCGTGGTTGCACAGTATCACATGGTATTGCACAGTATTTTTGAATTATTAATTCTTACGTAAGAAGGCACTACTCAATAATTGTTACAATAATTACTGCTCAATGTTTTATTTTATTGATTCAATAATTGCTACGCTGATATTTTATATTATTGTTGTTTTAATAATTGTCACTACACAGTATTTTTCATTATCAGATCAATAATTCATATTATTTTAATAATATTATTAGATAGCATTATTGACAATGTCTAAAAGTTCTGTCTAAGGAGAGGTTTGATCACCTAATTGCGGGTCAGTAAGGAAAAATCCTTATTGGAAAACCCCTCTTTCTTGGGAACGGCCTGATTATCAGTATTATGATTCTGTAATATTATTTGTGAATAATTAATTATTGATTTATATGATAAGAAAAATATTTATTTACGTGGATATAAATGGAGGAATTTTTTAAAAAATGACAATTGTTAAAAATTGATATTTTATCTTTTCTGATAAAATAATTCATTTAAATATATTATTATATTTTAATAATATAATAATAATGATATTTTTACGATGAATGTGTGATATATGAATAAATGAGGAGGAAGAGTATTTTTGTTGCAATAAATGATAAAACCATGTTAAACATGTTGGTGGGCCCAATTTTTGACTTAAATTTGATTATAGCCTATAAAATCGCCCGTATAATAATTTCGGTCATTTTTTGTTTGGAATTTAGAAAATCTTTCTTTTACAAAATTTTAGGATATTAAATTTTCTATGAAATTAACATAAGATTCGAATTTTTCTGATAAAATGGCTATTTATTATGAATTATTGAAGTTCCGGAATAATTGATTTTTGAAGTTTTAATTATTTTTTTAAGAAAAACGTTTTTTTTATTTTGGTGAGGGGGGCCTACTTGTGTGGCTGATGTTTTGGATCAAAGGAAGTGTGCGTAGGAATTTATAAAATATATATTAATATTTTATTAAATTTTCTACTTTGATGTTCTAAATATTTTTCTATAAATAAGGTGCTTAGGTTAGAATTGAAAATCACACCAGAAACTGAAGTTTTCTCTCTCTATATTATCGAGCGTATTTTTATAAGTATTTAGATATCTTGAGTGTTGCTATACGGTGCAAGTTTCCTTCAGCGTTACATCCGATATTCCAGTCAGAAGTACTGCACTTTTGAGGTAAGTGATAGTAAGGGATTGTAAGAGTTATTATGTTTTTTTTCAGTTTCGTAATTTTTCTGACCTTAAAAAATTTTGAAAAATTTTGAAATGATAATTTGATGAGTTTTCTAGATTGTATCCAAAAATGACGATTTTTGGATGTATAGATTAGGAGTTATGAATTTTATAGGAAAATATTATTTTAAAAGTAAACCCTTATAACTCTTTGTGGTTAACTCTAAAATTGGTGAAATTTTTATTGGGAGTACATGTATATAACAGCGGTATACTCTGTAAATTTAAGAATTTTTGGATAAAAATATAATTTATGATAAATGTCTAAATATTCTGCTGTTTTGGTCATATGAAAAATAGTAAATGAATTTTAAAAATTTCGAAAAAAATATATGTTCAATATGGGACTATATTATGCTAAATCCCAGAAAAGAAAATTTTCTGGGACTAATTTGGTATTTTTCATGAAAATAAACTAGTTATGAGTAAATGAATTAAATATGTTATGTGAAATAAGAAAAGTAAAAAATAGGATTTTATGGCTTGAGAATCCTGTATAAGGTATATGCCAATTTTTTATGAGAGTTTTGATTATTGGTGATGAAATCTTATGAGTTTGACATTTTAGGATGATTAAATGTATTATTTAGTAAAGTGTAAATAATTAAAATAAAATATTTATAAGTTTAAAAATGATTAAAATATTGTTGTAATATTAATAATATTAGATTATGAGATTATTATGTGATTTATAACATTTGGATTAAGGTGTGTAAATATTGATATGGATTTTATTGTGAAATATTATCTTTTCCTGTCGGGATTACTATTCACGAGCAACTATTCATGAGCTACTATTCACGATAAAATTAGTTTCTTTTTCTAACCAAATTATCGTTGATTTATGAATCTTACTCTTGAAATTAAACTCATGTTTTGATTATATTATTTTTATTATTATATATAACATTTTTATAATCCTGATGAGGAACTTCTCTTTGACTTGAGAGTAAAGATGGGTGGATTATTGGTATGATCGTGACTATGGGTTCTCTTTGGCCAGTAGTGCAAAGATGAATTGCTGACTGGTATGATCATGACCATTGAATTTATAATTGAATAACTTTTAACTTAAGTGAAAAGGTGAATTGATCAACATAGTTATGATTATTGTTTATATAAATTCTGAAATGATTATATATTTTTTTGAGATAGTAATATCTTTGGCCCGTAGTGCAATGATGACATGTTGTTGAATATTTTTGGTCTGTAGTGCAAAGATGACCTGTTGTTGAATATCTTTGGCCTGTAGTGCAAAAATGAACTGTTAATGAATATCTTTGGCCGTAGTGCAAAGATGAACTTATTAGTATGATTATGAACATGAACTGTGATTTGGTATAACCAGGATCTTTGATGTTTCAGGTAAAGACAAGTGATAAAAATTATCTTCGTTCTACGTGCAAAGAGGAATTTAGAACCACAAATATGATTATGAGTTATTCACATGATTGTGGACAGGAACTGTTGATTGATGTGACAGGGATAAAACACTATTGGTGGACTTTTAACATGGAGAAGATAATAGACTTTATGGTCTATTTAACTCTTCTAATGGATTGCTCGTTCCGCTACAACTATGGTTGAAAAGTTTATTCATCTACCATATGTTCTAAATCTCTGATACATAATTGATGAAGGCTATTGATAATTTAATTATCTTTAGTCATGATATTCTTTACTGGACTATTTTTGCACACCCTTATACTTCTCAATTCCTTTCAGGTAGAAGAGTGTAGCTAAGTCGAGCGGGGGTAACAGGGAAATAGAACGACGGTCTATAGCTGTTGAGGTTCTCCCTAAATAGTATGGAAATAATTTTATTGAGAACTTTAGAAAAGTGCGTTGTATTTTATACGTCATTTAATAGTGATATTTGGTGAATCAAATGGGGTGAGGCGAACCCAACTTTGGAAGGGTGTTTTGTCACCATCATACAAGATGTCTAATGACCTACGACTTCGTGTTATCATAGGACAGGGTTGTGCACATCCACTTACTGAGTATATCTATGAGCACTATCGATATAATCTTGGAGTTTGGTTAAAATATAATTCTCAATTGGAGATAATGGAGATAATTATATGTCAAGAGAAGACTCACCATTGGAAAGAACATGATAGTAATCTTCACGTTTTTCTTTGGGGTCTATTGGGTCAACCAAGGATAATTCTCCATTCATATGATATCGATTATAACTTAGATGCATGGCCTCCCATGTACGCAGGTTTCCTTGAGCATTTTTCAAATATTTTAATTTTTAAAATAGTTATTGACTGTACCTTTTTGTAAGGTGTCATTGTGATGTGTTATCCAAGGTTGGGATAAGAGTCACAGTTGGTATATATTTGTATTTAAACTCACAGTATATGTGTTGTCGTACTTTGCACGACAATTGTAATAATAAAGTTATAGTTATTTTTTGTACCATGTATTTGGCGACTCAGAATGGGTTGGGTGGAATGAACCTATTTTGGGGGCGTCACATTTGGTATCAGAGCTTAGGGATATGATCTCTGGCGGAGATCGGGGAATAAAACTAGGAGAGGAGAGACGAGTAATATCCTTCGCTAGTGCGTCCTACCTAAGCTGAATTTTCTTACTGAAGTTGACAAATTGTGATATATCAATTAACCTTTGTTTTGAAGCTGTATTCTAGAATGATATCTGAAATACAGGAGATGAGCAATAGAGAAATCATGAGTACAGGGAAGATGGAAGCTAAAATGAAAGCAAGGTATTCTCAACTCTTCGAAATACCAGGTACGTAAATTTCGGGGATGAAATTTCATAAGGAGGGGAGATTGTAAGACCCCGAATTTATGGAATAAAAGTATTCAATTTTTCTATTTAGTAAATAGTTAATTTGATAAAAGTTTAAAGTTAAGGGTGATATATGTAAAGTTTATAAAATACGCAAGTGGTTATAAAATATTCATTTTGTCTGGGAATATTCGTTTGGTCGTGGAATATTCTTACTGTCAGGGAATATTCGTACGACGGCGCAACCATTTGTGGGACCCATAACAGAATAACTGTCGGATGAAGAAAATGACAAGTTTAAGTTTTTATAAATAACGGCGTAGTTGTTACCGTTAACACTGTTGGAATACCTGGTGGTTAAAATACAGTAATACGCGTGGTTGCACAGTAGCACACGGTATTGCACAATATTTTTGAATTATTGATTCTTACGTAAGAAGGCACTACTCAATAATTGTTACAGTAATTACTGTTTAATATTTTAGTTTATTAATTTAATAATTGCTACGTTGATATTTTATATTATTGTTGTTTCAATAATTGTCATTACACAGCATTTTTCATTATCAGATCAATAATTCATATTATTTGAATAATATTATTAGATAGCATTATTGGCAATGTCTAGAAAGTTCTGTCTAAGGAGAGGTTTGGTCACCTAATTGTGCGTTAGTAAGGAGAAATTTTTATTGGAAAGCCTCCTCTTTCCTGGGAACGACCTGGTTATCAGTATTGTGATTCTGTAATATTATTTGTGAATAATTAATTATTGATTTATATGATAAGAAAAATATTTATTTATGTGGATATAAATGGAGAAATTTTTTTAAAAATGATAATTGTTAAAAATTGATATTTTATCTTTTCTGATAAAATAATTCATTTAAATATATTATTATATTTTAATAATATAATAATAATGATATTTTTACGATGAATGTGTGATATATGAATAAATGAGGAGGAAGAGTATTTTTGTTGTAATAAATGATAAAAACATGTTAAACACGTCGGTGGGCCTAATTTTTGACTGAAATTTGATTATAGCCTGCAAAATCGCCCGTATGTAGATTTCTGTCATTTTTCGTTTAGAATTTGAAAAATCTTTCTTCTATAAAGTTGTAGAGAATTGAATTTCCAATGAAATGGACATAATATTTGAATTTTTCTGATAACAGGACTATTTATTATGAATTATTGAAGTTCCGGAATAATTAATTTTTAAAGTTTTAATTATTTTTTTAAGAAAAATGTTTTTTTTATTTTGGTGAGGGGGGGGGGGGGGCCCTACTTTTGTGGCTGATGTTTTGGATCAAAGGAAGTGTGCGTAGGAATTTATAAAAAATATATTAATATTTTATTAAATTTTCTACTTTGATGTTCTAAGTATTTTTCTATAAATAAGGTGCTTAGGTTAGAATTGAAAATTACATCAGAAACTGAAGTTTTCTCTCTCTATATTATCGAGCGTATTTTGATGAGTATTTAGATATCTTGAGTGTTGCTATACGGTACAAGTTTCCTTCAGCGTTACATCCGATATTCCAGTCAGAAGTACTGATCATTTGAGGTAAGCGATAGAAAGAGATTGTAAGAGTTATTATGTTTTTCAGTTTTGTAATTTTTCTGACCTTCAAAAATTTTGGAAAATTTAAAATGATAATTTGATGAGTTTTCTAGATTGTGTCCAAAAATGGCGATTTTTAGATGTATAGATTAGGAGTTATGAATTTTATGGGAAAAGACCATTTTAAAAGTAAACCCTTATAACTCTTTGTGGTTAACTCCAAAATTGGTGAAATTTTTATTGGGAGTACATGTATATAACTGCGGTATAATCTGTAAATTTCAGAATTTGTGGACAAAAATACAGTTTATGATAAATGTTTAAATATTCGGCAGTTTTGGCCATATGAAAAATAGTAAATGAATTTAAAAAATTCTGAGAAAAATATATTTCCAATATGGGACTATATTCTGCTAAATCCCAGAAAATAAAATTTTTTGGGACTGATTTGATATTTTTCATGAAAATAGACTAGTTATGAGTAAATAAATTAAATATGTTATGTGAAGTAAGAAAAGTGAAAATTAGGATTTTATGGCTTGAGAATCTTGTATAAGGTATATGCCAATTTTTTATGAGTGTTTTAGTTATTGGTGATGAAATTTTATGAGTTTGGCATTTTAAGATGATTAAATGCATTATTTAGTAAAGTGAAAATAATTAAAATAAATTATTTATAAGTTTAAGAAATGATTAAAATATTGTTGTAATATTAATAATATTAGACTATGAGATTATTAAGTGATTTATAACATTTGGATTAAGGTGTGTAAATATTGATATGGATTTTACTGTGAAATTTTATCTTTTCGTGTCGGGATTACTATTCACGAGCTACTATTCATGAGCTACTATTCACGATAAAATTAGTTTCTTTTTCTAACCAAATTATCGTTGATTTATGAATCTTACTCTAAAAATTAAACTCATGTTTTGATTATATTATATTTATTATTATGTATAACATTTTTATATTCCTAGTGAGGAAATTCTCTTTGACTTGAGAGTAAAGCTAGGTAGATTATTGGTATGATCGTGACTATGGGTTCTCTTTGGCCAGTAGTGGAAAGATGAATTGTTGACTAGTATGATCATGACCATTGAATTTATAATTGAATATCTTTAACTTAAGTGAAAAGGTGAATTGCTCAACATGGTTATGATTATTGTTTATATAAATTCTGAAATGATTATATATTTCTTTGAGATAGTAATATCTTTGGCCCGTAGTGCAAATATGACCTGTTGTTGAATATCTTTGGCTCGTAGTGCAAAGATGACCCGTTGTTGAATATTTTTGGCCTGTAGTGCAAAGATGACCTGTTGTTGAATATCTTTGGCCTGTAGTGCAAAAATGAACTGTTAATGAATATCTTTGGTCGTAGTGCAAAGATGAACTTATTAGTATGATTATGAACATGAACTGTGATTTGGTATAACCAGGATCTTTGATATTTCAGGTAAAGACAAGTGATAAAAATTATCTTCGTTCTACGTGCAAAGAGGAATTTAGAACCACAAATATGATTATGAGTTATTCACATGATTGTGGACAAGAACTGTTGATTGATGTGACAGGGATAAAACACTATTGGTGGACTTTTAACATGGAGAAGATAATAGACTTTATGGTCTATTTAACTCTTCTAATGGATTGCTCGTTCTGCTGCAACTATGGTTGAAAAGTTTATTCATCTACCATATGTTCTAAATCTCTGATACATAATTGATGAAGGCTATTGATAATTTAATTATCTTTAGTCATGATATTATTTACTGGACTATTTTTGCACACCCTTATACTTCTCAATTCCTTTCAGGTAGAAGAGTGTAGCTAGGCCAAGTGGGGGTAACAGGGAAATAGAACGGTGGTCTATAGCTGTTGAGGTTCTCCCTAAACAGTATGGAAATAATTTTATTGATAACTTTAGAAAAGTGCGTTGTATTTTATACGTCATTTAATAGTGATATTTGGTGAATCAAATGGGGTGAGGCGAACCCAACTTTGGAAGGGTGTTTTGTCACCATCATACAAGATGTCTAATGACCTACGACTTCGTGTTATCATAGGACAGGGTTGTGCACATCCACTTACTTAGTATATCTATGAGCACTACCTATATAATCTTGAAGTTTGTTTAAAATATAATTCTCAATTGGAGATAATGGAGATAATTATATGTCAAGAGAAGACTCACCATTGGAAAGAACATGATAGTAATCTTCCCGTTTTTCTTTGGGGTCTATTGTGTCAACCAAGGATAATTCTCCATTCATATGATATCGATTATAACTTAGATGCATGGCCTCCCATGTACGCAGGTTTCCTTGAGCATTTTTTAAAGATTTTAATTTTTAAAACAGTTATTGACTGTACCTTTTTGTAAGGTGTCATTGTGATGTGCTATCCAAGGTTGGGATAAGAGTTACAGTTGGTATATATTTTTATTTAAACTCACAGTATATGTGTTGTCGTACTTTGCACGACAATTATAATAATAAAGTTATAGTTGTTTTTTGTACCATGTATTTGGCGACTCAGAATGGGTTGGGTGGAATGAACCTATTTTGGGGGCGTCACATTTGGTATCAGAGCTTAGGGATATGATCTCTGGCGGAGATCGGGGAATAAAACTAGGAGAGGAGAGACGAGTAATATCCTTCGCTAGTGCGTCCTACCTAAGCTGAATTTTCTTACTGAAGTTGACAATCAATTAACCTTTATTTTGAAGCTGTATTCTAGAATGATATCTGAAATACAGGAGATGAGCAATGGAGAAATCATGAGTACAGGGAAGATGGAATCTGAAATGAAAAGCAAGGTATTCTCAACTCTTCGAAATACCAGGTACGTAAATTTCGGGGATGAAATTTCATAAGGAGGGGAGATTGTAACACTCCGAATTTTATGGAATAAAAGTATTCAATTTTTCTATTTAGTAAATAGTTAATTTGATAAAAGTTTAAAGTTAAGGGTGATATATGTAAAGTTTACAAAATACGCAAGTCGTTATAAAATATTCATTTTGTCTAGGAATATTCGTTTGGTCGTGGAATATTCTTGCTGTCGGGGAATATTCGTACGACGGCGCAACCATTTGTGGGCCCCATAACAGAATAACTATCGGATGAAGAAAACGACAAGTTTAAGTTTTTATAAATAACGGCGTAGTTGTTACCGTTAACACTGTTAGAATACCTTGTGGTTAAAAACAGTAATACGCTGTAGACACTCAAAATTTTCTGTACTACTGACACTAACATTGCAGGAGGACAGATTCGTCTTTTATGAGAGAACCCTGAAAGACAATCCACAACCATACCGGATAGTACCGGAGGTTCAGCATCAACCCCAGATCGCAATCTAGGAGTAATCGTTCAAATCTTGGAGAACCCCGAGGCATGCAGATCAATACCGGAACACACACCGGAGAAGACCGATTAATCTCGGAGATAACCCCGAGGTATCCAGTCTCAGCCCCAAACATGGGAATAGCCTCCAAGCTTGGTGATAGCCCCAAGGAAAGCAATTTCGGCATTAACCCCGGAAATGCTTGTTACAACTGCAACCAGCTTCAATCTCAGCGCTCACAACGAGATACACTGTATCAGCCCGGCGATGACATCGGGAAGACAGACACACCTCAAAGATGACAATGAGGACTTTCAACCAATTGCAGCAGTCCAATCCCAGCGAAGCTGAGCAACGTTTGCTTTATCGACCGAACCCGGCAATAACACCGATAAGGGGCAACATCGTCATCTGACCAACACGATGCCACGCCAAGTCATCTCAACACATCTACGCAACAACGTCCTATAAGGCTAACCAATCCCGAGTTGCTATTGTGCGGGGTAACGGATGAAAGTTGAAGCTTGAAGACCGGAGGGCACCGTCCCATCTTCAAAGACTTCATACAAACTCTAATCCTATGCCATCGTACAAACTCTCGAAAACGGCGGTCCGAAATAGGTCCTATATACCTCAAACGGATACCCGGATTGTACTTCAGAAAAACCGAGTGGACATTACAGTGCCCGCGTACACGTACTTCGAGACGACCCTACCCGACCAAACTAGGCCGATCTGACCCGCCTCTGGTACACCTGCGGCTGAGCCGCAGGTACCTGCGGCTCCTTTTGCCTATAAATAAAAGGCTTGAGGTGCTGATTTTTAAGAGAAAAAAGACGAGGAAACCCTGCAGAATTCGCTCTACACTTGCCATACAGTGTATTTTCCCACTTTAAACACCTGTGAGCTCATATACAACCCTTTTATGTACCTACAAAAGCCAGTGTTTACTCACTCTAAAGATATAGAAGTCTTCTTTGGCAGCCCACTGTAAGCTTTCTCACACACTTTAGAGTCTTTCTCTTCATTTTTGCACACACCCTTCTACACATTGAGAGTCGTGTTGCTTGCTTTTTCTCGGACTTTGGTCTGTGATTTCATTTCAGTCTATATATATATATATATATATATATATATATATATATATATCTTATATATATATTTAAATATATATTGACTAACATTACCGAGTTATGCCTCGGTTGAGCCTAGACTTCGGTCTAGAGCGTTTATTTACTTTTATATATATATATATATATATATATATATATATATGAACTGTGTATCGAACTTTGTTCGATTGAGCCTAAACTTCGGTTTGGTGCGTTTATTGCTTTAACATATATATACTTATATATTAATTGTGTGTCGGACTTTGTTCGATGAGCCTAAACTTCGGTTTGGTGCGTTTAATTGCTTTCTTATATATATTTAGTTATATATATAAACTGTGGTCGAACTCCGTTCGATGAGCCTGGATTTTACATCCGGTGCGTTTACTCGCTTTTATATATATATACTTATAAATATGAACTGCTATCGAACTCTGTTCGGTGAGTCTGGATTTTATATCCGGTACGTTAACATGCTTATATATATATATATATTTACATTTTGTCCCACCTAGAGTTTACTTCGTGGTGGTTGACCGTTTTTACAGCTTTATTTACGTTTTGTCCCGCCTGGAGTTTCCTCTGTGGCGGTTGATGGCTTTTAACAGCTTTCTTTATATTTCTGATCCCCCATAGAGGTTCTTCGTGGTTGGTGATCATGTCTGTATATATATATTTACGGCTTTTATATATATACTTGCTTACTACTTTCTTATAAATTGCGGTATCATGTGAGCCTAGGAATCATGTGATCACAGATTCATCCCATTAGATCTAGATTCGGTTCCCGTGATGGACATTTTCAGCTGTAAGCAGCTTGTAAATTATTCCGCGGTGTCTGAATTTCCTCAGATGGTTTCCATACCCACGAGGAAGTCGACATTATTTTGTACATTATTTTCGTACGGATGCTTCGCATCCGTCAAATAAAATCAACCAAGTCGCGCATTTAATAAAATGGGAGTGCAAAAGGCCTCAATTACTATTGAGCGTCAGGGTTTGAAAAACCTCTTTTATAAAACATCACTGCCATATCTTGTTAAAATTAAATTTTAATATAAATTCAAACCCTACGTACATAGGTGCGAACGAGGCCTCGTACCACTTTCACATAACAGCACATTGACTCACACACACACACACACACATTCAGATAATAGTTTCTTGAAAAGAGGCGGTCATCGTGGTAACACGAATGTCGGGGGGTGCCTAACACCTTTCCCCCGCATAACCAAGTCCTCGGACCCTAAATGAATCTCGGTTTCACCGACCCGTATAGCAGTGTCATGTCACTGGCTCAATGTGCAAACTTTTTCTCGGTTGTGTTGGTACAACCATTTAAAAAACTAACTGGCGACTCTTAACAGTCCATCGTCGACATTATACATGTCGGACCTTTTTCACTTATTTTTTCAAACAAATCTCACCTAAAATGAGAACACCAAAGAACAAGTAACGGAAAGGGACATCTAAAAATCCCGACGTCGACATACGCGTGGTTGCACAGTAGCACATGGTATTGCACAGTACTTTTGAATTATTGATTCTTACGTAAGAAGGCACTACTCAATAATTGTTACAGCAATTACTGTTTAATATTTTATTTTATTGATTCAATAATTGCTACGTTGATATTTTATATTATTGTTGTTTCAATAATTGTCACTACACAGTATTTTCTATTATCAGATCAATAAATCATATTATTTGAATAATATTATTAGATAGCATTATTGGCAATGTCTAGAAAGTTCTGTCTAAGGAGAGGTTTGGTCACCTAATTGTGCGTCAGTAAGGAGAAATCCTTATTGGAAAGCCCCCTCTTTCCTGGGAACGACCTGGTTATCAGTACTGTGATTCTGTAATATTATTTGTGAATAATTAATTATTGATTTATATGATAAGAAAAATATTTATTTATGTGGATATAAATGGAGAAAATTTTAAAAAAATGACAATTGTTGAAAATTGATATTTTATCTTTTCTGATAAAATAATTTATTTAAAAATATTATTATATTTTAATAATATAATAATAATGATATTTTTACGATGAATGTGTGATATATGAATAAATGAGGAAGAAGAGTATTTTTGTTACAATAAATGATAAAAACATGTTAAACATTTCGGTGGGCCCAATTTTTGACTGAAATTTGATTATAGCCTGCAAAATCGCCCGTATGTGGATTTCGGTCATTTTTCGTTTGGAATTTGGAAAATCGTTCTTCTACAAAGTTGTAGAGAATTGAATTTCTTATGCAGTAGACATAAGATTCAAATTCTTCTGATAACATGGCTATTTATTATGAATTATTGAAGTTTCGGAATAATTAATTTTTGAAGTTTTAATTATTTTTTTAAGAAAAATATTTTTTTTATTTTGGTGAGGGGGGCCTACTTGTGTGGCTGATGTTTTGGATCAAAGGAACTGTGCGTAGAAATTTATAAAAAATATATTAATATTTTATTAAATTTTCTGCTTTAGTGTTCTAAGCATTTTCCTATAAATAAGGTGCTTAGGTTAGAATTGAAAATCACACCAGAAACTGAAGTTTTCTCTCTCTATATTATCGAGCGTATTTTTGTGAGTATTTAGATATCTTGAGTGTTGTTATACGGTGCAAGTTCCCTTCAGCGTTACATCCGATATTTCAGTCAGAAGTACTGCTCTTTTGAGGTAAGGGATAGTAAGAGATTGTAAGGGTTATTATGTTTTTTAGTTTCGTAATTTTTTCGACCTTCTAAAATTCTGGAAAAATTTGAAATGATAATTTGATGAGTTTTCTAGATTGTATCCAAAAATGACGATTTTTGGATGTATGGATTAGGAGTTATGAATTTTATGGGAAAAAACTATTTTAAAAGTAAACCCTTATAACTCTTTGTGGTTAACTCCAAAATTGGTAAAATTTTTATTGGGAGTACATGTATATAACAGCGGTATACTCTGTAAATTTAAGAATTTTTGGATAAAAATATAGTTTATGATAAATGTCTAAATATTCGGCAGTTTTGGTCATATGAAAAATAGTAAATGAATTTTAAATATTTCGAGAAAAATATATGTTCAATATGGGACTATATTATACTAAATCCCAGAAAAGAAAATTTTCTGGGACTGATTTGGTATTTTTCATGAAAATGGACTAGTTATGAGTAAATAAATTAAATATGTTATGTGAAGTAAGAAAAGTGAAAAATAGGATTTTATGGCTTGAGAATCTTGTATAAGGTATATGCCAATTTTTTATGAGTGTTTTAGTTATTGGTGATGAAATCTTATGAGTTTGACATTTTAAGATGATTAAATGTATTATTTAGTAAAGTGAAAACAATTAAAATAAATTATTTATAAGTTTAAGAAATGATTAAAATATTGTTGTAATATTAATAATATTAGATTATGAGATTATTAAGTGATTTATAACATTTGGATTAAGGTGTGTAAATATTGATATGGATTTTATTGTGAAATTTTATCTTTTCGTGTCGGAATTACTATTCACGAGTTACTATTCACGACAAAATTAGTTTCTTTTTCTTACCAAATTATCATTGATTTATGAATCTTACTCTTGAAATTAAACTCATGTTTTGATTATATTATTTTTATTATTATATATAACATTTTTATAATCCTGGTGAGGAAATTCTCTTTGACTTGAGAGTAAAGATGGGTAGATTATTGGTATGATTGTGAATATGGGTTATCTTTGGCCAGTAGTGCAAAGATGAATTGTTGACTGGTATGATCATGACCATTGAATTTATAATTGAATATCTTTAACTTAAGTGAAAAGGTGAATTGATCAACATAGTTATGATTATTGTTTATATAAATTCTGAAATGATTATATATTTCTTTAAGATAGTAATATCTTTGGCCCGTAGTGCAAAGATGACCTGTTGTTGAATATCTCTGGTCTGTAGTGCAAAGATGACCTGTTGTTGAATATTTTTGGTTTGTAGTGCAAAGATGACTTGTTGTTGAATATCTTTAGCCTGTAGTGCAAAGATAAATTGTTAATGAATATCTTTGGTCGTAGTGCAAAGATGAACTTATTAGTATGATTATGAAAATGAACTGTGATTTGGTATAACCAGGATCTTTGATGTTTCAGGTAAAGACATGTGATGAAAATTATCTTCGTTCTACGTGCGAAGAAGAATTTAGAACCACAAATATGATTATGAGTTATTCACATGATTGTGGACATGAACTATTGATTGATGTTACAGGGATAAAATATTATTGGTGGACTTTTAACATGGAGAAGATAATAGACTTTATGGTCTATTTAACTCTTCTAATGGATTACTCGTTCCGCTGCAACTATGGTCGAAAAGTTTATTCATCTACCATATGTTCTAAATATCTGATTCATAACTATTGATTATTTAATTATCTTTAGTCATGATATTCTTCACTAGGCTATTTTTGCTCACCCTTTTACTTCTCAATTCCTTTCAGGTAACAAGAGTGTAGCTGGGTTGAGCGGGGGTAACAGGGGAATAGAACGATGGTCTATAGCTATTGAGGTTCTCCCTAAACAGTATGGAAATAATTTTATTAAGAACTTTAAAAAAGTGCGTTGTATTTTATATGTCACTTAATAGTGATATTTGGTGAATTAAATAGGGTGAGGCGAACCAAACTTTGGAAGGGCGTTTTGTCACTATTATACAAGATGTCTAATGACCTACGACTTCGTGTTATCATAGGACATGGTTGTGCACATCCACTTGCTGAGTATATCTACGAGCACTACCTATATAATCTTGGAGTTTGGTTAAAATATAATTCTCAATTGTAGATAATGGAGATAATTATATGTCAAGAGAAGACTCACTATTGGAAAGAACATGATAGTAATCTTCTCATTTTTCTTTGGGGTCTATTGGGTCAACCAAGGATAATTCTCCATTCATATGATATCTATTATAACTTAGATACATGGCCTCCCATGTACACAGGTTTCCTTGAGCATTTTCTGAAGATTTTAATTTCTAAAACAGTTATTGACTGTACCTTTATGTAAGGTGTCATTGTGACATGCTGTCCAAGGTTAGGATAAGAGTCACAGTTGGTATATATTTGTATTTAAATTCACAGTATGTGTTGTCGTATTTTGCACGACAATTATAATAATAAAGTTGTAGTTATTTTATGTACCATGTATTTGGCGACTCCGAATGGGTTGGGTGGAATGGACCTATTTTGGGGTCGTTACAGAAAGAGCACATGTGTGCTGTTTAGACTTACCTAATATGGACAGTCCAACATAAAAATCTCTTAAAGAATGTGAATGTGAATGTGAATGTGAATGCCCCAAATGAACTTGATGAGCATGGTCTATATAGTGATCTTGTGAATGGATGTGTTCGGCACCTGAAAAAATATAATTTTATCTCCTTAACAATTTATGGCAACAACCATAACTTAAAATTTTTCAAAAGATATAATCATAAAGAAAATTTGTATCGAGAACCAAGGAAATACAACTGCTTTAATCATACCAAATGCATGTGGTAACTGATGAAGAAAAGCATCTCCTAGCATAGCACCTGCCTGAAAACAAAAAAACCATAGAGGACCTCTATCAGTTCAAAACCAGAGGTGCATATATAAAAAGAAAGTAAAAGTCTGGCAACTAAGAAAAGTCAATGACTACAAGATCTTTGACAGAAGAATAAACCACTAAAAATTTGAAGAGAATAGTATTACTGCAAGGAGTGCGGAACATATACTGATAGTAAGATTTACTACTCCACTTCTAAGAAAAAACATGAAGGTTTTAAAATAACAAAAAGAAGCATGATTCTTAACTTTGTACAAGGAAAGACTCTGCAGCAGTAAATAAATTTATGTGTCCCTTGTTTATATTAGTAATAGATGTATCCACTGTATAGTTAAAAGCATAAACTCACACAGATAAAAGTAATTCTACATCAATCCAAAAAGTGGAAATACTGGATGAAGAATCTAACCCCAATTATAGCCAAAGAGTCAACAATTGCCTTTGATGGCTTTCCTTGTCTTGCAATAATTCATAGTTCAGATTTTTTCTGTTGGCAAGTGAAATGACAATACTGAATTTAGCAAAAGCAAATACTAGAGCTAAGAATAACAACATATGCAAGTCCTGACACTCAAGCTACTTACTCAATACTAATGGCAATATAATTAGGCAAATAAGGGAAGCCAAGCTCACCAACAATGAGCAGCCTATTGCATGAATCCAAAGACCTAGTAATCGCACTAAACGAAAGGGTGAATAAGAGACGGTCATAAAGATATAAAATCCAATCTAAAATCTTCATCTAAAGGAAGGACTAATAGTTTCTCAGTTTCTCGGTGATATAAGGAAAAATTAGTTAGAATTAACGTAGACACTTGAAATTTTCTACATATCTGTTACAAACATTGCAGGAGCGCAGATTCGTCTTTCAAGAGGAAACCCTGGAAGACGATTCATATCCATTCAGGATACCACCGGGAGGAACATCTCAACCCCGGAACACACACTGGGAGTAACAGCTCAACCCCGAAACACACACCAGGAGTAAAAATTCTAACCTCGAAGATTATCCCGAGGCATGCAGATCCAATACCGAAACACAAACCGGAGAAAACCGATTCATCTTGGAGATAATCCCGAGATGTTCCGTCTCAGTCCCAACGCTGGAAATAGCAGATTCCAACCTTGGAGATAACCCCAAGGAAGGCAGTGGCAGTTCCGAAGATAACCCCAGAAATGATTGTTTCAAATGCATGCCATTAGCTTCAATGTTGGCGCTCACACCGAGGCACTCAGTATAAGACAGGAACACCTCAGAGATGACACTAAGGACATTCAACATTTACAGCAGTCCAATCTCAGCAATAATCCTGAGCAACTTCTTCTTTATCAGCCCAAATCGGAGATAACCCCGGTGAGGGGCAAAGTCGTCATCCTACCACCATGACGCCACATCACGTAGTCTCAACATTTAAGACATACATTTCTACACAACAATGTCCCACAAGAGCCAAGGAAAACCAATCCCGAGTGACTATTGTGCAGAACAATAGATGGAATTTGAAGCTGAAGACCGGAGGGCATCGTCCCATCTTCATGACTTCGTACAACCTCTAATCCCATGTCATTGTATAACTCTCAACAATTGCGGTCCGAAATAGGTCCTATATACCTCAGTCGGATGCCCAGATTGCAATTCTGAAAGTTTGAACAGACATCACGTTGCCTACGTGCACGTACTTCGTGACGACAGGACCCACGAAGCCCAGGGCACCCCGGGCAGCCTCTGGTACACCTGCGGCTCCACCCTCTATAAATAGAGGGCTTAGGGTGGCCATTTTGAAGAGAGAAAAGGCGAGGAAGCCCTGTCCAATTTGCTCTGTACACATCCCAAACTGAGTGCTTTCTCATTTTGAACACTTGCGAGCTCACATATAGCTACTTCTATACTGGCGGAAGCCAGTGTTTATCTACTTTAAAGTTATTGAAGTCTTCTTTGGTAGCCCACTGTAAGCCTTCTTACATATTTTCAAGTCTTTCTCTCCACAATTGCACACACCCTTCTTTACGTTGAGAGTCGTGTTGCGTGTGTTTGTCTGAACTTCGGTTCGTGGTTTTATTTCGGTTTGTATATACATATATATTTATATATATGGACTAACATTATCGATTTATATCTCGATTGAGCCTAGACTTCGGTCTGGAGCGTTTACTTGCTTTTGTATATATATATATATATATATATATATATATATATATATATTTACATTTCATCCCAGCTTGAGTCTCCTTCGCGATGGTTGACCGTTTTTACTGCTTTTTGTACATTTCATCCCGCCTGGAGTTTCCTCCGTGGCGGTAGATAGCTTTTACAGCTTTATTTACAATTTTGATCCCCCATAGAGGTGCTTCGTGGTTGGTGATCATGTCTGTATATATATATATATATATATATATATATATATATATATATATATATATATTTACAGCTTTTATATATATACCTGCTTATTGCATTTATATCAACTGCGGCATCATGTGAGCCTAGGAATAGTGTGATCACAGATTCAGTCCACTGAATCTAGATTCGGTTCCCGTGATGGACCTTTTTAGCTGTAAGCAACTTGTAAATTTATCTGTGATGTTTGGATCTCCTCAGATGGTTTTCATACCCACGAGGAATTCAACACCTTTTTGTACATTATTTTCATACAGATGCCTTGCATCTGTAAAATAAAATCAACCAAGCCGAATATTGAATAAAATGGGAGTGTAAAAGGTCTCAATTACTATTGAGCACTGCGTTTGAAAAACCTCTTTTAAAACATCACTGCCATATCTTGTTTAAAACTGAATTTTTATATAAATTCAAACCCTGTGTATATAGGTGCGAACGAGGCCTCGCACTACTTCCAAATAAAAGTACATTGACCCACACACACACATTCATATAATAGTTTCCTGAAAAGTGGCGATCACCATGGCAACACGGATGTCGGGGGGTGCCTAACACCTTCCCTCCGCATAAGCAAGTCCTCGAACCCTAATTGAATCTCGATTTTATCGACCCGTTTAGCAGTGTCACATCACTGGGTCAATGTGCAAACCTTTTCGTGGTTGTGTTGGTACAACTAGTTAAAAAACCAACTGGTGACTCTTATAGTCTAATCGTCGACATTACATATGTTGAACCTTTTTCACTTATTTTTTTCAAACAAATCTCACATAAAATGAGAACACAAAAAAAAGGCAACGAAAAGGGACAAATAAAAATCCCGACGTCGACAGGTGGCGACTCTGCTGGGGACTCCAGTAAGAGGACTTAAGCCGCTATTACAAGCTTTTCAAAACTGTTATATGCTTGTGTGTGGATGTTGCATTTATATTTATGATGAATGTGTACGAATGCATATCCTTACTACAATTAATGCTTTACACTATAGCTGCCTGTGATATTAGTGCTTCGCACATGTCATCATTTTCATATACGGTGAGACGCGATGTATGTGAATGTATGTTGTGTGGTCCCTCCACCAGGAGGCTAAACTTATCGGTGTTTGATTACTGGACACGTAGGAGGACTAATTCCCGTGAGGCTCAGGAAAGGCACCACCCAAATTCGCTCCAGTTGAAAGACCAGATTAATTTCCCGTCGAGTAAATTGCGATGATTTGGGAACCTTCATGCCGAAAAGCCGCGAGAGTAACCTAAGATAGGTCAGCCTTTGATAAACCAAATGCGGAGGAAAGTCTCTTCATGCTTTCTCATTTCAAATTACTTGTAAAGTCAATTACTTGTAATTTACATTCCATATTCATCTCCATGTAATGAGAAATATGTGCATATACATATTTACATTAACATGCTATCCTGTACTACGAATAGCTAACATTCGTTTTGCAGGACAAAAATTCCTAAAATGAACACACCATATAGCGTGTTAATATTTACACATTCCCTAAAAACTAAACTATGCCAATTTTGTCGCAGGGAAGCATTCAGACCTATTACCCGGTCAAAGTCCAAAAAGGCTGCAGGCCTATAGCCAATCATGTCTTCATCTGACCAGTCTAATCCAGTTTCTCGCGAAGAATTTGACGGATTAAGTAAGCAATTCACAAACTTGGCTGTTCTTCTTAAGGAACTACATCAATCTACACAGGGTCCAAAAATACCCGTACATTCTGAATCCTCTACACAAGGAGGAACTCAAGGTCTTGATAAAGCCATTACAGTACCTGAATTGCAATTGGATACAACCAACAAAAGTCATGATACCGCCCATCTTACAAAAGATCCAGACACCGGTGACATCAGAAAGAAAGTTCTTCAAATGGAAGAGACCCTTCACGCTATCAAAGGAATTGGAGCACACATGAGTGTGTCATATGCCGACCTTGGTATATTCCCTGGTGTTCATTATCCAGAAAAATTTAAAACTCCTAACTTTGAAAAGTATGATAGGTTAGGAGATCCTTACACACATTTGAAGGTATTCATTGGAGAACTCATATCTTATGCAGAAGATGAGAAGCTTAGAATGCAGCTGTTCCAGAAAAGTCTGACTGTAGAAGCCCGTTCATGGTATACCAGATTAGACAATTCAAAGATCCATAGCTGGGAAGAGCTAGCTCATGCCTTCCTCAAGTAATAAAGTTTCCAGTCTCAGATGGCTCCTGACCGGTACCAGATTACCGGGGTCAAGAAACAGTCCAATGAGTCTTTCAGAGAGTATGCTCAAAGGTAGAGGCGCCTTGCTGCTCAAGTTATTCCTTCTATGGCAGAGTCAGAGATGGTTATGACCTTTATCGACATACAAGAAGCTCCTTTCTATGAGAGAGTCTTAGCTGGCATTGGTAAACCATTTTCTGAAATGATCAAACATGGGGAGATGGCTAAGATGAGATTGAAGTCAGGAAAGATTCAACACCTAGCTGCCCTTAAAGCTGTCGCTGAACACATCCAATCCGAAAATTATGGAAACAACCCCCGGAGGGTCCATAAAAAGAAAGAAGAGGATGTTTCCCTGATACTACAGGGTCAAAAAGGCAATCAGAACATGCCTATCCAGATGAGAAATTACTCTCCCTTTCCAACACAATCGTCAAACCCTCCAGTACCAAAAGGTGGAGAAGTCAAACACCCTCGAGTGTTCACACCCTTAGGGGACTCTCTCAAGAATATTCTCACTCTTCTGACCAGGCCGAAGAAAATCACGCATCTTCTTCCACCAGCCAGCCCTAATGGTAGGGGTTTTAATGCTGCTCAAAAATGTGCTTATCATGCTGGGGCACCTGGACATGATACTCAAGATTGTTGGGCCTTGAAATATAAGATCCAAGAATTGATAGATAACGGTGAGATTGTGGTCACCAAACCAGATTAACCTCACGTGCAAGACAACCTTCTTCCTCCATAGAAAGAAGAAGAAGTCAACATGATTAATTGGAGCAGTGGACAAAGTTCTAATTCTAACGGTGAAGCATCCCAGATCATCAAAGATTGTGTTGACAAATGGGATTATGCCAAGTTCCAGTTCTCAATGGAACGAAAAAAAAAAACTCTGTGCAAGCAAATCGAGCAATTGGCAGAACTTGTGAAATACCAACATCAAGTCACACACCAATTAATCAGCCAGGAGCATGCTAGTCTCCTTCCTCTTGTCATGAATATTCCCTCTTCACCTCCAGAAAGTGAAACAATGGAGGTAAAAGTGGCAAAGAGAGCGAACGCCAAAGCTCGTCGGGATTTTGCCAATAGAAGGGAATTTAAATATCTGGGCCAACTTATTGAGGAAATCTTTCAAATGCTAATCAATGAAGGAAGGATTAATTCTCTTCTACCTCCAATCAATCCCCATTCAGGACGGTACAATTCTGATGGAGTATGTCAATATCACTCCCATTCTCACGGTCACAGCACAGAAGAATGCTGGGCACTCCGCCACCTTATCCAGAATCTCATTGATAGCGGTGTCCTACAATTAGCAGATGATGATACTGTGTTACGTGATAGTAAGAATACCGGTCCTACTAAATGGAAGGGATTGGCAGCAGTTATGTCCACTGAGGCTGATGGCATTTTAAAGCCACTCCCTATAACAGCAATTCAACTCAGAGGAAGCAATAATCCTTTGAAAGTGGCCGCTCCCGAGCCAATTAACTTACCATACAGAGCACAATATCCTATTGTTAGCGTGCACACAGTTCTATGGAATTATGAAGAAGGTGAAGGATCCACCTCACATACAACTGCTGCAGTGTCGAAGGATAATCCACTGTATCTTCCCCAACAGGTGATGAAGTCTACCATCAAATCAAAGGGGAAAATTCCCGTGGAGAAGATTGAAAAATTCCTCCGTGCCATGGGTCATAATGAAACCAAGGTGGTTTTAAGCTTAAGAGAAGCTCCACATCAAATTTCAATACTAGACTTGGTTTTAACTTCCGAGGATCACATGAAGATTCTACTAAAGGTTTTAGAAGAAACCTACTTGCCAAAATCAGTGGATGTGGAAAAATTTCAACATCTGGCTGATCACATTTTCAACAACAATGTGATTTCTTTCAAAGATGATGACATACCGCCCGAAGGGACCGGTCATTGCAAGCCATTACACATTGCGGTCTTGTCCTCTGGATATATGCTAGCTGGAGTCTTAGTAGACGGAGGCTCATCTTTGAATATCTGTCCATACATTACATTGTTGAAGATGAACGTCAATCTCAATCGAATCTGAAGTAGCCATACGATCATCAAAGCTTTTGATGGATCCAGCCGGATTTCAGTTGGAGAGATTGAGCTGCCAATTGAGATTGGTCCCCATACATTTTACGTGTCTTTCCACATACTCAAGATAGATTCGGGATACAACCTACTCTTGGGAAGACCGTGGATTCATATGGCTGGGCCAGTCCCCTCCACCCTTCATCAGTAACTGAAATACATTATCAAAAATAGCCTAGTTACAGTCAACACTGAACCGGAATGCCCTCAACAAGGTGACATACCGTTCATCAGTTTTAATTCTGAGGTTGAGTCGATCAGTTTCCACACTTTGGAAGTAAGCAACCCTCAATTTCATGCCCTGGGAACGCCATTGCCCGTATCCAAGATCTCTACTGAAGTAATGTTGGCTACTCAGGAAATGTGGTCTTTGGGTCATCAGCCAGGACAAGGGCTGGTTAAAGATCACCAGGGTATCAAATACCCCATCCGAGTAGCCAGTCAAACTGGGACAACTGGACTAGGCTATTCTGCCAGTTCTAGTCAGAGGAATCCTCATAAGCATCAGCAGATTCCTTCAACTTCAACCACATGACGTTTATCTTCGCCTTCAAACGCTGAGTCCGCACAACATCCTGTAAAGGTGCCAACCAACGTGATGTCTATGCTATTTCCCAAGCCAGTGTCGTTCAAAGCAAAAGAAGTCTTTGTTCTAGATCCCAGAGTGGAGGAAGAGAAACAAAGAATCAAACAAAACGCCA
Organism: Panax notoginseng; assembly: GCA_016801055.1. Lineage (NCBI taxonomy): Eukaryota > Viridiplantae > Streptophyta > Magnoliopsida > Apiales > Araliaceae > Panax > Panax notoginseng. The sequence goes on from CM029015.1 coordinate 124,166,192, forward strand.
TCCGAATAATGTCAGGCATGCGCATCATTGTTCATGATGAACATACATACATATATACCCCAGATGATGATTGCCCAGACGTCATGGTCATCATTCGGGAAGAAGAGGACGATGACGGCCCCTCCATCAATGCAGTCCACCCAGACTTTATCCTTGCCAATTAGAGCAGCACTCCTTGCATTGGTCGACAAGGGTAAAATGGGCAGGACTTCTTTCTGCCCTGTAGATATAATAACTGCTTACTTTTCTGTATAGTACTCGCAGTTGTTTTGTCCGTATATACTAACATTATGTATGATTAAACAGTTTCATATATTAAGTGAAAGCATATTTTTTTTCAGGACTCTGAACATAGATGTGCCTGTACTTGCTGATAAGATGCCTCTTCTCCATAAGCATTGTAACTTTGATGAAAAGTTAACTCAGACTTGCTGGAAATACAAGAGGACATTGAGGTGCCTTCGGAGATCAAAGAATGGGTCGAAGACAAGCCTAAACCCAACCTTGATCAAACCACCTCCTTCAATCTTGGAACCTTAAAAAACCCTAAGTTAATCCAGATTGGTTCAGACCTTACCCCAAACCAACGAAATGACATGGTTACGTTATTAACCCAATTCTAGGATGTGTTTGCATGGTCTCATGAAGACATGGTGGGTTTGTCCACTGACATTGTTCTTCATCGCCTTCCCATTAAAGAGGGATTCAAGCCAGTCAAGCAGAAGCTCTGGCAATTAAAACCTGAGTGGAGTTTAAAGGTGAAAGAAGAAATTGTGAAACAATTTCAAGCTGGCATTATCATGGTGTTCACATATCCTGAATGGATATCTAACATTGTTCCCGTGCCTAAGCCTGGAGGAAAGGTGCGAGTCTGCGTGGATTATAGGGATCTGAATAAAGCTTGCCTTAAAGATAGCTTTCCCGTGCCCTTTATCCACATTCTCATTGACAATACTATGCAATACGACATGTACTCCTTTACTGATTGCTTTGCGGGGTACCATCAGATCATGGTTGCTGAGGAAGATCATGAAAAAACTGCATTCATCACACCTTGCGGAACCTTTTGTTACAGACGGTTGTCATTTGGCCTCATCAATGTCGGAGCTACCTATCAAAGAGCTATGATGGCTCTCTTCCATGACTTAATGCACAAAGAGATCGAGATCTATGTGGATGACATCATTGTCAAGTCCCGGAAGGAGGAGGACCACTTAGACCATCTCAGAAAGCTATTCAACAGGTTGCGCAAGTACAACTTGAAGTTGAATCCAGCTAAGTGCGCCTTTGGCGTTAAATCAGGCAAGTTGCTAGGATTCCTAGTCAGCCACAAAGGGATTGAGCTGGATCCTACCAAAATCTAGGCCATCACGGAAATGCCCATTCCTAAGACAGAGAAGGAAATACGGGGATTTTTAGGAAGAATCAACTTCATTAGCCGATTCATTTCTTAACTCACAGCAACCTGTGAGCCTATCTTCAAGCTGTTAAGGAAGAACTCCTCCATGAAATGGAATGATGAGTGCCAGAATGCCTCTCTTACAATTAAAGAGCAGCTAGTCAAAGCTCCTATTTTGGTACCATCCAGGGATGATGTTCCCCTATTCATGTACCTGTCCATAAGTGACAATGCCATGGGCTGCATGCTGGGCCAGAAAGATGATAGAGGCCGAGAACGAGCTATCTATTACCTCAGTAAAAGATTCAGCAGCAGTGAACACAAGTACACTCCGATTGAGAGGACTTGTTGTGCTTTAGCATGGGCTGCCATGAGGTTACAATATTACCTCCATGGGCACACAACCCATCTCATATCCCGTGTGGATCCTCTCAAGTATGTGTTCAGTAAACCCATATTGAATTGTCGACTGTCCAGATGGCAGTTGATCCTACAACAATTTGACATTATCTATGTGACTCAAAAGTCCATTAAAGGTCAAGGAATTGTGGATCAACTGGCCACCGCACCTTCAGGAGACTTCAAACCCTTGGAAACATACTTCCCAGATGAAGGGGTAACAACATCAGTACGATGCACGTCCAATATGGAACATATATTTTGATGGAGCTGTTAATACGGAAGGTTCTAGAGCTGGAGCAGTTCTAGTATCCGGTACGGGGGAGCAGTATCCCGTCGCCGTCAAATTACTGTTTATCAGCACCAACAACACAGCTGAGTATGACGGCTGCATCATGGGGCTAAAACTTGACCGTTCAATGGGTATCAGATGGTTAACTATCTTTGGGGATTCAGAGTTGGTAATCAAATAATCCACAGGAATCTATCAAACCAAAGAGCTGCGATTGCTGCCTTACCATTGACAAGTTTTACAGATGGCTTCGGAGTTCGAAGAAATCTCCTTTATACACATTCCTCATAATAGAAATGACTTTGCGGACGCATTAGCAACTTTGGCCTCCTTGATTCACATACCTGACAAGGAACACATGCCAAGCGTCACATTAGCCCTACAAAAGGCACCAGCCTATGGGAACTATGTTGGAGAAGTATCAGATGAGCTACCTCCCATCCAACAACCTTGGTATCATCATATCAAGGAGTACCTTCGAGATGGATCTATACCCATTGAGGCGAGCCTGACTGAGCAAAGGCGGATTCATCAACTTGCTATTAAATTCTACCTGAGCGGAGATGCACTCTACAAGAGAGATGCAGAACTAGGTCTTCTCAGATGTTTAGACAAAGACCAAGCTCAGAGACTCATGGATGAGATCCATGGTGGAGTCTGTGGCCCACACATGAGTGGCCTCCTCCTTGTCAAGAAGATCCTCAGGACAGAACATTATTAGCTTTCTCTCAAGGCTGATTGCTATGACCACGTCAAGAGATGTTATCAATGCCAAATTCATGGGAATACTATCCACGCCCCTCCACGGGAGGTCCACAATATGAGTTCACCTTGGCCCTTCTCAATGTGGGGAATGGACGTGATTGGGCCCATCGAGCCCAAAGCCAGTAATGGACATCACTTCATCTTCACCGTGATCGACTACTTTACCATGTGGGTAGAAGCAGCCTCCTTCCCCAGGGTTACCAAAGAAGTCATCATTGCTTTCATCAGAAACAATGTCATTTGTCGATATGGACAACCAGAGGTAATTGTATCAGACAACGCTAAGAACCTCAACAACAAAATGATGGAAGAACTATGCAATAAATTCCACATCAAATACCTTAACTCCGTCATCTATCATCCAAAGATGAATGGTGCTATTGAAGCGGCTAAGAAAAATATCAAGAAGATTATGCAAAAGATATCCGCCAATCACAAAGGATGGCCTGACCTATTACCTCTTACTCTGTTAGCCTACAGAACATTAATGCGCACTTCAATTGGGGAAACCCCCTACGCATTAACCTATGGGATGGAAGCAGTACTCCCCATAGAAGTAGAAATGGAATCCCTCAGAGTGTTGATGGACGCTCAGCTGGATGAAGATCAATGGGTACAAGACAGGTATTACCAATTGTCTCTAATAGATGAAAGGCGAACCACGACTATCTTCCACGGTCAATTATATCAACAAAGGATCGCCCGATCCTACAACAAAAAAGTCCGGCTACGACAGTTTAAACAACATGACTTGGTTTTAAAGAAGATCCTCAACAACCAAGATCAATCTAAGGGAAAATTCGCTCCTAACTGGGAAGGCCTGTTTGTTGTCAAGGAGGTATTGACAGGAGGCGCTCTCAGATTGTAGGAAATGGACGACGATGAATTTTCACAGCTCATCAACTCGGACACCGTGAAACGGTACTACGTCTGAAGTTACCATCAAGAAAACATCCTGGTGTTGGATCATCAGATCATCAGTCATTCTGGTTCTTTAAACCTTTACCACATATAACTCTTGTCCACACTTTGCCCCTCAGGGAAACATACTCTTTAAGCCAGCAGCCTGGCTTCACTACACTCATACAACTTAGGTCATCCCACTACAGATTGAACCTCTCATGTTTGCAGTTTGGCTACCCATACATGGGATCAAACTTCTCGTACTTGCAGTTTATCCTCAACCCAGGAACAAACTTTCTTTTCCCCGCAGTCTATCTTGCACATGGGATTAAACTTTCTTCCCCACAGTTTGACCTGTACATGGGATTAATCTTTCTTCCCCGCAGTTTATCCTGCACATGGGATCACGCTTTTCAACTCACCCTGAGGGGTGAACTACGTGGACCTGATCTCCTTGATACACGGGAGTACGTAGGCAACCATATTCTATATGGCCCAATCGCAATAAACAAAAAATAACAAAAACATTTTTACCCTTTTCTACAAGAACAACAAAAACATTTCTACAACCTTTGTCATCAATAAAGCTTCTACACCCATTTGCCTTTCATAAACAGCGTTGAACCTCTTACACCAGGTTCGAACTACGCAGACCTGATATCCTCTTCAATAGGATTACGTAGGCAGCCATTTATGGTTCGGTCTCACCCCTTACCAAAACACAAATACTTGTCAATGGTACTGGGATCAAACTTCAATTCACTATATTTCATTGGTTTAAAACCAAAGGGATGGAATTACCCAACCTCTCCTCGCAAATAGGAGATTCGGCGACCATCTAAGTTGCGGTTGTACCTTGAAGAGCAACACCAATCCATAAGAGATGGAATTAACTAGGCACCTTCTAAATAGGAGTACTGGCAACCATCTATGGTGCGGTCAATCTTAGAGAGGAAAGCCACAATCCTCTCCACATTTTCATCCAGAAACTAGTCCCAAGACACTGAAAAATGGTAGGGATACACACCGATTTATGATCTATTCTGAACTATCCAGAGATAACTTAATGTCTATCTAGCAAGGAGGAATTCAAAATACATCAAGATCACACGCCCTGAAGAAGCAGGAAAATATCAAGCAAGTATCAGAGCATATCTAAAAGGGAAGTGATCAAAAATATATTTCCTTGCTATATAATACTGTTTGATATACACAATGTAAACTGTACATGACAAAATGGCTAAGCTAGTCTGTGCAGGAAAGTACAAGTCCATCTATAAGTTGGTGCATGTAACAATCCAGATTTTTATTATAATATTTAAATATTTATTGAATTATATAAATATTTAATGGATGTGTTTATTGTTGAATAAGTATTTGATTTGATGTGATTTGATTATTTATTTGTTTAATAAATAATTAATGAGTTAAGGAAAGTAATTATTTTGAAATAGTAATCTAATTTTATTTAATAATTAAGTTAGAGAATTTATAATGATTAAATAAATAATTAAGGAGCTAAGAAAATTAATTGTTATGAGATTATATACTAATTTAATTTAATAATTAAGTTAGAGAGCTAATAATGATTAAATGAATTATAATACTTATAATTAGAATTTGTAATTAAAATAAAGTGTTAGTTGGTTGAATAAAATTATAATTATAAAGGAAATTATAATTATATGTTAATGATTTATGTGTTAAAGTAATTTAATAGAGTAGTATTTGAATTGATTAAATTGTTTATTTATTTTAATAGAAGTGTGACAAATAACCTTGTTATAAAGGAGTTATTAAAATAAATTAAAAGTGTTTAATTTAGTTTTGCCAAACAAAGCCTAATGCCTATTAAGTCTTTAATCTAATTGTGTTTTACCAAACAAGGCATAAGGATTAATTGATTATTTTTTTAGTGGTTAGCCAAACAAGCCTTATGGCTTTTGATTTTCAAAAACTTACATAACTGATATAAGTTATATCTATATTTATATTATATCATTAATATATATTATTACTATATACGTTATACTATTCTACGTATGTTAGAAGAGAAAAGAAAGACTCAGTTGAAAAAAAGGGAGAGAATAAGAAGAATACAGAGAAAATTTGAGAAAACTCTAGAGAGAAAGTGAGTGATTTCTAACAGGTTTTTAAGAAAGGAATTGGGAAAAAGAGGCTTGATAATCAAAAGGATAACCATTATCTTCTTAAATCAAAGGTAGGATATTAATCCTCTTATTTTATTTTAAAGTTTAGTTTTCTTATTCCAAAAAGTTCTTTGTAAAATAATTGTAAAAGATGAATTGTGGATATATATGTATATGTATATATATATATATATATATATATATATATATATATATATATATATATATATATATATATAGCTTTGTATGATATTAAGTGTATTAGTAACTATAATTGTTATATTAGCACATGTATGTATATATGAGAAGTATGCTAGCGTTCATAGAGAAAGAGAAATTAGTTTTTACAGTAAACATTCACGTGTGAAAGTGGTTTGTAGAAATATCAAAATTAGTATATGTTAATTGTGAAGTTATGAAATTGAAGTGTGATTATGTTAATTGGATATGAACTACAGAGAATTGTAGTTTAAAAGTAATCAAATTTGTGGTTATTAGAGATTATAGTGTTCACTGTGTTTAACAAATGTCAAACATGGAGTTTTGTTTTAAAATATGATTTTCAAGGAATTTAGTTTTCTGTGATTATTATTTAGTAATTTAAACTAGTATATGCATGTTGGGTAGTGTGTATATGTGTAATTTATATAAGTTATATATGTTAATTGGGGTTAATTGCTGTTAAAAATAAAGACAGTAGCGTTGTTCTGTTCTTCGTGGTTGGGTTCTGCAAGTTTCGGCGCCCCAACGCCAAAATTTGAGCCCTAGCGCCAAAAATCGCGCCCCGGCGCCAAAATTCGCGCCCCAGCGCTAGAAGTTGGCACCCCAGCGCTGAGATTCGGGCCCCAACGCCAGTCTCGCGCCCCAGCGCCACTAGTTGGCTTAGTCCTCGCGCCCCAGCACGGGGACAGAAGTCTGACTTGGACAGTTTTGACCTCTTGTAGTAAAATGGCCATAACTTCCTCATACGAATTCTGATTGAGGTGATTCAAGATGATCCGGAACGAGGATGAGTAGAACGACAACTTTCGTTCTTTAAGTTTTTCAATTTGAGGTCATTAGGATAGGTCAAAATGGTCATCGTTAGGACTATTGTGTTTTCGGAGGCAATCGGAGGTTGTCGGACATGCACATATGCATGTGTAGTGCTCCAGACCATAAAAGATGATGTCCTAAGTTATAAAACATGAATCTTAGTAAATATAATGATGCTTAACATTAATAAATAATGTATTAGATAAGTTATAGAAGCATAGTAAGCATACACAAGAGAGGCAAATCGGGCGTGTGACGATTGAACGTCGAAACGCCGTGCCAAGTGTTAATGAACTTAAAAAGTGTTTTAATTCCATTGAAATGGATATTATAAGATATGGAATGGGTTTAATATAAAACCAATAAGTAGTCCTAGCAAGACTTAAGCACTTGAACTTCGAGTTTGACTAAGAAGAAATATAGTGAGTCATAAGTCGAAAAGTTAACACAATCTAATTGACCATTGTGTATTTATTAATAGGAAAGATTATGAGATATGGAGTAGAGTTTACATTACAATTGCTATGTATTGTTATGTGACTAATAGTTGATGTGTATGATTATATAATTGTGTAGGGCACGTGAAGTGCAGATAAGTGTAAGCTGTTAAGCTATTATTGGTAAACAATGATCAAGGTAAGTCTTTCGGTTCCTATTTTCTACGTGGACTTGATGAACTGTTTTAAATTGCATGATATGTTAAGCATGTTGAATCATGAAATGCTAAAGTTAATATATGACTACATTGTTTTGGCTACGTAATGATGATTGAGTAAGGAACTCAATCTTTATATTTGCTATGTGAATTAAAAGCATGTATGCCATGTCACTTTAATGAGATGTATATCGAGCATGTTATTATGTGTTATGTGATGCATGAAAACTGTTAGACTTTGCTGGGCTGTCGAGCTCACTCTTGCAAATAACCACTTTTGCAGGTCAAGATTTTAAGGTAAAGATACGTGCTATGTGAGTTATAGAGATCTATATTCACGAAGATTACTTATGTTTTATGAGAAATGTATTTCATATTTTGAACGTAACATGTTGTTGAATTGTAAGTTGAGCTATCCAATGTATATGGATATTTAGTTATGCTGTAAGACTTTGTATATTCATTTTGTTGTAACGATTCATGATATAAGATTAAATCAAAGAGATGTAATGTAATGGTTACGATTCAGGGCAAGAAAGAAGGAAATGTATAAAAGTTTTAAATATTCCGCAATTTTATTAAGTTTAACATCGAATAATGATGTATTATTTAGAGGTTGAATGTATGGTTAACGACCGAAGTCGGGATTTAAATTATATCGATTTTGGGGTCGTTACAGTTGGTATCAAAGCTATAGGTTATAAACCTTAGGTAGGAGTACCGTAGGCTATAACCTTAGAGAAGAGAGGTGAAGATAATGAAAGAATAAGTTCAAATAGAGTTTGAACAATAAGAAGTAATTTAAGCAATTTATAAAGAGGGGATTTAAACTTACGTGAAAGGATTCAAAGAAGAATCTCGCAGAGTTACCAGGAATATGAATGTGGGGTTACCCAACTCTAATAATAAGGATGTAATGTGATAATAAATAGATAGTGTCTATAAGAAGAGTGATAAAGAAGTTAAGAAAAGAGAGTTAAATCTAAGTATGGTGCAATTGTGCTCTTTAGTAGTTTATGTATGGTATCTGGGCTAAACGATTCCTTCATAGAGCGGAGGTATATACGAACTAGCAACTCGAAACCTAGTTTGTTGGTTGTTTGTGGGAAACCACTCAGCGTACCATGTTGAAACTGTTAGAGACTCGATGTGTACCAAGTGTAGAAATGGACACGTATGATGAAAGTGTAGAACTCGAATGAAATTTTGAGCGATGTAACTGAAGTTAGGAATTCTTAAAGTAAGAATTGTTATATAAACAAGAAGATTCAAAGGAGAATCTTGAAGAGATATAAAGGTAAGAAATGGGAGTTTCCTAACTCCAATAGCCAAGATAACGAATAATGTCGTAAATGATGAAAAAGAGAAAGAATGAGGATCGTAAAACAAAACGATCACGAGTTAACAAAAGAATTTTAAGAGAGATGATTATAGAATAAGGTCACGACGTGATCTGTTTAAGTTATAAAAGAAAGATGGTCTGTAATGTTTGAATGATTATAGCTTAATGTTATGAAGATGGTGTACTATGAAATAGTACGAGATAACTCATGAGGAGTTATAGATGATGTGATACGAGGAATTCGTATCGAGTAAAGAGCAAGTTAAGAGCAAAATAGAGTTAAGTGGGATTTCAATTGAGGACTCCTGTGATGGCTGAGTTGTACAAATCTTTGTATGGGCGAGGGTTTAGTGCTTGCACTAAGTTTATCACATTGATAATCATTGGAATGTTTGTGTCGCGCTATTTGCTATATGCCTGTTGAGAAGGTGATTCTTTTCTCATGTGTATAACAGATAGGTACGGTATAGTTAGAGAATATTATAAGGTTAAGTGCGAGTTCTTAAAACTCATACTTATGGTAGATTCGTGACTCATAATTATATGGTATGTTTTTGAACCCCTCAGCGAATGGACGCCTATGGTCTGACTAGGATAAGTTCTTAAACTCATATGATTGTGGCAAGTTCCTGAACTCATAACGTGTGGTAAGTTTGATGAACTAGGGTATAATTAAGTGTGAATGGAGTATTGAGGATGATAGGAATAGATAGACCTATTAAGCAATGGATCATTATAGAAAGTGGAGTTGATGGTGGAAGCATAGGTATTCTAAATCTACTAGCTATGCTAGACTTTCGAAATTTATTGACTTCGTGCTGATGTTTACACTTTTATTTTCTTGACAAACATTGGATCAAATGATGGAACCAATGAGTTTTAACAACAATACTATTATTCGTATGTCTATGCTAATTACTTCGGCTAGACACAAATGACTTACAATATATCAAAATGTATTTTATATCATTAATGCATCATGTAACCTAGTGCAAAGATGATAAAAACGATGGAGTCATCAATGCAGTATTACCTAGTGTTGGAAGTGATCTAAGGATCGTCAACCCACTATGGTATGATGTAGTATGATAAAATCACCAAATGACGGAATCCTCAACGGACTGTAAATACAGTGCGGTATCATGACGTCAAAAAAAAAAGATTTTTGAGATTTCTTTAAGATATGAGAATACATATGTATGTATGTATATGTATATTTCGTTTAATGTCCAAGTTATTGTAGAGGTCTATGCTATTTGATTCAGCTAGACAAATATTGAAAGATGTTCATGAAATTCAAGAGTTTCTTGAGAAGTTACGCCAAACCAAATTATTTTGGTGCGGATTCAGATGTTGCAAAGCTGAGATGAACAACCCTTTTATAGGGGATTACGCGGAGGCGTTGAGATGTTTGTGTACAATACATTGTACGAAGGGCTGATCACCCTAGTACGAGGAGTCCCTATAGTCTTATGACTGTTAAAGTTTAAGTTGAAAGATTACTTATAACTATGGACATATGCATAGCGTTTAAATGTTTGTGCACAATACATCGTACAAAGGGCTTAACACCCTAAGTACGGGGGTCCTTATAGTCTTATGACTGTTAAAGTTGAAGTTGAAAGATTACTTGTAACTGTGGACATAGTTCATGGTCTTGTGACCCTCAGCATGATTTGGAATCTTATATATTCCTGAGTTATTCATACTACTTCCCAATTATTGAACAATTGTGGAAGATTCTTGTTATTCTGTAAGATGGAAGTGAAAAAGGAAAGTATTCCTTAGAAAGAAGTGAGTCGTAGAATACGACACTGAATGATGAATATGTTGAATAAGTGAGAAAAGAGATTTTGAAGTGAGAAATAGATGAGTTATCAAAGAATAATGTTAAACTTTTAATAGAAAAGTTAATAATTGTAGAATAATCTTTGTAGAAAGAAAGTAGTTATAGAAACCAATGAATGAATGAAGTAGTGATGTAAAATCTACTTCAATAGAGTGAATGAATAAAAATTAATAAACAAAATTTCGAGGACGAAATTCTTAGAAGAAAGGGTGAATGTAATATCCCGAGTGTTTATGATAGCGATTCCCGAGTGTTTATGATAACGATCCTTAGAAAAGGAAATGAATTGGTTAAAAGATATATATTACTCAAAATATAATTGAGTTCAAATGAAAGTTATGAAATGAAACATAGAATTTGTTAGGTAATGAATGTAGTAGGAAATATAAAATCTATATTTAGATAAAATGATGAAAGATTTCTCTGAGTTATTTGTGTAATTTGTGTCTTCGATTCTGGGGACAAAATCTTTGTAAGTAGGGAAGATTGTAACGAATGAGTGGCTTGAGTTGTGATTCTGAGGACAGAATCCTTGTAAGGAGGGAATGATGTAACAATCCAGATTTTTATTATAATATTTAAATATTTATTGAATTATATAAATATTTAACGGATGTGTTTATTGTTGAATAAGTATTTGATTTGATGTGATTTGATTATTTATTTGTTTAATAAATAATTAATGAGTTAAGGAAAGTAATTATTTTGAAATAGTAATCTAATTTTATTTAATAATTAAGTTAGAGAATTTATAATGATTAAATAAATAATTAAGGAGCTAAGAAAATTAATTGTTATGAGATTATATACTAATTTAATTTAATAATTAAGTTAGAGAGCTAATAATGATTAAATGAATTATAATACTTATAATTAGAATTTGTAATTAAAATAAAGTGTTAGTTGGTTGAATAAAATTATAATTATAAAGGAAATTATAATTATATGTTAATGATTTATGTGTTAAAGTAATTTAATAGAGTAGTATTTGAATTGATTAAATTATTTATTTATTTTAATAGAAGTGTGACAAATAACCTTGTTATAAAGGAGTTATTAAAATAAATTAAAAGTGTTTAATTTAGTTTTGCCAAACAAAACCTAATGCCTATTAAGTCTTTAATCTAATTGTGTTTTACCAAACAAGGCATAAGGATTAATTGATTATTTTTTTTTAGTGATTAGCCAAACAAGCCTTATGGCTTTTGATTTTCAAAAACTTACATAACTGATATAAGTTATATCTATATTTATATCATATCATTAATATATATTATTACTATATACGTTATACTATTCTACGTATGTTAGAAGAGAAAAGAAAGACTCAGTTGAAGAAAAGGGAGAGAATAAGAAGAATACAAAGAAAATTTGAGAAAACTCTAGAGAGAAAGTGAGTGATTTCTAACAGGTTTTTAAGAAAGGAATTAGGAAAAAGAGGCTTGATAATCAAAAGGATAACCATTATCTTCTTAAATCAAAGGTAGGATATTAATCCTCTTATTTTATTTTAAAGTTTAGTTTTCTTATTCCAAAAAGTTCTCTGTAAAATAATTGTAAAAGATGAATTGTGGATATATATATATATATATATATATATATATATATATATATATATATATATATAGCTTTGTATGATATTAAGTGTATTAGTAACTATAATTGTTATATTAGCACATGTATGTATATATGAGAAGTATGCTAGCATTCATAGAGAAAGAGAAATTAGTTTTTACAGTAAACATTCACGTGTGAAAGTGGTTTGTAGAAATATCAAAATTAGTATATGTTAATTGTGAAGTTATGAAATTGAAGTGTGATTATGTTAATTGGATATGAACTACAGAGAATTATAGTTTAAAAGTAATCAAATTTGTGGTTATTAGAGATTATAGTGTTCATTGTGTTTAACAAATGTCAAACATGGAGTTTTGTTTTAAAATATGATTTTCAAGGAATTTAGTTTTCTGTGATTATTATTTAGTAATTTAAACTAGTATATGCATGTTGGGTAGTGTGTATATGTGTAATTTATATAAGTTATATATGTTAATTGGGGTTAATTGCTGTTAAAAATAAAGACAGTAGCGTTGTTCTGTTCTTCGTGATTGGGTTCTGCAAGTTTCGGCGCCCCAGCGCCAAAATTTGAGCCCCAGCGCCAAAAATCGCGCCCCGGCGCCAAAATTCGCGCCCCAGCGCTAGAAGTTGGCGCCCCAGCGCTGAGATTCGCGCCCCAGCGCCAGTCTCGCGCCCTAGTGCCACTAGTTGGCTTAGTCCTCGCGCCCCAGCGCGGGGACAGAAGTCTGACTTGGACAATTTTGACCTCTTGTAGTAAAATGGCCATAACTTCCTCATACGAACTCCGATTGAGGTAATTCAAGATGATCCGGAACGAGGACGAGTAGACCTACAACTTTCGTTCTTTAAGTGTTTCAATTTGAGGTCATTAGGATAGGTCAAAATGGTCATCGTTAGGACTATTGTGTTTTCGGAGGCAATCGGAGGTTGTCGGACATGCACATATGCATGTGTAGTGCTCCAGACCATAAAAGATGATGTCCTAAGTTATAAAACATGAATCTTAGTAAACATAATGATGCTTAACATTAATAAATAATGTATTAGATAAGTTATAGAAGCATAGTAAGCATACACAAGAGAGGCAAATCGGGCGTATGACGATTGAACGTCGAAACGCCGTGCCAAGTGTTAATGAACTTAAAAAGTGATTTAATTCCATTGAAATGGATATTATAAGATATGGAATGGGTTTAATATAAAACCAATAAATAGTCCTAGCAAGACTTAAGCACTTGAACTTCGAGTTTGACTAAGAAGAAATATAGTGAGTCATAAGTCGAAAAGTTAACACAATCTAATTGACCATTGTGTATTTATTAATAGGAAAGATTATGAGATATGGAGTAGAGTTTACATTATAATTACTATGTATTGTTATGTGACTAATAGTTGATGTGTATGATTATATAATTGTGTAGGGCACGTGAAGTGCAGATAAGTGTAAGCTGTTAAGCTATTATTGGTAAACAACGATCAAGGCAAGTCTTTCGGTTCCTATTTTCTACGTGGACTTGATGAACTGTTTTAAATTGCATGATATGTTAAGCATATTGAATCATGAAATGTTAAAGTCAATATATGACTACATTGTTTTGGCTACGTAATGATGATTGAGTAAGGAACTCAATCTTTATATTTGCTATGTGAATTAAAAGCATGTATGCCATGTTACTTTAATGAGATGTATATCGAGCATGTTATTATGTGTTATGTGATGCATGAAAACTGTTAGACTTTGCTGGGCTGTCGAGCTCACTCTTGCAAATAACCACTTTTGCAGGTCAAGATTTTAAGGTAAAGATACGTGCTATGTGAGTTATAGAGATCTATATTCACGAAGATTACTTATGTTTTATGAGAAATATATTTCATATTTTGAACGTAACATGTTGTTGAATTGTAAGTTGAGCTATCCAATGTATATGGATATTTAGTTATGCTGTAAGACTTTGTATAGTCATTTTGTTGTAACGATTCATGATATAAGATTGAATCAAAGAGATGTAATGTAATGGTTGCGATTTAGGGCAAGAAAGAAGGAAATGTATAAAAGTTTTAAATATTCCGCAATTTTATTAAGTTTAACATCGAATAATGATGTATTATTTAGAGGTTTAATGTATGGTTAACGACCGAAGTCGGGATTTAAATTGTATAGATTTTGGGGTCGTTACAGTGCATATGCGAGTTAACAAGCCGAACATGGCATCTCTCTCAGAAGAATGTGGTAAGGCTGTGGTCTCCTGTACGAGGATATCCACACGACCCAACAGATCTGCAGCCATCTGCATGGTGACCATGTGCTCATCGATATATGTGCTCATCTCTGCGATCATGCCAGTGGTAAGGGACCTCACTGCAGTACTGTCTATGACGACTACATCCTGGGCAGATATGGCGCTATCCCTCTCGACTATCACTGCATCTCTGGCTGATCTGGCCTCATCCCGCTCAACAACATTGGCATTTATATGAGCTAATGCATCGTCCCTCTCTAACAGGGATGCGTCTCTCCCATCAAGAGCTATCAACATCAGGGCTCTAGCCTGATCTCTCTCAAAGGTCATCAGATGAAGACTCTGCTCAAGGTACTGTGCTGAATGCTGAATCACGACAGTGCTAGTACTAGGAGAATCTAAAGGAAATACTGGCAACCCAGTAGATGGCTCCTCCTCAGTATAAGAATCAATGGCCTCCATGGGCTTTCTACCATCTGAATCAATACTCGGTAATGTGGATACAACTGCAACCGATGCAGTCTCTATCTCCATCCATGCGAAATACTCTGCAGAATAACCTGGATGACTAATGGAGAAAGCAGCTATCTCACGCTGATCCCAACATGCATACACATGGGATTTGTCCTCTGCTGAAAGATAGCGAGAAGCTAAACGCTGGCCTAGCGCTCCCTCAAAAGGATGAAAATCCTAAAATTGGTCAAACTGCAACATCACAGCCAATGGATGGTTAGTAGTCATGCCCCTCAAACCAGCCAGAGGGATGTAATCCATGCCCGGAGTGTAAGACCCCGAATTTTATGAAATAAAAGTATTCAATTTTTCTTATAATTACTATTCAGTAAATGGTTAAATTGATAAATGTTAAAGTTAAGGGTGATATATGATTTTTTTTTCAAAATACACAAGTGGTTATAAAATAATCATTGTTGTCGGGGAATATTCGTTTGGTCGTGGAATATTCTTTCTGTCGGGGAATATTCGTACGACGGCGCAGCTATTTGTGGGCCCCATAACGAATAACTGTCGGATAAAGAAAACGACAAATTTGAATTTTTACAAATAACGGCGTAGTTGTTATCGTTAACACTGTTAGAATGCCCGGTGGTTAAAATACAGTAATACGCGTTATTGCACAGTAGCACACGGTATTGCACAGTATTTTTGAAATTATTGATTCTTACGTAAGAAGGCACTACTGAATAATTGTCACAGTAATTACTGTTCAATATTTTATTTTATTGATTCAATAATTGCTACGTTGAAATTTTGTATTATTGTTGTTTCAATAATTGTTGCTGCACAGTATTTTCATTTATCAGATCAATAATTCATATTATTTGAATAATATTATTAGATAACATTATTGGCAATGTCTAGAAAGTTCTGTCTAAGGAGAGGTTTGGTTATCTAATTGCGCGCCAGTAAGGAGAAATTCTTATTGGAAAGCCCCCTCTTTCCTGGGAACGGCCTGGTTGTCATAAATGTGATTCTGTAATATTATTTGTGAATAATTAATTATTGATTCATATGATAAGGAAATATTTATTTTATATGGATATAAACGAGGGATATATTTTTGTGGTTAAAAATGAAGGAGTTAATGTTGAGGTTTTTATCCGTATTTTTATCGGAATGGAGGTATTAAAAATCAGGGTTTTTGAGATATTTTGCGGGGGTTATAATTTTTAATCCGACCGTTGGATCGTGATAATTTTTGGATATGTTATACATATATAAGTTGAGTATATGTCCATAAATTTTGAACCGTTAAAAATGAACGTATGATTTATTATGAATTTTACGAGATGGCTGGTTCAGAAATTGTTGAATTTTCGGAGTTTATCATTTTGGTGGAAAATTCTAGAATTGGTGGGCCCCACTTGTGGTTGGTGAAGAAATGTGCTGAATTATATTTCAAATGTGGTGGGTGGGAATAGTAGCAGGTAAAGCCATCAGGTTGCAGGTCAAACCTACCAAAATTTTCCTATAAATAGAGGGCTAAGTTAGAATTGAAAATCACACCAAAAACATAAGCTTTCTCTCTTTCTCTCTCTATATTATGAAGCATATTTTGTGAGTATACTTTGTGAATTGCTATTCATCAGTGCAAGTTTCCTTCAGCATCATATCCGATATCCAGTCAGAAGTACTGCACTTTTGAGGTAAGGGATTGCAAGGGATTGTAAGGGATAGTAATGGATTTTAAGGGTTGTTATGATTTTCAGTTTCGTAATTTTTCTGATCTTCAAAAATTCTGGAAAAATTTGAAATGATATTTTGATGAGTTTTCTTGATTGTGTCCAAAAATGGTGATTTTTGGATGTATAGATTGAGAGTTATGAATTTTATGAGAAAAAACTATTTTAGAAGTAACAGCTTATAATTCCTTGTGGTTAACTCCAAAATTGATGAAATTTTTATTGAGAGTACATGTATATGATAGAAGTATACTCTGTAAATTTCAGAATTTTTAGACAAAAGTACAATTTTTGATAAATGTCTAAATATTCGGCTATTTTGGCCATATGAAAAATAGTAAATGACTTTTAAAAATTCTGAGAAAAATATATGTTCACTATGGGACTATATTATGCTAAATCTCAGAAAAGAAATATTTTTGAAACTGATTTGGTATTTTTCATGAAAATGGTCTAGTTATGAGTAAATGAATTAAATATGTTTTGTGAAGAAAGAAAATTGGAAAATAGGATTTTATGGCTTGAGAATCCTATATGAGGTATATGCAGATTTTTGATGAGGGTTTTGGTTATTGATGATGAAATTGTAAGAGTTGGCATTTTATGATGATTAAATGCATTAATTAGTAAAGTGTAAACAATTAAAATAAATTGTTTATAAATTTAAGTAATGTTATTCTTTCAATATCATTATACCGAAATATTGATATGGATTTTATTGTGGAATTTATATCTTTTGTGTCGGGATTACTATTCATGAGTTACTATTCACGATTTACTATTCATGAGTTACGAATATTACTCTTGAGATTAAAACTATGTATTGATTATATTGATTTTATTATCATATATAACATTTTTATAACCCTGATGTTGAATTTCTCTTTCGCTTGAGTGTAAAGATGGGTAAATTATTGGTATGATCATGACTATGGGTTCTCTTTGGCCAGTAGTGCAAAGTTGAATTGTTGACTGGTATGATCATGACCATTAAATTTATAATTGAATATCTTTAGCTTAAGTGCAAAGGTGAAATGATCAACATGGTTATAATTATTGTTTATATAAATTCTTAAATGATTATATATTCTTTGAGGTATTAATATATTTGGCATGTAGTGCAAATATGAATTGTTGAGGAATATCTTTGGCCTGTAGTGTAAAGATGAATTGTAGATGAATATCTTTGGCCCGTAGTGCAAAGATGACCTGTTGTTGAATATCTTTGGCCAGTAATGCAAAGATGAACGGTTGAGGAATATCTTTGGCCTGTAGTGCAAAGATGAATTGTAGATGAATATCTTTGGCATGTAGTGCAAAGATGGCCTGTTGATGAATATCTTTGGCCTGTAGTGCAAAGATGAACTGTTGTTGAATATCTTTAGCCCGTAGTGCAAAGATGGTTTGTTGATGAATATCTTTGGCTCGTAGTGCAAAGATGGATTTGTTAGTATGATTATAAACAGGAACTGTGATTTGGTATAACCATGATCTTTGATGTTTCAGGTAAAGACAAGTGATGAAAATATTCTTCGTCCTGGGTGCGAAGAAAAATTTAGAATCACAATTATGATTATGAGTTATTCATATGATTGTGAAAAGGAACTGTTGATTGATGTTACAGGGATAAAACATTGTTGATGAATTTTTAACATGGAGAAGATAATAGACTTTATAGTCTATTTGACTCTTCTAATGGATTGCTCGTTCCGCTGCAACTATGGTTGAAATTTTTATCATTTACCATATGTTCTAAATCTCTGATTTATTATTGATGAAGGCTACTGATAATTTAATTATCTTTAGTCATGATATTCTTTACTGAGCTAGTTGTGCTCACCCTTTTGCTTCACAATTCCTTTCAGGTAATAAGAGTGTAGCTGGGTCGAGCGAGGGTAACAAGGGAATAGAACGGTGGTCATCATTTAGTAGTTATATTTGGTGAAGAAAGTAGGGTGAGGCGAACCCAACGTTGGAAGGGTGGTTTGCCACTATCATACAAGATGTCTAACGACATACAACCTCATGTCATCATAAGACAGGGATGTGCTCATCCACTTGCTGAGTATATATACGAGCACTACCTATATAATCTTGGTGTTTGTTTAAAGTATAATTCTCAATTAGAGACAGTAGAGATAATGATATGTCAAGAGAAGACTCACCATTGGGAAGAATATGATAGTAATCTTCTCGTTTTTCTTTGGGGTCTATTGGGTCAACCAAGGATAATTCTGTGGCCATATGATATCTATCATAACCTAGACGCGTGGCCTCCCATGTACGAAGGTTTCCTTGAGCACTTCCCAAAGATTCTAATTTCTAAAACAGTTTTTGACTATACCTTTATGTAAGGTGTTATTGTGAGGTGATGTCCACGGTTGGAACATGAGTCACATTTGGTATATATTTGTATCCAAACTCACAGCATATGTGTTGTTGTATTTTGCACGACAATTGTTGTAATAAAGTTGTAGTTGTTTTCTGTACCATGTATTTGACGACTCAGAATGGGTTGGGTGGAATGAACCTATTTTGGGGTTGTTACAGTTGGTATCAGAGCTTGGGGATATGATCTCTGGCGGAGATCGGGGAATACAACTAGGAGGGGAGAGATGAGTAAATCCTTCGCTAGTGTGTCCTACCTAAGCTTATTTGTTGGTCAGTCATAATATCGGGATATTATGTGATATGTTAATTTGTTAAATTAACACTTGTTTTGAAGCTGTATTCTAGAATGTTATTTGAAATACAGGAGATGAACAATGGAGAAATTATGATAACAGAGAAGATGGAAATTGAAATGAAAGGAAGGTATTCTCAACTCTTTGAAATACCAGGTACGTAAATTTCGAGGACGAAATTTCATAAGGAGGGGAGATTGTAAGACCCCGAATTTTATGAAATAAAAGTATTCAATTTTTCTTATAATTACTATTCAGTAAATGGTTAAATTGATAAATGTTAAAGTTAAGGGTGATATATGATTTTTTTTTCAAAATACACAAGTGGTTATAAAATAATCATTGTTGTCGGGGAATATTCGTTTGGTCGTGGAATATTCTTTCTGTCGGGGAATATTCGTACGACGGCGCAGCTATTTGTGGGCCCCATAACGAATAACTGTCGGATAAAGAAAACGACAAATTTGAATTTTTACAAATAACGGCGTAGTTGTTATCGTTAACACTGTTAGAATGCCCGGTGGTTAAAATACAGTAATACGCGTTATTGCACAGTAGCACACGGTATTGCACAGTATTTTTAAAATTATTGATTCTTACGTAAGAAGGCACTACTGAATAATTGTCACAGTAATTACTGTTCAATATTTTATTTTATTGATTCAATAATTGCTACGTTGAAATTTTGTATTATTGTTGTTTCAATAATTGTTGCTGCACAGTATTTTCATTTATCAGATCAATAATTCATATTATTTGAATAATATTATTAGATAACATTATTGGCAATGTCTAGAAAGTTCTGTCTAAGGAGAGGTTTGGTTATCTAATTGCGCGCCAGTAAGGAGAAATTCTTATTGGAAAGCCCCCTCTTTCCTGGGAACGGCCTGGTTGTCATAAATGTGATTCTGTAATATTATTTGTGAATAATTAATTATTGATTCATATGATAAGGAAATATTTATTTTATATGGATATAAACGAGGGATATATTTTTGTGGTTAAAAATGAAGGAGTTAATGTTGAGGTTTTTATCCGTATTTTTATCGGAATGGAGGTATTAAAAATCAGGGTTTTTGAGATATTTTGCGGGGGTTATAATTTTTAATCCGACCGTTGGATCGTGATAATTTTTGGATATGTTATACATATATAAGTTGAGTATATGTCCATAAATTTTGAACCGTTAAAAATGAACGTATGATTTATTATGAATTTTACGAGATGGCTGGTTCAGAAATTGTTGAATTTTCGGAGTTTATCATTTTGGTGGAAAATTCTAGAATTGGTGGGCCCCACTTGTGGTTGGTGAAGAAATGTGCTGAATTATATTTCAAATGTGGTGGGTGGGAATAGTAGCAGGTAAAGCCATCAGGTTGCAGGTCAAACCTACCAAAATTTTCCTATAAATAGAGGGCTAAGTTAGAATTGAAAATCACACCAAAAACATAAGCTTTCTCTCTTTCTCTCTCTATATTATGAAGCATATTTTGTGAGTATACTTTGTGAATTGCTATTCATCAGTGCAAGTTTCCTTCAGCATCATATCCGATATCCAGTCAGAAGTACTGCACTTTTGAGGTAAGGGATTGCAAGGGATTGTAAGGGATAGTAATGGATTTTAAGGGTTGTTATGATTTTCAGTTTCGTAATTTTTCTGATCTTCAAAAATTCTGGAAAAATTTGAAATGATATTTTGATGAGTTTTCTTGATTGTGTCCAAAAATGGTGATTTTTGGATGTATAGATTGAGAGTTATGAATTTTATGAGAAAAAACTATTTTAGAAGTAACAGCTTATAATTCCTTGTGGTTAACTCCAAAATTGATGAAATTTTTATTGAGAGTACATGTATATGATAGAAGTATACTCTGTAAATTTCAGAATTTTTAGACAAAAGTACAATTTTTGATAAATGTCTAAATATTCGGCTATTTTGGCCATATGAAAAATAGTAAATGACTTTTAAAAATTCTGAGAAAAATATATGTTCACTATGGGACTATATTATGCTAAATCCCAGAAAAGAAATATTTTTGAAACTGATTTGGTATTTTTCATGAAAATAGTCTAGTTATGAGTAAATGAATTAAATATGTTTTGTGAAGAAAGAAAATTGGAAAATAGGATTTTATGGCTTGAGAATCCTATATGAGGTATATGCAGATTTTTGATGAGGGTTTTGGTTATTGATGATGAAATTGTAAGAGTTGGCATTTTATGATGATTAAATGCATTAATTAGTAAAGTGTAAACAATTAAAATAAATTGTTTATAAATTTAAGTAATGTTATTCTTTCAATATCATTATACCGAAATATTGATATGGATTTTATTGTGGAATTTATATCTTTTGTGTCGGGATTACTATTCATGAGTTACTATTCACGATTTACTATTCATGAGTTACGAATATTACTCTTGAGATTAAAACTATGTATTGATTATATTGATTTTATTATCATATATAACATTTTTATAACCCTGATGTTGAATTTCTCTTTCGCTTGAGTGTAAAGATGGGTAAATTATTGGTATGATCATGACTATGGGTTCTCTTTGGCCAGTAGTGCAAAGTTGAATTGTTGACTGGTATGATCATGACCATTAAATTTATAATTGAATATCTTTAGCTTAAGTGCAAAGGTGAAATGATCAACATGGTTATAATTATTGTTTATATAAATTCTTAAATGATTATATATTCTTTGAGGTATTAATATATTTGGCATGTAGTGCAAATATGAATTGTTGAGGAATATCTTTGGCCTGTAGTGTAAAGATGAATTGTAGATGAATATCTTTGGCCCGTAGTGCAAAGATGACCTGTTGTTGAATATCTTTGGCCAGTAATGCAAAGATGAACGGTTGAGGAATATCTTTGGCCTGTAGTGCAAAGATGAATTGTAGATGAATATCTTTGGCATGTAGTGCAAAGATGGCCTGTTGATGAATATCTTTGGCCTGTAGTGCAAAGATGAACTGTTGTTGAATATCTTTAGCCCGTAGTGCAAAGATGGTTTGTTGATGAATATCTTTGGCTCGTAGTGCAAAGATGGATTTGTTAGTATGATTATAAACAGGAACTGTGATTTGGTATAACCATGATCTTTGATGTTTCAGGTAAAGACAAGTGATGAAAATATTCTTCGTCCTGGGTGCGAAGAAAAATTTAGAATCACAATTATGATTATGAGTTATTCATATGATTGTGAAAAGGAACTGTTGATTGATGTTACAGGGATAAAACATTGTTGATGAATTTTTAACATGGAGAAGATAATAGACTTTATAGTCTATTTGACTCTTCTAATGGATTGCTCGTTCCGCTGCAACTATGGTTGAAATTTTTATCATTTACCATATGTTCTAAATCTCTGATTTATTATTGATGAAGGCTACTGATAATTTAATTATCTTTAGTCATGATATTCTTTACTGAGCTAGTTGTGCTCACCCTTTTGCTTCACAATTCCTTTCAGGTAATAAGAGTGTAGCTGGGTCGAGCGAGGGTAACAAGGGAATAGAACGGTGGTCATCATTTAGTAGTTATATTTGGTGAAGAAAGTAGGGTGAGGCGAACCCAACGTTGGAAGGGTGGTTTGCCACTATCATACAAGATGTCTAACGACATACAACCTCGTGTCATCATAAGACAGGGATGTGCTCATCCACTTGCTGAGTATATATACGAGCACTACCTATATAATCTTGGTGTTTGTTTAAAGTATAATTCTCAATTAGAGACAGTAGAGATAATGATATGTCAAGAGAAGACTCACCATTGGGAAGAATATGATAGTAATCTTCTCGTTTTTCTTTGGGGTCTATTGGGTCAACCAAGGATAATTCTGTGGCCATATGATATCTATCATAACCTAGACGCGTGGCCTCCCATGTACGAAGGTTTCCTTGAGCACTTCCCAAAGATTCTAATTTCTAAAACAGTTTTTGACTATACCTTTATGTAAGGTGTTATTGTGAGGTGATGTCCACGGTTGGAACATGAGTCACATTTGGTATATATTTGTATCCAAACTCACAGCATATGTGTTGTTGTATTTTGCACGACAATTGTTGTAATAAAGTTGTAGTTGTTTTCTGTACCATGTATTTGACGACTCAGAATGGGTTGGGTGGAATGAACCTATTTTGGGGTTGTTACACGGAGCATGAGTAACAAAGTTGTAAGGTGAGCTGAGCCCTGAGCACAACAGTATACTAAATGGGTCTACAATATCAGCTAAGAAAGCGGACCAAGACATAGCATCCGTACACTCCATAGGCTGAAATGAATATGACCTGGCTATATCATGGGTAAAGCAATACCCATGTCGTCTGAAAGTGCCAATCGGTCTCAGGTGTGACATAAACCACACGTATAGCATGACCGAACTTCCCGTAAATACTCCAGTTGGATAAGTATAGTAGTATGTAGCTGACCTCAATGTCTCGACTATAATCATAGGTATGATGGTACGACCCTCCCTGAGAGCTCTTGTGACAACCCCGAAATAGGTCCATTCCATCCAACCCATTCTGAGTCGTCAAATAAATGGTACAGAAAACAACTACAACTTTATTACAACAATTGTCGTGCAAAATACAACAACACATATGCTGTGAGTTTGGATACAAATATATACCAAATGTGACATTGGACACCATCATGTATCAGCACCTCACAAAGGTACCTTACATAAAGGTATAGTCAAAAACTGTTTTAGAAACTAGAATCTTTGGGAAGTGCTCAAGGAAACCTTCGTACATGGGAGGCCACGCGTCTAGGTTATGATAGATATCATATGGCCACAGAATTATCCTTGGTTGACCCAATAGACCCCAAAGAAAAACGAGAAGATTACTATCATATTCTTCCCAATGGTGAGTTTTCTCTTGACTTATCATTATCTCCACTGTCTCTAATTGAGAATTATACTTCAAACAAACACCTAGATTATATAGATAGTGCTTATAGATATACTCGGCAAGTGGATGAGCACATCCCTGTCTTATGATGACACGAGGTTGTATGTCGTTAGACATCTTGTATTATAGTGGCAAAACACCCTTCCAACGTGGGTTCGCCTCACCCTATTTTCTTCACCAAATATAACTACTAAATGATGACCACCGTTCTATTCCCTTGTTACCCTCGCTCGACCCAGCTACACTCTTATTACCTGAAAGGAATTGTGAAGCAAAAGGGTGAGCACAACTAGCTCAGTAAAGAATATCATGACTAAAGATAAATAAATTATCAATAGTCTTCATCAATAATAAATCAGAGATTTAGAACATATGGTAGATGATAAAAAATTTCAACCATAGTTGCAGCGGAACATGCAATCCATTAGAAGAGTCAAATAGACTATAAAGTCTATTATTTTCTCCATGTTAAAAATCCACCAACAATATTTTATCCCTGTAACATCAATCAACAATTCTGGTCCACAATCATATGAATAACTCATAATCATAACTGTAGTTCTAAATTCCTCTTCTCATCTAGGACGAAGATAATTTTCATCACCTGAAACATCAAACATCATGGTTATACCAAATCACAGTTCCTGTTCATAATCATACTAATAACTTCATCTTTGCACTACGGGGTAAAGATATTTATCAACAAGTCATCTTTGCACTACAGGCCAAAGATATTCGTCAACAGTTCATCTTTGCATTACTGGCCAAAGATATTCAACAACAGGTCATCTTTCCACTACGGGCCAAAGATATTCATCAACAGACCATCTTTGCACTACAGGCCAAAGATATTCATCTACAATTCATCTTTGCACTACAGGCCAAAGATATTCCTCAACAATTCATATTTGCACTACATGCCAAATATATTAATACCTCAAAGAATATATAATTATTTAAGAATTTATATAAACAATAATTATAACCATGTTGATCATTTCACCTTTGCACTTAAGCTAAAGATATTCAATTATAAATTCAATGGTCATGATCATACCAGTCAACAATTCAACTTTGCACTACTGGCCAAAGAGAACCCATAGTCATGATCATACCAAAAATCTATCCATCTTTACACTCAAGTCAAAGAGAAATATCATCATTAGGGTTATAAAAATGTTATATATGATAATAAAATCAATATAATCAACATATAGATTTAATCTCAAGAGTAATATTCATAAATCAACTATAATTTGGTTAGAAAAAGAAACTAATTTTGTCGTGAATAGTAACTTGTGAATAGTAACTCATGAATAGTAACTCGTGAATAGTAACTCGTGAATAGTAACCTCGACTCAAAAAGGTAGAAATTCCACAATAAAATTTATACCAATATTTCGGTATAATGATATTGAAAGAATAACATTTCTTAAGCTTATAAACAATTTATTTAAATTGTTTACACTTTACTAATTAATGCATTTAATCATCATAAAATGTCAACTCTTAAGATTTCATCATCAATAGCCAAAACCCTCATCAAAAATCTGCATATACCTCATATATAGGATTCTCAAGCCATAAAATCCTATTTTCCAATTTTCTTACTTCACATAACATATTTAATTCATTTTCTCATAACTAGAGTATTTTCATGAAAAATACCAAATTTGTTCCAAAAATATTTCTTTTCTGAAATTTAGCATAATATAGTCCCATAGTGAACATATATTTTTCTCAGAATTTTTAAAAGTCATTTACTATTTTTCATATGGCCAAAATAGCCGAATATTTAGACATTTATCAAAAATTGTACTTTTGTCTAAAAATTCTGAAATTTACAGAGTATACTTCTATCATATACATGTACTCCCAATAAAAATTTCATCAATTTTGGAGTTAACCACAAGGAATTATAAGCTGTTACTTCTAAAATAGTCTTTTCTCATAAAATTCATAACTCTCAATCTATACATCCAAAAATCACCATTTTTGGACACAATCAAGAAAACTCATCAAAATATCATTTCAAATTTTTCCAGAATTTTTGAAGATCAGAAAAATTACGAAACTGAAAATCATAACAACCCTTAAAATCCCTTAATATCCCTTACTATCCCTTACCTCAAAAGAGCAGCACTTCTGACTGGATATCGGATATGACGCTGAAGGAAACTCGCACTGATGAATAGCAACTCACCAAGTATCTAAATACTCACAAAATACACTCAATAATCTAGAGAGAGAAAGAGAGAAAACTTATGTTTTTGGTGTGATTTTCAATTCTAACTTAGCCCTCTATTTATAGGAAAATTTTGGTAGGTTTGACCTGCAACCTGATGGCTTTACCTGCTACTATTCCCACCCACCACATTTGAAATATAATTCAGCACATTTCTTCACCAACCACAAGTGGGGCCCACCAATTCTAGAATTTTCCACCAAAAATGATTTATAACCTGATTTCTGAATCAGCCACCTCTTAAAATTCATAACAAATCATACGTTCATTTTTAACGGTTCAAAATTTGTGGGCATATACTCAACTTATATATGTATAACATATCCAAAAATTACCACGATCCAACGGTCGGATTAAAAATTATAACCCCCGCAAAATATCTCAAAAACCCTAATTTGATTTTCAATACCTCTGTTCCGACAAAAATACAGATAAAACACCTCAACATTAACTCCTTCATTTTTAACCACAAAAATATATCCCTCATTTATATCCACATCAAATAAATATTTTCTTATCATATGAATCAATAATTAATTATTCACAAATAATATTACAGAATCACATTTATGACAACCAGGCCGTTCCCAGAAAAGAGGGGGCTTTCCAATAAGGATTTCTTCTTACTGGCGCGCAATTAGATGACCAAACCTCTCCTTAGACAGAACTTTCTAGACATTGCCAATAATGCTATCTAATAATACTATTCAAATAATATGAATTATTGATCTGATAATGGAAAATACTGTGCAGCAACAATTATTGAAACAACAATAATATAAAATATCAACGCAGCAATTATTGAATCAATAAAATAAAATATTGAACAGTAATTACTGTAACAATTATTGAGTAGTGCCTTCTTACGTAAGAATCAATAATTTCAAAAATACTATGCAATACCGTGTGCTACTGTGCAATAACGCGTATTACTGTATTTTAACCACCGGGTATTCCAACAGTGTTAACGGTAACAACTACGCCGTTATTTGTAAAAACTCAAATTTGTCGTTTTCTTCATCCGACAGTTATTCGTTATGGGGCCCACAAATAGCTGCGCCGTCGTACGAATATTCCCCGACAGAAAGAACATTCCACGACCAAACGAATATTCCCCGACAACAATGATTATTTTATAACCACTTGCTTATTTTGAAAAAAAAAAAAATTCATATTTCACCCAATACTTTAAGCTTTTATCAATTTAACCATTTACTGAATAGTAATTATAAGAAAAATTGAATACTTTTATTTCATAAAATTCGGGGTCTTACAATCTCCCCTCCTTATGAAATTTCGTCCCCGAAATTTACGTACCTGGTATTTCAAAGAGTTGAGAATACCTTGCTTTCATTTCAGATTCCATCTTCCCTGTCATCATGATTTCTCCATTGCTCATCTCCTGTATTTCAGATATCATTCTAGAATACAGCTTCAAAACAAGGGTTAATTGAACAAATTAACATATCACATAATATCCCGATATTATGACTGACCAACAAATAAGCTTAGGCAGGACACACTAGCGAAGGATTTACTCATCTCTCCCCTCCTAGTTGTATTCCCCGATCTCCGCCAGAGATCATATCCCCAAGCTCTGATACCACCTGTGACAAATGTCCCATCAGTGGACAGCACCTCACAGTGGTACCTATCAGTTTGCCACCGCAGAACGGCGTCCCCTACGGAGAGTCTGGCTTCGGTGCATCCCCCATCAACAGGAAGTCACCAGCGAGAGGCTCGGGGCTCTTTACTTATAGCTCTGATACCACCTGTGACAACCCCGAAATAGGTCCATTCCATCCAACCCATTCTGAGTCGTCAAATACATGGTACAAAAAACAACTACAACTTTATTACAACAATTGTCGTGCAAAATACAACAACACATATGCTGTGAGTTTGGATACAAATATATACCAAATGTGACATTGGACACCATCATGTATCAGCACCTCACAAAGGTACCTTACATAAAGGTACAGTCAAAAACTGTTTTAGAAACTAGAATCTTTGGGAAGTGCTCAAGGAAACCTTCGTACATGGGAGGCCACGCGTCTAGGTTATGATAGATATCATATGGCCACAGAATTATCCTTGGTTGACCCAATAGACCCCAAAGAAAAACGAGAAGATTACTATCATATTCTTCCCAATGGTGAGTTTTCTCTTGACTTATCATTATCTCCACTGTCTCTAATTGAGAATTATACTTCAATCAAACACCAAGATTATATAGATAGTGCTTATAGATATACTCGGCAAGTGGATGAGCACATCCCTGTCTTATGATGACACGAGGTTGTATGTCGTTAGACATCTTGTATTATAGTGGCAAAACACCCTTCCAACGTGGGTTCACCTCACCCTATTTTCTTCACCAAATATAACTACTAAATGATGACCACCGTTCTATTCCCTTGTTACCCTCGCTCGACCCAGCTACACTCTTATTACCTGAAAGGAATTGTGAAGCAAAAGGGTGAGCACAACTAGCTCAGTAAAGAATATCATGACTAAAGATAAATAAATTATCAATAGTCTTCATCAATAATAAATCAGAGATTTAGAACATATGGTAGATGATAAAAAATTTCAACCATAGTTGCAGCGGAACATGCAATCCATTAGAAGAGTCAAATAGACTATAAAGTCTATTATTTTCTCCATGTTAAAAATCCACCAACAATGTTTTATCCCTGTAACATCAATCAACAATTCTGGTCCACAATCATATGAATAACTCATAATCATAACTGTAGTTCTAAATTCCTCTTCTCATCTAGGAAGAAGATAATTTTCATCACCTGAAACATCAAACATCATGGTTATACCAAATCACAGTTCTTGTTCATAATCATACTAATAACTTCATCTTTGCACTACGGGGTAAAGATATTTATCAACAAGTCATCTTTGTACTACAGGCCAAAGATATTCGTCAACAGTTCATCTTTGCATTACTGGCCAAAGATATTCAACAACAGGTCATCTTTGCACTACGGGCCAAAGATATTCATCAACAGACCATCTTTGCACTACAGGCCAAAGATATTCATCTACAATTCATCTTTGCACTACAGGCCAAAGATATTCCTCAACAATTCATATTTGCACTACATGCCAAATATATTAATACCTCAAAGAATATATAATTATTTAAGAATTTATATAAACAATAATTATAACCATGTTGATCATTTCACCTTTGCACTTAAGCTAAAGATATTCAATTATAAATTTAATGGTCATGATCATACCAGCCAACAATTCAACTTTGCACTACTGGCCAAAGAGAACCCATAGTCATGATCATACCAAAAATCTATCCATCTTTACACTCAAGTCAAAGAGAAATATCATCATTAGGGTTATAAAAATGTTATATATGATAATAAAATCAATATAATCAACATATAGATTTAATCTCAAGAGTAATATTCATAAATCAACTATAATTTGGTTAGAAAAAGAAACTAATTTTGTCGTGAATAGTAACTCGTGAATAGTAACTCATGAATAGTAACTCGTGAATAGTAACTCGTGAATAGTAACCTCGACTCAAAAAGGTAGAAATTCCACAATAAAATTTATACCAATATTTCGGTATAATGATATTGAAAGAATAACATTTCTTAAGCTTATAAACAATTTATTTAAATTGTTTACACTTTACTAATTAATGCATTTAATCATCATAAAATGTCAACTCTTAAGATTTCATCATCAATAGCCAAAACCCTCATCAAAAATCTGCATATACCTCATATATAGGATTCTCAAGCCATAAAATCCTATTTTCCAATTTTCTTACTTCACATAACATATTTAATTCATTTTCTCATAACTAGAGTATTTTCGTGAAAAATACCAAATTCGTTCCAAAAATATTTCTTTTCTGGAATTTAGCATAATATAGTCCCAGAGTGAACATATATTTTTCTCAGAATTTTTAAAAGTCATTTACTATTTTTCATATGGCCAAAATAGCCGAATATTTAGACATTTATCAAAAATTGTACTTTTGTCTAAAAATTCTGAAATTTACAGAGTATACTTCTATCATATACATGTACTCCCAATAAAAATTTCATCAATTTTGGAGTTAACCACAAGGAATTATAAGCTGTTACTTCTAAAATAGTCTTTTCTCATAAAATTCATAACTCTCAATCTATACATCCAAAAATCACCATTTTTGGACACAATCAAGAAAACTCATCAAAATATCATTTCAAATTTTTCCAGAATTTTTGAAGATCAGAAAAATTACGAAACTGAAAATCATAACAACCCTTAAAATCCCTTAATATCCCTTACTATCCCTTACCTCAAAAGAGCAGCACTTCTGACTGGATATCGGATATGACGCTGAAGGAAACTCGCACTGATGAATAGCAACTCACCAAGTATCTAAATACTCACAAAATACACTCAATAATCTAGAGAGAGAAAGAGAGAAAACTTATGTTTTTGGTGTGATTTTCAATTCTAACTTAGCCCTCTATTTATAGGAAAATTTTGGTAGGTTTGACCTGCAACCTGATGGCTTTACCTGCTACTATTCCCACCCACCACATTTGAAATATAATTCAGCACATTTCTTCACCAACCACAAGTGGGGCCCACCAATTCTAGAATTTTCCACCAAAAATGATTTATAACCTGATTTCTGAATCAGCCACCTCTTAAAATTCATAACAAATCATACGTTCATTTTTAACGGTTCAAAATTTGTGGGCATATACTCAACTTATATATGTATAACATATCCAAAAATTACCACGATCCAACGGTCGGATTAAAAATTATAACCCCCACAAAATATCTCAAAAACCCTAATTTGATTTTCAATACCTCCGTTCCGACAAAAATACAGATAAAACACCTCAACATTAACTCCTTCATTTTTAACCACAAAAATATATCCCTCATTTATATCCACATCAAATAAATATTTTCTTATCATATGAATCAATAATTAATTATTCACAAATAATATTACAGAATCACATTTATGACAACCAGGCCGTTCCCAGAAAAGAGGGGGCTTTCCAATAAGGATTTCTTCTTACTGGCGCGCAATTAGATGACCAAACCTCTCCTTAGACAGAACTTTCTAGACATTGCCAATAATGCTATCTAATAATACTATTCAAATAATATGAATTATTGATCTGATAATGGAAAATACTGTGCAGCAACAATTATTGAAACAACAATAATATAAAATATCAACGCAGCAATTATTGAATCAATAAAATAAAATATTGAACAGTAATTACTGTAACAATTATTGAGTAGTGCCTTCTTACGTAAGAATCAATAATTTCAAAAATACTATGCAATACCGTGTGTTACTGTGCAATAACGCGTATTACTGTATTTTAACCACTGGGTATTCCAACAGTGTTAACGGTAACAACTACGCCGTTATTTGTAAAAACTCAAATTAGTCGTTTTCTTCATCCGACAGTTATTCGTTATGGGGCCCACAAATAGCTGCGCCGTCGTACGAATATTCCCCGACAGAAAGAATATTCCACGACCAAACGAATATTCCCCGACAACAATGATTATTTTATAACCACTTACTTATTTTGAAAAAAAAAATTCATATTTCACCCAATACTTTAAGCTTTTATCAATTTAACCATTTACTGAATAGTAATTATAAGAAAAATTGAATACTTTTATTTCATAAAATTCGGGGTCTTACAGCTCACACCACCATGATAACTCCTATGTCGAACTCATCCATATACAGTGGCATTTAGACATATGACAGTACGCATAATAGCAGTACATCTACCCTGGCCAGACGCCAATGATCCTCCGGTATGGTGAAATCCCCAAAATGTCGTCTTTAACTATCCTCAGAGCCAAATCTGTCAAACAGAAAATGCTAGGATATAACGTGGCCAGATGTAAGCTCATCCCGCACCACTCTACGCCTCAGTCCAGTGAGGGTCATGAAATGTTGACTCATGTCCCCCAAAGCCATATGCACGCAAGGTCTATCCAGTAGCAGCATCGTCAACCGTGCATACTCCTCCAGAGTGGGAGTCAACTCCTGAGTCCCAAATCGAAAACCTGCCTCTCCGATACCCAGTGCTCCAGCATGCCATCCACGAATCCTGTGGGAACCTGAAACATCAACATGGTCATAGTATGCTACAACAAATGATCTATGGTCACCCTTTCTGATGGTGACATGCTATCATACCACGATCACATACCAGATACCACCAATAATGGTGGAGTATGATCAATACGGCAAACTGTTGAAGAAGACATTTGTATGGGCCGTGTCATAAGACCATCCAGGGGTCACTACTGAATATCTCTGGACATACATACATATGCATAACATGATACATGTATAATAGATAATAGATGGCAATATGATATAGGGAATAGAAAACTGTGAATACATTCCTAAGTATATCATCATCTAATATATCATCTCTGTACAGCTGAAAAATACAGGAAAATGGGGCACAAACGCCCTACTACTAATAGAGGCCTATCAAAAGATATAGCGAGAATGGGGCACAGACACCTACTAGCTAACAGAGGCCTATCAAAAGATATAACGAGAATACACATCAGAAGAAGATAATTATGTCGATGTCCACATCATCAATCTTGTCCACCTGATGTAACTCCTACTGAGTCACTAGATCTCTATCAATAGGGATATCAGGCCGATACAAAGGAGGATCTGCGCCGACAAAACCAAATGGGTCATCTGAGGGGCCATCGCCTGAGCTGGAAGGATTAAATGAATCTGCCTCTGCCGGATCTCTGCCCAAATGCCGGATAAAGATATGTGCCTGGTCCAACTGCCGGGTCAAACTGTCAATCTGTGTCACATGAGTCGGATCTCGAACACAGGCTAACCAATCCGTCATCATCACGAATCCTAGAACCATATCCCCATGAACTGAGTGGCGTGGGTCTGGGCTCCAATAATACGAGGGATCCACCAGCGCTGGAATACATCCTGAGTGCAAGGATACTCTGATATTGCAAAACCGTTAACACCCAATAATGAGATATCAAAGACGGGTGACTGCGATACAGGCCAATAACGCCTGTTAGGAGGTAAGATTGGATTGTAGATCTCTCCTGTGGTGCTCTTAATAGAACGCTCTCCTAGATAGAGCTCCCATCCTCCATCCGTGAAGAGAGGAACTCTCTAGGTGGAAATCACGTACTCGATACCAGTCGGGTACCCATACTCAAATCTGATGGCCAAATTCTCTCCAGAATAGGGAATCCATGTGATAATGTCAGCTGTCAACAACTCTAGCTGCAAGCGGCAGTGAGTGAAACCCTCAGCTACATGGACCTCTGTCAATATGGAATGATGCCATCGCCGTCCTCGTGGGTAGGTATCCAATCCTAGCACACTCACCAGATGCAAACATGGGAGCCTCTCATAGGCCCAAAATTGCCAATACAAAGGCAAACATCTGCTGTTAGTTAACACTCTTAACCTATACATGGTAAATGACAAGAAAAATACTTACCAACAGAAATGGGTAAAATCCTAACTAAGCCTCTGTCAACCCCTGTGAGCACATACGCATGCCCCTGAGGAAATAGGCAAAGGTATAGGAACCCCAATCATACTCTCCAATACGGTCCACGTGCCTAGTGGCGGTGATCAAAGCGAACGACACCGTAGAGGAGTTATCTGATATGAAGCATCCCCTAATGATCATCAAGAATAATCACCAAAGAATGCAATCCCTGACTCTAACATCATCTGGCATATGCTCGCTCAATAGCCCACTTATAGCATCTACTCTCAAAGGACCCGCACGGATAGTCCTACCCTTGAGCACCTCCGCCGGAACTCCCAACAAGGATCTGACGGTAGTCGGGGTAATATCCACTGTGCAAGGCACTGGCGCCCCTCCAAACTCTATACCTGTGATAAATCGCTAATCCATCAGCGCCATCATCACCTCACAATCCAGCAAATATAGTGACTGAGTCTGGTGAAACCACCGCTCAGACAATACCCTGTGGTAACCCCAGGGGCAATGACGAGGAAAGATGGAAAAGAATGCTCCAAAACCCCAGTCATGCACAATCGCTCTATAGTCAGGATGAAGAGCCTGGTACATAGAGTGTATACTGAACCAGTTCCCTCGAGGCTGTGTAAATCCAGGAACCTGCATGAAATGCATATCAACATTAAATCCTTTTACTCCTCACAAATAGGAAAGAAGGAAGATCAAGTTCTGACTTCATATCTCGTTAGCATGAAAATACATCGAGGGATGTCGACTCAAGTCACCCAGAAGCTCTGGGTTTCCTACCTGAATACTCAGGAGCTCCCTACGGGGAATATGCGCAGCAGGAGCGGGGTCCGTAACTGGAACATCCTCCTCCTCATCCTCTACGTCCGGCACATCAACATAGACTGGACGTATCACTGCCTCTACTAACCGACGAGGCTGTCTAATGGAACGGGGTCGAGGCACTTCAGAAGCCCTCCTCCGTACACCAGAAGTGGTCCTACGGGAACTACTCGGCTGATCTGGATCCATAATATCTGGACATAAAGTCTCCAAATCACCTCAGAAAGGGTGTGGTATCTTCTAACCTGGAGCTTTCCAAAATGCATTTAATAACTATCTGCATGCATGCATCATTTTAACATACATCTACAGTAGAGTTAAAAATGCATGGCTACTCAATGCCTACATTTTGGAAAATTTTGCCATAGTTTCCTCTATAAATAAGACTATCCACATGCACATAGGCATAACTAGGTGGCCATTTAGTAGCACACCTGCCCACAATCATATACATACTATATACAAAAGCATCAACACATAAGGTTAACCTCAATGCTAGGAGTACTTTGCCTTATTACCTTATGCTCAAATGTCCTCAGACATGATAAAAATAGCAGAAAAAGGTGCCCATTTGACTGTCTCAAAAGTAAAATTTTTTCACATCATTATGTTCAGCATAGTTTAATACTAACATTTACTATGTTGAATATTTTTTTATCAAATCATTTGATCGTACATAATCACTACTATGTGTTTAGATGCATTTTATATGATAAGTCATTTTCCAACGGATAAAAACTGGAAAAAAGTACATGCATACGTTACCAGGACAGTGTAGAACACTTGTACGGTGACAAAATTTGCAGAAAGACGGTCGAACTTAGCAGATCTGAAGAAGAGCTCTCAGATTTCCTTCGCGACACAAGATAAAAATGACTTATGAAAGCAACCTGCTGGTCTTTATCATCTACGATTGTCCGTAGCTCCATCTGTAACTACAGTAGGTGTACCTACGGCACCCCTATATGGGTCCCACCCCTCCGACTCGGTCCAGTTCGAGTTGTAAAGGAGTTCTCGCAAGCTGAAAAGGTCAAATCAGGGATAAAAACGTTACGCGATTGAGCAGAATAGCCTATAATCCTGGTTGAACCGTGGGTCTTCACATCATTCATTGGTATTCGCCCAAACACAGGGTACACTATGCTGATGATCTCAGATGATACAAGTCACGCTCAGCGATACCTCACGCAGGTCCAATTCCTCTCATTTAGGATCATCATCCTACTTTACAACAACCTCGGCGGGGGTCACAACGCGGTACATATGTCAAAGTACATAACCCCGGTGGGGGTTACAACGCATGTTCCATTGACACAGACATCAATGATGATCCAACACGTCCCCCCGGCAGGGGTTACAGCGTATGTCCCATTGACACATACATCAACGATAATACAACAACCCCGGCAAGGATCACATCGAATTGTCATCCATTGATACACGTATCAATGAAGGTCAAGTAACCTTGACATCAGTTCAGCCGTTGGTAAGTAAACCCAACGTCGCATCAGAAACCATCCGATGATTTCATCAGTTGATACACACATCAACAAAGTCCAAACAGCCTTGGCATTTATCCCCAGCAGGGAGTTCATCCGTTGATCTACACATCAACAGAGGATCAAATGTATCCCCGGCGGGGGTTACAACGTGTGGTGAACCATTGGTTTATACGTCAATGAAGGTCGAGCAGCCCTGACAACATTGGCTATTGGCAGTAAAACCAACAGAACATTGACATACTCTGGCGATACAAACCAGGAAAGGGAAACGTCATCAAGGAGGATTGATGTCGGAATATGTTATACACATCCTCAAATAGACAAAGCTTTATCCCTACAGATCTCTTATACATAAGAGGCACTTCTTCGGAATCAAGTCTGTATCAAGGATTCAGGACTTTGGTGATAATCCCAACGTCAACATCCTCAAAGATTTGGATCGCACATCCAATTTGGTCATCATTGCCAAATCCCCAGTAGAAGCTACAGGGAGATAGCAATCATCCTCAGCATGTTGGGCAACAACCCCATACATATGTATCATACTGTTGCGTCATGTTATATTTCAAATGTCTAGGATTTTTTATCCTATCCATGCATTGCATTGCATGAATATGATAAAGAGGGGCATCTGTAGACACTCAAAATTTTTTGCATATCTGTTACTGACATCGCAGGAGTGCAGATTCATCTTTTAAGAGGAAACCCTGGAAGACGGTTTATATCCATTCCAGATACCACCGGGAGGAACAACTCAACCCCGGAACACACATTGGGAGTAACAGCTCAACCCCGAAACATACACCAGGAGTAATAATTCCAACCTCATAGATAACCCTGAGGCATGCAGGTCTAATATCGAAACACAAACTGGAGAAGACCGATTCATCCCGGAGATAACCCCGAGATGTTCCGTCTTAGTCCTAACACTGGGAATAGCATATTCCAGCATTGGAGATAACCCCAAGGAAGGCAATGGCAGTTCCGGAGATAACCTTGGAAATGCTTGTTTCAAATGCATGCCATCAGCTTCAACCTCGACACTCACACCGAGGCACTCAGTACAAGACAAGCACACCTCAGAGATGACACTGAGGACCTTCAACATTTGCAGCATTACAATCTCAGCGAGCAACGTCTGCTTTATCAGCCCAAATCAGAGATAACCCCGGTGAGGGGAAAAGTCGTCATCTTACCACCATGACGCCACATCATGCCGTCTCAATATTTCAGACATACATTTCTACACAACAATGTCCCACAAGAGCCAAGGAAAACTAATCCCGAGTGACTATTATGAAGAAAAACGAATAGAATTTTAAGCTGAAGACCAGAGGGCATCGTCCCATCATCATGACTTCGTACAACCTCTAATCCCATGTCATTGCATAACTCTCGACAATGGCGATTCAAAATAGGTCCTATATACCTCAGTCGAATGCCCAGATTGCAACTCTAAAAGTTTGAGCGGACATCACGTTGCCTACATGCACGTACTTCGAGACGGCCAGACCTGCAAAGCCCGGGGCACCCCGGGCAGCCTCTGGTACACCTGCGGCCTAGTCACAGGTACACCTGTGGCTCCACCCTCTATAAATAAAGGGCTTAGGGTGGCCATTTTGAAGAGAGAAGAGGCGAGGAAGCCCTATCCAATTTGCTCTGTACACACCCCAAACTGAGTGCTTTCTCATTTTAAACACTTGTGAGCTCACATATAGCTACTTCTGTACCAGCGAAAGCTAGTGTTTATCTACTTTAAAGTTATTGAAGTCTTCTTTGGCAGCCCACTGTAAGCCTTCTTACATATTTTCAAGTCTTTCTCTCCACAATTGCGCACACCCTTCTTTACGTTGAGAGTCGTGTTGCGTGTGTTTGCCCGGACTTCGATCCATGGTTTTATTTCAGTTTGTATATATATATATATATATATATATATATATATTTATATATATTAATTATTGTTGGACTTTGTTCGATGAGCTTGGATTTTATATCCGGTGCGTTTATCGCTTTTATATATATATATTTCGTCCCACCTAGAGTTTCCTTCGTGGTGGTTGACCGTTTTTACTGCTTTTTGTATATTTCGTCCCGCCTGGAGTTTCCTCCGTGGCGATAAATAGCTTTTACAGCTTTATTTATATTTCTGATCCCCCATGGAGGTGCTTCGTGGTTGGTGATCATGTCTGTATATATATATTTACAGCTTTTATATATATACCTGCTTATTGCGTTTATATCAACTGCGGCATCATGTGAGCCTAGGAATCATGTGATCACAGATTCAGTCCACTGAATCTAGATTCGGTTCCCGTGATGGACCTTTTCAGCTGTAAGCAGCTTGTAAATTTATCTGTGATGTTTGGATCTCCTCAAATGGTTTTCATACCCACGAGGAATTCAACACCTTTTTATACATTATTTTCATACAGATGCCTCGCATATGTAAAATAAAATCAACCAAGCCGAATATTGAATAAAATGGGAGTGTAAAAGGTCTCAATTACTATTGAGCACTTGGTTTGAAAAACCTCTTTTAAAACATCACTAACATATCTTGTTTAAAACTGAATTTTTATATAAATTCAAACTCTGTGTATATAGGTGCGAATGAGGCCTCGCTCTACTTCCAAATAAAAGCAAATTGACCCACACACACACACATATTCATATAACAG
Organism: Panax notoginseng; assembly: GCA_016801055.1. Taxonomy (NCBI): domain Eukaryota; kingdom Viridiplantae; phylum Streptophyta; class Magnoliopsida; order Apiales; family Araliaceae; genus Panax; species Panax notoginseng. Next base: position 124,205,413 of record CM029015.1, read on the forward strand.
TTTCCTAAAAAGTGGCGGTTGTGAGACCCCAGATTTTATAAATAAAGATTTAAATTTTCTCGAAATAATTTTTTAATATTATGGTGTGAATTTGATATAATATTATAGTTGTGGGTAGTATTTATAAATTTTGCAAAGTAAGCAAGTTGTTATAAAATATTCGTTTGGTCGGGGAATATTCTTTTTTGTCGGGGAATATTCGTACGACGGCACAATTATTGGTGGACCCCATAACAGAATTATTGTCGAATTGAGAAAACGACAAAAATACTTTATGAAAATAACGGCGGAAGTTTTATCGTTAACTGTTGAAACACCCGGTGTTAAAAGTACAGTAATACGCGTTGTTGCATAGTAGCACACGGTATTGATTATTGATGCTTACGTGAGAAGTCACTCAGTTATACTCAATTATTGCTACAGTAATTGTTGCATCATATATCTCATATTATTGATTTAATTATTGTTACAGTATCATCTGCATAATATGATATATTGTTCAATGGGGTATTCGGGACACTTTTCGTGTCAGAGTACTATTCACGAGTTACTATTCACGAGTTACTATTCACGAGTTACTAATCACGAGTTACTATTCATGAGTTACTATTCACCCGGTTACTATTCACTATAGTATTTACCTTCGTAAATAGTAATTACCTTTGTAAATAGTAATTACCTTCGTAAATAGTAATTACCTTCATCAATAGTAGTTGTCCCTTCAATATTACCAAGAGTTAATTGCCTCTTCGGTGTTCCAAGGGTTAGTTACCCCTTCGCAAATAGTAGTTGTCTCTTCAATATTACCAAGAGTTATTTTGACCCTTCGTTAAGACCAAGAGCCACTTTCAGTTTTTCTATAAATAGAAGCTCATTCATTCATTATTTCTTACGAATTCACTGAAATTAGAGAGAGAAACTATAGAGAGAATTATTCTTCTATAATCTTGAGCGTATTTCTTTAGAGTTTAAGAAAGCTTTGAGCGTAGTATAAGTTTCCTTCGAGTATATCCTCGCCCTAACAGTCGGAGTACTCTTCTTTCAAAGGTAAGGATTATTATTTTTTTTTCATTCTGAAGAGAAATTATTTTTCATATTTGTATGAATATTATTATCGTTCAATATTCATTATATTCTTTAATGTTCGTAAGGAATATTATTTTCGTTTAATATTCGTAAGGAATATTATTTTCGTTCAATATTCAGAAGGGATATTATTATTATATTAAGGAGTATTATTTCTTTCGTATTCATGAAGAGAACTATTGGTATTCCATTCTTTATTATTATGTTGGAATAAGCTGTCTATGCGAAGTACTGCATACATGGTGAAATTCTTTTATTATTCCAATCTTTATTGTACTAAGTTGGTTATTGATTTTACAGTTGTATATCTTTGGTCTGTAGTGCAAAGATGATCTGTTATTTGATAGCTTTGACCCGTAGTGCGAAGATGGACATGTGTATGACATGATCATGACCACTAGTGATACTAACGAATATTCTTGGCACGTAGTGCGGGGATGATTCGATGATGTGGATTATTTATTTAGCTGAGTCTCAGCGATTGATTTTATAGTTGAATATCTTTGGCACGTAATGCAAAGGTAGACAACTGATTGTTATGATCATTGTTATTACACTTGAATATCTTCAGCCTTTGGGGTAAGGATATTGAGTAAACGTTCTAATAGATTGCTTGTTCCGCTGCAGTTAAACTTGATGTTTGTTATATTATATCAGTTTAACACTATTGGAGGCTAACGATAATTTATTCTGCATTATCTTAGTCATAATATTTCTTACTGGGCTAGTTGAGCTCACCCTTTCTTTCACTATTCTCTTCAGGAAATGAGAACGTAGCTGGGACTAGTCGGGGAACGGAGTGATGGTCCTAGATGATGCATTAGTAGTTCTCACTATTCTGTGAAATAGTGTGATAATAATTATAATGAGGACTCCATTGAGTTTGTATAATCTCTAGAAGACAATATTTGTATTCAAACTCACAGTTTATGTTTTGTCGTATTGTACACGACAGTTGTATTAGTAAGTTGTATTTAATTTCTGTACCATGTATCTGGCGACCCAAGATGGGTGATGTATACCTAATTTTGGGGGCGTCACAGTTGGTATCAGAGCTTAGGGATATGATCCCTGGCTAAGGTGTGAGACAAGAACTAGGAGGGGAGAGACGGGGAATTCTTTCGCTAGTATGACCTACCTAAGTTTATTTGGTATTTAATTGGTCGGTCAGAGTATAAGGATAATGTGTGATATGTTAATTAACCCTTATTTTGAAACTATGTTCTAGAATGATATTTAAAATACAGGAGATGAGAAATGAGAAAATCATGATAGCGGGAAAATTACCGGGAAGGTACAATCTGAAAAGAAAGCAAGGTATTCTCATCTCTTCGAATATCAGGTACGTATGTAAATTTCGAGGGTGAAATTTCATAAGGAGGGGAGATTGTGAGACCCCAGATTTTATAAATAAAGATTTAAATTTTCTCGAAATAATTTTTTAATATTATGGTGTGAATTTGATATAATGTTATAGTTGTGGGTAGTATTTATAAATTTTGCAAAGTAAGCAAGTTGTTATAAAATATTCGTTTGGTCGGGGAATATTCTTTTTTGTCGGGGAATATTCGTACGACGACACAATCATTGGTGGACCCCATAACAGAATTATTGTCGAATTGAGAAAACGACAAAAATACTTTATGAAAATAACGGCGGAAATTTTATCGTTAACTGTTGAAACACCCGGTGTTAAAAGTACAGTAATACGCGTTGTTGCATAGTAGCACACGGTATTGATTATTGATGCTTACGTGAGAAGTCACTCAGTTATACTCAATTATTGCTACAGTAATTGTTGCATCATATATCTCATATTATTGATTCAATTATTGTTACAGTATCATCTGCATAATATGATATATTGTTCAATGGGGTATTCGGGACACATTTCGTGTCGGAGTACTATTCACGAGTTACTATTCACGAGTTACTATTTACGAGTTACTATTCACGAGTTACTATTCACGAGTTACTATTCACCCGGTTACTATTCACTATAGTATTTACCTTCGTAAATAGTAATTACCTTTGTAAATAGTAATTACCTTCGTAAATAGTAATTACCTTCATCAATAGTAGTTGTCCCTTCAATATTACCAAGAGTTAATTGCCTCTTCGGTGTTCCAAGGGTTAGTTACCCCTTCGCAAATAGTAGTTGTCTCTTCAATATTACCAAGAGTTATTTTGACCCTTCGTTAAGACCAAGAGCCACTTTCAGTTTTTCTATAAATAGAAGCTCATTCATTCATTATTTCTTACGAATTCACTGAAACTCTAGAGAGAGAAACTATAGAGAGAATTATTCTTCTATAATCTTGAGCGTATTTCTTTAGAGTTTAAGAAAGCTTTGAGCGTAGTATAAGTTTCCTTCGAGTATATCCTCGCCCTACCAGTCGGAGTACTCTTCTTTCAAAGGTAAGGATTATTATTTTTTTTTCATTCTGAAGAGAAATTATTTTTCATATTTGTATGAATATTATTATCGTTCAATATTCATTATATTCTTTAATGTTCGTAAGGAATATTATTTTCGTTTAATATTCGTAAGGAATATTATTTTCGTTCAATATTCAGAAGGGATATTATTATTATATTAAGGAGTATTATTTCTTTCGTATTCATGAAGAGAACTATTGGTATTCCATTCTTTATTATTATGTTGGAATAAGCTGTCTATGCGAAGTACTGCATACATGGTGAAATTCTTTTATTATTCCAATCTTTATTGTACTAAGTTGGTTATTGATTTTACAGTTGTATATCTTTGGTCTGTAGTGCAAAGATGATCTGTTATTTGATAGCTTTGACCCGTAGTGCGAAGATGGACAGGTGTATGACATGATCATGACCACTAGTGATACTAACGAATATTCTTGGCACGTAGTGCGGGGATGATTCGATGATGTGGATTATTTATTTAGCTGAGTCTCAGCGATTGATTTTATAGTTGAATATCTTTGGCACGTAATGCAAAGGTAGACAACTGATTGTTATGATCATTGTTATTACACTTGAATATCTTCAGCCTTTGGGGTAAGGATATTGAGTAAACGTTCTAATAGATTGCTTGTTCCGCTGCAGTTAAACTTGATGTTTGTTATATTATATCAGTTTAACACTATTGGAGGCTAACGATAATTTATTCTGCATTATCTTAGTCATAATATTTCTTACTGGGCTAGTTGAGCTCACCCTTTCTTTCACTATTCTCTTCAGGAAATGAGAACGTAGCTGGGACTAGTCGGGGAACGGAGTGATGGTCCTAGATGATGCATTAGTAGTTCTCACTATTCTGTGAAATAGTGTGATAATAATTATAATGAGGACTCCATTGAGTTTGTATAATCTCTAGAAGACAATATTTGTATTCAAACTCACAGTTTATGTTTTGTCGTATTGTACACGACAGTTGTATTAGTAAGTTGTATTTAATTTCTGTACCATGTATCTGGCGACCCAAGATGGGTGATGTATACCTAATTTTGGGGGCGTCACAGTTGGTATCAGAGCTTAGGGATATGATCCCTGGCTAAGGTGTGAGACAAGAACTAGGAGGGGAGAGACGGGGAATTCTTTCGCTAGTATGACCTACCTAAGTTTATTTGGTATTTAATTGGTCGGTCAGAGTATAAGGATAATGTGTGATATGTTAATTAACCCTTATTTTGAAACTATGTTCTAGAATGATATTTAAAATACAGGAGATGAGAAATGAGAAAATCATGATAGCGGGAAAATTACCGGGAAGGTACAATCTGAAAAGAAAGCAAGGTATTCTCATCTCTTCGAATATCAGGTACGTATGTAAATTTCGAGGGTGAAATTTCATAAGGAGGGGAGATTGTGAGACCCCAGATTTTATAAATAAAGATTTAAATTTTCTCGAAATAATTTTTTAATATTATGGTGTGAATTTGATATAATGTTATAGTTGTGGGTAGTATTTATAAATTTTGCAAAGTAAGCAAGTTGTTATAAAATATTCGTTTGGTCGGGGAATATTCTTTTTTGTCGGGGAATATTCGTACGACGACACAATCATTGGTGGACCCCATAACAGAATTATTGTCGAATTGAGAAAACGACAAAAATACTTTATGAAAATAACGGCGGAAATTTTATCGTTAACTGTTGAAACACCCGGTGTTAAAAGTACAGTAATACGCGTTGTTGCATAGTAGCACACGGTATTGATTATTGATGCTTACGTGAGAAGTCACTCAGTTATACTCAATTATTGCTACAGTAATTGTTGCATCATATATCTCATATTATTGATTCAATTATTGTTACAGTATCATTTGCATAATATGATATATTGTTCAATGGGGTATTCGGGACACATTTCGTGTCGGAGTACTATTCACGAGTTACTATTCACGAGTTACTATTTACGAGTTACTATTCACGAGTTACTATTCACCCGGTTACTATTCACTATAGTATTTACCTTCGTAAATAGTAATTACCTTTGTAAATAGTAATTACCTTCGTAAATAGTAATTACCTTCATCAATAGTAGTTGTCCCTTCAATATTACCAAGAGTTAATTGCCTCTTCGGTGTTCCAAGGGTTAGTTACCCCTTCGCAAATAGTAGTTGTCTCTTCAATATTACCAAGAGTTATTTTGACCCTTCGTTAAGACCAAGAGCCACTTTCAGTTTTTCTATAAATAGAAGCTCATTCATTCATTATTTCTTACGAATTCACTGAAACTCTAGAGAGAGAAACTATAGAGAGAATTATTCTTCTATAATCTTGAGCGTATTTCTTTAGAGTTTAAGAAAGCTTTGAGCGTAGTATAAGTTTCCTTCGAGTATATCCTCGCCCTACCAGTCGGAGTACTCTTCTTTCAAAGGTAAGGATTATTATTTTTTTTTCATTCTGAAGAGAAATTATTTTTCATATTTATATGAATATTATTATCGTTCAATATTCATTATATTCTTTAATGTTCGTAAGGAATATTATTTTCGTTTAATATTCGTAAGGAATATTATTTTCGTTCAATATTCAGAAGGGATATTATTATTATATTAAGGAGTATTATTTCTTTCGTATTCATGAAGAGAACTATTGGTATTCCATTCTTTATTATTATGTTGGAATAAGCTGTCTATGCGAAGTACTGCATACATGGTGAAATTCTTTTATTATTCCAATCTTTATTGTACTAAGTTGGTTATTGATTTTACAGTTGTATATCTTTGGTCTGTAGTGCAAAGATGATCTGTTATTTGATAGCTTTGACCCGTAGTGCGAAGATGGACAGGTGTATGACATGATCATGACCACTAGTGATACTAACGAATATTCTTGGCACGTAGTGCGGGGATGATTCGATGATGTGGATTATTTATTTAGCTGAGTCTCAGCGATTGATTTTATAGTTGAATATCTTTGGCACGTAATGCAAAGGTAGACAACTGATTGTTATGATCATTGTTATTACACTTGAATATCTTCAGCCTTTGGGGTAAGGATATTGAGTAAACGTTCTAATAGATTGCTTGTTCCGTTGCAGTTAAACTTGATGTTTGTTATATTATATCAGTTTAACACTATTGGAGGCTAACGATAATTTATTCTGCATTATCTTAGTCATAATATTTCTTACTGGGCTAGTTGAGCTCACCCTTTCTTTCACTATTCTCTTCAGGAAATGAGAACGTAGCTGGGACTAGTCGGGGAACGGAGTGATGGTCCTAGATGATGCATTAGTAGTTCTCACTATTCTGTGAAATAGTGTGATAATAATTATAATGAGGACTCCATTGAGTTTGTATAATCTCTAGAAGACAATATTTGTATTCAAACTCACAGTTTATGTTTTGTCGTATTGTACACGACAGTTGTATTAGTAAGTTGTATTTAATTTCTGTACCATGTATCTGGCGACCCAAGATGGGTGATGTATACCTAATTTTGGGGGCGTCACAGCGGTCACCGTGACAACACGGATGTCGGGGGGTGCCTAACACCTTCCCTTCGCATAAGCAAGTCCCCGAACCCTAATTGAATCTCGGTTTCACCGACCCGTTTAGCAGTGTCACATCACTGGGTCAATGTGCAAACCTTTTCGTGGTTGTGTTGGTACAACCAGTTAAAAAACTAATTGGCGACTCTTATAGTCCAATCGTCGACATTACACATGTTAGACCTTTTTCACTTATTTTTTCAAATAAATCTCACATAAAATGAGAACACAAAAAAATAGGTAACGAAAAGGGACAAATAAAAATCACGACATCGACAATTAACAACTTGACAATACACCTACATTAAAAGGAAATACAGAATAAGACTACCATGCAATTTCGAAAGATTCAGCTCATTCAGACAACTTATCCAGTACAGAACATACATATTTAACAATCATTGATTTACCTGAATGCAGGACATTGATGCTAGGATATTGGTATTACTCCAGGTTAGTTGAAACAGATATAAATGGAATGACCAAAATCAAGCAAGTAGTGTGCACACTCATCATAAGAAAATATTGTACTAAGCTTAAGAGTCCAAAAGAAGTTGAAAGGATCAGTCAACAATCACAAAACGACATGTTAGTACCAAAGACATAAGGTAGCAACTGTGGATGACCTCTTGAAATGGGTGTTCAGGAATCCTTCAACGCTTGCATACTCCCTTTAGTTTAGAAGTTTTGAAGAGTTTAAAAGCAACCTACAAAACTAATTCTCGGTGATATACCAAGTATATTCACCATTGGAATCATAAAATATAAATCTTATTACATTTCTAATGCGACAAACAAGATTTTTGTAGTTTTATTTGAATATTTATTGAATTAAATAAATATTTTTTGATGATTTAATTATTGGATTAAATAATTAATTGATGAAATTGTGGTAGATTAATTTAATTATATGTGTTATATTTATTAAATTAATGTGGAGAATTTTGAATATTCAAGGTATGTAATTATGTGAGCTTATTGAATTAAAAGAAATATTTAATAAGTGTAATATTATTTTATTTAAATTAATAATTAATGAGAAAATTAATAATTTGACATAATTAATAAATAAGAAAATTAATTATGTGACTATGTGAATTAATGAGAAATTATCATATTTTATTTAAATTAAAGTAAATAAGATATTTAATTTATTTTGTAACAATCTAAGATTTTATTTGTAATTTAAAATATTTATTAAATCAAATAAATATTTTATTGATGAAGTTGTTGTTTTGTAATTTAAAATATTTCTTAAATTAAATAAATATGTGATTGTTGTTAGTAAATATTTATGAATTAAATTTAGTAGATAATATTTTAAATTAAATTAATTTATAATTTAGATAGTTATAATATAACATGAGATGTTATATTGTTGTTTTAATAATTTAAAGTGGTATGTTAAATTATTAAATAAAATTATAATGAAATTATAATTTTGTGATATTTGTTAAAGTGGAATACTTATTTAAAATATAGTGTGTAATTAATTTATTTGATTAATGTTGGATATGGAAATTCAAATAAATAATATGTGATTATAAATTATAAACTAAATTGTTTATTAAAATAATTAAAGTAATTTTAATTGATTTAATCAAACAAGGTTTAAAATATTAAGTCTTTATTTTAAAAAGTTTTTGCCAAACAAATTTTTATGACTTTTGGATTTTTTTTAAATTATGAATTTTATTATAACAAATAAAATAATAAATATAAAATATATTGTTTTTTTTAACTGATATGTAATTAGTATTATAATAAGTATACGACAGTTACATACGTTGGGTGTGTCTCCTTTTTGTTACATAAAAGGTTTAGTTTTGACTTATACTGAGGAAGGAAGAAGGAGGTTTACAGTGAGAAGTTGAGGGAGTTTGAGAGAGACTTGAGAGATTCCTGTGTTTCGCTAATACCAGGAATTAAAAATGAAGTTTTGTATAAAATTTATATGTTGAGTCAACTAGGGAGCACGAAATTGTATATTGTCTTCAATATTAGGCAAGATATGATGATAGATTTTTGGTATGTCAAAGTTAGCATATTACATTTTGAGCAGTGTGCGAAGTTATATCTTAATGAAATTATTTCAAGGCACGATGTTTCAGTGTCAATTGTGTCGAACCAAGATTCATGATTTACATCGGATTTTCAGAAAGGTTTACAAGAATGTGTGGGACGTAATTGCAAATCGAATGCCAAACTAAAAAGGCGTGCTAAGTGCACGAGAAGTTTTCGACAATGTCATACGAGGAATCCGCATTGAGCAAGTTATGGGCAAATTAAAAATAATTTAAGAGTAAGGTAATGTTAGGTGGGATTTCAACTGAGGACTCATATGGTGACTGAGTCGTACAAACCTTTGTATGGGCAGAGGTTTTGTGCATATACTTGGTTTATCACATTGATAATCATTGGAATATCGGTATCGCTCTATAAATGTATATGTGGTGGAAAGATGAATCTTTTCTCATGTGTATATTTGATAGTTAGAGGTTTTTTAAGAATAAGTTATGTGTTATTAAGATTAGGTTCGGTTCTTAAAACTAAAGCATTTGGTAAGTTCGTGACTCATAATCATGTTGTATGTTTTGAACCCCTCAGCGAATGGACGCCTATAGTCTGACTAGGATAAGTTCCTAAACTCATATGATTATGGCAAGTTCCTGAATTTCCAAAGTGCGGTAAGTTTGATGAACTATCTTGGGTATAAAATGGTTATAGTATAGGAAGCATTGATGAAGTTGAAAAGATGGTTTTGAGGTAGCCTTACCTCTAGAGTTAGAGTTCATTCGTAATGTTTTTCATGTCTCGGTGATATAATTGACCAAGCTCGATTGCAATCATGTGATCAAGTACGAACCATTATAGTGTCCTACTAGGAAATTACTATTCAGATAGTCGAGAGAAAAGAACAAATGCTCAGGGATAAGGTGATACCTTCTGTGAAGGTGATATGGAGGAACCACAACGTCGAAAATGCTACGTGGGAACTCGAAACTGGAATGATGAAGAATTACCCTGAGTTATTTGTTTAATCTGTGCTTTCGATTCTGGGGACAGAATCTTTTTAAGGAGGAAAGAATGTGACGAACGAATTATTTGAGTTGTGATTCTGAGGACAGAATCCTTGTAAGGAGAGAAGGATGTAACAATCCAAGATTTTATTTGTAATTTAAAATATTTATTAAATTAAATAAATATTTTATTGATGAAGTTGTTGTTTTGTAATTTAAAATATTTCTTAAATTAAATAAATATGTGATTGTTGTTACTAAATATTTATGAATTAAATTTAGTAAATAATATTATAAATTAAATTAATTTATAATTTAGAGAGTTGTAATATAACATGAGATGTTATATTGTTGTTTTAATAATTTAAAGTGGTATGTTAAATTATTAAATAAAATTATAATTTTGTGATATTTGTTAAAGTGGAATATTTATTTAAAATATAGTGTGTAATTAATTTATTTGATTAATGTTAGATATGTAAATCTAAATAAATAATATGTGATTATAAATTATAAACTAAATTATTTATTAAAATAATTAAAGTAATTTTAATTGATTTAACCAAACAAGGTTTAAAATATTAAGTCTTTATTTTAAAGAGTTTTTGCCAAACAAATTTTTATGACTTTTGGATTTTCTAAAATTATGAATTTTCTTATAACAAATAAAATAAATAAAATAATAAATATAAAATATATTGTTTTTTTAACTGATATGTAATTAGTATTATAATAAGTATACGGCAGTTACATACATTGGATGCGTCTCCTTTATGTTACGTAAAAGGTTTAGTTTTGACTTATACTGAGGAAGGAAGAAGGAGGTTTACAGTGAGAAGTTGAGAGAGTTTGAGAGAGACTTGAGAGATTCCTGTGTTTATGAGGAATTATCAGTGGATAACAAGGATTTTCTAGCATAAGAAGGTATTACTCATAACCTTAATTTTCTATAGTTATATATATGTATATATATGAATTTTACGGCATATAACTTCAATTTCTATGAATTCATCTTTTTGAATTGTTGATATACAACTGATTACTTGTTATTGTATATGCTTGTGATGATTAGAACTAGTGTTTAGATAAGAATTCGTATGCTAATTTCGTTTAAAAGTAGGAAAAGTAATGACAGTGTTTAAATTTTTCATATGGCTTGTAAAAGTACCAATTTTAGTGGTCAATTTGTATGTTAAACTGTAAATTGAGTTTTGATTATGCTAGTCCATTAAGAAACGAAGAGAACGTAGTTTGAACGAAGTGATTTGGTGTAGAAATGAGATTACAGTGTGAATTTTTGTGAAGGAACTCAAAAATAGAGTTTTTACATGAAAATATGGAATTTGAGGAATTAAGTTAGTAAAAGTTGTTGTTAAATTGTTCTATGTTGATGAATATGTGAGGAAACATATTTGTAATAGTTCTATATCAATTGTTTGTGTTAAATTCACTATTTTGTGGGTGAAATTCGTGTTAGTTGGGCTAAAGTCGGCTACTATTCACAGCCTTTATGGTTCTGTCTGTGCACTGGCGCAGCTGCGCCGGTGCCAAGGCCAGAAACGGCGGTGCAGCTACGCCATACACTGATCTGAGGCAGTGGCTTCTGCTACTGCTGTAGACCTGGGATACCACTATAACTTAGTCTAAGGTTATGTTAATGTGTCAAACATGTGACAAGAAGGTTAAAATAGAATCGTGTCATGTCATTGATAATTTCAACTTTGTAAAAATGATTATTAAGTTAAAAACGCGTTATGTTATGATTTAAAATACATAATGAATAATGAATGGGTGTTATGAAGCTAACACTTGTGATTCTGAGATGAACATTATAAGATATGGAAGGTGATTAATATAAAACCAATGAGTCTTAGGAAGGCTTAAGAACTTGATTAAACTTCAAGTTTGATTAAGGAGAAATTTAGTATTAATTAATAAGAGTTGAAAATGTGATGTGGATGCTAAAAGTCTTATGTATGTGTTAGTGAGTTTTCAGATTCGTGTTATGTGGTTTATTAATATGGTTAGACCTTAAACTAAAGGTTATAAGTTAACTAAGATGAGAAATGAATCTATGAGGTTAATGTGTATGTAGCTAATTGATGTGATAATCCTAATGGTATGTATAGGATATTGGAGTATGCTAGTTGTAATTGTATAGCTTACGCAAGAGGCAAGTTTCCTAACCTTTGCTACTTTATTATTCAACAAGGTTACTTTTCACTGTCATGATATACTTTTGCAAGTTCTCCATTTCTAATCTCTTGTTGAGCAATTTATTATTATGCAAGTTCTTTAACCCTCATTTATTGTTGAACAAGTTAATTAATCTTTATTTCTTTATTCCGAATGAGGTTACCTTGGTTATTCAAAGTCTGTACTTTTGTTGTAAGAAATTTGTTTATTCAGCTACTAATAACGGTTGTTTGATATTCATTTTCTAATGTCATTGCACTATCTCACATTATTGTACCGAACTCTAAGTTGCCTAGCGATTCTTTAACAATTCAACTAATCCTTAGTTGATGAATGTTCTAAACTCTAAATTACACTTGAAGTCAATCCAAACCAAACTTCCTTTGGTTTACTTATGTACCCACACAATTTTGCAAGAATGTTGTCGATGATGACACTTGTTCAATTTAGAAGTCGTTAATACTCTAGCTTTATTGATTTATCGATATACCTTGTTCATGAAGATATTATAATCAAACTCTTGAATTGTTATTGGTCTCTATCTGATTCAACCAGTACTTGGTTGACGAGCATTCTAAAGATCTAGAATTCCTTTGAAGTTAATTCCCAACCAAACTTCCTTTGGTTCGGAACCTGATAATCTAAGCTGAGATGAACAACCCTATATTAGGGGATTATTTTAGAGCTACACAATAGCGTTAAAATATTTACGCAATACATAGTACAAAGGGCTGATCACCTAGAGTACGGGATGATGGCCCATATAGTTGTTTAGACTATTAAAGTTTACAGTAGAAACACCTGTTAACCTAGGACATAGATGATGATTATAGTCTTTTAGACTGTTAAAGGTTAAAGTAAAAATACTTGAAAACCTAGAGTATAGTTCATGGTCTTGTGACCCTCAGAGTATTCTTTGATGTTGATATCTATTGTTAACTTAAACGTTCATTATTCCTTTGAACTCATAGCTGTTGAATTAAAGTTTATTGTTCCGGTAGGAATACTTTACCATTGAAAGCTCAGTTAATTGTCATTCATTAAACGTTATTGTATATTATCCTTCTTGTGGGCAATTGTTTGCTCACTCTTGCACAAAACAATGCAGATGAAGTTAACAAGTTTGAAGAGTTTTCTACAAGCAAGGGCAAGGGCACGATGCTTGATTAGACAACGTTTAGTTTACCTTTTATTTATGAAGCTTATGTAATAGATTTAATTATGATCACGTTTTAATTTTTCGCTGATGATTGTAATAAAGGTTAGCTGACTTGAGATTTATTTTAGATTATGCAACCCTTTAATGGGAGATTGATTGTTTAAACTTTTGAGTTTAATTATATCCTTTGTTTATGGGTAGTTAGTTATGATTTAATTGGATAGTGAACACCAAATCTGTGGAATTAAGGTACCCGGATTTGGGGGTGTTACAAGTTGGTATCAAAGCCTTAGGTTATGAACCTTAGGTGGGGAAACCTTAGGCTATAACCTTCTAGGAGATCGAAAATATAGAGGTGATAAACTCTTATCGAGTTCTAAGGAATGAATTGAGGGAAATTCATTGAAGATAAAATGATAAAAGACTTTATGTGCTTATGTGTTAAGGACTTTTGTACTCGCGAGTACTTAGGAGTAGCGAGTATTATACATATCAAGTTGTGGGGTTGTTAAAACTTTGTTGTCAGAATGAATACCGAAGGTTGATAAGGATTAGGAGCCTGAGAAGTTCGTATAGTCTGAGTGTGGTTGGTATTGGAAAAGACATACCCGTTGATTTCTGTTATAGACCTTGGGTATAGGCTTGAGTTTTAACGAGAGAATAAATTTGAGATGAACAAGGTGAAGGATGAGTACGAGGAAGGGGACTCCTCAAATGAGTGTATGGTCATAACATTGAGTTATAAAAGAAGGTCGAGAAATTAGAAGGTCTAGCCGTAAAGCACCAAGCCACGTTAGCGCAAGAAGATGTCGCGACTCGATACCTTACTGCACAATTTGCAGATGTAGAGCGGGTATTAGCTCAGTCAGAATATTAAAGAGGATAATTATTAGCTAGAAATGAGATTGCACAGGAATGACTGGGGAAAAAAAATCAGCAAAGCGTACGAGACCTGAAGACGCATGGGTGAAGGCTTCTAAACGCATAGATCGTGTTGAAGAAGGCCAAGCGAATGATGGAACTTAGAATTTAGTATTCTATTTTCTGTATAGGTTGAGATTTATCTTTGGTATGTGATGGATCGTCAATGATTCGTATCATGGAGTAAGAGCGCAATGAGGATGTACAATGTGGAATGTTCTTGTAGATTGCAAGAAAAACATTAAGATTATTTTTAAATCACGATGAAAATTAATAAAATGTTAATCCTAACTTTTTAATTAAATAGTGGGATATGATGAAGTAATCCTAGGATTTTATTATTACAGGATAAATAATATAAATAGCAGTGAGGCTATTTTGTTATGTGTTGTATAATAAATAAAGTATTATCATTTATTAAGATATATTATGTGTTATCTATAAGTGGTTGAGATAAGTTTGAAAATTTTAATGCGTGAATGAACGATGATCTAATGGTGCAAGTTTTAAACAGTAAGATGCCGCCTAGAAGAAGACAACAATGTCAACAGAGCCCTAAGGAATATGCATACAATAGGGAAGCTAATGCAAATCCAGTGCCACAATTGGTGAATTTTCTGGTGGGAGCACTGGCAAATCAACTAAATTTCTGGCTATATAATCAAATCTCGATGTTCCAACCAAATTCATTTACAACAGGGTTGGAGAGAACGATTGATGTAGACGAGGAAGGTAATACGTTGGCATACAATCAAGAGGAGAAGGGAAAGAAGAGTGAATATAATAAGGTGGATGATAATCATACCGGTAACGCTCGAAAAAGAAAGTGGAACAATGGTAGTTACGCTGAAAATCAGCAAGGGAAGGAAAAGAAAAAGGTGAAGGCGTGTAGAAACTACGGAAAGAAACATGTAGATGTTTGTTTGAAAGGGAAAAGAGTGTGCTTTAATTGTGGCTCGAAGGGTCACATTGCACCAAAATGTTCAAGACCGAGGAAGGAAGCCTATTTCACGTGTGGATCGAAGGAGCACTTGGCTCGAGGTTGCCTAAAGAAAGCAGTAGGAAAAGAAAGTGGAAGCAAATGAGGCAGTGGCAAACTGGTTATTGTAGAATCAGCTCTGTCGAGTCGACCAACCGAACAATCAACCAACATGACGATGCAGGACACAATGCAAGGTATGGTTTTGATCAGTTATCTATACGGCTGCGTGTTATTTAATTCAAGTGCCACTTGTTAATGTATGTCTGATGAATTTTCTTAGAAACTAAATTCACTTCGGGAAGAGTTAGACTATTCTCTAAATATAGAAAGTGTGAATAATGATTCCTTTTAAGTTGATGTGTAGAATTGTTGTATTGGTATGAAAGGCCAAGTGATGTCAATGGATTTATTTTCGATTTGATTTATGAACTCTGAGGTTGTTAAACCATGTGGTGATAAGTCATTGTCAAAGAAAGTGCATAAACCTTAAGACTCTGAGGAAGTCAAAGGTAATATTTTGGTTTTGTGAAGGGAAAGCCCGCCCTAACGGGGGTACTTTTTCTGCTATAACGTCCTTTAGGAAAATGGCCATAACTTCTTCGTCTAAACTCCGATTTTGATGATTCAAGAAGATCCAGAAAGAGGAGACGTAGATCTACCACTTTTATGCTTAGAGTTTTTTGAAATAAGGACTGGAGAAATATTGAAATTGACTCTGAAATGGCTGTTATGTAAATGGTCACCCAAAACACTGAAGTTCAACGTCCGTTGGTACAAAGGTCATAACTCATGCATTCGAACTCCGATTGGAATGATTTAAGATGTTCTAAAAAGCTAAGAAGAAGACCTACAATGTAATCTAAGTTTCAAGCCAAGAACATGAAATGAACATGAAAGCCAAAACGATGTCCAGATTGCTTTTCTTTGCGATTTCATACCAATTATTTGTGATTTCAGCTCCCAAGCATATAATCTACAAAACGAACATAAAATGCATGAAAAGTAACTAAGAAACATGAGTTTGAGCAACTAATTCAAGTAACAGATACCGAATAAGTAGGTATAAAACCTATTTATCAATAATCAGATGTAATTTTGAATTTTCATTTAAAAATACATACCTCAAATGATCTGGAAGTGGTTTCAACTCAAGTTCTGGAGGTGTTTCAAGAGATGGCTTCAATTTTACTGATGACTCTCCAACTTTCTTTAATGTCTCAACAGGAGTTTTGAATTTCCTGAACTGTGGAGTTGTATCAAGAAAATGCAGTTCTTCAATCTCCTGATCTAATTCTGAATTTCCAGCAATTGCACTTCTCAATGGTTCATGATTCACCAAGCTCTCTACTTCATCATTTGTAATCCTTTCCACCAAATAAACCCTGAAGCATTCCTCATCTTCTGTCGAAAATTTCATTGCCTTGAATACATTAAAAGTGACCTCTTGATCATGAACTCGCATAGTTAGTTCCCCTTTTTGAACGTCTATCAAGGTTCCTGTAGCTAAGAATGGTCTTACAAGGATTATCAGTATACTTCTGTCTTCGTCATAGTCTAGTATGATGGAATCAGCCGGAAATATGATTTTATCCACTTTAACCAATACATCTTCAACAATCCCCCGTGGATAAGTGATAGACTTATCAGCTAGCTGTAAAGAAATATTTGTCGGCCTTGGAGCCGACAATCCCAATTGATTGAATACTGACAAGGGCATCAAATTGATACTTGTCCCAAGATCACATAAACATTTACTGAAACTCATCTTTCCAATTGTGCATGGTATCGTGAAACTGCCCGGATCTTTCAGCTTTTGAGGTAATTTACGTTGAAGCACTGCATTGCATTCCTCCGTCAAGGCTACTGTTTCAAAGTCTTTTAACCTCTTCTTCCTTGACAAGATACCCTTCATAAACTTTGCATAACTAGGCATCTGTTCCAATGCCTCAGCGAAGGGTATGTTAATCTGCAGCATTTTAAATACCTCCAAGAACTTACTAAATTGCTTTTCTTCCCTCTGCTTATGCAATCTCTGTGGATAAGGAAGAAGAGGGTGGACTATTGGTATTTTGTTCATGGGCTTCTCAAAAGAACCTTCTTTATTCTTCTCTTCTTATTGTTGTTCAGAACCTTCATTAATCTCTTTCTCCTCGGACAAAATTTCCTAACCGCACGGCCGCTGTAAGACCCCGAATTTTATTAAATAAAAGTATTCAATTTTTCTTATAATTACAATTCAGTAAATGGTTAAATTGATAAAAAGTTAAAGTTATGGGTGAAATGTGAATTTTTTTCAAAATAAACAAGTGGTTATAAAATATTCATTGTTGTCGGAGAATATTCGTTTAGTCGTGGAATATTCTTTCTCTCGGGAAATATTCGTACGATGGCGCAGTCATTTGTGGTCCCCATAACAGAATAACTGTCGGATGAAGATAACGACAAAAAATTAAGTTTTTATAATTAACGGCGTAGTTGTTACCGTTAACACTGTTGGAATACCCGGTGGTGAAAAATACAGTAATACGCGTTATTGCACAATATTTTTGAATTATTGATTCTTACGTAAGAAGGCACTACTCAATAATTGTTACAGTAATTACTGTTCAATATTTTATTTTATTGATTAAATAATTGCTGCGTTGATATTTTATATTATTGTTGTTTCAATAATTGTTGCTGCACAGTACTTTCCTTTATCAGATCAATAATTCATATTATTTGAATAATATTATTAGATAACATTATTGACAATGTCTAGAAAGTTCTGTCTAAGAAGAGATTTGGTCATCTAATTGCGCGCCAGTAAGGAGAAATCCTAATTGGAAAGCCCTCTCTTTCCTGAGAACGGTCTGGTTGTCATAAATGTGATTCTGTAATATTATCTGTGAATAATTAATTATTGATTCATATGATAAGGAAATATTTATTTTATGTGGATATAAATGAGGGATATATTTTTGTGGTTAAAAATGAAGGAGTTAATGTTGAGGTGTTTTATCTGTATTTTTGTCGGAACGGAGATATTGAAAATCAAATTAGGGTTTTTGAGATATTTTGCGAGGGTTATAATTTTTAATCCGACCGTTGGATCGTGGTAATATTTGGATATGTTATACATATATAAGTTGAGTATATGTCTACAAATTTTGAACAGTTAAAAATGAACGTATAATTTGTTATGAATTTTACGAGATGACTGGTTCAGAAATTGTTGAATTTTCGGAGTTAATCATTTTGATAGAAAATTCTAGAATTGGTGGGCCCCACTCTTGGTTGGTGAAGAAATGTGCTGAGATTTTTATTCAAATATGGTGGGTGGGAATAGTAGCAGGTAAAGCCATCAGGTTGCAGGTTAAGTCTACTTCGGCGTGCTAACATTTTCCTATAAATAGAGGGCTAAGTTAGAATTGAAAATCACACCAGAAACATAAGCTTTCTCTCTTTCTCTCTCTATATTATGAAGTATATTTTGTGAGTATTTAGATACTTTGAGAGTTGCTATTCAGTGCAAGTTTCCTTCGGCTTTGCATTCCAGTCAGAAATACTGCACTTTTGAGGTAAGGGATAGTAAGGGATTTTAAGGGTTATTATGTTTTTCAGTTCGTAATTCTTCTGACTTTCAGAAAATTCTGGAAAAATTTGAAATGATATTTTGATGAGTTTTTTTGATTGTGTCCAAAAATGGTGATTTTTGGATGTATAGATTAAGAGTTATGAATTTTATGAGAAAAGACTATTTTAAAAGTAACCGCTTATAACTCCTTGTGGTTAACTTCAAAATTGATGAAATTTTTATTGAGAGTACATGTATATGATAGGAGTATACTCTGTAAATTTTAGAATTTTTAGATAAAAGTATAATTTTTGATAAATGTTTAAATATTCGGCTATTTTGGCCATATGAAAAATAGTAAATGACTTTTAAAAATTCTGAGAAAAATATATGTTCACTATGGGACTATATTATGCTAAATCCCAGAAAAGAAATATTTTTGGAACTGATTTGGTCTTTTTCATGAAAATGGTCTAGTTATGAGTAAATGAATTAAATATGTTTTGTGAAGTAAGAAAATTTGAAAATAGGATTTTATGGCTTGAGAATCCTATATGAGGTATATGCAGATTTTTTATGAGGGTTTTTGGTTATTGATGATGAAATATTATGAGTTTGGCATTTTAGGATGATTAAATGCATTATTTAGTAAAGTGTAAACAATTAAAATAAATTGTTTATAAGCTTAAGAAATATTATTCTTTCAATATCATTATACCGAAATATTGGTATATATTTTATTGTGAAATTTCTACCTTTTTGTGTCGGGGTTACTATTCATGAGTTACTAGTCACGAGTTACTATTCATGAGTTACTATTCACGAGTTACTATTCACGAGTTACTATTCACGATAAAATTGGTTTCTTTTTTCTAACCAAATTATAGTTGATTTATGAATATTACTCTTGAGATTAAATCTATATGTTGATCATATTATTTTTATTATCATATATAATATTTTTATAACCCTGATGTTGAAATTCTCTTTCACTTGAGTGTAAAGATGGGTAGATTATTGGTATGATCATGACTTTGGGTTCTCTTTGGCCAGTAGTGTAAAGTTGAATTATTGACTGGTATGATCATGACCATTGAATTTATAATTGAATATCTTCAGCTTAAGTGCGAAGGTGAAATGATCAACATGGTTATAATTATTGTTTATATAAATGATTATATATTTCTTTGAGATATTAATATATTTGGCCTGTAGTGCAAATATGAACTGTTGATGAATATATCTGGCTTGTTGTGCAAATATGAACTATTGAGAAATATCTTCGGGCTGTAGTGTAAAGATGAATTGTTGACGAATATCTTTGGCCCGTAGTGCAAAGGTGACCTGTTGTTGAATATCTTTGACCAGTAGTGCAAAGATGAATTGGTGACGAATATCTTTGGGCCGTAGTGCAAAGATGAAGTTATTAGTATGATTATGAACATGAACTGTGATTGGTATAACCATGATCTTTGATGTTTCAGGTAAAGACATGTGATGAAAATTATCTTCGTCCTAGGTACGAAGAGAAATTTAGAACTACAGTTATGATTATGAGTTATTCATATGATTGTGAAAAGGAACTGTTGATTAATGTTACAGGGATAAGGTAATAGACTTTATGGTCTATTTGACTCTTCTAATGGATTGCTCGTTCCACTGCAACTATGGTTGAAATTTTTATCTTTCTAAATCTCTGATTTATTATTGATGAAGGCTATTGATAATTTAATTATCTTTAGTCATGATATTCTTTACTGAGCTAGTTGTGCTCACCCTTTTGCTTCATAATTCCTTTCAGGTAATAAGAGTGTAGCTGGGTCGAGCTAGGGTAACGGGAAAATAGAACGGTGGTCTCTAGCTGTGGATGTTCTCCCGAAGCAGTATAGAAAAGTTCATTTAGTAGTTTTATTTGGTGAATCCAATAGGGTAAGGTGTACCCAACGTTGGAAGGGTGTTTTGCCACTATCATACAAGATGTCTAACGACATACAACCTCGTGTCATCATAAGACATGGATGTGCTCATCCACTTGCTGAGTATATATATGAGCACTACCTATATAATCTTGGTATTTGTTTGAAGTATAATTCTCAATTAGAGACAGTGGAGAGAATGATATATCAAGAGAAGACTCACCATTGAAAAGAATATGATAGTAATCTTCTTATTTTTCTTTGGGGTCTATTGGGTCAACCAAGGATAATTCTGTGGACATATGATATCTATCATAACCTAGACCCATGTCCTCCCATGTACAAAGGTTTTCTTGAGCACTTCCCAAAGATTCTAATTTCTAAAACAGTTTTTGACTATACCTTTATGTAAGGTGTCATTGTGAGGTGATGTCCACGGTTGGACATGAGTCACATTTGGTATATATTTGTATCCAAACTCACAGCATATGTGGTGTTGTATTTTGCACGACAATTGTTTTAATAAAGTTGTAGTTGTTTTCTGTACCATGTATTTGGCGACTCAGAATAGGTTGGATGGAATGGACCTATTTTGGGGTTGTCACAGCCGCGGGTCCTCCCTTTGAAAAAGTGGTGCGGGCGTGCCATGATGATTTTCTGCAACCTATTTTCCAGACCTAAGCGTAATCGCTTGATATTGTTCCTTCCCTTCTCTTCTTGGATTGGCCTCTATTGTACTTGGCAATGAACCCTGTGATCTATTGTTAAGCATGCTAGCCATCTGACCCATTTGAGTTTCAAGATTTTTGATAGCCACTTCTTAGCTTTTAATCATCACTTCTGTATTTACCATGTACTTCATCATCATCTCCTCCATCTTTGACTTCTTTTCTTGCTGAGGTGCAATTGGTGTATGATGTTGTTGTTGAGAAAATCCAGGTGGATAGGGCGGTCTTGATGCAAACTGTTGCTGAGCTGACTGTGACTAAAATTGGTTATGTGGTTGAAATTGACTTGGTTTATTGCTTTGGTTATTGGACCAACTAAAATTTGGATGGTTGCAGTTGTTGGAGTTGTATGTGTTCTGAAATTGACCTTGATCCTTTCGATAGTTACTCATATATTGCACAGACTCCGAACTGATAGCACATTGATTGGTTGAATGTGACCCTGCATATATCTCACATATGAAAGCAACTGTCTTTACCTTAGTTTCTGTCAACGAATCAATCTTCTTCGCCATGGATGCCATCTGTGCTAACAGTTGAGTGATTGCATCCACCTCTAACAAACCTGTAACTTTGGGCTGTGGCATCGTGGCTTTAGGATTTTGGAAATCATTTGCTGCCATTGTTTCAATAAGATTATAAGCTTCTTCATAGCTCTTCGCCCATAAAGCTCCTCCTGCAGCTGCATCTACAATAGGCCTAAACTGTCATCCCAATCCATTATAAAATGTGTTAATCACCATCCAATCAGGCATGCCATAGTGTGGACACTTCCTTGGCATCTCTTTGTATCTTTCCCAAGCTTCATATAGAGATTCACCCTGTTGCTGCTCAAACTGGGAAATTGATGTCCTCATTTTCGCAGTCTTAGCTATTGGAAAGAATTTGGCTAAAAAATTTTGTGCTAGGTCCTCCCATGTGGTGATGGATCCGGAAGGTAAAGAGTAAAGCTAACTTCTTGCTTTATCTCGTAATGAGAATGGAAATAGTTTAAGTCTGATTGCATCCTCAGTCACCCCGTTGTATCTGAAGGTGTCACATATTTCAATGAAACTCAACAGGTGCTCATTTGGATCGTCTGTAACAGCACCCCCAAACTGTACCAAATTATGCACCATTTGAATAGTTCCCGGCTTAATCTCGAATGTGGTGGCTGCTATCGCTGGTCTGACTATACTTGAATGCAATCCATTAATATTCAGCATCGAATAATCTCTTAAAGCCATGTGCTCCTCCCTTTGCTCTTCTCTTTGTTCTGCGACTGCCATATTGGATGTTGTGGTCTCTAACTCTGTTTATATATTTCTACGTGCTCTTGATTTCCAACCCCTGCCGTTGATGTTGTCTTGTAAAGGTGTTAACTCGGAATTGAAGGATTGAGTGCGCATATACTATATACAAGTACCTGAAACAAAAAAACAGAAATAGAAATGAGACAAGATTAGAATTATCTAAGTCATACAATTTAGCTTAAAATTGACGATAATAATAATAAAATTAAAATGCCCTTCCCCGACAACGGCGCCAAAAACTTGTTGCCTCCTTTTTAGTCTTAACAAAAGGACTCTAACTCATGCAAGCATACATTGGTCAACAAGTAGTACAGAGTAAGAATAGTATCGATCCACGGAGAAAGATTTTAAAGTTAAACTATCATACACCAATTATATCACTATTTTTTATATGCTTAAACGAATAATCCACAATTATAATTAATCTAAATTCACTTAATGAATAAAAACATAAGACTAATTTAATGAAATAAATTTTGGAAATAATGGGATTCCAACTTTATTTCATACTTCATCTTAATATTACCATCCTGCACAATTATACATTTATCATGGAAAATTAGCTAAGAGCACCAAAAGTAGACATAACCATTTTTCAATGAATTATGACCTGCTTACATAACATCCACATTGCGATAGAAATCATGTAATCGACAATAATGCCAAAATCACTATATTCCTATGTAAAATTGTAACACTAATGAATTGAAGTACAAGCTCTTACATTACTACATACGGTGAAACATTATATTTCTATCTGATTCACGAATTATAAAACTAAACATTTCAGCCTCATAAACGCATGCTATCATGATTATACACACAGTCATATGTCATTTTTCAATTCCATATAAGTACACATGGTGAATGCTGATCAAACATTCATGCAATACACTCAATCATGATAGATAATCCAAAAATAAACATATAACCAAACAATCAGGTAATTAAATATAGACTACATATCAAATTCCGTTAGAATCCCATAATGGAGTTTAGTTCATTTTTGAACCAAAAGCCATTATGGGATGGTAGTAACACATGAAAATTAAATAACACAATTGAGAGAGAAAAGAGAATTGATTAAACCCAATTGCAGGATTCTGTCCAGAATGCTATTCCAAATCATCAGTAATCTCCCAAAGATAAAAATACACTTTATTTCTAATAACCTTAAATGAGAGAGAGACAATTGTACTGATCAAAGCTCCGAACTCCCTCTTGAATTTTTTTAGTTCCAAAACTTAGAACCCTAATTACTCCATAAAAACTGATAAAAAAACCAATAATAATATGTCTGGTGCCAACCAAAATAGTTTAGATAAGACCCCACATTCAAATTTCCAATTTAAAAATTAAATCAACAACAACTTCAGAGGACTCGCGTGGCCGCGCGAGCTCCCAATACAAAACGGGCGCGGGTGCACATGTATAATTTTAACTTCTGCAGGCTGATGGTGCGGGCGCGCGAGATTTAGCTTATTCAGCCGCGTGGCTTTTGTGTTCTGTATACTGAAGTTCCGTTGATGTTGCTTATTTGTTCTGCTACTTGTTTGTTGGTCCTTCAACCATGCTTAGCTCCTTGTCTATACATGTTCCACTTGCCATGCCCTAGCTAGCCTCATACCACCTTACCAATGCCAAACTATGCCATTTCTTGCATTTTCATACCATAGGAGTTCTAATTACGAGTTATGCAAAATAAACATAAAATGCACTAAAAACATACTAAAATGTACTTGAGATGAGCATAATTCTCGTGAATTGATATCCAATAAGTAGGTATAAAACCTACTTATCAAACCGACGATTTGTGAGTGCTGCCGCGCAAGAACGCTATAACTGTATGGCCATCCGCTCTCTCGTCCATGAACGCGGTTTGAGGCCTGATCAATCCAAGGATGGGGACATAGCGATCATGATTGCTGAGAGGAATTGGTTCACACTCACCGAACAACTTGACCCAGCAGTGATTGCAGTCGTTAAAGAGTTCTACGCCAACGTTTCAGAGCACTTCCACTATAGAGTGTATGTGAGAGGCAAGATAGTTGAATTTGGCGACGAGGACATCAATGGTTGCTTCCAACTACCTTCGGAGGGTCAACACAATGAATATGCTAGCTTTGTGAGCCAAGGACCATACTATAAAGTGATCATCCGTGAATTATGTCAACCAGGAATAACTTGGACAATGCATGAACGTGGCAGTATGACCTTTCCCCATTCGCGCCTCAGTCTTTATGGGAAGGCTTGGTACGCCTTCATATGTGCTAAATTGATGTCGTGCACACATGTTAGCCATGTCACCAAGGAAAGGGTCGTGTTGCTATATTCGATAATTCAAGGCTTGAAGATGGATGCGGGCCTAATTATTCAGTAGTCCATTCTGAGATTTGCACGAGGAGGTACCACGGGAGAGTTACCCCATCCTTCACTCATTTGTGCTTTATGTTCTAAGTTCGGGTCAAATGGAAGTCGGATGAAATGATTCAGGCCCCCAATGCCAGTTTTAGATCATAAAATGATAAGTTAGTACCGAGTGTAGACTGGTGGTGCAAATCACCCACATGGATTGGGCTTGATAATTCCTCAAGCTGCAGCTCCACAAGCTCCACAAGCTACGCAAGCTCCTGCTTCACCTACTTATGGTCCCTCCTCGACAACTCAACGTGGTGTTGTTCTCGATACGGTTCAAAGAGAAATAGATGGTTGGTTTTACAATCTCGAAGCCCAAAATGTCCACCTGTCTAAACGCCAAGATGTGATTTATAAGTTTATAGTCGACTACTTCAAAGCCCATACTGCTATGTATGCTCAGCTGTACCCTGGAGTTGATCTTAGCCATTTCCCTACTACTCTTGTTTTGCCTGTGTTTCCCCCTTCTGATCAAGAGATGAGCAAGGATGATGATGATGCGTCCGCGAAATAAGCTTGTCAGGGAAGTCCTCTATTTTAAATTACTATATTTGTCGCATGAGGACATTGCTCATTATATGTTTGGGGGTAGCTTAGTTTTATTTGCATTTTTAGGTGGCATATATATAGTAGTTTGTGGAAATTAGGTTGTGAGTATGTTTTAGTTTGTTTGTTAAACTTAATGTTAACTTTTTAGTTAAGTGTTGCATTTAGGATTTCACATAATTCCAGATGTTAAATAGTTTAAGTATATTCGGGGCCAATGATGAAACTAAAATTGCGTAAACAAGTCTAGTAAGGATTGTTAGGACTGTGATGTGATTTCTTGACATGATTTAAATCTTTATCTGTTTGAAACTGATATTATCATGATAGCACATGTTAAGAAATGACTATGTTAGCTGATGAAGTCTAAATGGATAGATAATGGATTTCTAAAGGATAATGCTAGTTGAATGAAAGAATAACATGAATGGGTAGTAATGGCTAAAGTTAGACATGAATTTAAGTTTGGGGTAATATTTGGGGAATATAAGCTTTGAAAAAAAAATCGTGACTAGTATTATTTTGGGGCCTTTGTTACTTGAGTAAGTAAGCCCGAGGGAGTATCTCTACACCTAGCACCCTAAGGTCTTATATGGTCTGGGAGTCGTTGGTCGAGAGCTCGCTATGGGGTAGCACTTTTAGCCTAATGGAATGAGACATTGCACAGTCATCGAAAATAAAAAAAATATAATGAATAAAACAAAAAAAAGTGCAAAAACCCCCCGTTAAAAAAATATAATACAAAAAAAATAAAAAAAAGTAAAGCATAAGTATCCCATCTTGACCCCTGGACTTTGGTAATTGTTTGATTTTAGCCGGATCTAGTTTATTTTTGGAGTTCTTGAGTTTATACTGTATGATGCCTTCCAAGAAATCTATTATGTTTCTCATTTTGCTTTTCATCAGTTAGCATGATTGTTAAGCACACATGCACGATATCAGTAATAACAGGTTTAGATTTGATGATTGTTGGGATATTATTGATCTATCTTGATATGAAGTACTGGCATGCTATTGTTATTTTTCTAAGGCTTGATGGGTATACTTTGTTCTGTTTGGCTGCTGGAATTATAAACATGTAGATAGTTATATTTGTATTTTCATGGTATATTTAGTTTTTCTTTATTGCATTGTGTTTTGTTGCTTGAGGACAAGTAACAGTTTAAGTTTGGGGGTATTTGATGAATGGGTAATATACCCATGAATTGGATACATTAAGGCTTAAATTATTGTGTTCTCTATTCTTTTAGAAGAATTTTTACATTGTTTATTAATTATTTTGCAGATTGAGGAGAAGTAGGGACGAATTGGGGATTTTAGCAAATTAATGGCAAAACCGTAATTTAATTGAACTATAGCGCCGGGGCGCTACTCCCAACACTAATTTTAGCGCCGGGGCACTAAGGCGGGGACTCAGTTGGCTAGGGCGCGTGCAAGAAAGAAGTCGAGGATCATTAGGACTTGATTAACAAAGGAGGAGCTATATGAGGTCGCTAGCATGCTGGAATTAGGAGACGAACGAACGCTCATAGCTGAAGATTAATCAAGGATTTAACAAGAAATTGTGGAGAAGAATTCTAATTGAAGCTTGGGAGATTTTCTTTTAGAGTTTCTTCATCTTATTATTTTTAATTGTGTAATTCTTTCAAGATGATTTTCATGAGATTGTTGGTTTTATTTTTCGTTATGAACTAAATCTTTTATTAAGACTACAAATTGAACCTTTTATGTTTATGAATTAATTATTCAATTTATACCAATTATTTATGTCTAGGCGAATTGTTTATCATGTTTGTGCTTATTAATTAATTATTTGGTCAATAATTACTGTGTTACTCTAGAAGGATTCGGAATATGAAACCCAGGGTTGGAACTGGACATGATGACATGTATGCTTAATTATTTGTATGTGATAAATAATTAGGGTTGAGAATTGAATAGGAATATCTTTTCACTGCATGTAACAAATTGGGAATTGGAACTTAACGGGTTTAATTTAATTATTTGGCATAGGAATATCGCAAGATTAATTGAATTGAATAAACGTGATCTGTTCACTTGGGAAAGGGTTTTTAACAACTAGAATTCCTGTTAACAATTCAGGTGGTATAACAATTAGGTTAATTGGATAATTGGTTTGCAGTACATAATTGGGGATATTGTAGTCTTAACCTTAATTTATTTGAATTATTTCCTTGAGTAGTCTAGTTTTAATTTAATTTAGCTTTCGTAATTAGAAAAATCACTAACTGTAGTTGTTTAAATAAATTTGAATTGGTACAGTACTAGTAGTTGGAGTTTATTTATTAGAATTCTCTGTGGGTTCGACACTTAATTTTACCACTTTATTACTTGTTGACCGTGTACACTTGCACGTATTTATTGATTGTGAAATCGATCAACATCTAGTTCTAATTCAATAATGTGGTTCGGGTCATCCACATATTTACGTAACTTCGATACGTGAAAAACGTTATGAACACGCGCCATACTTAGCGATAAGGCGAGTCTATAGGCCACAGTTCTTACTCGATCGAGGATTTCAAATAGACCAATAAATCATAGGTTTGAGCTTTCCTTACATCGTTGATTCACGCTTTTGGAATAACGACTTCTTACACCTTCTTCTTCATATTCATCAGCTCTAGGTCTGCAGCTTGAGTGACTTTAACTTTATCGATTAAAGTTGATTCTACTCGTATATTTAACATCATCACGTGGATCTTTGGAGTCTTTAACTCTATCTCCATCATTTGTAAGTCATACAAAATGGGTCTTTGTGTTAACAACGTCGAACTCGTAACCGTATACGATCTTCTACTCAATGCGTCAGCTACTACGTTCGCTTTATCTAGGATGGTATTGAATGGTATTATCGTAATCTTTCAACATCTCGAGCCAACATCTTTAGTGCATGATACGTTCGTTTTAGTTGAAGAAATATTTGAGGTTTTTAGAAATGGGTTTTGTACCGAGTTCAAGGTCAATATAAAATTCGATTTCACGCTCTGGGGGTAGGCTAGGAAGTTCTTCGGGGAATACGTCAGAAAATTAATTAACAATAGAAATATCATTTAAAATCGTGACTCTCATCCAAGACTTGGATAGAACCTCACATTGATACCTATAAACTTGCCACCATTATTCACGGCGTCCACTACGAAAAGTCTAGCTTTGGTGCATCCCACATAAGGAAGTCACCAGCGAAAGGCTCGGGGCTCTTTACTTACGGCTTAATGTGACAGTGATTGACTTTAGTGGTTTGGTTGCTTGAATTCACATAATAGGTTGGTTAGGAATATGAAAGCTAACAACCTTAAGAAAACAATTAATTTTAGCATAATAAGTAGTTAACCAGTCGATTCCTAAAATCACATCAAATGCAAGTATTTTCAAAGAGATGAGATCGATAGGTAATGTGAGGGTATCGATTTGAATCAAACAAAACTTATAAATAATAGATGTAATGAAGGTTTCTCCCAACTGAGTTTCAACAGATAAGTCAAAGTCTAATTTCTCCGGAGTTAAATTTAAACGTTGATGCACAAGTAGAAGAAATAAAATAATGAGTAGAACCGGTATCAAATAAGGTATAAACTTTGCAAGAGTTTATGATTAACTTACCTACGATAACTTTGTTCCGGTTCTTCGTCACGAAAAAGCTCTCCTTTAAACTACCGATGTTGACTTGTCTGGGACAGCCTTTGGTGTCATCATTACAGCTGGAATTGACTTTCGCTATAAGGGATATTCCACCCTCAACTACTTCGTCGTATTCTTGATCCATGATCTGAATCATTAATCTTCGATCCATATTGAATTGGGGTAGACTGCAATGTACAGGGTAATTCAAAACTCGATGTTGGGTTCTCCCAATTGCTGTCCAAAAAGAGAAATGCATATAATCTATTTTAGCTTTCTTCGATCGGACTTCTCTTTCCACAATATCAACGCGTTGTGCGGCTTTTACCCATGCATCCTTCATTCTCACTCGTTCAGTTGTTTCTTCTTTCAGCTGATCCTTGACATTTGAATTCACATATTCCAATTTTATCATCTTATACTCTGCCAAAGAGTGCTTCTATTCAAGCATCACATATCGGGTAATGCAATCTTAAATTGTTGCATCCCTTTGCTCAACGACCGCTTGCTGTTCTTTAGCCTGATCTTCTAACTCGTGAATACGACTTTGCAGTTCTACATTTCGATCATAAAGTTCTCCTAATAAATTCTCCTCAGGTCCCTCTTCTTCCTCACTTTCAGCTGTTACCTCTGCGACTAGCTCGGGTGCAACTATTAATTCTTCACTCACCACATGGATATCTCTAATTTCTTCTTCGCTTAACATCCTACAATCAATTTTAATAACTTAATTAGTACTCCCCAATAAAATCTTTGTTATAACAAAATATTATACTCCAATATTTATTCTTTAAATGAATATCCTCGATTCCTCACTTAAAACTCTATATGAGTTCATCTCTTGATTTTCAGATGTCATTTTTTAATACTGCCACAAAACAAGGGTTAATTGGCATGCCACATATTATCCATATATTCTGATCGACCCATTAAATAACAAATAAATATAGGCAGGTCATACTAGCGAAGGATTTACCTGTCTCTCCCCTCCTAGTTATAGCCTCAAATCTCAGCTAGTGATCATATCCCTAAGCTTTGATACCAACTGTGATGCCCCCAAAATAGGTATACATCATTCATTCTGAGTCGCCAAATACATGGTACTGAATACAAATACAAACTTAATTATACAACATTAGCTGTGAGTTTTAATACAAATATTGTCTTCTAGATAGTATTCAAACTCAAAATAAGTCATCATTACATTTATTGTCACACTATTTCACATAATAGTGAGGACTACTAATGCTACCATCTTGACCGTCAGTCCGTTCCCCGACTAGTCCCAACTATATTCACATTTCCTGAAGAGAACAATTAAAGTAAATGGTGAGCTCAACTACCCCAGTAAGAAATATTATGACTAAGATAATGCAGAATAAATTATCGTTAGCCTTCAACAGTGTTAAACTGATAAAATATAATAAACAACAAGTTTAACTGCAGTGGAACAAGCAATCCATTAGAAAAGTTAAGTAGAGCATGATATCAACCATCTTCTATGATTTAAATAGTTTATCAAAAGTTTTACCGCTGAGACTCAACTTAATAAATAATCCACATCATCGAATCATCCCTGCACTACGACCAAGGATATCCATTAGTATCACGACCACAAGTTATCCATGCACTATGGGCCAAGGATATTTGTGTTTTCATCTATGGTCATGATCATGCCAACAATTGTCCATCAATGCACTACGAGCCAATGAGGACTTTTACCACATCATTTGTAATATTACAGTCATGATTATACCGAATAATCCCTGGTCATAATCATACCAAGTTCATCTATGCAGTACGGACTATAGATGACTTTCATAATAATATAAGCATGAGGATGATGACAATAATATAAGAATTCAATTAAATGAAAGCAAATGATAAATTTTAAAGATTTATAATTTAATTTATCCAGAATTCAATAATGTCCAAATTGTCAAGATAATACAGCTTTGTAGAGTAAAATTCAAGAATAATATTGTATCAAAAATGATTTGGACTGAAAAAAAATTATTTTTTTTCATGAATAGTACCCCGGGTGAATAGTAACTTAGTAAATAGTATCCCGTGGATAGTACTTTGGGAATAGTATCCTGTGAATAGTATTCCGGCATAAAAAGGTTAAAATTTATCAAGAATGCTCAGAATAATATTTTCATGAAAAGATACTGGATGAAGCGCAAATATCAAGGATATTCTACTAATTTCATGGAGTATAGAAGCCAAAACTTAACAAAATGAGTATAGAATTCGAAATTTACAACAAAATAATATTACTTACATACTATAGAGTATGGAAGAAAATATTATTTTATACGAATACTGAATAAAAATAATATCCCTTACCTTGAAAACAAGAGTACTTCAACTGGTATAGCGGGGATATTCTTGAAGAAAACTTGAACTGTTTTCTACGCTAAAAGCTTTCTAAAACTCGAAAGAAATACGCTCAATATTATAGAAGAAGAATTCTCTAATTCTGGTGTGATTTTCAATTCTAACTAAGCATCCTATTTATAGGAGAATAGAAAGGATACTATTTGGAAAATCACGGATGCAATAGTTTTAGAAAATTCACGGACGTCTTATGCAATATTCGGGCGCCTGAATTTCAAAGCCATCATCAAGTAAACCAACGTGGGCCCCACATGTTCCCTTCACAACATATCACCATCACAAGTGGATCCCATATAATATATATATTGAATAATCTTCTACCGATTATTTTAAAAAATGGGTAAATGTGGGTTCATAAAATAAGCAAAATTTTCATCAAATACTTCATAAAAAATACCTTTAATATTTTTAACAGCATTTATTCATCATTATTATTATTCGCAATATTTAACAACCAGATCATTCCCAGGAAAGAGAGGGCTTTCCACTAAGGATTTCTCTATATTATCGCACAATTAGGTGACCAAACCTCTCCTTGACATAACTTTCTAGACATCGTCTATATTGTAAATAATAATGTGAATAACTGTATCGTCTCAATTATTGATTTAATAATATATAAAATATTGACAATAATTGATTCAAATAACGTGAGATACTATGCAGCAATTATTGTAGCAATAATTGAACAAAACTGAGTGACTTCTTACGTAAGCATCAATAATTTATACCGTGTGTACTATACAACCACGCATATTACTGTACTTTTAACACCGGGTATTTTAACAGTTAACTGTAAAACTTCCGCCGTTATTTTTATAAAAAGATATTTTTATCATTTTCTCACTCCGACAATAATTTCGCAGTGGGTTCCACCAATGATTGTGTCGTCGTACGAATATTCCCTGTTAAAACGAATATTTCCCAACCAATCGAATATTTTATGACAACTTGATTACTTAGAAAAAATTGTAAATATTACCCACAACTATAACATTATATTAAATCCACACCATAATATTAAAAAAATGATATTTATAGAAAAATTCATCTTTATTCATAGAAGTTGGGGTCTTATAACCTCCACTTCTTATGAAATTTTGCCCTCAAAATTAGGGTACGTACCTGGTATGTCGAAGAGGTGAGGATACCTTGATTTTATTTCAGATTCTAACTCCCTGGTCATTTCCTCAATATCGTGATTTCTCCACAAAACTTTGACTTAAGGTATAACCTTGGAGCGTAGAATATGTTCCGCTATTTCGTCCAGTTTTAACTCAATAATATGGGTCGGGTCTTCCACATAATTACGTAACATGGATATGTGAAAAACGTTATAAACACGAGACATACTTGGCGGTAATGCGAGTCTATAAGCCACAGTTCCTACTCGGTCAAGAATTTTAAATGGGCCACTGAATCGAGGATTGAGCTTTCCTCTCTTTTCAAATCTCGTAACTCCTTTCCATGGTGCCACACGTAACAACATATGCTCTCCAACATTGAATTCCACGTCTTTTCGATGAAGATCAGCATAACTCTTTTATAGATCTTGTGAGGTCTTTATACGTTGCCGGATCATTTGAATCTTTTCTGTAGTTATACGTACCAATTTTGGTCCCAAAAATATTGCTTCACCCACCACGTCCTAGTATACTAGAGAATGACACTTTCTTCCATACAACGCCTCAAATGGAGCCATGTCGATACTTGCTTGATAATTGTTATTGTAGGAGAATTCCACTAATGGCAAGAACTTGTCCCAACTTCCCTTGAAGTCAAGGACATAGAGTCTTAATAGATCCTCAAGAGTTTGAATAGTCCTCTCTGACTGCACGTCCGGTTAAGGATGATATGCTGAACTAAATCGTAAATCCGTGCCCATAACGTTTTGCAAACTAACCCAAAATTGTGAAGTGAATCTTAGGTCTCGATCAGAAACTATGGATACTGGCATACCTTGCAGTCTTACAATCTCATTTATGTACATACGAGCAAGACGTTCAAGTAAATAAGTTTCTCGTATATGTAAGAAATGAGCAGACTTGGCCAATCCATCAACAATGACCCAAATTGCATCTATGCCTTGAGAAACCTTGGTAAGACCAGTAACGAAATCCATGGTAATGTGCTCCCACTTCCATTCTGGAATTTCAAGTGGTTGCAATGGACCTTTTGGCACTTGATGCTCCGCCTTGACTCGTTGACAAGTTAAACACCTTGAGATAAACTTCGCTATCTCTCTCTTCATATTGCTCCACCAAAATGTATGTCGAAGATCACGATATATTTTGGTACTCCCTGGATGGATTGCAAACTGTGTGTTGTGCGCATCCATCATGATTTTATACTTTAAATTAGGGTCATTAGGAACACAAAGCCTACAGTTAACTCGTAGTATTCCTTCTTCATTTATTCTTGCTTCCGGGATAGCACCTTCTAGTACTTTCTTCCTCATACGCATTATCTCTATATCTTTAGCTTGAGCAGTTTTAACTTTATCGATTAAAGTCAGTTCTACTCATATATTTTCTATCATCACGTGGGTCCCTGGAGTCTTTAACTCTATCTCCATCCTTTACAAGTCATACAAAATGGGCCTTTGTATTGACAATATCGCACTCGTACCCATATATGATTTTCTACTCAATGCGTCAACTACCACATTTGCTTTTCCAGGATGGTATTGAATGGTATGGTCATAATCTTTCAATAGTTCAAGCCAACGTCGTTGCCGCATGTTGAGTTCCTTTTGGGTGAAGAAATATTTGAGTCTTTTTTTATCCGTATAGATCTCCACCTTCTCTCCATATAGGTAATGCCTCCAAATTTTAAGTGCAAAAACGACTACTGCCAACTCTAGATCATGAGTAGGATAATTTCTCTCATATTCTTTGAGTTGTCGTGAGGCGTAGGCTATGACTTTCCCATATTGCATGAGAACACATCCTAAACCTTTGCCTGAAGTATCACTGTAGATGACAAATCTCTCCGAACAAGATGGTATTATCAGAAAAGGTGCTGAAATGAGTCTCCTCGTGAGTTCTTGAAAACTCTTCTCACATTCCTCGTTCTAACCGAATTTTGTATCTTTTCAAGTCAACTGAGTTAATGGAGTAGCGATTCGAGAAAATTCTTCCACGAATCTCCGATAATAACCAGCTAAGCCCAGAAAGCTACGTACTTCGGTCACTGACTTAGGTTACTCCCAGCTTTGTATTGCTTCAATCCTCGCTAGGTTAACAGATATTTCGTGATTTGATATCATGTGCCCAAGAAATGCTACTTCCTCAAGCGAGAACTCGCATTTTTTCAACTTGGCATAAAACTTATTTTCACAAAGCTTTTGGAGTATCAGCCTCAAGTGTTGCTCATGATCTTCAAGGCTTTTGGAGTAAATGAGGATGTCATAAATAAAGACGACCACAAAGTGATCCAAATATTCCTTGAATACTCGGTTCATCATATCCATGAAGCCAGCAGGAGCATTAGTCAATCCAAAAGATATGACTAGGAATTCATAGTGCCCGTACCGAGTTCTGAAAGCCGACTTTTGAATGTCATCGATTTTAATCTTCAATCGGTGATATCTGGAACGAAGATCAATCTTTAAAAAGAATTTGGCGCCTTGCAACTGGCCAAACAGGTCATCAATGCGAGGCAACGGGTATCTATTTTTGAAAGTGACATGGTTCAACTCTCGATAATCAATACAAAGTCGCATACTCCCATCTTTCTTCTTCGCGAATAGAACAGGAGCACCCCAAGGGGACGTACTAGGATGAATGAAGCTGATATCTAACAATTCCTACGGTTGGGTTTTTAACTCCTGAAGTTCAATAGGAGCCATTCGATATGGGGCTTTGGAAATGGGTTTTGTACAAGGTTCAAGGCCGATACAAAATTCAATTTCACGCTCTGGGGGCAGGCCAGGAAGTTCTTCATGGAATACGTCAGGAAATTTATTAACAATAGAAATATCATTCAAAACTGACGTATTTTTGTTTAAATCCGTGACATGAGCTAAGAGAGCTTGACATCCGCTTTTTAATAAATGAATAGCTTTATGGCTTGAGATGACAGTGATTGATTTTAATGGTTTGGTCACTTGAATTCACATAATAGGTTGGTTAGGAATATGGAAGCTAACAACCTTACAAATATAATTAATTTTAGCATAATGAGTAGTTAACCAATCAATCCCTAAAATTACGTCAAATGCAAGTATTTTCAATGAAATAAGATCGACAGATAATGCGAGGGTACCGATTTGAACCAAACAAGACTTATACACAGTGGATGTAATGAAGGTTTCTCCCAACAGAGTTTCAACAGATAAGTCAAAGCCTAATTTCTCCGGAGTCAAATTTAAATGTTGAGCACAAGTAGGAGAAATAAAAGAATGGGTAGAACCGGTTTCAAATAAGGTATAGACTTTGCTATAGTTTATGATTAGCTTACCCGTGATCACATCGTTCGGGTTCCTTGCTTTTTGGGAGGTCACGACAAACGCTCTCCCTTGAACTTCTGGTTTTAACTTTTTTGGAACGGCCATTGATGCCTCTATCTCAGCTGAACTTGGCTTCACTGTATGATAAAATCGAGCTAGGTGACCTTCTCTTCCACAATTATAACATGTTTTGGACTGCTGCATATAGTTTAGACTGATGTGTCCCTCCCCGCCATATTTGTAGCATACGATAGTTGATCGTTCTCCTTCTTTAACAAAGGGTGATAGTGCTGACGTCTTTCAATCATTACTGAATCTTCTCTTCTTGAAATTTCCATTTTTATTGTCTTGGCCATGACTATCACCGAAGTGGTTACCATTTCTGGCATGTTGACTTCCTCCACGTTTGTTGTCACTACTTCGATGAATGCTTCCACTGGTAGTATATATTTGCCGGTAACTATCTCTTAATTGGGTTGACTCATTATCACGTTCCAATAATTGAGCCCTATTTACAACATCTGAATACAAACACAGTTTGTGAGAAATTAAGTATTGACGTATCTCGGGTTTCAAACCTCTTAGAAACATCCACGTCATTCTCTCTTCATTATCAACCAAGTGGGATGCAAATCGAGATAGCTCAGCAAACTTAGCTTCGTATTGCGACACAGTCATATTGTTTTGCTCCAGCTTGATGAACTCTACCTCCTTCATGTAACGAATACTTTCGGGAAAGTACTTGTCGTTGAATAGTTCTTGGAACTTCTCCCAAGACATCTTAAGTACGGCAGGTTGAGTATGCTTTATCTATTCCCACCAGTAATCTGCCTCTCATTGCAATATAAAGGTGGAAAAGGGAACCTTTTGCTCCTCGGAGCATCCCAAGACATCAAATATCTTGGTGATCTACTTTATCCATGCCTCTGTGACGCCCCCAAATCCGAGTTCTCAAACCACGGGTTTGGTGCTCACTATCCATCATCAACATAAGCATTCTATAAACTATTGCGGAATAATAAACATACATTGTTCATTATAATAAAGTCTTCCAACATTATCCCAAGGTCTATTAACCTTAACTTATACATACCTTAATTAAGTTACCCTTAGTAACACAAAAGGTTTACATTACCAATGTACATAATATGATATAATACATAAACATTCTTATTATCTATTCTTGCACTTTTCCTTTGCCTTTGTCCTTCTTGGACGTCTCTGGCATAACTGAAATAAATGTCATGATATAGCAAGGGTAAGCAACTAATTTGCTTAGCAAGTTTAAGTAAAAGAAGATATATCATGATTAGCAAGAAATTTATCGTTCAATGTTCAACAATAGAAATTAGTTGCG
This sequence comes from Panax notoginseng, assembly GCA_016801055.1. Taxonomy (NCBI): domain Eukaryota; kingdom Viridiplantae; phylum Streptophyta; class Magnoliopsida; order Apiales; family Araliaceae; genus Panax; species Panax notoginseng. The sequence goes on from CM029015.1 coordinate 124,243,059, forward strand.
AAAGAACATGAATTAAGTCTTGGCAACTGAATATTTGAATAATTGAATAACAGATACTGAGTGGTCATAATGACCATGAACATATGCTATGGTTGTCAGTATTTAAACTGGTCCTTTTAATAAGTTTTGGTAATCAATGGGATCAGCCTTTCATACTCGGTGTATTATGCATAAACACTTAATGTACGAGCAATAATTGTTTTTCAATAATGCTTTAATTAAATTGTTCTTTTTTCTCAGTCTTGAGTCCTTACCAAATCAATTGGTGAAGAACAACTTTTAACAACATATTTGATTAAACAAATTTAAACATACTTGATCTAGTTGATACAATGAGCATAGATCCATATTTTAAACAGTTCATGAATAAAAGAACTTTAACCAATTCACAGTTCAATAATAATAGAACATGAATTTATTCGCACTAAGTGCGAGCATCAATAATCAATATGGATGTGAATAATAAACAATAATTATTCACTAACATGCTTTGAAAAGAATAACTCAAGTTTGAGTTAGAGAACTTGCCTTGACTGCGATCTACTGCTACACAATTTAATTTAATCTCTTTATTGTAAAGACATATCATTGTTAAGATTGATCTTACAATTAGCATATCATACTTATATCAGAATATAATTACTCTATCAGCAATTTACTTAACCACATAATCAATTACCTGAAAACATCTTTATTATTATCATTTTTTGATAATATATTAATTACTTTATCATATTCCTTATGATTTAACACTTAATCTTTTCCTTTTATTAGCTCTTCCTTATAATCTAGTAAGCTGAATACTAACATCATAGTCTAGATTATTCAAGCATGCAATCCAGCCACCTGGATTGGCTAATCCAGCAAACTGGATTCAACAAACTTCTAATCCAGCAAGTCTGGATTCCAAATCTTGCAATCCAGCAAGCATGGATTCTAAATCTTTCAATCCAGCAAACTAGATTCAATATTTTTTCCAATCCAGCAAGCTGGATTCCATATCTCCTTTACGAAAATAGCAAATCAACTTATTATTTTTCTATCCTTTAGCCATACTTATATACATGTATTTTATACACAAAAAGTATTTTTTCGTAATTTTTCAATTTCTTTTACTATTTTTCAAAATTCATTTTTAGTACGTGGCTTAAGAAATTAGCCCCGTCATGTTCAACTCCAGAAATTCCAATCTCTTGGCATAATCTCATACATGTTAACGTGACCCTCCAGTTTAAATTTCGTGGCCATCGAAGTTATAGAATTCCGGTTATAGCTATTTTCGTCCGAAAAACCTAAATATTGAAATGGTCATAACTTGGTCATTTTAAGTCGGAATGAGCTCATTTTTGGACATGACCTACTTTATGTCATATATTTTCATGTCCCAAAAGGCCAAAATTTATTCCATAAATTAAGTGGCCGAAGCTACCCTTGCAAAATTTTGGGCAGATTATTTTCGGACTTTTCCTCTTTTACATACTTTGCTAAAATCAGTCCATACGGAAATCTACAACTCCTTTTTAGGTGATTCCACTTGGGTTTGAAAGATAACTCATCATACTAACATCCCAAATTTTTCCAGAATTTTTAAATGCCATAAAAATGATGAAACTGTCCCTAGTATTGACTGTCCAAAAATAGTTTATTTTTCTTTCAATGTATTCAACATTTTTGAATGCTACCACTTGGGTTTAGTAGCTAACTTACATATCTAGCACCCCTCTTTGACGGATCAAAAAAAGAAAGTGTAGATCAAAAATGGTAGTGGATCAAAGGAGGTGAAAAAACTAGAGTGTTCTTACAAAACAAAACTAGTTTCTTTTCTATCCTTTTGATTCACTTTCTAACACTCAAATATGTTAGATCAATACATGAAACCATATAAAAAAAATGTAGATAGAGGGTTTTAGACATCTAGATCATAAACCTTAGATAACCAAAATCAAACAAAATGAATAGGAAATCCACAAGTTTAAGATTTATACCTAGATCTTTGAGCACTTCTTCTTAATCTTTCAAAGTAACTAACAAACTTAGGATGCATCAATGGTGTATCTCTTCCTCTATCTCTCCTCATTTCCACCGAATTTTCCCTCTTTCCCTCTCTCTCTCTCTCTCTCTTTCTCTTATGTTTTGCTTGGTTAACTAAAGAGAAAGTAAGATGAGATAAAATAAAAGATAAAAGAGAAGATGGTTTAATGTGTTGGACAAAAATATATAGATACATTAGTATATCTATATCTAATCCACTAACATATCTCCTCTCTCTCTCTTACTTATTACAAGATTACTTACTAATATGTTGGCTCCATAAACAAAATGACACCTAGCCCATTAAGTAAATATCTTTTGGAAGATGTGGAGCATGTAATAATTAGATACATCTCCCTTATTCCTCTCCTTGCTTGGCCGGCCAAGTGGCCTCCTTATCTCCAAGTCTTGCCTTTGTTTTTATTGAAATATCTAGCATACAAAATGTCTAAAGTACCCTCATCAATTGGGCTACAAGTTGGGCCATTATAAAAGATGTTTTGGGCTTTCCACAAATAACCTATTGGACTTTTAATTTGCTAGTTTGACTTACTAATTAACATGAACTTGGGCCTCCACAATTAAGTAATTGTGCTACTAGTATACTTGTCCATCAAATTTAATAGTGCGCTAGCTTAACAATCAAATTATCTACAAGTCCAATGCTTAAATAATTATTGGGCTTGTCTAAACTACTAGTCATCCTTAGTAATATTAACCCTATTATCATATGAACTATTACTCATTATTATTGATGTTTACACATTCACATCAATCAAATAATGTTAATTAACTTACATAACCCAATTAGACTTGTCTTATTCAAGTTTATTGAGTACTTACTTAGGGTTTAACATCTTAAATCTATTTCTTAGATTATTAAAATACTTAGGTTAGTTCACTAACTTATATAACTTATTGGTGAGACTTTTTTTAATATTATATCATATTATCCACATAATCACTTAATCATTCACAATCTATTACAGATTATTTAATATATTTATTTACAATGTATCACAAAAATTCTTGGTTACTACATTCTCCCCTCCTTATAAGAATTCCGTCCCCAGAATTTCATTAAGGTTACTCAAAAAGATTCAGATAATTCTTCCTCATCTTTTCTTCAAGCTCCCACGTAGCTTCTTCAGCATTGTAGTTTCTCCATAGCACCTTGATAGAATGTATAACCTTATTTCTCAATTTCTACTCTTTCTTATCCAAAATTTCTATAGGAAACTCCTCGTACGATAAGTCTTTCTCGACTTGAATCGGCTCATATGATATCACATGCTTGTAATTCGGCTTGTACGGACGCAACACTGACACATGAAACACATTGTGAATATGTTCCAATTTAGGAGGTAAACCTACCTCATACGCTACTTCCCCTATCTTCTTCAGTATTTCGAACGGTCCAATAAACCTTGGACTCAGCTTACCTTTCTTCCCAAATCTTATCTTCCCCTTCCAAGGAGATACCTTCAGAAATACGTAGCTTCCCACTTCGAATTTTTTTTTCTTGCGATGAATATCTGTGCACTTCTTTTGTCTATCCTGAGCTGCTACCAGTCGCGCTCTTATCACTTTGATGATCTCCATAGTTTGCTACACCAATTCTGGCCCTAACAATCTTCTTTCACCTAACTCGTCCCAACATAAGGGCGTTCTGCATTTTCTCCCATACAGGGCTTCATACGGCGGCATTCCAATGCTTGCATGATAACTATTGTTATACGCAAACTCCACTAATGGAAGATGATCTTCCCAGCTTCCCATGAAATCCATCACACAGGCTCTGAGCATGTCTTCTAATGTTTGAATCGTTCTCTCGCTTTGCCCATCTGTCTGTGGATGATACGCAGTACTCAATCTTAATTGCGTCCCCATTCTTTCTTGAAGACTCCTCCAAAAGTTTGATGTAAAGCGTGGATCTCTATTAGACACGATTGATACTGGCACTCCATGTCTCGAAATAATTTCCTTGATATACAATTTTGCTAGCTGATCCAAATTATACCTAATCTTGATCGGTAAAAAGTGTGCTGACTTTGTAAGACGATAGACAATCACCCATATAGCGTCATAACCCTTCTTTGTTGCTGGAAGTCCTACCATAAAGTCTATCGTGACGTGCTCCCATTTCCATTCCAGAATTTCCAACGGCTGTAATAGTCCACCTGGTCATTGATGCTCTGCCTTGACTCTTTGACAAGTTAAACAGCGGCTGACGCATTCAGCAACCTCTCTCTTCATGTTTGGCCACCAATAATGTTGACGCAAATCTTGATACATCTTCGTGCTTCCTGGGTGTATTGAGTATCTCGTATTGTGCACTTCTTGAAGAATCTCTTCTCGTAACTCTGGTATTGCAGGCACCCAAATTCTTCCTTCAAATCTCAGCAATCCAGTGCCGTCGATCTTATACTTCAACTCTTCGCCTTCGAAAAACTGCTTCTTTATGTTACCACATTCATCATCATTCCCTTGTGATTCTTTCACCTTGTCTAATAAAGTTGGACTTGCTTCCATTTCTATTACATTATCCGAATCCTTCGGATTTTTTTACCTCCAACTCCATTTTCTCCATTTCTCTTACTAATTCTTCTTGTTCTGTTAATACAAACAATTTTTCTTGGCTCTTCCTGCTTAAAGCATCTTCCACTACATTAGCCTTATCCGGATGATATAGAATATCACAATCATAGTCCTTGATTAATTCTAACCATCTCCTCTGCCTCATGTTTAACTCCTTTTGTGTAAAGATGTACTTCAGACTCTTGTGATCTGTGTATATCTCACACTTTTCTCCGTAGAGATAATGTCTTCAAATCTTAAGGGCAAATACTACCGCAACCAACTCAAGGTCATGGGTAGGGTATCCCTTCTCATAGTCTTTTAACTGTCGTGACGTGTACGCAATGACTTTACCATTCTGCATTAATACACAACCTAGTCCTTTATGTGATGCACCACTATACACTGTAAAACCTCCCGTACTATTTGGTAAAGATAACACAGGTGCTTCACTTAGTCGCTTCTTCAATTCCTGAAAACTTTGTTCACACTTTTCCGTCCATACATGCTTAACAGTCTTTCTCGTAAGATTAGTTAATGGCGTCGCTATCTTCGAGAAATCCTGAATAAACCTTTGGTAATATCCTGCCAATCCCAAGAAACTTTTGATCTCTGTCGGTGTCTTCGGTTGTCCCCAATTTTTCACCGCTTCTACTTTCACTGGATCAACAGAAATTCCCTCGTTGTCGATGACATGCCCCAAAATTGAGCTATTTTCAACCAGAACTCACACTTTGAATATTTTGCATATAGCTTCTCCCTTCTCAATGTTTCCAACACCATCTGTAGATGTTCCTCATGCCCATCTTCAGTCTTCGAATACACCAAAATGTCATCAATGAACACAACCACAAATTTATCCAAATACGGTTTAAATATTCTATTCATCAAGTCCATAAAAGCAGCTGGTGCGTTTGTCAGTCCAAACGACATCACTAGGAACTCATAATGACCGTAACGAGTTCTAAATGTTGTCTTTGGTACATCCTCGGTTCTCACCTTCAACTGATGATATCCAGTTCTCAGGTCAATCTTCAAAAAACATTTCGCTCCCTTAAGTTGATCAAACAGATCATCTATTCTTGGTAAAGGATATTTGTTCTTGATTGTCACCTTATTCAACTCTCTATAATTCATACACAACCTCATCGAACCATCCTTCTTCTTTACAAACAACACCGGTGCTCCCCACGGAGATACACTAGGTTGGATGTACTTCTTATCCAACAACTCTTGTAGCTGGATCATCAACTCTTTCATTTCCATCGGAGCCATTCTATATGGCGCTTTTGATATCGGCGTTGTCCCCGGTACTAAATCAATCACAAACTCTATTTCCCTGTCTGGAGGAAGTCCCAGAAGTTCTTCTGGAAAGACATCCCCAAACTCATTAACTATAGGTATATGCCCCATGTCCGAATTCACAACCCGTGTATCCACTACATGAGCCAAATAACCTTCACAACCTTATCGTAACTGTAGAATACCCAAATCCCGGTCCTAATCACCTAGGATCTGATATACTATTTCTATAACTATTGCGGAAGATATAAACATAAATTGTTTATACATTAAACCTTTACAACATAAATCCCAAGGTCTACAACCTTAACTTAATACATACATTCAATATCTAAAAAGATTTACAATAATATTTGCATTAGCAAATTTAATAGTTCTAATTGCATAATAGCTTAATCTTGGACTTTGCCTTTGCCTTTGTCTTTACTCGAGCTTTCATCTTAATCTGAATTTTTTTTTATCATGATATAGCAAGGGTGAGCATCAGATTTGCCCAGCAAGTTAAATTTATTTGAGGATATATCATGATTGAAAGAATATGAATAAAAGCTGGCTAACTTTCAACAATATAAACATTGTGAAAGAGCATGAACAAATTTTCTTAGCTGAACGACCAAGTCAATAAAAATGAATGGTCAAGCATAAACATGAACAGATTAACTGAACCAAATGGTAATGAAGGTGATCAGCCTTTCATACCTAATGAACATATACAACATGCACAATGTGCGAATCAATAATCAATATAGACGTGAATAATCAACAACAACTATTCACTAACATGCTTTAAAATATAACTGAAGTTTGAGTTAGGGAAACTTGCCTGATTCGTTGACTACTGCTACGCAGTTTAAGTTAACTTCCTTTGGTAAGACCTATCATTAATAATAAGATTGGTCTTTCAATCAGCATATTCTACTTTGTATCATAATACAATTATTTTGTTAATAGATTATCCAACACTTAATCAAATATTAGATAATATCTTAACACATCAGTATTATTATCATTCTTTAAAAATTCTTTAATCACTATATCATATCCATTATGATTTAACACTCGCTTTTTCATTTCATAAGTTATTATTTAACATCTAATAAGTTAAATACTAATCCAGCCACCTGGATTCTAAATCCAACAACCCAAACTGCAATCCAGCTAATTGGATTCCAAATCTAACAACTAGATTGCAATCCAGCAAGCCAGAATTTACCAATCCATCAATCCAGGAAGTTGGATTCTAAATTCTTCAATTTAGTAAGCCTCTTTTAAATCCAGCAAGCTGGATTCATCAGATTTCTCAATCCAGCAAGCTGGATTCATTATCCTTTTCACAAAAATACCAAATTAACTTATTATTTTTCTATCCTTTGTCCAAACATATATACATATATTTCATGCACAAAAAATATTTTTTCAAAATTTTGCAATTTCCTTTGGTATTTTTCAAAAATCAGTTTTAGTTAATTCCTTAAGAAATTAGCTACCTCGTGCTTAACTCCAGAAATTTCCATCTCTTGGCACAATCTTATAAGTCTTAACGCGAGCCTACAGTTTAAATTTCGTGGTCATCGGAGTTATAGAACTCCGGTTATAGCCGTTTTTGTCGGAAAATTACAGAAATTGAAATGGTCATAACTTGGTCAATTTAAGTCGGAATGAGCTCATTTTTGGACAGGAGGTACTTAATACCATATATTTTCATGTCCCAAAAGTCCAGAATTTTTCTCATAAATTAAGTGGCCGAAACTGCCATTTTAAAATTTTGGGCAGAAGCTAAACGACATTTTGCAGTTTTTCCGTGCTTTGCTAAAAATATTCTATACGGATATCTACAACTCCTTTTTCAGTGATTCTACTTGAAGATGTTAGATAACTTATCATAGTACCCTCCCAATGTTTTCCAAAATTTTTAGATGTCTAAAAAATGACTAAACTGCCCCTACCCTTTGACTGTCCAAAATAGTCTAGTTTTCCTTTTTAATAACGAAACTGTTTTTGCTAAATCAGTTGCTACGGATTGTGTACTCAACATTTTTGAGTGCTACCACTTAGGTTTAGTAGTTAACTTACATATCTAGCACCTCTCTTTGATGAATCGAAAAAAAAGGTGTAGATCAAAAACGGTGGAAATCCAAAGTACATAGAAATTTTTGGGCTTATAAACTAGAAAAATCACTTTTCTTTATTTTTGATTTCCAACTAAAACAACACCCAATATGGGTATATCTAAACATGAAACACTCAATAACAAGTATATTCATGGTTTTTGAGTTTAGAAAACATGATTCAAGATTTGATTTGGAATAATCAAAAATTACATAACAAAAGGTATTTATACCTTTGATTTTCATGCTCTTCTTTTTCTTTTTCTTCTTCTTCTTCCATGGATGGCTATGGAGTTAGGAAAATTTTAAGAAAACTCTCCCTCCTCCCCCTCTATAGCTGCTGAATCCTCTCTTCTCTCTCTCTCTCTCTCTCTATTTGGTTTATTCTTGGTGTTAGCAAGATGAAGGAGATGAAAGAGAAATTAAGATAACTTTATTTTAGTAAAAGCTTCACATGCTCCACTTTTTTTTCTCCTCCATAAACCATCCCGCCATGTGCCCCTCAATTTCTCCCACCAATTCTCTCTCTCACTAACCACTAAAGCTTTACTTAGAAGAAATGTCAAAGTGTTGGCTAAATAACCAAATGACACATTGAATAGTAGGTGGGAGTTGTTTACCAACTAAACCAAACAATTATCATCACATTCATCTCCCTTTTTCTTCCTTCTGCCAAATCAGGCCATGTGGCCTTAGTTTGCCCCAATTTTTCTCTTTCCTTTATACTTTATTTGATTTGCTAAATGTCCAACAAGTCATCTCCTACTTGGGCAAAAAATTGGGCAATCCAACATTTCATTTGGGCTTCCAAATTAAAAATGTTTGGGCTACAACAAATAACATCTTCCAACACTTCTAATATTACCATTCCCTAATTATTTAATTAGGATTTTCATTTTCTCAATTATAACATAATTCCTTACTCATACAGATTTATTTTCTTAACCCAATTAGGCTTACTATAATTAGGTTATAAATTTAATTAACCAAGATGTAAAAAAATAAATCTCTTAGAATTAGTATAAATTTTATATACTAGCATTCTACCATATTATAACCTCTTAGGTTATTTAATCCTTCATTCCTAATATATAATTAGGATTACACTAGCTTCTTTTATTTGTTTAACAAATATAAACTATCACATAATATTCGTATTCACTTACTCACATAATCATTAAATAAATTATGTCATGCTCCACAATTCTCTTAGATTAGGTTACTAGTATATATTTAATTACTAGGACCATTAAATAACAATAACCATTTAGGTCATTAAATTCTCATACCATAACTAAATAACTTATTCAAGTTATATATTGTATAATTAAATTTAATTTTCTTCTACTCTCCATAAATTGTTTTCAAACAATTTATTTATATATAAATATATAATTTAACATATTCAATCATTTATTCAAATATGAATTTAATTTACTAACTACTTTGATACCAATATACATATTTGCATATTGGATCTCCTCTCATATTTTTAATTTACATCATTTGGTATAATATTAAATATTATATCATTATCCATATAACATATTTCACTTCTCACACTAATTTTGACTTTTCTCCCTAAAAATCAACTATTGACTTTGACCAAAAGTCAACCTTTACACATTTTGTGTTTACTGTCCATTTTGACTAATCTTGACGTTCCGGATGCAACCGAGCAGTCCATGCTTCAAAATTCTATCTCTAACTCAAATTTTGAGTTTTAAATTACTCCCTTCTTATTGCTAATCGTAATAACTAACGACTTTTTACTTATTCAAATTCTTATTTGCCAGTCAAGGCCAACGTTCAAGCTATGTTAATTACTAACATAGCTTTATCTTGATCCTTATATCATTAACTTAATTCATCATTTCTCTTGCTAAAATATATATAGCACCTTACTAGGTATATATATTTCTACACATATACTCATCTTCGTGTAACCTCATAGCATCTCTTCATGTGAAATCTTATTTTTTTAATAAAATTTCCATATGTACTTATATAACATTTCTTAGACTATTCAGTTCATATTGAATTTACAGGTATCGTAATACTTTATTCTCGATATTTCTTCAAGTACATATTAATTCATTTCTAGGATTTTAAAATTTTGTAACCCATATTTCTTTATTCTCATTCGAATAGCAAACTATATAGGTTTTACTTGAAAATTTTAAATAAATCTTCAAATTCTCTTCTAGGTTTTATTCTTTAATCCTTATTCCATCATTTTAGGATTTTAATAATTATCCAAATTTTCGGGTTGTCACATTCACCCCTTCTTCTAAGAATTTCGTCCCCGAAATTAAAGCATACTAATCTCTGCTTATTCTCTTGATCAAAACTAGGTTTTTAACTTAACCTTTACAATTTCCTTCTTTGAGGTTTTCTCATCTATTATCACATTTCACCATAACTACTCACTAAGAGTTTACATCTTCTAAACATTTATCAAAACTAGGTTGTCATAATAACCTTTATTTAATCATCTCTGATTCTACTCGTACACAACGAGTTCACACTATTTTATATTCATCATCACATACTACCACAACATTACTCTGAAGAGTTTTAAAAAACTTTTTATATCTGTCTGAGGGATCATAAAAATTATGAACTTTGAGGTTTAGGGGTATTTCTACCAGCTACCTCTTTCAGTTACGAAAGAAAGGTACTCTACCTCTGAAACATTTTTTTAATAGGTATGTTTACAATCACGAAGAAGGTAAACTATCGATGCGGGTACTTTAGAGGATCAATCTGTTGTACCTTAGTAATCGGAACGACTATATGCGTTCTTAGATTGAAGTATTTTATCCAATTAATATATCCCCATTTTTAGGGTTGTTCACCTCAGACTTATCATAAGATTCCGCACCAAAACAATTTTGTTCGGCATAAGCTTTCAAAGAATACTTTGAATTTTATAAACATTTGTCTAGCTGAATCAAATAGCTTAGACGCATATCAATAATTCAAATTTCAATCGAAACATTTCTGGCCAAATTCAGTTGGCAATAATTTACCTTTAAAATTCTTAAAATTATTTTATGACGTCATGATACCACACTGTATTTACAGTCCGTTTGAGGATTCCATCATTTTGTGACTTTGTCATACTACATCATACTATAGTGGGCTGACAATTTTTAGATCACATCCGACACTAAGTAATTCTGCATTGATAACTACATCATTTTTATCATCTCTGCACCAGGTTACATGATGCATTGATGATATATAAAATACATTTTGACATCTCAAATCATTTTTGTCTAGCCGAATCAATTAGCATAAACTCTTATTTAAACCGTTCAAAAACCTTTAAAAATCATCTTTGGTGTCATCATGCCACAACAGGTAACGATGTGTTAGTGACCCGAAGTCCACACCTACACACTTGTCACCATGTGTTGAGGATAACAAAATTTATTTTTAAAAGCACATCAGTGCGAATTTAGCTTGATGTCTAAAACATCGAAGTCTAGCATAGCTAGAAGATTTGGAATACTTATGCTTCCATCATCAACTTCACTTTCTCTACTGATCCATTTCTTAATAATTTTATCTATTTCTATCATCCTCAATTCTCCATTCATAACTATCCTATACCCAGTTCATCAAACTTACCACACATTATGAGGTCAGACCATAGGCGTCCATTCGCTGAGGGGTTCAAAACATACCATATGATTATGAGTCATGAACTTACCATAAGTATGAGTTTTAAGAACTCGCAACTAACCTTATATTCTCTACATATTCGTTATACACATGAGAAAAGAATCACCTTATCCACATGCATATAGCAAATAGCACAACATTAGGTTCCAATGATTATCAATGTAAGAAACTAAGTGGCTGTCAAACCAAACTCGGCCACTAATCAACATAAGAAGCTAAGCGAACAATTCCTCGCCCATACAAAGAATTGATCAACCTAACCACTATATCGACCAGAAAGCTAAGTGATTCTAAACCAAGTACAAATTCCCCGCCCATATAAGGAATCATACAACTCAGCTGCTGACCTGATTCCTCAATTGAAATCCCTCATCATTCTTACTTCCTCTTTTCTTAATACGAATTTTCTTTAATCTGCATCTTAACATTTACCACTCTTTTCTGAGTTTACATTGTACCATTTTATAGTACCTTCCCTTTATAGCATCAAGCTATATCATTCCAATCACTTAACATATCATATGTTATTCAACAATTTAATCTGATCACGTCGTGATCTTATTTCGTAATCATTTTTCCTTATACTTACGATCGTTTTATTTTACGATCTTCTTATTCTTCTCTTTAATCATATTATATTATGATTTTATCTTCACTTTTCTCATCTTATAGACATAGTCTATTTATTATCACTTTTCATCTCTATTACTAGAGTCAGGTAACTCCGGATTCTTATCCTTATAGCTCTTTAAGATTCTTCTTTGAATCTTATTTATCTTTCTCTTTACTTAAATGATGAATTTCTTAAATTCATCTCTTATCGCTTAAACTCTATTCAAGTTTATTACTTATCATCTCCGCGGTTATAGCCTAAGGTACCCCTACCTAAGGTTTATAACCTACAGCTCTGATACCAACTGTAGAATCCCCAAATCCCGGTCCTAATCACCTAGGATCTGGTATACTATTTCTATAACTATTGCGGAAGATATAAACATAAATTGTTTATACATTAAACTTTTACAACATAAACCCCAATGTCTACAACCTTAACTTAATACATACATTCAATATCTAAAAAGATTTACAATAATATTTGCATTAGCAAATTTAATAGTTCTAACTGCATAATAGCTTAATCTTGGACTTTGCCTTTGCCTTTGTCTTTACTCGAGCTTTCATCTTAATCTGAATTTTTTTTTATCATGATATAGCAAGGGTGAGCATCAAATTTGCCCAGCAAGTTAAATTTATTTGAGGATATATCATGAATGAAAGAATATGAATAAAAGCTGGCTAACTTTCAACAATATAAACATTGTGAAAGAGCATGAACAAATTTTCTTCGCTGAACGACCAAGTCAATAAAAATGAATGGTCAAGCATAAACATGAACAGATTAACTGAACCAAATGGTAATGAAGGTGATCAGCCTTTCATACCTAATGAACATATACAACATGCACAACGTGCGAATCAATAATCAATATAGACGTGAATAATCAACAACAACTATTCACTAACATGCTTTAAAATATAACTCAAGTTTGAGTTAGGGAAACTTGCCTGATTCGTTGACTACCGCTACGCAGTTTAAGTTAACTTCTTTTGGTAAGACCTATCATTAATAATAAGATTGGTCTTTCAATCAGCATATTCTACTTTGTATCATAATACAATTATTTTGTTAATAGATTATCTAACACTTAATCAAATATTAGATAATATCTTAACACATCAGTATTATTATCATTCTTTAAAAATTCTTTAATCACTATATCATATCCATTATGATTTAACACTCGCTTTTTCATTTCATAAGTTATTATTTAACATCTAATAAGTTAAATACTAATCCAGCCACCTGGATTCTAAATCCAACAACCCAAACTGCAATCCAGCTAACTGGATTCCAAATCTAACAACTAGATTGCGATCCAGCAAGCCAGAATTTACCAATCCATCAATCCAGCAAGCTGGATTCTAAATTCTTCAATTTAGTAAGCCTCTTTTAAATCCAGCAAGCTGGATTCATCAGATTTCTCAATCCAGCAAGCTGGATTCATTATCCTTTTCATGAAAATACCAAATTAACTTATTATTTTTCTATCCTTTGTCCAAACATATATACATATATTTCATACACAAAAAATATTTTTTCAAAATTTTGCAACTTCCTTTGGTATTTTTCAAAAATCAGTTTTAGTTAATTCCTTAAGAAATTAGCTACCTCGTGCTTAACTCCAGAAATTTCCATCGCTTGTCACAATCTTATACGTCTTAACGTGAGCCTACAGTTTAAATTTCGTGGTCATCGGAGTTATAGAACTCCGGTTATAGTCATTTTTATCGGAAAATCACAGAAATTGAAATGGTCATAACTTGGTCATTTTAAGTCGGAATGAGCTCATTTTTGGACAGGAGGTACTTAATACCATATATTTTCATGTCCCAAAAGGCCAAAATTTTTCTCATAAATTAAGTGGCCGAAACTGCCATTTTAAAATTTTGGGCAGAAGCTAAACGGCGTTTTGCAGTTTTTTCGTGCTTTGCTAAAATATTCTATACGGAAATCTAAAGCTCCTTTTTCAGTGATTCCACTTGGAGATGTTGGATAACTTATCATAGTACCCTCCCAATGTTTTCCAAAATTTTTAGATGTCTGAAAAATGACTAAACTGCCCCTACCCTTTGACTGTCCAAAATAGTCCAGTTTTCCTTTTTAATAACAAAACTATTTTTGCTAAATCAGTTGCTACAGACTGTGTACTCAACATTTTTGAGTGCTACCACTTGGTTTTAGTAGTTAACTTACATATCTAGCACCTCTCTTTGACGAATCAAAAAAAAAGGTGTAGATCAAAAACGGTGGAAATCCAAAGTACATAGAAAATTTAGGGCTTATAAACTAGAAAAATCACTTTTCTTTATTTTTGATTTCCAACTAAAACAACACCCAATATGGGTATATCTAAACATGAAACACTTAATAACAAGTATATTCATGGTTTTTGAGTTTAGAAAACATGATTCAAGATTTAATTTGGAATAATCAAAAATTACATAACAAAAGGTATTTGTACCTTTGATTTTCAGGCTCTTCTTTTTCTTTTTCTTCTTCTTCTTCCATGGATGGCTATAGAGTTAAGAAAATTTTAAGAAAACTCTCCCTCCTCCCCCTCTATAGCTGCTAAATCCTCTCTTCTCTCTCTCTCTCTCTCTCTCTCTATTTGGTTTATTCTTGGTGTTAGCTAGATGAAGGAGATGAAAGAGAAATTAAGATAGCTTTATTTTAGTAAAAGCTTCACATGCTCCACTTTTTTTTCTTCTCCATAAACCATCCGGCCACGTGCCCCTCAATTGCTCCCACCAATTCTCTCTCTCACTAACCACTAAAGCTTTACTTAGAAGAAATGTCAAAGTGTTGACTAAATAACCAAATGACACATTGAATAGTAGGTGAGAGTTGTTTACCAACTAAAGCAAACAATTATCATCACATTCATCTCCCCTTTTCTTCCTTCTCTCAAATTAGGCCATGTGGCCTTAGTTTGCCCCAATTTTTTTCTTTCCTTTATACTTTATTTGATTTGCTAAATGTCCAACAAGTCATCTCCTACTTGGGCTAAAAATTGGGCAATCCAACATTTCATTTGGGCTTCCAAATTAAAAATGTTTGGGCTACAACAAATAACATCTTCCAACACTTCTAATATTACCATTCCCTAATTATTTAATTAGGATTTTTATTTTTTCAATTGTAACATAATTCCTTACTCATACAGATTTATTTTCTTAACCCAATTAGACTTGCTATAATTAGGTTATAAATTTAATTAACCAAGATGTAAAAAAATAAATCTCTTAGAATTAGTATAAATTTTATATACTAACATTCTACCATATTATAACCTCTTAGGTTATTTAATCCTTCATTCCTAATATATAATTAGGATTACACTAGCTTCTTTTATTTGTTTAACAAATATAAACCATCACATAATATTCGTATTCACTTACTCACATAATCATTAAATAAATTATGTCATGCTCCACAATTCTCTTAGATTAGGTCACTAGTATATATTTAATTACTAGGACCACTAAATAACAATAACCATTTAGGTCATTAAATTCTCATACCATAACTAATTAACTTATTCAAGTTATATATTGTATAATTAAATTTAATTTTCTTCTACTCTCCATAAATTGTTTTCAAACAATTTATTTATATATAAATATATAATTTAACATATTCAATCATTTATTCAAATATGAATTTAATTTACTAACTACTTTGATACCAATATACATATTTGCATATTGGATCTCATCTCATATTTTTAATTTACATCCTTTGGTATAATATTAAATATTATATCATTATCCATATAACATATTTCACTTCTCACACTAATTTTGACTTTTCTCTATAAAAATCAACTGTTGACTTTGACCAAAAGTCAACCTTTACACATTTTGTATTTGCTGTCCATTCTGACTAATCTTGACGTTCCGGATGCAACCGAGCAGTCCATGCTTCAAAATTCTATCTCTAACTCAAATTTTGAGTTTTAAATTACTCCCTTCTTATTGCTAATCGTAATAACTAACGACTTTCTACTTATTCAAATTCTTATTTGCCAGTCAAGGCCAACGTTCAAGCTATGTTAATTACTAACATAGCTTTATCTTGATCCTTGTATCATTAACTTAATTCATCACTTCTCTTGCTAAAATATATATAGCACCTTACTAGGTATATATATTTCTACACATATACTCATCTTCGTGTAACCTCATAGCATCTCTTCATGTGAAATCTTATTTCCTTAATAAGATTTCTATATGTACTTATATAACATTTCTTAGACTATTTAGTTCATATTGAATTTGTAGGTCTCGTAATACCTTATTCTCGATATTTCTTCAAGTATATATTAATTCATTTATAGGGTTTTGAAATTTTGTAACCCATATTTCTTTATTCTCATTCGATGCAACTGCGTCTTGCACATTCATGTTGAACGTTCGGGCTGTCGGCTTGCTCTATTGCGTTGGCCCTCCAATAGTTAACTTTGTTAAAATGCTCTTGTTTCCACTTCCTCCATCTGTATTCTTCTTCAATTGACAATCCTTGAATCGGTGCCCTGTTCCTCCACAAGAAAAATAGCCACCTTTCTTCTGCTTAGGACAATTTGGTGAAATATGTCCTTTTTGGCCACAATTATAACAGACATTTTTCCCTTTCATACACTCTCCAAAGTGATTATTTCCACACTTTGAACACGCTACCTTCTTCTGCTGAGTATTCCCTTGTTGTGCTCCTGATTCATTTCCACTGTTGTTCCACTTACGCTTCTTGCTTTTACTGCCACCACTGCTCGCACCTTGATGACCACCTTCCATTTTCTTCTTATTCTTCTCTCGGTTGAATCTAGAAATTGCCACACTACTACCTTCTGCAATGATGGCTTTTTCTAACAGTGTTGAGAATGTAGCAATTTGTAACACTGCAACTTTGCTGTGAATCCACGGCTTCAACCCATTTTCAAACCTATGCGCCTTTCGTAGTTCTGTATCCACCTGATGAGGTGTGAATCTGGCTAGCTCATTAAATTTTGCTACATATTTTTCTTGCTTTAATTCAAGAAACTGCACTTCCATTCTGGCTTGCATGGCCTCCGAGAAATAACTTTCCAAGAATAACTCCTTAAACCTGGTCCATGTCACTACCTCCGTTCCGACTCTAGCTTGGTTCGTCTCCCACCAGTAATTAGCCTCACCTTTCATCAAGTAGGTAGCAAAAGCCGTCTTTTGCTCTTTGGCTACCCTAGTAATGATAAAGGCCTTTTCCATCTCTTTCACCCATGTTTGAGCTGCTGTGGGGTCCGTAGTTCGGCTAAATTCTGGTGGTCCTACAACTTTAAAATCTTTAAAATTTGCCAATCTATTATTCCCTTGCCCCCTTGCTGCAGGTGTACGAGTTCGCATAGCTTGAGCTATCATATTAGTGAAGTTCTGCATTGGGTCATCTTGATTCCTTTCATTGTTCACAGAACGTTCCTCCCTCTGGTTACGAGTTTGACGTCTTGGCGGCATTATCTGATTAAACAAAACCTTAATTTATTACATCTAGTTTAATTATATGATATATTTTCTAAGTGTTTAAAATATAACATGTAATTTAAACTCTAACAATCATATCATCATAATGTTGTATTAGCAAATTCAACCTGCTGAATTGACTAATTCATCTTGCTGAATTAACATATTCAGCTTGCTGAATAACACATTCAGCTTACTGAATTCACATATTCAGCTTACTGAATTCATATATTCAGCTTGCTGAATAACACATTCAGCATGCTGAATTAACATATTCGATTTACTGACTTTTCAAATAGACAGCTTCTTATTTTAATTCTTAATACTTTTCTATTTGATCAAACAAGTAATTATAACAGGGCATTTCTATTCATATACCAAATTTTAACGTCATATACTTACATACTGGGCATATTTTTATAAACGCTAACTATCCCATTTTTAAACATCAACAGATGGGATCTACTAAAAGACATACTCCCCTACACACCTAAGATGGGGATACATCATATTTACATACTACCTCACACCTACTGAGGTTTACATCAAACATAAAACCCTAATAAACAAAAGGGGTTCTACTGCATCTATATACAATAGAAAGCTATTAAACTATCACTACGCATCTAGAGAGGGTGCGCCTGAATGCTCCTGCTCTGGTGGAAAGAGTCCATCCATGAGTCGACGTCTAACAACTCGACTCGACTCGCCTATCTCAAAGGATCTCCTCACTCCTACTTAGGGACCAGTATATGCTGCATCTAAAGCCCGTCCCAAGGACTCCATCCTAACCCGTCCAGCCTCCGTCTCAACCTCTAACTGATCCACTCTTCTCGCTGCTCGGACCCAGGCATCCTCAACTCGGACCCTGTCAACGATCTCTAAGTCAAACCTCAGGTGTAACGCCTGATGCTCAATATTCAATATCGCAAACTTATTATGCTCTTGTTCTAATATCTCTCTCAGCTCAGCATTCTTGGCAACCATATGAGTGGCCAAGGTCGTCTGCTCCTGCAACTGTATCTTCATCTCAGCAAGCTCGTTCTGAGCTTGATATGCCAGCTCCTTGTATTGAGTTTCAGTAAACTTATGAGTGGCATTCTCCTGCTCTAACTCTGTCACTCTATTCTCTAGCGCTATATTATTTTCAAACAAAACCTCCATCACATCCTCATCACGCTCATCACTAACAACATGATCCTCTACCGGATCTACTAAAAGACATACTCCCCTACACACCTAAGATGGGGATACATCATATTTACATACTACCTCACACCTACTGAGGTTTACATCAAACATAAAACCCTAATAAACAAAAGGGGTTCTACTGCATCTATATACAATAGAAAGCTATTAAACTATCACTACGCATCTAGAGAGGGTGCGCCTGAATGCTCCTGCTCTGGTGGAAAGAGTCCATCCATGAGTCGACGTCTAACAACTCGACTCGACTCGCCTATCTCAAAGGATCTCCTCACTCCTACTTAGGGACCAGTATATGCTGCATCTAAAGCCCGTCCCAAGGTCTCCATCCTAACCCGTCCAACCTCCGTCTCAACCTCTAACTGATCCACTCTTCTCGCTGCTCGGACCCAGGCATCCTCAACTCGGACCCTGTCAACGATCTCTAAGTCAAACCTCAGGTGTAACGCCTGATGCTCAATATTCAATATCGCAAACTTATTATGCTCTTGTTCTAATATCTCTCTCAGCTCAGCATTCTTGGCAACCATATGAGTAGCCAAGGTCGTCTGCTCCTACAACTATATCTTCATCTCAGCAAGCTCGTTCTGAGCTTGATATGCCAGCTCCTTGTATTGAGTTTCAGTAAACTGATGAGTGACATTCTCCTGCTCTAACTCTGTCACTCTATTCTCTAGCGCCATGTTATTTTCAAACAAAACCTCCATCACATCCTCATCACGCTCATCACTAACAGCATGATCCTCTACCGGATCTCACAGCTCTTGCTCGACTGTATGGCTACCTTATCCTTCCTCAGGCATCCTATAACCAAACAAACATAACATCAGTATCACAATAAAATATATTCCTTGATAAAATGAAACAATATTTTATTATGTACAACCAAAACTCGATGAATTTCCTTCATTCATCTCCGAACATACTCTATAAGAGTTTTCTTCTAAGGTTATAACCTAGGTTTCGCATCCTAAAGTTTATAACTTACAGCTCTGATACCAACCTGTGACGCCCCCAAATTAGAGTTCTCAAACCTCGGGTTTGGTGCTCACTATCCATCATCAACATAAGCATTCTATAAACTATTGCGGAATAATAAACATACATTGTTCATTATAATAAAGTCTTCCAACAATATCCCAAGGTCTATTAACCTTATACATACCTTAATTAAGTTACCCTTAGTAACACAAAAGGTTTACATTACCAATGTACATAATATGATATAATACATAAACATTCTTATTATCTATTCTTGCACTTTTCCTTTGCCTTTGTCTTTCTTGGACGTCTCTGGCATAACTAAAATAAATGTCATGATATAGCAAGGGTAACCAACTAATTTGCTTAGCAAGTTTAAGTAAAAGAATATATATCATGATTAACAAGAAATTTATCGTTCAATGTTCAACAATAGAAATTAATTGCGAAAAAACATGAATTAAGTCTTGGCAACTGAATATTCGAATAATTGAATAACAGATACTGAGTGGTCATAATGACCATGAATATATGCTAAGGTTGTCAGTATTTAAACTGGTCCTTTTAATAAGTTTTGGTAATCAAGGGGATCAACCTTTCATACCCGGTATATTATGCATAAACACTTAATGTACGAGCAATAATTGTTTTTCAATAATGCTTTAATCAAATTATTCTTTTTTCTCAGTCTTGAGTCCTTACCAAATCAATTGGTGAAGAACAACTTTTAACAACATATTTGATTAAACAATTTTAAACATACTTGATCTAGCTGTTACAATGAGCATAGATCCATATCTTAAACAGTTTATGAATAAAAGAACTTTAACCAATTCACAGTTCAATAATAATAGAACAGGAATTTAATCGCACTAAGTGCGAGCATCAATAATCAATATGGATGTGAATAATAAACAATAATTATTCACTAATATGCTTTGAAAAGAATAACTCAAGTTTGAGTTAGAGAACTTGCCATGACTGCGATTTACTGCTACACAATTTAATTTAATCTCTTTATTGTAAAGACTTATCATTGTTAAGATTGATCTTACAATTAGCATATCATACTTATATCAGCATACAATTACTCTATCAGCAATTTACTTAACCACATAATCAATTACCTGAAAATATCTTTATTATTACCATTCTTTGATAATATATTAATTACATTATCATATTCTTTATGATTTAACACTTAATCTTTTCCTTTTATTAGCTCTTTCTTATAATCTAGTAAGCTGAATACTAACATCATAGTCTAGATTATTCAAGCATGCAATCTAGCCACCTGGATTGGCTAATCCAGCAAATTGGATTCAACAAACTTCTAATCCAGCAAGTCTGGATTCCAAATCCTGCAATCCAGCAAGCATGGATTCTAAATCTTTCAATCCAGCAAACTGGATTCAACATTTTTTCCAATCCAGCAAGCTGGATTATATATCTCCTTTACGAAAATACCAAATCAACTTATTATTTTTATATCCTTTAGCCATACTTATATACATGTATTTTATACACAAAAAGTATTTTTTCGTAATTTTTCAATTTCTTTTACTATTTTTCAAAAATCATTTTTAGTGTGTGGCTTAAGAAATTAGCCTCATCATGCTCAACTCCAGAAATTCCCATCTCTTGGCATAATCTCATACATATTAACGTGACCCTCCAGTTTAAATTCTGTGGCCATCGGAGTTATAGAACTCCGGTTATAGCGATTTTCGTCCGTAAAACCAAAATATTGAAATGGTCATAACTTGGTCATTTTAAGTCAGAATGAGCTTATTTTGGGACAGGAGCTACTTTTTGTCATATATTTTCATATCCCAAAAGGCTGGAATTTATTCCATAAATTAAGTGGCCGAAACGGCCCTTGCAAAATTTTGGGCATATTATTTTCGGACTTTTCCTCTTTTACCTACTTTGCTAAAATCAGTCCATACGGAAATCTACAACTCCTTTTTAGGTGATTCCACTTGGGTTTGAAAGATAACTCATCATACTAACATCCCAAATTTTTCCAGAATTTTTAAATGCCATAAAAATGCTGAAACTATCCCTAGTATTGACTGTCCAAAAAATAGTTTATTTTTCTTTCAAAAGGCAAAACTATTTTTTCTAAAACAGTTGGTACCACTTGTGTATTCAACATTTTTAAATGCTACCACTTGGGTTTAGTAGTTAACTTACATATCTAGCACTCCTCTTTGACGGATCATAAAAAGAAGGTGTAGATCAAAAACGGTAGTCGATCAAAGGAAGTGAAAAAACTAGAGTGTTCTTACAAAACAAAACTAGTTTCTTTTCTATCCTTTTGATTCACTTTCTAACACTCAAATATGTTAGATCAATACATGAAACCATTTAAAACATGTAGATAGAGGGTTTTAGACCTCTAGATCATAAACCTTAGATAACCAAAATCAAACAAAATAAAAGAGAAATTCACAAGTTTAAGATTTATACCTAGATCTTTGAGCACTTCTTCTTAATCTTCCAAAGTAACTAACAAACTTAGGATGCATCAATGGTGTATCTCTTCCTCTATCTCTCCTCCTTTCCACCAAATTTTCCCTCTCTCTCTCTCTCTTTCACTTATGTTTTGCTTGGTTAACAAAAGAGAAAGTAAGATGAGATAAAATAAAAGATGAAAGAGAAGATGGTTTAATGTGTTGGACAAAAATATGTAGATACTATATCTATATCTAATCTACTAACATATCTCCTCTCTCTCTCTCTTAATTATTAAAAGATTACTTACTAATATGTTGGCTCCATTAACAAAATGACACCTAGCCCATTAAGTAAATATCTTTCGGAAGATATGGAGCATGTAATAATTAGATACATCTCCCTTATTCCTCTCCTTGCCTGGCCGGCCAAGTGGCCTTCTTATCTCCAAGTCTTGCTTTTGTTTTTATTGAAATATCTAGCATACAAAATGTCTAAAGTACCCTCATTAATTGGGCTACAAGTTGGGCTATTATAAAAGATGTTTTGGGCTTTCCACAAATAACTTATTGGACTTTTAATTCGCTAGTTTGAGTTACTAATTAACACGAACTTGGGCCCCCACAATTAAGTAATTGTGCTACTAGTATACTTGCCCATCAAATTTAATAGTGCGCTAGCTTAACAATCAAATTATCTACCAGTCCAATGCTTAAATAATTATTGGGCTTGTTTAAACTACTAGCCATCCTTAGTAATATTAATCCTATTATCATGTGAACTATTACTCATTATTATTGATGTTTACACATTCACATCAATCAATAATGTTAATTAACTTACATAACCCAATTAGACTTGTCTTATTCAAGTTTATTGAGTACTTACTTAGGGTTTAACATCTTAAATCTATTTCTTAGATTATTAAAATACTTAGGTTAGTTCACTAACTTATATAACGTATCGGTGAGACTTTTTTTAATATTATATCATATTATCCACATAATCACTTAATCATTCACAATCTATTACAGATTATTTAATATATTTTTTTACAATGTATCACAGAAATTCTTGGTTATTACATTCTTCCCTCCTTATAAGAATTTCGTCCCCATAATTTCATTAAGGTTACTCAAAAAGATTCGAATAATTCTCCCTCATCTTTTCTTCAAGCTCCCACGTAGCTTCTTCAGCATTGTATTTTCTCCATAGCACCTTGACAGAATGTATAACCTTATTTCTCAATTTCTACTCTTTCCTATCCAAAATTTCTATAGGAAACTCCTCGTACGATAAGTCTTTCTCGACTTGAATCGGCTCATATGATATCACATGCTTGTAATTCGGCTTGTACGGACGCAACACTGACACATGAAACACATTGTGAATATGTTCCAGTTCAGGAGGTAGAGCTACCTTATACGCTACTTCCCCTATCTTCTTCAGTATTTCGAACGGTCCAATAAACCTTGGACTCAGCTTACCTTTCTTCCCAAATCTTATCTTCCCCTTCCAAGGAGATACCTTCAGAAATATGTAGCTTCCCACTTCGAAATCTTTTTTCTTGTGATGAATATCTGCGTACTTCTTTTGTCGATCCTGAGCTGCTACCAGTCACGCTCTTATCACTTTGATGATCTCCACAGTTTGCTGCACCAATTCTGGCCCTAACAATCTTCTTTCACCTACCTCGTCCCAACATAAGGGCGTTCTGCATTTTCTCCCATACAGGGCTTCATACGCGCGACATTCCAATGCTTGCATGATAACTATTGTTATACGCAAACTCCACTAATGGAAGATGATCTTCCCAGCTTCCCTTGAAATCCATCACACAGGCTCTGAGCATGTCTTCTAATGTTTGAATCGTTCTCTCGCTTTGCCCATCTGTCTGTGGATGATACGCAGTACTCAATCTTAATTGCGTCCCCATTCTTTCTTGAAGACTCCTCCAAAAGTTTGATGTAAAGCGTGGATCTCTATTAGACACGATTGATACTGGCACTCTATGTCTCGAAATAATTTCCTTGATATACAATTTTGCTAGCTGATCAAAATTATACCTAATCTTGATCGATAAAAAGTGTGTTGACTTTGTAAGACGGTCGACAATCACCCATATAGCGTCATAACCCTTCTTTGTTGCTGGAAGTCCTACCATAAAATCTATCGTGACGTGCTCCCATTTCTATTCCGAAATTTCCAACGGCTGTAATAGTCCACCTGGTCGCTGATGCTCTGCCTTGACTCTTTGACAAGTTAAACAGCGGCTGACGCATTCAGCAACCTTTCTCTTCATGTTTGGCCACCAATAATGTTGACGCAAATCTTGCTACATCTTCGTGCTTCCTGGGTGTATTGAGTATCTCGTATTGTGCACTTCTTGAAGAATCTCTTATCATAACTCTGGTACTGCAGGCACCCAAATTCTTCCTTCAAATCTCAGCAATCTAGTGTCGTCGATCTTATACTTCAACTCTTCGCCTTCGAAAAACTGCTTCTTTATGTTACCACATTCATCATCATTCCCTTGTGATTCTTTCACCTTGTCTAATAAAGTTGGACTTGCTTCCATTTCTATTACATTATCCGAATCCTTCAGATTTTTCACCTCCAACTCCATTTTCTCCATTTCTCTTACTAATTCTTCTTGCTCTGCTAATACAAACAATTTTTCATTGCTCTTCCTGCTTAAAACATCTTCCACTACATTAGCCTTGCCCGGATGATATAGAATATCACAATCATAGTCCTTGATTATTTCTAACCATCTCCTCTGCCTCATGTTTAACTCCTTTTGTGTAAAGATGTACTTCAGACTCTTGTGATCTGTGTATATCTCACACTTTTCTCCGTAGAGATAATGTCTTCAAATCTTAAGGGCAAATACTACGGCAACAAACTCAAGGTCATGGGTATGGTATCCCTTCTCATAGTCTTTTAACTGTCGTGACGTGTACGCAATGACTTTACCATTCTGCATTAATACGCAACCTAGTCCTTTGTGTGATGCGTCACTATACACTGTAAAACCTCCCGTACTATTTGGTAAACATAACACAGGTGCTTCACTTAGTCTCTTCTTCAATTCCTGAAAACTTTGTTCACACTTTTTCGTCCATACATACTTAACAGTCTTTCTCGTCAAATTAGTTAATGGCGTCGCTATCTTCAAGAAATCCTGAATAAACCTTCGATAATATCCTGCCAATCCCAAGAAACTTTTGATCTCTGTCGGTGTCTTCGGTTGTCCCCAATTTTTCACCGCTTCTACTTTCGCTGGATCAACAGAAATTCCCTCGTTGTCGATGACATGCCCCAAAATTGAACTCTCTTCTTGGTAAAGGATATTTGTTCTTGATTGTCACCTTATTCAACTCTCTATAATCCATACACAACCTCATCGAACCATCCTTCTTCTTTACAAACAACACCGATGCTCCCCATGGAGATACACTAGGTGGGATGTACTTCTTATTCAACAACTCTTGTAGCTGGATCATCAACTCTTTCATTTCTATCGGAGCCATTCTATACGGCACTTTCGATATCGGCGCTGTCCCTGGTACTAAATCAATCACAAACTCTATTTCCCTATCTAGAGGAAGTCCCAGAAGTTCTTTTGGAAAGACATCCCCAAACTCATTAACTATAGGTATATGCCCTATGTCTAAATTCACAACCCGTGTATCCACTACGTGAGTCAAATAACCTTCACAGCCTTATCGTAACATTCTCCTGGCCTGCATCATCATCGAACAACTTATTTGCCTTGGCGACTTGCTACCATAAAATACAACCTTAGACTTATTTGGTGTCTTAAGTCGTATGCTCTTTTTCTGGCAATCTATAACTGCCTCATGGTTAAACAACCAATCCATCCCTAAGATAGCATCAAATTCTCCTAAGCGTATCGGAATCAAATTCACGCTTAACATATGTCCCCTTATATCCACACCACAGTTGTTATGAATAAACTCTACATGGATCACTTCTTTGTTTGTAACTTCTATATTCATTGGGTTCTTTAACTTTTCAAATGGTAAGTTTAATCTTCTAGCAAATTCATCAGACACAAACGAACAGGTAGCTCTCGAATCAAATAATATGTAGGCATTTATATTATTGATCGAAATAATACCTGACACCACCTCCTTTGATGCAACTGCGTCTTGCACATTCATGTTGAACGTTCGGGCTGTCGGCTTGCTCTATTGCGTTGGCCCTCCAATAGTTAACTTTGTTAAAATGCTCTTGTTTCCACTTCCTCCATCTGTATTCTTCTTCAATGGACAATCCTTGAATCGGTGCCCTGTTCCTCCACAAGAAAAACAACCACCTTTCTTCTGCTTAGGACAATTTGGTGAAATATGTCCTTCTTGGCCACAATTATAACAGACGTTTTTCCCTTTCATACACTCTCTAGAGTGATTCTTTCCACACTTTGAACACGCTACCTTCTTCTGCTGAGTATTCCCTTGTTGTGCTCCTGATTCATTGCCACTGTTGTTCCACTTACGTTTCTTGCTGTTACTGCCACCACTGCTCGCACCTTGATGACCACCTTCCATTTTCTTCTTATTCTTCTCTCGGTTGAATCTATAAACTGCCACACTACTACCTTCTGCAATGATGGCTTTTTCTAACGGTGTTGAGAATGTAGCAATTTGCAACACTGCAACTTTGCTATGAATCCACGGCTTCAGCCTATTTTCAAACCTACGCGCCTTTCTTAGTTCTGTATCCACCTGATGAGGTGCGAATCTGGCTAGCTCATTAAATTTTGCTGCATATTTTTCTTGCTTTAATTCAAGAAACTGCACTTCCATTCTGGCTTGCATGGCCTCCGAGAAATAACTTTCTAAGAATAACTCCTTAAACCTAGTCCATGTCACTACCTCCGTTCTGGCTCTAGCTTGGTTCGTCTCCGACCAGTAATTAGCCTCACCTTTCATCAAGTAGGTAGCAAAAGTCGTCTTTTTCTCTTTGGCTACCCTAGCAATGATAAAGGCCTTTTACATCTCTTTCACCTATGTTTGAGCCGCCATGGGGTCCGTAGTTCCGCTGAATTCTGGTGGTCCTACAACTTTAAAATCTTTAAAATTTGCCAATCTATTATTTGCTTGCCCCCTTGCTGCAGGTGTACGAGTTCACATAGATTGAGCTATCATATCAGCGAAGTTCTGCATTGGGTCATCTTGATTCCTTTCGTTGTTCACAGAACATTCCTCCCTCTGGTTACGTGTTTGACGTCTTGGCGGTATTATCTGATTAAACAAAACCTTAATTTATTACATCGAGTTTAATTATATGATATATTTTCTAAGTGTTTAAAATATAACATGTAATTTAAACTCTAACAATCATATCATCATAATGTTGTATTAGCGAATTCAACTTGCTGAATTGACTAATTCATCTTACTGAATTAACATATTCAGCTTGCTGAATAACACATTCAACTTACTGAATTCACATATTCAGCTTATTGAATTCATATATTCAGATTGCTGAATAACACATTCAGCTTGCTGAATTAACATATTCGATTTACTGACTTTTCAAACCGACAGCTTCTTATTTTAATTCTTAATACTTTTCTATTTGGTCAAACAAGTAATTATAACAGGGCATTTATATTCATATACCAAATTTTAACGTCATATACTTGCATACTTGGCATATTTTTATAAACGCTAACTATCCCATTTTTAAACATCAACAGATGGGATCTACTAAAAGACATACTCCCCTACACACCTAAGATGGGGATACATCATATGTACATACTTCCTCACACCTACTGAGGTTTACATCAAACATAAAACCCTAATAAACAAAAGGGGTTCTACTGCATCTATATACAATAGAAAGCTATTAAACTATCACTACGCATCTAGAGAGGGTGCGCTTGAATGCTCCTGCTCTGGTGGAAAGAGTCCATCCATGAGTCGACGTCTAACAACTCGACTCGACTCGCCTATCTCAAAGGATCTCCTCACTCCTACTTAGGGACCAGTATATGCTGCATCTAAAGCCCGTCCCAAGGACTCCATCCTAACCCGTCCAGCCTCCGTCTCAACCTCTAACTGATCCACTCTTCTCGCTGCTCGGACCCAGGCATCCTCAACTCGGACCCTGTCAACGATCTCTAAGTCAAACCTCAGGTGTAACGCCTGATGCTCAATATTCAATATCGCAAACTTATTATGCTCTTGTTCTAATATCTCTCTCAGCTCAGCATTCTTGGCAACCATATGAGTGGCCAAGGTCGTCTGCTCCTGCAACTGTATCTTCATCTCAGCAAGCTCGTTCTGAGCTTGATATGCCAGCTCCTTGTATTGAGTTTCAGTAAACTTATGAGTGGCATTCTCCTGCTCTAACTCTGTCACTCTATTCTCTAGCGCTATATTATTTTCAAACAAAACCTCCATCACATCCTCATCACGCTCATCACTAACAACATGATCCTCTACCGGATCTAACGGCTCTTACTCGACTGTATGGCTACCTTGTCCTTCCTCAGGCATCCTATAACCAAACAAACAAAACATCAGTATCACAATAAAATATATTCATTGATAAGATGAAATAATATTTTATTATGTACAACCAAAACTCGATGAATTTCCTTCATTTATCTCCTAACATACTCTATAAGAGTTTTCTTCTAAGGTTATAACCTAGGTTTTGCATCCTAAAGTTTATAACCTACAGCTCTGATACCAACCTGTGACGCCCCCAAATTCGAGTTCTCAAACCTCGGGTTTGGTGCTCACTATCCATCATCAACATAAGCATTCTATAAACTATTGCGGAATAATAAACATACATTGTTCATTATAATAAAGTCTTCCAACAATATCCCAAGGTCTATTAACCTTAACTTATACATACCTTAATTAAGTTACCCTTAGTAACACAAAAGGTTTACATTACCAATGTACATAATATGATATAATACATAAACATTCTTATTATCTATTCTTGCACTTTTCCTTTGCCTTTGTCCTTCTTGGACGTCTCTGGCATAACTGAAATAAATGTCATGATATAGCTAGGGTAAGCAATTAATTTGCTTAGCAAGTTTAAGTAAAAGAAGATATATCATGATTAGCAAGAAATTTATCGTTCAATGTTCAACAATAGAAATTAATTGCGAAAGAACATGAATTAAGTCTTGGCAACTGAATATTCGAATAATTGAATAACAGATACTGGGTGGTCATAATGACCATGAATATATGCTAAGGTTGTCAGTATTTAAACTGGTCCTTTTAATATGTTTTGGTAATCAAGGGGATCAGTATTTCATACCCGGTGTATTATGCATAAACACTTAATGTACGAGTAATAATTGTTTTTCAATAATGCTTTAATAAAATTGTTCTTTTTTCTCAGTCTTGAGTCCTTACCAAATCAATTGGTGAAGAACAAATTTTAACAACATATTTGATTAAACAAATTTAAACATACTTGATCTAGCTGTTACAATGAGCATAGATCCATATCTTAAACAGTTCATGAATAAAAGAACTTTAACCAATTCACAGTTCAATAATAATAGAACATGAATTTAATCGCACTAAGTGTGAGCATCAATAATCAATATGGATGTGAATAATAAACAATAATTATTCACTAATATGCTTTGAAAAGAATAACTCAAGTTTGAGTTAGAGAACTTTCCTTGACTGCGATCTACTGCTACACAATTTAATTTAATCTCTTTATTGTAAAGACTTATCATTGTTAAGATTGATCTTACAATTAGCATATCATACTTATATCAGAATACAATTACTCTATCAGCAATTTACTTAACCACATAATCAATTACCTGAAACATCTTTATTATTATCATTCTTTGATATTATATTAATTACTTTATCATATTCTTTATGATTTAACACTTAATCTATTCCTTTTATTAGCTCTTCCTTATAATCTAGTAAGCTGAATACTAACATCATAGTCTAGATTATTCAAGCATGCAATCCAGCCACCTGGATTGGCTAATCCAGCAAATTGGATTCAACAAACTTCTAATCCAGCAAGTCTGGATTCCAAATCCTGCAATCCAGCAAGCATGGATTCTAAATCTTTCAATCCAGCAAATTGGATTCAATATTTTTCCCAATCCAGCAAGCTGGATTCCATATCTCCTTTACGAAAATACCAAATCAACTTATTATTTTTCTATCCTTTAGCCATACTTATATACATGTATTTTATACAAAAAAGTATTTTTCCGTAATTTTTCAATTTCTTTTACTATTTTTCAAAAATCATTTTTAGTGTGTGGCTTAAGAAATTAGCCTCATCATGCTCAACTCCAAAAATTTCCATCTCTTGGCATAATCTCATACATATTAACGTGACCCTCCAGTTTAAATTCCGTGGCCATCGGAGTTATAGAACTCCGGTTATAGCGATTTTCGTCCGAAAAACTAAAATATTGAAATGGTCATAACTTGGTCATTTTAAGTCGGAATGTGTTCATTTTTGGACAGGAGCTACTTTTTGTCATATATTTTCATATCCCAAAAGTCCGGAATTTATTCCATAAATTAAGTGGCCAAAACGGCCCTTGTAAAATTTTGGGCAGATTGTTTTCGGACTTTTCCTCTTTTACCTACTTTGCTAAAATTAGTCCATACGGAAATCTACAACTCCTTTTTAGGTGATTCCACTTGGGTTTGAAAGATAGCTCATCATACTAACATCCCAAATTTTTCCAGAATTTTTAAATGCTAGAAAAATGATGAAAATGTCCCTAGTATCGACTGTCCAAAAACAGTTTATTTTTCTTTCAAAAGACAAAACTATTTTTGCTAAAACAGTTGCTACCACTTGTGTATTCAACATTTTTGAATGCTACCACTTGGGTTTAGTAGTTAACTTACATATCTAGCACCCCTCTTTGACGGATCACAAAAAGAAGGTGTAGATCAAAAATGGTAGTCGATCAAAGGAAGTGAAAAAACTAGAGTGTTCTTACAAAACAAAACTAGTTTCTTTTCTATCCTTTTGATTCACTTTCTAACACTCAAATATGTTAAATCAATACATGAAACCATATAAAACATGTAGATAAAGGGTTTTAGACCTCTAGATCATAAACCTTAGATAACCAAAATCAAACAAAATAAAAAGGATATTCACAAGTTTAAGATTTATACCTAGATCTTTGAGCCCTTCTTCTTAATCTTCCAAAGTAACTAACAAACTTAGGATGCATCAATGGTGTATCTCTTCCTCTATCTCTCCTCCTTTCCACCAAATTTCCCTCTCTCTCTCTCTCTCTCTCTTATGTTTTGCTGGGTTGACTAAAGAGGAAGTAAGATGAGATAAAATAAAAGATGAAAGAGAAGATGGTTTAATGTGTTGGACAAAAATATGTAGTAACATTAGTATATCTATATCTAATCCACTAACATATCTCCTCTCTCTCTCTTAATTATTAAAAGATTACTTACTAATATGTTGGCTCCATAAACAAAATGACACCTAGCCCATTAAGTAAATATCTTTTGGAAGATGTGGAGCATGTAATAATTAGATACATCTCCCTTATTCCTCTCCTTGCTTGGCCGGCCAAGTGGCCTCCTTATCTCCAAGTCTTGCTTTTATTTTTATTGAAATATCTAGCATACAAAATGTCTAAAGTACCCTCATCAATTGGGCTACAAGTTGGGCCATTATAAAAGATGTTTTGGGCTTTCCACAAATAACCTATTGGACTTTTAAATCGCTAGTTTGAGTTACTAATTAACATGGACTTGGGCCTCCACAATTAAATAATTGTGCTACTAGTATACTTGCCCATCAAATTTAATAGTGGGCTAGCTTAACAATCAAATTATCTACAAGTCCAATGCTTAAATAATTATTGGGCTTGTTTAAATTACTCGCCATCCTTAGTAATATTAACCCTATTATCATATGAACTATTACTCATTATTATTGATGTTTACACGTTCACATCAATCAATAATGTTAATTAACTTACATAACCCAATTAGACTTGTCTTATTCAAGTTTATTGAGTACTTACTTAGGGTTTAACATCTTAAATTTATTTCCTAGATTATTAAAATACTTAGGTTAGTTCACTAACTTATATAACTTATTGGTGAGACTTTCTTTAATATTATATCATATTATCCACATAATCACTTAATCATTCCCAATCTATTACAGATTATTTAATATATTTATTTACAATGTATCACAGAAATTCTTGGTTATTACAGCCTCCGCCTTAAGTGGTTTTGGCTCTCCCAAAAACTCTGGTGGTTCTAGCTCTTTGAACTGCTTAGCAGTGGCCAATCGAGAGTTGCCAGTGATTCCTCCTGCATTTTGATCAGGAGTTGCTCTCGCCTGATGTTGCATGAATTGCATAAAGCCTCTGAACATCCCATCGTTCATCATTTGTTCAGTGTTGTTGTTTTCCTGACGATTATTGCCTTCCTGATGTACATTATCCTGGGTATTGATCG
Source organism: Panax notoginseng (assembly GCA_016801055.1). Lineage (NCBI taxonomy): Eukaryota > Viridiplantae > Streptophyta > Magnoliopsida > Apiales > Araliaceae > Panax > Panax notoginseng. Next base: position 124,276,027 of record CM029015.1, read on the forward strand.
TTGTTGATTCAATGGTCTCATATGCTCTATTACTATTCTCAACATTCTCGGATGTCATTTTCAAATACTGCCACAAAACAAGGGTTAATTGATATGCAACATATTATCCCTATATTCTGACCGACTAATTAAATAACAAATCAACTTAGGTAGGTCATACTAGCGAAGGAATTACTCGCCACTCCCCTCCTAGTTCTAGTCTCACATCTCAGCCAGGGATCATATCCCTAAGCTTTGATACCAACTTTGACGCCCCCAAAATAGGTTTACAACACCCATTCTGAGTCGTCAAATACATGGTACTGAATAAAAATATAAACTTAATTATACACATTAGCTGTGAGTTTTAATACAAATATTGTCTTCTAGACAGTATTCAAACTCAAAATAAGTCCTCATTACATTTATTGTCACACTATTTCACAGAATAGTGAGGACTACTAATGTTACCATCTTGACCGTCACTCCGTTTCCCGACTAGTTCCTGTTATATTCTCATTTCCTGAAGAGAACAATGAAAGTAAAGGGTGAGCTCAACTAGCCTAGTAAAAAATATTATGACTAAGATAATGTAGAATAAATTATCGTTAGCCTTTAACAGTGTTAAACTGATAAAATATAATAAACATCAAGTTTAATTGCAACGGAAAAAGCAATCCATTAGAAGAGTCAAGTAGAGCATGATATCTACTATCTTCTATAATTTAAATAGTTTATCAAAAATTTTATCGCTGAGACTCAACTTAATAAATAATTCACATCATCGAATCATCCTTGCACTACGACCAAGGATATTCATTAGTATCACGACCATAAATTATCCATGCACTACGGGCCAAGGATATTCGTGTTTTCATCAATGGTCAAGATCATGTCAACAACTGTCCATCAATGCACTACAGACCAATGAGGACTTTTACCACATCATTTGTAACATTACGGTCATGATTATATCGAATAATCCCTCGTCATAATCATACCAAGTCCACCTATGCACTACGGACCACATATGACTTTCATAATAATATAAGCATGAGAATGATGACAATGATATAAGAATTCAATTAAATGAAAGCAAATGATAAATTTTAAAGATTTATAATTTAATTTATCCAGAATTCAATAATATCCAAATTGTCAACATGATACTGCTTTGTGGATTAAAATTCAAGAATAATATTGTAACAAAAATGATTTGGACTGAAAAGAAATCAATTTTTATCATGAATAGTACCCCGAATGAACAGTAACTTAGTGAATAGTGCCTCGTGAATAGTACTTCAAGAATAGTATCTCGTGAATAGTACTCTGGTATAAAAAGGTTAAAACTTATCAAGAATGTTCAGAATAATATTTCTATGAAAAGATATTAGATGAAGCGCAAATATCAAAGATATTCTATTAATTTCATAGAGTATAGAAGCCAAAACATAACAAAATGAGTATAAAATTCGACATCTGAAATGAAATAATATTACTTACATACTACAGGATATGGAATAAAATATTATTTTATACGAATACTGAATAAAAATAATATCCCTTACCTTGAAAAGAAGAATATTCCAACTGGTATAGCAGGGATATTCTTGAAGAAAACCTGAACTGTTTTCTACGCTCAAATCTTTCTAAAACTCGAAAGAAATACGCTCAATATTATAGAAGAAGAATTCTCTGATTCTGGTGTGATTTTCAATTCTAACGAAGCATCCTATTTATAGGAGAATAGAAATGATACTATTTGGAAAATCACGGATGCAACAGTTTTAGAAAATTCACGGACGTCTTATGCAATATTCGGGCGCCTGAATTTCAAAGCCATCATCAAGTAAACAAAAAAATATATATATATATATATATATATATATATATATATATATATATATATAACACATGTTGTTTTGAAAAAAACAAACAAACAAAAACCTCCCACCCGTGACAAATCTTCAAGATTCCCCCCCCCTTTTTCTTTCTTCCAATGTGGGCCCCACATGTTCCCTCCACCAACATATCAGCATCGCAAGTGGATCCCATATAATATATATACTGAATAATCATCTACCAAATATTTTGAAAAATGGATAAATGGGAGTCCAGAAAATAAACAAAATTTACATCAAATACTTCATAAAAAATCCCTTCAATATTTTTAACAATATTTATTCATCATTATTATTATTCACAATATTTAACAACCAGATCATTCACAGGAAAGATGTGGCTTTCCAATAAAGATTTCTCCCTATTGGCGCGCAATTAGGTGACCAAACCTCTCCTTGACATAACTTTTTAGACATCGTCAATACTGTAAATAATAATGTGAATAACTGTATCGTCTCAATTAATAATTTAATAATATATAAAATATTGACAATAATTGAATCAAACAACGTGAGATACTATGCAGCAATTACTGTAGCAATAATTGAACAAAACTGAGTGACTTCTTACGTAAGCATCAATAATCAATACCGTATACTACTATGTAACCACGCGTATTACTATACTTTTAACACCAGGTATTTCAACAGTTAACGGTAAAACTTTCGCCGTTATTTTTATAAAAAGATAATTTTGTCGTTTTCTCACTCCGATAATAATTCTGCTGTGGGGTCCACAATGATCGTGACGTCGTACGAATATTCCCTGTTAAAACAAATATTCTCCGACCAATCGAATATTTTATGACAACTTGCATACTTTTCAAAATTTGTAAATATTACCCATGTTATAACATTATATTAAATCCACACCATAATATTCAAAAATGATATTTACAGAAAAATTTATCTTTATTCATAAAAGTTGGGGTCTTACATATACATCACACATTCTGAGTGGCCAAATATATGGTACAAAATTTAAATACAAACTTAATACGACAAACGTAAACTGTAAGTTTTAACACAAATATTGTCTCGTAGATAATATCCAAACTCAAATGAAGTCCTCATTATAATTATTATCACACTATTTCACAAAAGCAACCATCTTGGACCGTCACTCCATTCCCGAACTAGTCCCAGCTATATTCTCATTTCCAGAAGAGAACAATGAAAAAAAGGTGAGCTCAACTAGCCCAGTAAGAAATATTATGACTAAGATAATGCAGAATAAATTATCGTTAGCTTTCAACAGTGTTAAATTGATAGAATACAATAGACAACCAAGTTTAATTATAGCTGAACAAGCAATCCATTAGAAGAGTCAAGTAGAGTATGATATCTACTATCTTCTATGATTTAAAAATTTATCATCAATTTTATCGCTTAGACTCAGCTTAATAAATAATACACATCACTGAATTATCCATGCACTATAGGCTAAGGATATTCATTATTATCACATCCAGGAATCATCCATGCATGCACTATGGGCCAAGGATATTTATTATTATCACCAATGGTCATGATCATGTCAAATAGCAATTCATCTTTGCACCTTTGGCTGAAGAGAATGCATGGTAATGATCATACCAACAACTGTCCATCAATGCACTACAGGCTAATGGGGACTTTTATCACATCATTTGTAATATTCCATGTCATTATTATACCGATACATAATTCCTGGTCATAATCATACCAATCAATAGCCCATCTATGCACTATGGGCCAAAGGTGACTTTCATCACAATATAAGCATGAAGATAATGACAATGATATAACCATTAATCAAACGAAATCAAGGATAAATAGTAAAGACTTTAAATTTATCCAGAGTTTAAAAATATCCAAATTATCAACATGATAACTGTAAGACCCCAACTTTTATAAATAAAGATGAATTTTCTATAACTATCACTTTTGAATATTATGGAGTTAATTTGATATAATGTTATAGTTGTGGGTAATATTTATAAATTTTGCAAAGTATGCAAGTTGTTATATAATATTCGATTGGTCGGGGAATATTCGTTTTAACAGGAAATATTCGTACAACGACACAATCATTGGTGGACCCCATAACGAAATTATGGTCGGATTGAGAAAACGACAAAAATATTTTATTAAAAATAACGGCGAAAGTTTTACCATTGATACTGTTGAACTACTCGGTAGTAAAAGTACAGTAACACGTGTGGTTGCATAGTAGCACACGGTATTGATTATTAATGCTTATGTGAGAAGTCACTCAGTTTGATGCAATTATTGTCAGTTAATAATATGAATTATTTAGCGATAATGAAGTTTTGTTTTATTCGTATTATTAACGTAATAAAACAGAAACATCTTTTTATATAAAACATAATACTTTATTAAAGTTATTCTATAAATAGAATATATTATATTTTATTTAAAAGATTTTTCTTTAAATATAGACCGTCAGATTAAAGTAATCAATCTGGACCGTTCATGGATTAGTTACTATGCATTCTATTTTTCTATAAATAACAGCTCATTCCTTCATTATTTCTTACGAATTCACTGAACTCTAGAGAGAGAAACTATATACAGAAACTATAGAGAGAGAGAAAAAAAGTATTCTGCTACTTAACTACTTCCTTATTTCAGTTCTTCTTTAAAACGGTAAGGGGTGTTATTCTTTCTTATTCATGAAGATAACTTTTGTTATTCCATTTCTTATTATTCTGTTGGAATAACCTGTATACGCGGTCTACCCAATACTTGGTGACATTCTTCTATTATTCTGTTGGAACATTCTGTCTGTGTGTTTTACACCGGACCTGGTTCTGTTTTTATTATTATTCTGTTAGAACATCCTGTCTGTGTGTTTTACACCGAACCTGGTTCCGTCTTATTATTATTCTGTTGGAACATCCTGTCAGTGCGTTTATGCCGGACCAGGTTCCATTATTTATTATTCTGTTGGAATATCCTGTCTGTGCGTTTACGCCGGACCTGGTTCCATTATTTATTATTCTGTTAGAATAACCTGTCCGTGCAGTCTACCGCATGCCGGGTGATTTCTTTTGTTATTCTATTCTTTATTATACTCAGTTGGTTAAGTTTTAACTTCTATACTCCATGAAATTAGTGGAATATCCTTGATAATTGCGTTTCATCCAGTATCTTTTCATGAAAATCTTATTCTAAGCATTCTTGAATTTTACTCCACAAAGCAGTATCATGTTAACAATTTGGACGTTGTTAATTCTTGGATAAATTAATTATTAAACTTGTTTTATTGAATTCTTATATCATTGTCATCATCCTCATGTTTATAAAATGTTGAAAGTCATCTGTGGCCTGTAGTGCATAGATGGACTTGGTATGATTATGACCAGGGATTATTCGGTATAATCATGACCGTAATGTTACAAATGATGTGGTAAAAGTCCTCATTGGCCCGTAGTGCATTGATGGACAGTTGTTGGCATAATCATGACCATTAATGAATACACAAATATTCTTGGCCCGTAGTGCATGGATAATTGTGGTCATGATACTAAAGAATATCATTGGCCGTAGTGCAGGGGTGATTCGATGATGTGGATTATTTTGTTGAGCTGAGTCCCAGCGATAACAGTGTTGAAAAACCTTTTAAATCATAGAAGATGGTAGATTTTATTTTCTACTTAACTCTTTTAATGGATTGCTTGTTCCGCTGCAGTTAAACTTGATGTTTGTTATATTTTATCAATTTAACACTGTTGAAGGCTAATGATAATTTATTCTGCATTATCTTAGTAATATTTCTTACTGGGCTAGTTGAGCTCACCATTTCTTTCACCGTTCTCTTCAGGAAATGAGAATATAGCTGGGATGAGTCGAGGAACGGAGTGATGGACCAGATGATAGTATTAGTATTCCTCACTATTCTGTTAAATAGTGTGACAATAATTATAAGGAGGACTCCTTTTGAGTTTGTATAGTCTTTAGTAGATAATAATTGTATTCAAACTCACAGTTATATTTTGTCGTATTGTACACGACAGTTGTATTAGTAAGTTGTATTTGTATTCTGTACCATGTATCTGACGACCCAAGATGGGTGATGTATACCTAATTTTGGGGGCGTCACAATAACTGCTTTGTGGAGTAAAATTCAAGAATAATATTGTATCAAAAATAATTTAGACAAAAAAGAAATCAATTTCTATCATGAATATTACCCCCAGGTGAATAGTATCTCGTGAATAATACTTCTTGAATAGTACTTTATAAATAGTGTCGTATGTATGAATAGTACCGTACGTATGAATAATGTCATACGTTTGAATAGTATCCATGAATAGTACTCCGGCATGAAAAGCATAAAGTTTAACAAGAATGTTCTGAAAAATATCCTTGTGAAACGATACTAGATGAAACGCAAATTTCAAAGATATTCTAATCATTTCAAGGAGTATAGAAGCAATACTTAACAACATGAGTGTAGAATTAAGAATCTGAAACGAAATAATATTACTTCTGAATGGTAGGACCAAGATATTCTTGAAGAAAACTTATACTATTTTTTACGCTCAAAGCTTTCTCAAACTCTAAAGAATTACGCTCAGTATTATATAAGAAAAATTCTCTGATTCTGGTATGTTTTTCATTCTAAACTGAGCATCCTATTTATAGGAGAATGACATGATACTATTTGGACGCATAGTAAGGGAAAAAATCATGGGCGACTTCACAGGTTTGGCTGAATTTTTTTTTAATTTTACTATACAGGACTATGATGCACTATGCAGTACTATGCAACATTGTGCTAACAATAAAATATGATATATTCTATTTTACATAAGAAAACAAAACTATATATATATATATATATATATATATATATATATATATATATATATATATATATAATCATAACATCCCCCCGTGACCCTTTTTTCATCCTACCTGTGACCCCCCACCTTTTATTATATATATATATATATATATATATATATATATATATATATATATATATATATATTGAATAATTTTTTACCAATTATTTTGAAAAATGAGTAAGTAGGGGTCCATATAATAAGCAAAATTTTCAACAAATACTTCATAAAATACCCCTCTATTTATCTCAATTCACTTGGCTTCACTAAACAGATTTTTAGTAACATTCATCATTAATATTATAACTCTCAATATTAACAACCAGATCATTCCTAGGAAAGAGGGGGATTTGCGATAAAAATTTCTCCTTATTGGCGCGCAATTAGGTGACCAAACCCCTTTCCTCGACAGAACTTTTTAGACATTGTCAATAATGTAAATAATAATATGAATAACTTTGTTGTCTCAATTATTGATTTAATAATATAAAATATTGTGACAATAATTGAATTAATAACGTGAGATATTATACAGTAATTATTGTGGCAATAATTGAATAAACTGAGTGACTTCTCACGTAAGCATCAATAATCAAAGATATTATATAATACCGTGTGTTACTATGCAACCACGCGTATTACTGTACTTTTATCACCAGCTATCTCAACAGTTAACAGTAAAACTTTTACCGTTAATTTTATAAAAAGTTGTTTCTGTCATTTTCTAACTCCGACAGTAATTCCGTTGTGGGGTTCACTAATGATTGTGTCGTCGTACTAATATTCCCTAATAAAATGAATATTACCCATCCAAACGAATATTTTACGACAATTTGTTTACTTTGCAAAATTTATAAATATTACCCACAACTATAACAGTATATCAAATCCACACCATATTATTCAAAATGATATTTAGAGAAATTAAATCTTTATTCATAAAAGTTGGGGTCTTACAGTATGCATGGATTACAGGAAGCTCAATAAGGCAACCCGGAAGGATCACCTTCTTTTACCTTCTATCGATCAAATGTTGGACCATTTGGCTAGACATGAGTACTATTACCCGTTGGACGGGTATTCGGAGTATAATCAGATCGTCATTGCTCCTGAAGATCAAGAAAAGACTACATTGACATGTCCATATGGCTCATTTGCTTTGAGGAGGATATCATTTGAACTATGTAATACACCAGCGACCATTTAAAGATTTATGGTGGCTATATTTTCAGACATGGTGGAGCGTAATGTTGTAGTTTTTATGGACGACTTTTCATTATATGGGAATACCTTTGACAGTTATCTTGAGAATCTAGTTATGGTATTGAAACGCTACGTAGAACCCAATCTTGTGTTGAACTGGGAAAAATGTTATTTCTGTTATAGTTTATGCCCTAGAGGCCAAATATTTGATATAATTGCTTAACATTTTGATATTATATTTGATTGAATAAATGAATGATTTTATTATAGTTTTATTTACTGCGTTATATAAATGTTAACATAATAAAATTCCTTAGAATAGTTAAAGACACTCAAAATTTTGCATTCTTTTTACTAACCTTGCAGGAGGGCAAAGTCATCTTCTAGAGGGGAGTCAATGCAGAACCGTCCTGGAGACAACCCCGGGGTACTCAGTTTGCCATCTTGGAGACAACCCCGAGATATTCAGTCCAGTCCCGGAGATAATCCCAGGAGTTTTAGTTCTAACCTCGGTGATAACCCCGAGGAAGGCAGTTCCAGTCCCGAAGATAACCCCGGGATACTCAGTCTTTACCATATCAGAGACAATCCTGAGATATTCAGTTCCAGTTTCGGAGACAACCCCAGAATCCTCAGTTCCATCTCGGAGACAACCCCGAGATCTTCAGTTCCAATCCCAAAGATAACCTTGGGAGATACAGTTCAAACCTCGGAGACTACCTCGAGGCATCCAGTTGCAGTTCCGGAGATAACCCCGGAAATGCTTGTTTCAAACCCCTGCGATCAGCTTCAACACTCGGTGATAGCCCCGAGGCACTTAGTTCTGAATCCAGAGATAACTCCGGGAGGACAGGCACACCTCAGAGACAACTCTGAGGACATTCAACACTAGCAGCAGCCCAATCTCAGAGATAACCCTGAGCAACGACTGCTAAATAAGCCCAAACCAGATATAACCCCGGTGAGGGGAAAAATCATCATTTTGCCACCTCGATCCCACATGGCGCCGTCTCGACAACATTTTAACATACATTACACACTGGAATGTCCTACAAGAACCAAATAGCTCCAATCACGAGTCACTACTACACAGGACAACACACCGGATATAATTTGAAGACTTGAAGACTCAGGGCATGGTCCCATCTTCCTGACTTCGTATAACCTCTACTCCCATTTCATTGTGTAGCTCTCAATAATAGCATGCCAAAAAAGGTCTTATACACCTCGATCGGATGCCCGAATTGAAGTTCTGAAAGTTCGAGTAGACATCACGTTTCACATGTGCACGTACTTTGAGACGGCGGGGTCCGCAAAGAAAACGGTGAGGAAGCCCTATCCAATTTACTCTGTACACACTATAAATTGAGTGCTTTCTCATTTCAAACACTTGTGAGCTTATATTTGGCTACTTTTTACATGTGGGAACCGAGTGTTCATCCATTTAAAGATATTGAAGTCTTCTTTGGCAGTCCACTGTAAGCCTTCTTGCTTTATTTAAAGCCTTTTCTTCATTTCTTGCACACACTATTATTCATGTTAAGGGTCGCGTATGTGTGTATGCCCGGACCGTCGGTCCGTGGTTTATTACTATATATATATATATATATATATATATATATATATATATATATATATATCCTGTCATCAAACTCTGTTTGATTGAGCCTGTATTTACATCCGGAGCGTTTACTGCTTTTATATATATATATATATATATATATATATATATATATAGGTCTAGGTTTGGTTCGTTAATTCAAGTTCGAGGATATATATATATATATATATATATATATATTTACATTTCTGTCAGGCCTGGAGTTTACTTCGAGGTAGTTGATCGTTCATATATATATTTTTATAGCTTTTATATGTATAACTGTTTACAACTTTCATACGAATTACTACATCATGTAAGCCTAGGAATCATGTGATCACAGATTCAGTCTACTGAATCTAGATTCAGTTACCGTGATGGACATTTTCAGCTCTACATGGCTCGTAAATTATTCACGGTGTTTGAATATCTTTAAACGACTCTCATACCCACAAGGAATTCGACATTGCTTTTTTATCTTGTTTTCTCGAAGAAGCTTCGCATCTCGAAAATAAAAGTAACTAAGCCGAACACATAATAAAAATGAAAGTATGAAAGGCCTCAATTACTATTGAGCACAAGGGTTTGAAAAACCTCTTTTACAAAACATCATTGGTACATCTTGTTAAAATTGAACTTTTATACAAAATTCAAACCCTTTGTATATAGGTGCAAACGAGGCATAGCACTACTTCCAGATAATTGCACATTGATCTACACACACACACACAATATTCAGATAATAGTTAAATTGAAAAGTGGCAGTCACCGTGGTAACACGGATGTCGGGGGGTGCCTAACACCTTCCCTCCGCATAATCAAGCTCCCGGATCCTAATGAATCTCAGTTTCACTGACCAGTCAAATAGTGTTACATCACTAGGTCAATGTGCAAACCTTTTCTCGAGTTGAGTTGGTGCAACCATTTAAAAATACCAACTGGCGACTCTTACAGTCCAATCGTTGACATATACATGTCGGACCTTTTCACAACTTGTTTTCTCAAATAAATCTCACCTAATATGAGAACACCAAAAGACAAGAACAGAAAAGGGACAAATAAAAATTCCGACGTCAAGAGGTGGCGACTCTACTAGGGACATCTAGTAAGAGGGCTTAAGCCGCTATTACAAACTTTTTAAAACTATTATCTGCTTGCGTATGAATGTTGCATTTACATTTAAATGAATGTGTATGAATGCATTTACATATTGCAGTTAGTGTTTCGCACCATATCTACTTTTGATATTAGTGCTTTGCACATGTCATCATTTTTATACGGTGAGACACGTTGTATGTGAATGTATGTTGTGTGGTTCCTCCACCAGGAGGCTATCATTTCATTATTTGATTACTGGACTCGTAGGAAGACTAATTCCAACGAGACTCAGGAAAGGCACCACCCAAATTCGTTCTAGTTGAAAGACCGAATTAACTTCTCGTCGAATAAATTACGATGATTTGGGAACCTTAATGCCAAAAATCCACGAGAGTAGCCTAAGATAGGTCAGCCTCTGATAAACCAAACGCGGAGGAAAGTCTCTTCATACTTTCACATTTTAATTACTTGTAAATTCAATTACTTATAATTTCATTTCTATGGGAAAATGTGTACATGCATATCAAAACCCGACATACTATCTTGTCAAACTGACATCCGTTTCGCAGGACAATACTCCTAAAATGGACACATCATGTAATATTTCTACATTCACTAAGACTAAACTACATAAGTCTTTTTGTAGGGATATAATTGGTCCAGTAACCCGTTCAAAATCCAAAAAGGCAACGAGCCTGCAGCCAAGCATGGCTTTATCTGGGCAAACTAGTCATACTCGTGTCTCTCACGAGGAGTTCGAAGGACTAAGCAACCAAATTACAGAGTTGGTTGTTCTGCTTAAAGAACTACACAAGTCCACTCAGGGTTCAAGAATGTTCGTACATACAAAATCCTCTGTACATAGAGGAAATCATGGTCCGGATAAAGAAATTCCCGCACCTGAGTTGGACACAACCAACAAAATTTTGGACAACACCCATCTCAAAGAAGATTCAGACACTGGTGAGACCACTCGCTCTATCAAAGGAATTGGAACACATAGGAGTGTTTCATACGCAGACCTTTGTATATTCCCTGGGGTACATTATCTAGAGAAATTCAAAACTCCTGACTTTATAAAGTATAATGGGTTGGGAGATCCTAACACACATTTGAAAGTCTTCATTGGGGAACTCAAATCTTATACCGAGGATGAAAAGCTTAGAATGCAGCTATTTCAGAAAAGTCTGACTGGTGAAGCTAGACCATGGTGTACCATATTGGACAATTCAAAAATTCATAGTTGGGAGGAGCTAGCTCGTGCGTTCCTCAGTCAATACAGTTTCCAAACTCAAATGGCTCCTGACTGATAACAAATTACCAAGGTCAAGAAATAAGCTAGTGAGTCTTTCAGAGAGTATGCTCAAAGGTGGAGGCGCCTGGCTGCTCAACTTGTCCCCTCTATGACTGAGTCTGAGATGGTGATAACCTTCACAGACATTCAAGAGGCTCCCTTCTACGAGAGAGTTCTATCTAGCATTGGCAAACCATTCTCTTAAATGATCAAACATAGAGAAATGGCTGAGATGGGATTAAAGTTTGGAAAGATTTAAGACCTTACCGCTCTCAAAGCTGTAGCTGAGCACATCCAGTCTGGAAGTTATAGAAACAACCCCCGGAGGGTTCATAAGAAGAAAGAGGAAGATGTTACCTTGTTACTACAATGGCAAAAAGATAGTCAAAATATTCCTATTCAGAGGAGAAACTACTCCCCTTTTCTAGCTCAGTCTTCAAACCCTCCATTGCCAAAAGCTGGAGAAGTCAGACGCACTTGAGTGTTCACACCCTCAGGGGACTAGCTCGAGAACATTCTTAATCTTCTGACAACTCATAAGAAAATTACCCATCTTCTTCCACCAGCCAACCTAAGTGGGAAGGGTTTCAATGCTAATAAGAAGTGTGCTTATCATGTTGGAGCTCCAGGCCATAATACTCAGGATTGCTGGGCCTTGAAGCACAAGATCCTAGATTGAATTGACAATAGTGAGATCGTCGTGACTAAACCCGACCAACCCCATATGCAAGACAACCCTATTTCTTAACACAAAGAAGAGGAGGTTAACATGATTAATTGGAATAGTGGACAGACGTCCCATTCCATTGTTGGATCTTCCCAAACTAGAAAGGATAGTGCTGACAAGTTGGATTATGCACAGTTCCAATTCATGATGGAACAGAAAATGAAGGCTCTGTGTGAGCAAGTCAACTAAATGGCAGAATTGGTGGTTCATCAGCACCAAGTCACACGTCAATTATTCAGCCAAGAGCATGCTAGCCTCCTTCCTCTTGTTATAAATACTCCACCACGTACTCCAAAAAATGAAACACTGGAGGATAAATTTGCTAAAAGAGTAAATGCCAAAGTCCGTCAGGACTTAGCCAACAAAAGGAAATTTACATACCTAGGCCAACCGAAGGAAGAGATATTTCAGATGTTGATCAATGAAGGATGAATCACAGCTCTGCTTCCTCTAATCAGTCCGTGTTCAAGACGATTTGATTTTAATAGAGTGTGCCAGTATCACTCCCATTCTCGCGGTCATAACACTGAATAATGTTGGGCACTCCGCTACCTTATTCAGAATGTAATTGACAGCGGTGTCCTATAGATGACAGACAACGACGCTGTATTATTGGAGAGTGTGGACGTATTTCCTACAAAGTGGAAGGAAGTCATGGTGGTTATATCTTCTCATACAGATTCAGCTACCCCCTCCCATACAATTCATCCTATTCAGCTCAAGGGTATTGAAATTCCTTTGAAAGTGGTTGTGCCAGAGCAAATCATCTTACCATTCAGACCACAATATTTTGTTGTCAGCCTACAAAAATTCCATGAAATTATGGAGAGGTTGAAGGATCCACATCCCACACAACTGTTGCAGTGTCAAAAAAGAATGTACTGTATCTTCCCCAACGGGTGATAAACCCGTCATCAAATCAAAGGGGAAAGTTCCTATAGAGAAGATGTTGATTGATTTCGCAATCAATGAATACGTGCAAGTATACACGGTCAACAAGTAATAAAGTGAAAGTAGAGTATCGTTCCCACGAGGAATTATTTAATAAAAATCACCAAGTACTAATTCTTAACCAAGTCAATTTTATTTAAACAACCAATAATTGTGATTTCTAGATTTAAGAAAACTAAATTGAACAAAACAAAAAGATTATTCTAAAAGAAAGCAAATAAACAACTAAGAATTGATGGAATTCAGATAAATAAGAATTAAGACTCCAATATCCCCAATTATGAATTATAAATCAATTATTCAACTATCCCAATTATTATATCTACTGAATTGTTAACAGGAATTCTTAAATGCCAAAAGCCCTCTCTCGAGTGATCAATTGCCTTCTATTTAACCCAGATTAATTTTGCTATATCTCTATGCAAAACAATTAAATTAAACTCGCTACAAACCCAATTCCTCTTATGTTACATGCGGCAAATAGATATTCTCATTCTATTCACAAACCTAATTATTCACTGTGCAAATAACTAAGTCACATGTCACTAAGCCCAGTTATAACCCTAGAATTCCTTTCCCAATTCCTTCTAGAGTAACAAGGTAATTATTGATCAGATAATTAATCAATAACCTCAAAACAAGATGAACAATTCACTTCAACACAAATAATTGGAATAAATTGAATAATCAATTCAAAACCATAAAAAGTTCAATTGAAATCTTAATAAAAGAGTTAGTTCATAATTAATGAATTAAAACCAAGAATCTACAATTGAATAGACATTAAAAGATAAAAGTATGATAAGAGAAGATAATAAAATCTGTTGTCAGCAAATCTGATGCTCCCCTCTTGCTCCTGCTCTTGATCTTCAATGATCTCCAAGTTGCTTCAATTTCCAAAACTAATAAGAACTAGGGTTAATGTCTAATCTAATGGAGTATTTAATCTAGCCTAAGCTATGTAATCCCCCCCTTTATTTTATGCATCCCATCATGTATTTATAGGTTACAAGTCTAATTTTTAGGTTAGGAACAAACCCAATCCTATTTGGAGTCAAAAAGGTGTCAAATTTCGCCCAAAACGTGTCCGGGCCATCACCAAGCCCTTCCCCAGCGCCCCAGCGCTGGGCACGATGCTGGTATTCTGCCTTATAGCGCCCCGGCGCTGTAAATTACCTTAAAATTAGCGCTCCGGCGCTGCCACTTTTTCTAACATTTTCTGCTCTGACTTCCTTTGGAAAAATGGCCATAACTTCTTCGTTCGAACTCCGATTTCGATGATTCAAGATGATCCGGAAAGAGAAGTAGATCTACAACTTTCATTCTTTAAGTTTTTCGAAATAAGGTCCGTAGAAATACTCAAATTGGAACTGAAGTGACTACTGTATAAATGGCAAGCCGAAAACGCGAATCTAGCCACCCCAAACGTCGATACAAGTAACTTTTGTCCCAAATCCTACAAAATAATGTAAAACATGCATGAATGGACACAAATACTTAAAAACTATTCTAAAAGACTTGAGAATAACAATAAATTAAGCCCGAATATATCCAATTCATGTGTATAAAACTCACTCATCAGAAGATTGAACAATTCCTCTATACTATGGGACATAATGAAGCCAAGGTGGTTTTAAGCTTGAAAGAAGCTCCACAACAGGTTTACATACTAGATTTGGTATTCTCCTCAGAGGATCACCTGAAGATATTACTGAGAGTTCTAGAAGAAGCTCATTTACCAAAATCAGTGGATATCGAAAAGTTTAATCACCTGGTCAATCACATTCTTAACAATAATGTGATATCTTTCACTGTTGATGACATACCGCCCGAAGGGACTAGTTATTGCAATCCATTGTACATAGCAGTTATGTCCTCTAGATACGTGGTCGCAGGAGTATTGATAGATGGAGGGTCCTCCTTGAATATCTGCCCATATGCCACCTTGGAGAATATGAATATCAATCTCAACAGAGTCTGAAGAAGTCATACAATTATTAAAGCTTTCTACGGATCCCGACGAAATGCTGTCGGGGAGATTGAACTACCTGTGAAAATTGGTCCACATACATTCTGTGTATCCTTTCATGTGCTCAAAATAGCTACAGGATACAACCTGCTCCTGGGAAGACCGTGGATTCATATGGCTGGAGCCATCCCGTCTACCCTTCGTCAGTTTTAATTCAGAAGACCGTGGATTCATGTTGAGCAAGAATATCCTGATCAAGGTGAAATCTCACTCATCAGTTTCAATTCAGAAGTTAAGCTTATCAGCTTCCATGCCCTAGAGGTGAGCAACAATCACTACCATCCCATTGGGGCACCACCTCTGATACTTAGAGTTTCTGCCGAGGTAATATCGGTAAGCCAAGAAATGTTATCTTTGGGCTATCAACCTGGACAAGGGTTGGGCAAACACCATCAGGGCATCAAGCGCCCAATTCAAGTTCCCAGTCAAACAGGGACAGCCTGGCTAGGCTATTCTGCTAGCTCCAGCAATAGGAATCATCAAAAACACAAATAGGTTCCTTCATTTTTAGCCATGCGGCGATTGCCTGCACCTACAGGAGCTGAATATATGTAGACTTCAGTAAAGGTTCCTGCACATGTAATGACTATGTTATTCCCTAAGCCGATACCGATCAAAGGGAAAGAGGTCTTGATACCAGATCCAAAGACGGAGGAAAAAGACCAGAGGCGTAAGTAGGACATTGCCAGGCCCTTATCAAACATACGCATCATTGTCCATACGAATAGTACAAACATAATCACGCCAAACGATGATTGCCCAGATATCATAGTCATCATTCGAGATATGGAGGACGACGACAACCGCTTCATCACGGCTGTCCACCAGGACTTCACCCGTGGCAATTGGAGCAACACTCCTTGCATTTGTCGACGAGGGTAAAAAGGGCAGAAACTCCCTCTGCCTTGTATGTAACAATCTAAAATTTTAAATTGTAATTCCAAATATTTATTGAATTATATAAATATTTTAATTTATGTGTTTATTGTTGAATAAATATTTGTTTAATGTGATTTGATTTGATTATTTATTTGTTAAATAAATAATTTATGAGTTAAGAAAATTAATTATTATGAGATAATGTTCTAATTTAAATTAATAATTAATTACAGGGTTGATAGGGATTAAATGAATTACTATAATCTTTTAATTTAATTTGGTAATAAAAGTGTGATAATAAACTATTATATAAATGATTTAGTAAAATAAATTAAAGGAGTTTTAAATGGATTTACCAAACATGTCTTAAAAATATTAAGTCTTTATTTTAATTAGTTTTATCCAAATAATGCCTTGTGGCTTTTGAAAATTTAATTGACAAAAATTATTTTAAAAATTATAATTGATATACGTTTAAATTTTGTAACTGTTATTTATTAAGTACGCGTATTATAGCTATCAGTTTATTATTTTGACGCATAAGTGTTAGTTGGTTTGTACTGATACTAAGAAGAAGAAAGAAGGGAGTATACAAAGAAATTATAGAGAGAGAGAGTTCGGTGATTCCAAGCAATTCTCT
Organism: Panax notoginseng; assembly: GCA_016801055.1. NCBI lineage: Eukaryota > Viridiplantae > Streptophyta > Magnoliopsida > Apiales > Araliaceae > Panax > Panax notoginseng. The sequence continues at coordinate 124,293,181 of CM029015.1, forward strand.
GTAATTTAGCAAGGATTATCCAAACAAGTGAAGGTATATTTTCAAAACCTTAATATGTTATATATGAAAGTTTCTGTGTTCTTGAGTTTCATTGTAAAATAAAGTTGTTTTCAAAATTCTCTATAATTTCAAATTTGATAAATTGTTGTTATATAAAGTGTTAATTGTGTTTGTGTGTAGTTGTGATGTTATAACTAGCATCTAGATAAGGATTTAGTGTACCAATTACGTTCAAAAAGAAAGAAAATAGTTTTACAGTGAACATGTGTATATATGGCTTGTGAAAGTACCAAATTTGGTAGTTAATTTGTAAACTAATCTATAAATTGAGCCTTAAATGTATTAACTCATCAGTAAGTAATGAAAAGAACGTAGTTTGAATAAGTTAATTTGGTGTACAATGGTGATCACAGTGTTAATTTTGTCAAGGATGTCAAAAATAGAGTTTTGGCAAAAATATGAAATTCAAAATACATAATTTGATTGTAGTTGTTGTTTTATTATTTTAAATCAGTATATATATGATGGGTAATGTTTATGTGGAATCTATGGTTAAATTGGTTGATAGAAACTAAGATGTCAAATTTGGCTTTGTTTGTGCTCGCGTTGCCTGAAACTAAACTTTGGCGCCGCATTGCCTATCACAGGCATGTGCCTCGCGTCGCAGTGCCAACACCACGCCGTAGCGCCGTTCCTAGTGTAAACTTGGGCGCCGCAGTGCCGGTTAGTAGTGTGGCCAGAAATTTTGTTTTTATTATACAAAAATCTGTAATTGTTGATAAGGTGCAATGGTAGGACTGTTAAAATGTGATTTTTATATTATGGTGTTATAGGACCAAGAATAAGAATGTTATAAATAATTAATGAGTTATATTATTGCATTACTAGTGTGACTTGACTATATGATCAAAACCAAGCCATACATAAAATATGTACTTAATTGTGTACGAAGTACATGTAGTAACTAATTATGTCATGATGACATGTGTATAGGATATTGAGAATCAAGTTGTTAACAGTTTAGCTTATACGCAAGGCAAGTTATCGAACTCTAATCTCTATTTGAGTTTGTTCTACTTACCTTTATATTGAGCAAGAAATTCCTAATCCTATTTATACAATTTAATTATATTCATGTGAAGCTATTTAACTTAACTCTTACTTTGAGAAGGTTTCCTACTTTTAGATTGTTTCATAGCATGTAAACTTCTAAATTCTGATACACTTATGTTGTATCGTTCAATTTACTATTTATTATGCATGCTCAATAACCCAATCCTGTTACTAAATACAAATCTAGCCTTAGCTTAATATTGTTGAAGCAAGGTATGTTATGTTATTCAATAGTTATGCTTCTAGTTCATTTCTAAAGCATGACCTTAATATACAATGTTGATTCATTTATGACTTATTCCATAGCATATTGTTATTACATTTTTATTCAACTAATCCTTAGTTGATGTTCGTTCAACTATAAATTACCTTGAAACTTATCCAAACCAAACTTACTTTGGTGCGGACTTGTGCTCTAAATACTGAGATGAACAACCCTATTACAGGGGATAATTTTTCGCATAGCGTTTAGACGTTTGTGCACAATACATTGTACGAAGGGCAGATCCCCCTAAGTACGAGAAGTCCCTACAGTCTTATGACTGTTTAGGTTTAAGTTGAAAGAATACTTATAACTTTGGACATATTTCGTGGTCTTATGACCCTCGGACATATACTTCAATTTCTGTTATTGATTATCATTGATAAAGGATATTATTCAATATTATTGAGCTTATTTGTTTGGCAGTTTCTATGATATCATTATTTATTGTCACTTCAAGTGAACATTTGGTTGCTCACTCTTGCTTTTATAAATATTACAACTAAAGTTGAGAAGGTCGATGAACCTACCACCAGTAAAGGGAAAGGAAAGATGAACAAGTATTGAAGACTTGTAAACCTGTTGACTTTTATATTGTCAGACTCTATTTTAAATATTGTGATGTAGTTATTTAATTTTTCACACTTGATATTTGTATTTAAAGGTTAGGTAACTTGGGAGATTTTATTGAACTTATTAATGTAATCCTTTAAAGGGAAGGTTTATTATTAAATTTTATTACATTTGGGGTAGTTAGAAATGAATGTTTTTATCAAGTGAACACCAAATCTTGTGGGAATGAAGTACCCAGATTTAGCAGTGTCACATTGTAGATAACAATAACTGCTTACTTTTTGTACAGTATTAGTAGTTGTTTTGTCATTACATGCTAACACTTTGTATGATTAAACAGTTTCATATATTAAATGAAAGCATTTTTATTTCAGGACTCTAAAGTTAGATGTGCCTATACTTGCTGAGGAGGTGCCTTTTCTCCACAAGGACTGTAACTTTGATGAAAAGTTAGACCCATACTTGATGGAAATGCAAAAGGACATTGAGATACCTTAGGAGATCAAAGAATGGGTCGAAGACAAACCCAAGCCATATCTTGATCAAACCACCTCTTTTAACCTCTGAACCTTAGAAAACCCCAAACAAATCTAGATTGGTACAGACCTCACTCCAATACAAAGGAATGGCATGGTTACTCTATTGACCCAATTCCAGGATGTGTTTGCATGGTTTCATGAAGATATGGTCAGTTTGTCTACTAACATTGTTATTCATCGCCTCCCTATCAAAGAAGGATTCAAGCTAGTCAGGCAGAAGCTTAGGCAATTAAAACATGAGTGGAGTTTAAAAGTTAAAGAAGAAATTATGAAATAATTTCAAGCAGGCATCATCATGGTGTCAACATAGCTTGAATGGCTATCCAACATAGTCCCCGTGCCCAAACTTGGAGGGAAAGTACGAGTTTGTGTGGATTACCGGGACCTGAATAAAGCTTACCTCAAAGATAGCTTTCCCGTGCCATTCATCCACATACTCATTGATAATATAGCTCAATGCGACATGTACTCCTTTGCAGATTGCTTTGCGGGGTACCATCAAATCATGGTTCTTGAAGAGGATCGTGAGAAAACTGCATTCATCACTCCTTAGGGAACCTTTTGTTACAGACGGTTGTCATCGGGCCTCATCAATGCCGGAGCTACCTATCAGCGAGCCATAATGGCTATTTTCCATGACTTAATACACAAAGAGATAGAGATCTATGTGGATGATATCATTGTCAAGTTTCGAAGGGAGGAAGACCACCTAGACCATCTCAGAAAGCTCTTCAACAGGTTGCGTAAGTATAACTTGAAGTTGAATCCAGCCAAGTACGCCTTTGGCATCAAATCAGGCAAGTTGCTAGGTTTCCTAGTCAGCCACAAGGGGATTGAGCTGGATCCCACCAAAATCTATGTCATTACGGAAATGCCCATTCCTCAAACAGAGAAGAAAATACGGGGATTTTTGGGATGAATCAACTTCATTAGCAGATTCATCTCCCAACTCACAGCAACATGTGAGCCTATCTTCAAGTTGTTAAGGAAGAACTCCTCCATGAAATGGAATGATGAGTGCCAGAACGCCTTCCTTATAATCAAAGAGCAGCTAGTCGAAGCTCCTATTTTGGTACCACCTAGGGATTATGTTCCCTTGTTCATGTTCCTATCCATCAATGACAATGCCATGGGCTGCATGCTGGGACAAAAAGACGATGCAGGCCAAGAGCGAGCTATCTACTACCTCAGTAAAAGATTCATCAGCAGTGAACACAAGTACACTCTGATTGAGAAATCTTGTTGTGCTTTAGCATGGGCTTCCATGAGGTTATAGCATTACCTCCATGTTCACACAACCCATCTCATATCCCGCGTACATCCTCTCAAGTACGTGTTCAGTAAACCCATACTGAATTACCGACTATCTAGATGGCAGTTGATCCTACAACAATTTGACATCGTCTACGTGACGCAAAAGTCTATCAAATGTCAAGGAATTGCGGATCAACTGGCTGCCGCACCTTCAGGGAATTTTAAACAATTCAGCAACACCATCAGGATGATACACACCAATCATGGAAGATGTATTTTGATTGAGCTGTAAACATGGTAGGCTCTAGAGTAGGAGCGGTTCTAGTATCCGTTACGAGGGAGCGTAATTAGATTTTGCCCAACAAGTTTTTGGCGCCGTTGCCGGGGAATTAGTTTAATATATTTTTTTGTCAATATTAGCTTCAATCAAATTAGTCTTAATTTAAACATTTTTTTTCTTTTTATTTAATTCTCTCCCTAGTTTTCTTTCTTTTCAGGTACCATGGATATGTGGATGCAATTATCAATGGCCATATACAAATATGACTCCACCAAAGGACACATGAATTGATTGACTCAATGCATTTTTTGCATTGTCAGCACAAATTGAAACACTTTCGAAAAGGTTGGATGTTATTGCAGCCCAACGTATTCAAAAAAATCATAGTAGATTGCAATTATTGTGCTGGCAATCATCCAAGTTATCAATGCATCGTCAGATTTGGATCAGAACAATATGAGAGTGATTACCTCAACAACTATTCTTATCTCAATTATCAACAAATTTGGGGGTATCACTTGGATTCTTCATGGAGCTACAATTATGAAGACCAATAGTACGCTCCAAATCCCACATATACACCAGAATTTTTCTGTCCACCTCCATTGCCACAAGAAGAAAAATCAAATTTGGAAGAATTCATGTCAAAGCTTATAGCAAACCAAGAGCAGAGAATGATGAGTCAAGAAATATCGAGCCATAATTTTTTGAACCAGATGGAACAACTCATCACTACGTCCACACATGGTCATCAATACATGGATTCCAAAACTGAGACAGATAATTCAAGGTTAGAGGAATTGTTGTCCAAGTTCGTAACATCAAATGAGGAGATGATGATTAATCAATAACAGTCAATTTAGAATCTTCAAAATAAGATAGATCAAATGTTCATAGCCTTGAACAACTTTCCCCAATATAATTGGTGTTATGACTTGGATTTTGAGATTGACGAAGTGCCCAAACCATAACTACAACTGGATGAGACACGAGATGTTGAAAAAGAGGAGACAATTGGGGATAAGGAAAATAAGGTCGGTGAAGAACTAACTATGAGTACCAACAATGATGAGCCGATGTTATTTCTGCCTCAAATGCCTTCTCTAACAAAGTTCAAGGATCCGGTTAGATTTGCAAAACCGTGACCGGTTGATAGTCATGTCGTCGACAAGGCTCTTTATGACATGAGAGCTAGTACAAATGTGAAGTCATGGTGGGATGAGGAGGAGAAGATAGAATAAGAGCCCGTTGTGCTTGCCAAGCCTCAAAGCCCCAATCGAATCATAGGCTCAACGGACGGAAAAGCACCTAATTATTCAACATTCTCAATTGGGCACTCATCTAAACAAAGCGTGCTAGGTTACTTTAATGTAATGGTTATCACTCTGGGGAACTTATCCAAAGTTATATTATTTTCGATGGATGGAGAGTTCCTTAAATATCGAAGAGAAATTAGATAGCGTTACCCAAACAAAGTCAGGCTGAAAGACTATAATTCAAGCGCTAACTGGGAGGCAACCCATAAATTTTTATATTTTTATATGCTTTACTAGTTTAAATAGTAGATATGAATTAATTTGCTTATTAAAGTTCTCTTACCAATCCAAAGTGCTATTCTAATCCATGTTGTCTCTCTTCATTGCAGGTATTGGAGGTTCAATGGACAGGCAAAAGATTATGAAAATGTTATTCAAGACAAATTCAAGTGTGGTGCCCAATTTGTTCCATGTGCCTAACTTATTCTCCAAACTTAGCGGACAAGGAGGAGGATTGCTATATTTTCAGGGAAGTCCTTCGCTTTACTTTTTTCTATTTAAGCCATTGAGGACAATGTCTAGTTTAAGTTTGTGGGCATTTTAGTGTCGTATTGCATATAGTTAGTTATTTACATTGTAGTTCATATAGTTACATTTAGTTTTTGCATTCAGTTTCTTAAAAAAAATTTGAAAAATTTCAAAATTTCAAAAATAGTAGTTAGTTTACTATGTTTATATAGCATTTACTACATCTTGCATGAGTCCACCTGTTTGATATTTACAGTTTGTTTTTGTGAGACCCCAACTTTTATGAATAAAGATTTAATTTTTTTGAAATATTTTTTTTAATATTATGGTGTGGATTTGAGATAATGTTATAGTTGTGGGTAGTATTTATAAATTTTGCAAAGTATACAAGTTGTTATATAATATTCGTTTAGTCGGGGAATATTCTTTTTGTCGGGAAATATCTGTACGACGGCATAATCATTGGTGGAACTCATAACGGAAGTATTGTCGTAGTAAGAAAACGACGGCATTATCTTTTTATAAAAATAACGACAAAAGTGTTACCGTTAAAACTGTTGAACTACTCGGTAGTAAAACTACAGTAATACGCGTGGTTGCATAGTAGCACACGGTATTTATTATTGATGCTTACGTAAGAAGTCACTCAGCTATACTCAATTATTGTTACAGTAATTGCTGCATCATATCTCTCATATTATTGATTCAATTATTGTCACAGTAGCATCTGTGTAATATGTTATGTTATTAAATCAATAATTGAGACGGCAAAGTTATTCATATTATTATTTATAATATTAACGATGTCTAGAAGTTCTGCCAAGGGGAGGTTTGGTCACCTAATTGCGCGCCAATTGGGAGAAATCCTTATTGGAAAGCCCCCTCTTTCCTGAGAACGACCTGGTCGATTAATATTGTAAATTATAATAAATCTGATAAGTTTTGTTTTATTATTATTTTAAATGTAATAAAACAGAAAACTTTTTATATAAAATAGAATACTTTTATAAAGTTATTTATTTTATTAAACTATAAATAGAATATATGATATTCTATTATGCATAGTATTTGAATAGTGTTTGCATAATGTTTGCATAGTAAATTTTTTTTTATATAAAACAGAATACTTTTATAAAGTTATTTATTTTATTAGACTATAAATATAATATATAATATTCTATTATGCATAGTATTTCCATAGTGTTTGCATAGTATTTATATAATAAAATCTTTTTATATAAAAACAGAATACTTTTATAAAGTTATTCGTTTTATTAGATTATAAATATAATATATTATATTTTATTGAAAAGATTTTGTTTTATTAGAATATTTTATTAATACTGCATAGTAAATCAATCTGGACCCTCCGTTTAAAAGTAAATCAATCTGGACCGTTCATGAATTAGTTACTATTCAGTCCATTCTCCTATAAATAGAAGCTCATTCCTTCATTATTTCTTACGAATTCACTGAAACTCTAGAGAGAGAAACTATACAGAGAAAGAAGAAAAGTATTCTGCTACTTCACTACTCCAATATCCAGTTTCTTCTAAGATAAGGGGTATTATTTCTTTCGTATTCATGAAGAGAACTTCTGTTATTCCATTCTTTATTATTATGTTGGAATAGCCTGTATACGTGGACTACCCTATACTTGGTGAAATTCTTTTGTTATTCTATTCTTTATTATTATGTTGAAATAACCTTTATATGCGAAGTACCGTATACATGGTGAAATTCTTCTGTTATTCTATTCTTTATTATTATGTTGGAATAACCTATATATGCGAAGTACTACATACATGGTGAAATTCTTCTGTTATTCCATTCCATATTATTCTGTTAGAATAACCTGTATATGCGAAGTACCGCATACATGGTGAAATTCTTCTGTTATTCCATTTTTTATTATTCTGTTGGAATATCATGTCTATGCAGATTACGCATGACTTGGTTCCATTCTTTATTATTCTGTTGAAATATCCTGTCTGTGCGGATTACGCATGAACTGGTTCCATTCTTTATTATTTTGTTGGAATAACCAGTCTATGTGGATTACCACATGCATGGTGAATGATCCTTCATATTCATTCCTTATAAATTGTGGAAATAATCTGTCTATGTGTATTACCGCATGGCGGGCGAAAATCCATTTGCAGTTTCATATATTCTATTATACTCAGTTGGTTAAAGCTTTGGCTTCTATACTCCATGAAATTTGTGGAATATCCTTGATATTTGCGCTTCATCCAGTATCTTTTCATGAAAATATTCTTCTGAGCATTCTCAAATTTTACTCTACAAAGCAGTATCATGTTGACAATTTGGGCGTTATTGGTTCCTGAATAATTTAATTCTTGAACTTGTTTTATTGAATTCTTATATCATTATCATCATCCTCATGTTTATATTATGTTGACAGTCATCTGTGGCCTGTAGTGCATAGATGGACTTGGTATGATTATGAACAGGGATTATTCGGTATAATCATGACCGTAATGTTATAAATGATGTGGAAAAAGTCCTCATTGTCTTGTAGTGCATTGATGGGCAACTGTTGGCATGATCATGACCATTGATGAATACACGAATATCCTTGGCCCGTAGTGCATGGATAATTTGTGGTTGTGATACTAATGAATATCATTGGTTGTAGTGCAGGGATGATGTGAATTATTTATTAAGCTGAGTCCCAGCGATAAAAGTGATGAAAAACCTTTTTAAATCATAAAAGACAGTAGATTTTATTCTCTACTTGACTCTTTTAATGGATTGCTTGTTCCGCTGCAGTTAAACTTGATGTTTATTATATTGTATCAGTTTAACACTATTGAAGGCTAACGATAATTTATTCTGCATTATCTTAGTCATAATATTTCTTACTGGGCTAGTTGAGCTCACTCTTTTACTTTCATTGTTCTCTTCAGGAAATGAGAACGTAGCAGGGACTAGTCGGGAAATGGAGTGACGGTCCAGTTGATAGCATTAGTAGTCCTCACTATTCTATGAAATAGTGTGATAATAAATGTATTGATGACTTATTTTGAGTTTGAATACTGTCTAGAAGACAATATTCATATTAAAACTCACAGCTCATGTTGTATATTTAAGATTGTATTTTTATTTTGTACCATGTATTTGGCGACTCAGAATAGGTGATGTATACCTATTTTGGGGGCGTCACAGTTGGTATCAAAGCTTAGGGATATGATCCCTGGCTGAGATGTGAGACAAGAACTAGGAGGGGAGAGACGGGAAATTCCTTCGCTAGTATGACCTACCTAAGTTTATTTGATATTTAATTGGTCGGTCAGAGTATGAGAATAATGTGTGATATATTAATTAACCCTTGTTTTGTGGTAGTATTTGAAAATAACATCCGAAAATGTTGAGAATATCAATGGAGAACAGGAGACCGTTGAGTCTCCACAAATCAATAATCAGGAAAATACAAGAAGACAATAATCTTCAGGTAAATAACAACACCGATCAAATAATGAACGATGGGATGTTCAGAGGCTTTATGCAATTCATGCAACATCTGGTAAGAGAGACTCATGTTCAAAATATAGGTGGAAATAATGGCAACCCACGGTCGGTCACCGCTAAGTAGTTCAAGGAGCTGGGACCGCCGGAGTTTTTGGGAAAGCCAGAACCACTTAAGGTGGAGACGTGGTTAAAGCAGATCACCAAGATATTTGATGTCTTGGGATGCTCCGAGGAGCAAAAGGTTCCCTTTGCCACCTTTATGTTGCGTGAAGAGGTAGATTACTGGTGGGAATCTGTAAAGCGTACCCAGCCTGACGCACTCAAAATGTCTTGAGAGAAGTTCCTAGAGCTGTTCAACGACAAGTTCTTTCCCGAAAGTATTCGTCACATGAAAGAGGTGGAATTCATCAAGTTGGAGCAAAACAATATGACCGTGTCTCAATACGAGTCTAAATTTGCGGAGTTATCCCGATTTGCATCCTATTTGGTCGATAATGAAGAGCGAATGACGCGAATGTTTCTAAGAGGTTTTAAACTCGAAATATGTCAATACCTCATTTCTCACAAACTTTGTTTATATTCAAATGTTGTGAATAAGGCTCAGTTATTGGAGCGCGATAATGAGTCAGCACAACCAAAAGGTAATAACTAGTAACACGATAATAAGCATACCGGTGGCAATGGCCATCGAAACAATGATAACCATCGTGGGGGAAATTATCATGCCAAGAATGGTAACCACTTCGGTGGTAATCATGGCCAAGATAATAGGAGTGGAAATTTTAAGAAGAGAAGGTTCAACAACGATGGAAAGACAATAGCACCAACACCCGTTTTCAACGAAGGAGAACGACCAACACCCGGGGAATATTCTTTTTGTCGGGAAATATCCATACGACGGCATAATCATTGGTGGACCCCACAACGGAAGTATTGTCGTAGTAAGAAAACGATAGAATTATCTTTTTATAAAAATAATGGCGAAAGTGTTACTGTTAAAACTGTTGAACTACTCTGTAGTAAAAGTACAGTAATACGCGTGGTTGCATAGTAACACACGATATTTATTATTGATACTTACGTAAGAAGTCACTCAATTATACTCAATTATTGTTAGAGTAATTGCTGCATCATATCTCTCATATTATTGATTCAATTATTGTCACAATAGCATCTGTATAATATGTTATGTTATTAAATCAATAATTGAGACGGCAAAGTTATTCATATTATTATTTGCAATATTAACGATGTCTATAAGTTCTGCCAATGAGAGGTTTGGTCACCTAATTACGCGCCAATAGGGAGAAATCCTTATTAGAAATCCCCCTCTTTCTTGAGAACGACCTGGTCGATTAATATTGTGAATTATAATAAAGGTGATAAGTTTTGTTTTATTATTATTATAAATGTAATAAAACAGAAAACTTTTTATATAAAACAGAATACTTTTATAAAGTTATTTGCTTTATTAGACTATAAATAGAATATATATGATATTATATTATGCATAGTGTTTGCATAGTAAAATCTTTTTATATAAAACAGAATACTTTTATAAAGTTATTTATTTTATTAGACTATAAATAGAATATATAATATTTTATTATGCATAGTGCCTATATAGTGTTTGCATAGTAAAATCTTTTTATATAAAAATAGAATGCTTTTATAACGTTATTCGTTTTATTAGATTATAAATAGAATATATTACATTTTATTTAAAAGATTTTGTTTTATTAGAATATTTTATTAATACTGCATAGTAAATCAATATGGGCCGTCCGTTTAAAAGTAAATCAATCTGGACTGCTCATGAATTAGGTACTATTCAGTCCATTCTCCTATAAATAGAAGCTCATTCCTTCATTATTTCTTACGAATTCACTAAAACTCTAGAGAGAGAAACTATATAGAGAAAGAAGAAAAGTATGCTCCTACTTCACTACTCCTATATCTAGTTTCTTCTAAGGTAAGGGGTATTATTTCTTTTGTATTCATGAAGAGAACTTCTGTTATTCCATTCTTTATTATTATGTTGGAATAACCTGTATACGTGGACTACCCTATACTTGGTAAAATTCTTCTTTTATTCCATTTTTTATTATTATGATGGAATAACCTGTACATGCGAAGTACCGAATATATGGTGAAATTCTTCTGTTTCCATTCTTTATTATTATGTTGGAATAACCTGTATATGCGAAATACCGCATACATGGTGAAATTCTTCTGTTATTCCATTCTTTATTATTCTGTTGGAATAACCTGTATATGCGAAGTACCGCATATATGGTGAAATTCTTCTGTTATTCCATTCTTTATTATTCTGTTGGAATATCCTGTCTGTGCAGATTACGCATGACCTGGTTCCATTCTTTATTATTCTGTTAGAATATCATGTCTGTGCGGATTATGCATGACTTGGTTCCATTCTTTATTATTCTGTTGGAATAACCTGTCTGTGCGGTCTATTTCATGCATGGTGAATTCTTCTATTATTCCATTTTTTATTATTCTGTTGGAATAACCTGTCTATATGGATTACCACATGCATGGTGAATGATCCTTCGTATTCATTCCTTATTAAATTGTGAAAATGATTTGTTTTCGTGGATTACCGCATGGCGGGTGAAAATCTATTTGCAGTTTTATATATTCTATTATACTTAGTTGGTTAAAGATTTGGCTTCTATACTCCATGAAAATAGTGGAATATCCTAGATATTTGCGCTTCATCCAGTATCTTTTCATGGAAATATTCTTCTGAGAATTCTTGAATTTTACTCTACAAAGTAGTATCATGTTGACAATTTGGACGTTATTGGATCCTGAATAAATTAATTTTTGAACTTGTTTTATTGAATTCTTATATCATTGTCATCATCCTCACGTTTATATTATGTTGAAAGTCATCTATGGCATGTAGTGCATAGATGGACTTGGTATGATTATGACCAGGGATTATTCAGTATAATCATGATCGTAATATTACAAATGATGTGGTAAAAGTCCTCATTGGCCCGTAATACATTGATGGAAAGTTGTTGGCATGATCATGACCATTGATGAATACACGAATATCCTTGGCCCGTAGTGCATGGATAATTTATGGTTGTGATACTAATGAATATTCTTGGCCGTAGTGCAGGGATGATATAGATTATTTATTAAGCTGAGTCCCAGTGATAAAAGTGATGAAAAACCTTTTTAAATCATAAAAGATAGTAGATTTTATTCTATACTTGACGCTTTTAATGGATTGCTTGTTCCGCAGCAGTTAAATTTGATGTTTGTTATATTGTATCAGTTTAACACTATTGAAGGCTAACGATAATTTATTATGCATTATCTTAGTCATAATATTTCTTACTAGGCTAGTTGAGCTCACCCTTTTACTTTCATTGTTCTCTTCAGAAAATGAGAACGTAGCAGGGACTAGTCAGGGAACGGAGTGACGGTCCAGATGATAGCATTAGTAGTCCTCACTATTCTATGAAATAGTGTGATAATAAATGTATTGAGGACTTATTTTGAGTTTGAATACTGTCTAGAAGACAATTTTTGTATTAAAACTCATAGCTCATGTTGTATATTTAAGATTGTATTTGTATTCTGTTCCATGTATTTGGCGACTCAGAATAGGTGATGTATACCTATTTTGGGGGCATCACAGTTTTGGCCAATGATGAGATTGGAATTGGGTAGACAAGTATAGTACTGACTATTAGAGCTTTGATGTGATTTCTTGTTATGAATTGAGTCTTTTTCTATTTGAAACTGGTATAATAAGGATAGCACAATAAAAATAACTTATTGATTGATTTAGTTTAAATTGATACATAATGGGACTCTAAAGGATAATGCTAGTTTGAATGAAGGAATGACAAGAATAAGTTATGATGGCTAAAGTTAGACAAGAACCTAAGTTTGGGGGAATATTTGGGGTTTATAAGCTACAAAAAGGGAAAAAAGAAAAAAAGTATGAATAAACACCGTGGTGTGCTTGTCTAGTTACTTGAGTATGTAATCCCGAGAGGATTGTCTTTACACCTATCCCCCTAAGGTCTTAATGGTCTGGGAGTCGTTAGTCGAAAGCTCATTCACGTAGCATTGAAAAGCCTAAGGGAATAAGACATTGCATAGCTATGTGTATATAAACCAAAAGAAAAAAAAATAAAACAGGAAATAAGAGCGAAAAGCCCCTGTAGATGAAAAATAAAAGTATAAGTATCCCATGTTGGCCCTTGATATTGGTAATTGTTTGATTTAGTTGGATCTAGTTTGTTTTAGATTTCTTGAGTTTACACTATATGATGCCATCAAAGAGACTTATTATGTGTTAAATTTAATTTTATATCAGTTAACATTATTGTGGAGAAAACACACACTATATTAGTGATAACAGTCTAAGATTTAATGATTGATTGGGAAGTTAATGATTTATTTTAATATGATGTATTATCATGTTTACTTGATTTCTCTAAGGTCGGTTGAATAAACTTGTTTCTGTTGTAGACACCCGAAATTTCATTTTCGTATTTCTAACTATGCAGGAGGATAAAAGTGTCTTTTTCACACTCCAGAGATAACCCTGGACGGCCACAACATCAATTCCAACCCCGGAGATAGCCTTGGGAGATCCAGTTTCTAACCCCGGAGATGTAAAAGCCCCAGATCCCGGTCCTAATCACCGCATATCTGGTATACTTTTTATAACTATTGCGGAAGATATAAATATAAATTGTTTATACATTAAACTTTACACATTAATCCCCAAGGTTAAGAACCTTCACTAATACACAATTCATAACTTATTTGACTTACAATGTCATTAATATACAATATTGTTACAAACTTTATCTGTACATATAATCTAAAGGTGGACTTATCTTTGTCTTTTCCTGTATCCGACATATTCGTCTTAATCTGCAATGTTTATTATGATATAACAAGGGTGAGCAACAAATTTGCCCAGCAAGTATAAATTTATTTGAGGATATATCATGATTGAAAGATTTTGAATAATAGCTGGCTGATATTCAACAATATATTTGTGAACTAGCATGAACAAATTTTTATAACTAAACGACCAAGTCAATAGGAATTGAATGGTCAATAAAGAACATGAACAATTATAACTGGACTAGATGGTAATGAATATGATTAGCCTTTCATACCTGATCAACACATGCATTATTTGCACAGAAAGCTATTCAACAATTCTTAGACATGGTAATCAACAATGATTAGCCATAAGCATAATTGAAAGAACAACTCAAGGTTGAGTTAAAGAAAACTTGTATAATAATTAGAAGTTCAAGGTTAGGAACTTACCTGTATCACCAACTACTGATGCACAATTTATATCGCTTTATCCGAAGACCTAATATTAATAATATAGATCCCTACATTAGAATAATATCATCACAGTATAATACTGTTATATATAATTATAAAATAACCTAAACACATAACACATATTCTTATTAGTCAACAAACTACTTAAGACTTGGTATCAAGTCAAACTAGTTCTGTCTGAGTTGAATCCGACATAATTCTGACATCCCGACGGTTTAGTGAAAAAATTCTCGAGCCTAATATCACGAAGAATCAGTCTAAACGCTTCACAAATAACTTAGATAATTCCATTATCAGTTAATATATTTTTCATAAGTTCGTAATAATTTTTAAATAATTATTACCATTTATCATGATTTTTCAATCACTTATATCATATTTATATAATATAAATACCACCTTATTCTCTTGTCATTAATATTTATTTATTATTAAATATTTATGAAAATCATAACATAATATTATAATATATTTATAATATTACAAAGTATTTTTAATACCTTAATTTCTCATTTAAATAATTTTTAAACATTTAAATCCATTATCCAATAATTGACATTAATATTAAAATATTAATATTTTTATGACAAAATATCAAAAGTTATATTTTATAACTTCAAATATTTTTTTTAACTCTTAAATCATTTTATAAGATTTTTAAATCAATAATTCTAATTTTTCATTATTTATTTAATATATTCATTAAATAAATCTATTACCATTAATATTAATTTATTAATGAAATTCATCACAAAATATCAAAAGTCATTAAAAATAACTTAAAATATTTTCTAACACCATAATATAATTTTTCATGATTTTTCAAGTATTAAAATCATTTTTAAGTAATTTATATAACATTATAATTAAATAAATTAAATACCTTTAATATTCCAAAAATATTAAATATTTATGAAATATACTTAAAATTATTAAAAACCCATTTTTTGGCTTTAAAATAATTTTTAGGAATTTATTTTGTGTTTTTAATAAGTAAAAACTATTTTTCTCTAATTATTTAATAAAAATAATTAATTTCTAATTAAAGTGTCACTAAAGGGTCCTATAGCGACAGAACTGTTGCTATAGGTGTTCTTGGCCAACGAAGAACATTCAATGTCAGTACTCAAGGTACCTAGTTTGACCACATAAAATTCTTAGATCCTGTTGTTTTCTGGCCTAGTTAAGGTGTTATACATGTACTATGTATGTAATAATACACACACAAACAAGTTTTATGGCTACACTGCATCATATCAAGAAGATATAAGGCATCAAACAAGTTGTCAGAGGCTGTTCTTCATTTCTGGGTTACCCAGAAATGAAGAACAGTTCGAGGGTGCTACTTTGGATCTCCATAACTTGCATTCTGGGCTCACTTAGTGTGATTCAAAGATTCAAACATGTAGTAGACATGTCAGGGTACAATTCTATATCATCATATCAGACTAACAACAACAAAATCACAAGATTCAAGCCAGACAAACCTTGTCAGAAAAATTGCTCTTGAAGGTTTTCGGGTTTTCCAGAAATCTTTATAAGCAGTCTGTCAACCCTACTTTGACCAAGAATATCTTTGTTTGTATACATGATTTGGGTTATCTAAAGGCATGATTGTGTAGTCCTTATATCAGACTACATCATCAAAACAACAACATGGCCAAACTATCAAACAGGTGCAAGATCAGAGGCTTGCAGAAGCTTGTCAGAGCCTTTTGTGTTACCCAGAAACAGTCTCCCATGATCGGTCAACCATGTTTGACCACTTATATTTGGAGATCTAGACATGGTATAGACTTGATTCCACTTCCAGTCTACTCTCCTCATGGCATAGAACAAGTCTATAACATTAAACACACCTAACTATTAACACACAAAGATCTAGAGGCCCTGACATATGGTTGTCAGGCCTTAATATTAGGGTTCTTGGTCAGTTTAAAAACTTGATTTCCTAGCATCTAGATGTTATGGATCCTTGATGTTACATCTTGGATCACTAAATAACATCCCTTAACACAAATTTAACCAATAACTAACATCTAACATCAAATACATAGATTTACAAAAGTTAGGGTTTTATACCTTTTCTAGCTTTGATCTTTAATTTCTGACTTTTGATTCCTGATCTTGGCAAGCTATAAAGTGCTCTTAGCTTTGATTCTCTCTCTCTCACTCTAGATTTCAAAATTTGAAGAGAGAGAAGGTCTAGGTTGGTTTTCTTAGGAAAGTAACTTTACTTACTTTTGATCTTTTATTTTGATTCATGCATCTAATGTTTTGCAAGGTGGCAATATAATCTGATCTTGGGAGATATAAGATACATGGGATAAGTCTTGGAGTGATGACTCACAAGATTTGTAAAATCTTTTACTTAACTTTTAAGTAAACGGGTATTTCGATCATTTCACCCCTACTAAGGGTAATTTGGTCTTTTCCCCTATAATTTGAAGGGCAATTTGGACATTTCCTTTTTATCCCGTAACATTTAACATTTAGCCATTTACACTTAACATTTGAGCTCCCGAATTAGGGTTTTGATAATCTGAATTAAGATATCGCATTCCCATAACTGAAATTAGGGTTTTTGGACGTATCGTTAAGGTTTCTAAAAGTCGTTAGAGTTTTCTAACTTAACCATATTCTTAACATAACTTTAGGGTTTGCTAAAATTACAATCTATCCGATCAATCCATGATCCTTATTCACAAGCGGCACACACAAAATCACTTATGTGATTTATCTGATCAATATTTGATCTTTATCTACCATTCTGCACACATAGAACCACATACGCATATTCTTATGAACTCATACACTAAACATATACCTTATTATCATGCGAACACTTACAGTCTATCAAATCATTCAAGTCTTGTCCAAAAATTTTAAAATCCTTAAAATTCCTTCACAGAAACGTCAAATCCATACATTTATTTTCAGTCTAGGTCTATCATATAACCTTTAATCCATCATTTGAGATTTAAATAAATTACCTAAATTCACGGGTTGTTATAGGAGATCACCTCGGGAAATCAGTTTCCAACCCCGGAGATAACCACGAGAAAATCAGTTCCAACCTCGGAGATAACCCCGGGGGATCAAGTCCCAATCCTAGAGATAACCCCAGGAGGTCAAGCCAACCTTAAAGATAACCCTGACGATAGTCAAAGTCAACATCAAGTCAACCTCAGAGATAACCCTGAGAAAAGACTGCTACAACTGCGCGAAATTTAGAGATAACTCTAGGAGGGGCAAAATGGTCATTTTGTGAACTCAACTTCAACTCACATGAAATACACTCATTTTAAATCCATTTGCTTCAATAGACGTCCCACAAGAACTATATCTTAACTTTCGAGCTCAAACTAAGCAAAACGGCTCAACGGACTGCATGACAAAAACCCGGAAATGCCATTTCGGTCATGGACCCATCCTCCTAGAATCAAAAAAGGGCAAATCCTATGTCATTGCGTAGCTCTCGGAAAGAGTTTTCTGGAATGGTATGGCACGCTTCCATCGGACTCCCGGATTGAAAGTTATGAAGGTTCGAGTGAACAACGCGTTGTCCGAGTACCAGGGAAGCCGCAGGTACACCTGCGGCTCCCCCCTCTATACATATAGGGTTTGAGGTGGCCATATTTGCAAGAGAAAAGGTGAGGAAGCCCTGTCCAATTTGCTCTGTACACACTATAAACTAAGTGCTTTCTCATTTTAAACACTTGTGAGCTTATATATTGTTATATTTTTACCGGCGGGAGCCGAGTGTTCATCCATTTAAAGTCATTGAAGTCTTCTTTGGCAGTTCACTGTATGCCTTCTTACACACTTTAAAGCCTTTCTCTTCATCTTTGCACACACCGTTCTTCACGTTGAGAGTTGTGTTGCGTGTGTATGCCTGGACTTCGGTCCGTGGCTTTTATTTTCCTTTGTATATATATATGGACTAACATTATCGAGTTATGCATCGATTGAGCCTGGACTCACGTCCGGAGCGTTTATTTGCTATATATATATATATATATATATATATATATATATATATATATATATATAAACTATTATCTAACTTTGTTCGATGAGCCTGGATTTACATCCGGAGCGTTTACTGCTTTTATATATATATATATATATAAATACTTATATATATGTTGTTGATATCAAATTATGTTTGATTGAGCCTGGATTTCACATCCGGTGTATATATATATATATACATATATATATGTATATATATATATATATATATATATATATATATATATATATATATATATATACTAGCGATAACCGATGCCTGAAGGCACGGCGTAACGAAAAATAAAAATAAAAATTGAAAAATATTACATTATCTAAAGACACATATCATCGCAACAATTAATACATACTCAATCATCAACCACCAAAACATCAAGCTAGTCGGTACTAATTTCAAGAAATTTCGGCAAACTTTCCTTTAAAAATAGATATCCAGAAAATTCTAAGTCTGTCTACAAAACTTACAATCATCAATATATATCCAAACCATAAAAAAAAACCATCATTCCATACCCAAAAATCATAATAACCATGTATAATTAGTTAACTTTACAAAAGACAAAACACAAAAAATGCAAACGTGCAAAAAATAGAGAAAGAACATGTTGCATAAGACCCATTATTTTACAGCTTACACCAAGTATCCTTCAATGTATACCTGAAAACATTTGAAATATAAAATTTATCAAAATATGTGAGTCAAAATAAAACAAAACACTGAATTAAAACACTGATGAGTAAATATCAAAACATTGATGAGTGATGACGTATAAATGAATTATTGCTATGATACATTTAGGACCAAGTACTCAAGTATAAACTATAGAAGTAATAGAACAAACCCTTTCCCTCCTCCTTAGATCTGCGTCCCAAGCTGCGAGTTCTCTCTCTTTTTTCTTCGGATCCTGCAAAATTAGAAATAGCAATGTCATTACATTCATGGAATCCAATGGTATATCCACAGTTGCATCATGTTTTTAGCTAAAACCCAGGGTATTAACAACCATTTGAGGAATGTGTGACTTTGATCCAGGAGCAGCATTCCCATTCTGCAACAAATACCAATATATATAGAAAACATTTAAAAACATATACAAAGAAAAGTAAATAACATCCAAACTGCATCCTAAAACTATCTCAAGTCATAAATGATTATATAAAGTCATCTAGAAAATCGATCGAGGCATTTCTAGGACTGTTGTGCAGTAATAACGCATTTAATTATAGTAATAAATTTTAATTAGGATATTGGATTTAATTAGATCTTAGTTAGAAGATTATTTTCTTTTTATATTAGGAGTGTTCTGATACAAAGAGTGTACATTTCTCAAATTATTGAATATATTGATTTGCGATTAAAACTTCATGCTTTTGAGTGTTTCTTTAGCAATTCTCAGCGGGGATAGATACATTTGTTCATTCTTTTCACCTTGCCCTACATTAGAATCTCTTCCACATCTCCTACTCCATGATTGAAGATAAACCCCAGAATTTTAGATACTCAACACATATGTCGTTGCACCAGTTGGAAAACCATACTCGCTGGCACTATCTGCAATCTCCACCTATCATCTGTGTGCAAAGATCTCACCATTGATGGCACCATCTTCACCAAATTTGGTGCCACCGGCGTTCCAAAACATCATCATCTTTCAACACCACTGTTGATTCTACCACTACTGTGAAAAGCCAACACCTACTAATTAGTGTTCTTCGATGATTTGTGTGAAAAACTCCACAATGGTACACATTGTTATCATTATGGGTGTTAATTTTATTTTTGAAACTATAGACAGATCATAGATCACTGTGAAATTAGAAAAGAGGAAAAAAAATAACATTGAGGAAATAAACCCTCTCTCTGTATGTGTTAAGAAATTGAACAAACATGGAGGATGATGGTGGTGTGGAGGAGCAATTGTAGGTAGTGGCGGCAGCTCAAACATGAAAGAGGATGGCCCGAATCTATTGAGGAAGAGCTGGGTTAATCATATTGTAAAATGATTAATATGTCCCTCTCATTCATATAATGCTTAATGGATGACGCCTCTGTTAATTTTTATTTTTTAACAGACTGGACTGAATTTGCAGAATCTATAATGTTAGAGGACCAACTAAGTTAAGTTATAATGTGTGAGGGTCAAATAAGTTACAAAATTAATTAGTAGACTAAATGTGAAAAATATGTATATAGTTAGGGGACTCGCAATGGGATTATCCCTTTAATTTTTGACAAAAGTTCACATCATTGGGGCCTTACTTGGTGCAACGGTAAAGTATCAAACTACCAAGCATGACAAATGAGACCACTCAATCAAGTTTAACAGTAGTCAACTCAAACACACAATAAAGATTAAGCATTTCTCTCACTAAAGCACCATACATTGGCATTAGGCTTCCACAAGTTGCCATTTTAACAACATATTCAAAACATGAGACTCTAAAATACACAATGATGTAGGAAAACTTTTGGAGAAGAATACTTGTTGGAAATAATTGATAAAGCAATGAAAAATTAACTCGGGTAAGGCTCTGCGCCTCACTACCCTCAAGGATCATTTACTTGGGTGATGCTCCACGCACCACTTTCTAAAAGAGATTTTCCTTTTAATTCTTCTTTTATGTTTTCTGGTTGGGAGTTACCAAGATAAAGAGGCTTGATAATGTTTATTCTGGTTTCTTCATTTTGAATTTTTAGCCTCTCCCTTTAGTGTCCCCATTTTCTTTCATTCTGTGTTATTCAGCTAGAATTATTTAAGTAATCCGACACTATATAAAGAATGGTGTGGAAAATCTTTCCTAAAATTTATAGACTTGGCTAGACCATGAACTGATTTACTTGGGTTTCAGGCCATCAATTATTAAGGTTGCCATAGACACACGTGGACATAAGATATTACTACGCATACTAAGGTTGTGACGCTTCCTACGCATACTAAGTTCCCAATCATGAAATTTCCATTTTACTTGCGACGCTTCCGACACATACTAAGGTTGCCATAGGCACGCGTGGGCATAAGATATTCTCCCCAAAAATTTGTTATTTTGGGGGGAAGAAAATTAAAAAGTCAAATAAGACTCAATTTGGAAAGGAGGGAGTACATGTTAAGCAAGTGAAAAATTATAAAGTTACCCGGATTGCTCAAACATTAGTGATCAACTTATAACATAAAGCCTAGACATAAGATAAGCATACACACATAGGAACCTAATTTATGCAGCACGGCAATTTAGGTGTGGTTAGCTTTAGTTTGGTACAGGTTCCAACCCTCATTGGGCTTACATAAATTACTCCATGTACATCACCTAACATCTCTTTTTTTATACTTGGCAGCCTCTTAGAGGCAATTCATCGAACATAACATGTGCATTTCTTTTTTAGGACAAAACTCATAAGTATTTGGCTATGGTTTAGCACAGATTTTACTACCCTTATTACTCCACACAACAATCATAACATCCCCTTCACATATAAATCTCATTTACAACACATTTAATAACTTAGGAAATAAAGGAATATATACACAAAAAAGAACAGATAAAGGAAATAAATAAAGGAACACACTTTATGCAGTCCAATTCCAAAAGTAAACCAAGCATAAACTATGTGATCATGAACAAATGCCACAAGAAGAGAATAAGGGTTTGTACTATAATATTTGGGTTTGGTTAAATAGATGATGTCAACGTTGACGTTGACGTTGTACTGTTGTGTTTTGATCTTCTTTTGTTATTCAGTCAAGTTATAGAAGTAATAATTTAAGTACAATACATAATTAGCCTTAAGTGTATGTAAATTATGTATTATGCATAATATGCAAGTGTATATGTATATATTGGTGTCTATGAATACATTGTGACATTTTGTGTACGCCTGCATATTTATATGTAAGTACCCTGGCATATATTGACATTGTGTACTTTCAAGTCTAAAGGAAACATAATTACTAATCTACTACTTGTTTTAATGAATTATTTTAAGTAAATAAAAGTAAGATGGGATAGTAGATGAAATATGAATAACTGAAAACTTCTATATGTAATAATACATGTACATCGAATATGCCCAATTACAAAGTAGTTTCATCAGGTATCAAAGCTTGGCCCGATGAGCTCTTGGTGTGCCTATTGGCTACGTTATGTGTTCTTTTTTTAAGGATAAAAGTTTCACTATGTGTGTGTGTGTGTGTGCGCGCACAGACGTATATATGTACTTACATTTTCCCCTATTGCAGGACTCTAGCGCTGGGGGAGAAAATAATAGTGGAGAGGATTGCATAAATAATGAAAATCAAGCTTATGTTCATGAGGCATTCTTGGCAGATTGGAGGCTAGGTACCTCCAGTCTCTCTTTGGAACTACCGGCCTCAAAAGAACATATCAATCAGCTAAAAAAGAAATTTAAACTATGAACTATATAAAACAACATCAAGCATAATCTTTTATGTTTAGATCCAACATCCAACATATACACATATAAACACCTCAAATGAGATCTTGAGTGGCTCATCAATTGCAATAAAAGATAAAAACAAAAAACAAAAAACAAATGTTAGGGTTTTGGAAATATGATCACCATTTTCCCATTTCCTGTGTTATGATCACCATTTTCTCTCAAACTAAAATTGACCCACTTCAAAAAAACTATAACCCAAATCCCAAATTTCTCTGATTCAACTCTATAGCTTTGAAAAAAATTTAAAAAAGAGTAAATTTCTCTGGTGGGTATGGGTGAAAGTGCAGAGGGAGAGGAGATAGATAAAATCAGATAGAGAAAAAGAACCTTTTTACTTGCTGCTTTTGCTGCCGCCGACCTTGACCCCTACAATAGTGATCGAAAATGAAGAGCTTGTTTTTGGGGGAACTTTCTTTCTCCAAGAAATGAAGGAAATGCCCGACGGATAAGGAGAAGGCGGAATGAGAAGGGGCAAATGAAATCTGAGCCATTAGATGATGAAGTTTTAATCGAGACCGTTGTTTGTTGAAGCCTCTCTATTTTATTATATATTGACATTGTGTACTTTCAAGTCTGAAGGAAACAGAATTACTATTCTACTACTTGTTTTAATAAATTATTTTAAGTAAATAAAAGTAAGATGGGATAGTAGATGAAATATGAATAACTGAAAACTTATATATGCAATAATACATGTACATCGAATATGCCCAATTGCGAAGTAGCTTCATCAGGTATCAAAGCTTGGCCCGATGAGCTCTTGGTGTGCCTATTAGCTACGTTATGCGTGTTTTTTTAAGGATAAAAGTTTCACTATATGTGTGTGTGTGCACGCACAGACGTATATATTTACTTACATTTTCCCCTATTGCAGGACTCTAGCACTGGGTTGAGAAAATAACAGTGGAGAGGATTGCATAAATAATGAATATCAAGCTTATGTTCATGACGCATTCTTGGCAGATTGGAGGATAGGTACCTCCAGTCTCTCTTTGGAACTATCGGCCTCAAAAGAACAGATCAATCAGCTAAAAAAGAAATTTAAACTATGAACTATATAAAACAACATCAAGCATAAACTTTTATGTTCAGATCCAACATCCAACATATAGACATATAAATACCTCAAATGAGATCTTGAGTGGCTCATCAACTACAATAAAAGAGAAAAACAAACAAACAAAAAGCAAATGTTAGGGTTTTGGAAATCTGATCACCATTTTCCCATTTCATGTGTTATGATCACCATTTTCTCTCAAAATAAAATTGACCCACTTCAAAAAAACTCAAACCCAAATCCTAAATTTCTCAGATTCAACTCTATGGCTCTATAAAAAATTTAAAAAAGAGTAAATTTCTGTAACGCCCGAGAATTTCGGATTTTTAATGGATTAAATATTTATTTGATTATGTGAATTAAATGAATTTAATTGATGAACGATGTGAGTAGGATGTTTGAAGGTCGTTCTATGACCTAGAATATGTGGATGTGGTTAGTATTCTGGCTATGTGCTAGGATTAATTGCTTTGAATTATCAAGACGAAAATAAAGTATTTTTGACAATTTTTCCGTAAAAACAATATTCATCCGATTTCGTTCGGAGCTTAGGTTTGGAATTTCGAGAAATGCGTAATGATAGAATAGGAGGACGAGATGGAATATGTGATAATATTTTAGTTATGGCAAAAATGAAGTTTTCGCCTGCGGACTTAAAACCTAAGGGTTAGAGAAAGTGATTTTCGAAAGGGAAATGTAATGTGTATAATCATTTAGGTTATTAAACGTATGCGATACAAGTATTATACTAGTTTGAATGAGTATGATATGAAGAATAATACGACATATAATACGAATATCGTATGAGTATTAGACGAAGAGAATATAGAAGTTATATGCGTAGAATACTAGATGTATTAATGGAGTATGATTTAACGATTTTGGTATAATCTAATTGGACTTAGACTAATAGTAAGCCCAATGAATTAAGTATGTAAGCCCAAGTCAAAGCCCAATAGTAATTAAAGACAAGCCCAATTCAAGAAATTAAACCGCGGGTCGAACCGGCGGGTCACGGGGTGGGTAAAACCCATGGGGCAACCCATGGGATGATCCATGAAGGAGTGGGCCGGCCACTTGATGGCTAAGTAAAGTAACATAGTTGACCACCAAGTACTTTACTTGGAGATAAAGTAGTGAATAGTAAGGCGGTGGAAATTGGACCATTTTGCCCTCATGTTGGTTCTCTATAAATACAAAGCTAGAGTTGGTTATTTTGTTGTTTTACAAAGCTTGTCCAACTATATTGAGAGAGAGAGAGAGAAAGAGCTAGAAACTTATAAACAATCTACTTCCAAGCAAACATTTAGACGTTTGTCAAGAACGTGAAGTACGTCAAAGGTAAATTCTCATAAACCGTAATCTTCATCTTTTTTGATTTGTTTCTAGTAGAGAATCGTAGATTGGTGGAGCATGTTTAGTGAGGAGGAATAAGGGTGTTTATTAATGATCAAATCATTAATAACTCGTGACCAAATAGAAATCGTAAGTGTTTACGTAAGTTAAAAACCTAAGAAAGTTAGGGACGTGAACTTAGTTGTGATGAACGATTTGAAAATCGTCATAGCTAAGGTATGTGCATATTGGTTGGTTAGGATATAGATGATGAATCAATGGAGTGTTCCATTTTATTTGGCTTATAGAACATGAGTAACGAAGTTATGGTGAATTTTGTGAAAATAGACGTTAAACGTCGAAAATGTAAAAAATCTCGGATTAAAGGTCAAAAGTTGTCGTGTGACTTGAAAACAATGGTTTCCAATGTCAAAATATGAGATAAGGTAATTAAGAGTCGTTGGCGCAAGAATCGTCGAATTCTGACTTATAACGAAGAAAACGAGTATTAAACAGTCAAAAACGTTAAACGAACGCTCAAAAATGAACTCAAAAGTGAATTCCGAGTTAGCGGATTCAAAAGTATTAAATTCTTATATGAACATGTAAAGGATGTAATTTGTGACTTGTAGGCTTTTGAATGGGTCAATTCAGATGTAAAACGAACAAATTAGGAAGCCGGGAGTTTCGTTAGAAAAACAAACTGGTTTAGCGAACTGGTGCACAGGGGGCGCGCCGCAGCGCCAACCCAAGCACACATGATCCATGCCGAAGCATTGGATCCAGTCGAGTCCCCTGCTAACTGGCACCGCAGCGCCAGGTTTGTACTAGGAATCCCGCGCTGCAGCGCCGGCAGTAGAAAAATGTTGACCAAGTTAGGTTTTTGTTCCTTTTGAATGTAGACCTAAGATAAGACATTGAAGGTACTTAATGTACGTAATAAGACTGAACTTTAATCATTTATTAAGTGATAACGTTATAGGATTTAGTATGGTTTAATAGAAATTAAACGAAGAACACGAGAATGTAGTAAGTAAACCGTGAATGACGTTCAACGTTGATATTTCACCAATGATGATCGAATGTCAGTTAGTAACGTATCAACGTTAACGAGCCGTAACGAAGTATAGAAAGTCAAATCGACTATAATAACGAAGTTAATTCAAGTAAGACATAGAAGAGAAAGAAGTTGGTTAAAGCTATAAAGTTAGTTTGTTTGATAACTAATTACAGTGTTCTATGTGAATATATCATATAGATCCTGTAAGGACTGAGAATTGATTGAATTATATATTCAAAGACGCTTGAAGGAAAGTCTTTCTTAACGCTTGTTTAACCTCCATGTTAGCCAAGTTTTATATGAGGCATGTTTTGAAATGCATGAATGGTTCTAAAGAAAGAGTCGATGCCTGATTTAACTCGGCTAGACTGGTATTGAAGAATGGATTGATTTGTTTACAAGTCTTTCATTATAGAACTGTTAACACTATCATATGCCAAGTATTTGGTACGGATAAGAAGGTATTTTCATCGATTATTCGATGGGCACGCGAGGTTGCCAAATGTTAAATGTAAATACGTTTAACAGAAGAGTGTTGATCAACATAGAGTACAATAGGCTGATCACCTAGAAGTGCTCGTAAGTAAAGACGGATGGATGGCCTTAGTGCCGGATGTCCTTTTCAAGTATGAAAACGAAAGGAGTATGTTCGTGGTCTATTGACTGGTTCAGAATTCCTAAGCTTTTATATATACTTCGGAATTGTTGTTATGAAATGAGAAGTACTAGCCAAATGTTATATAGTGCTTCATAGTTAATTGTTCAGTTATGGAAGTAAAGCATGTAATTGCCAATGTGATATTCATATGATTCTGTGTTAAGACTTGCGGAGCTAGAAATGCTCACTTTTGCTTGAACCATATGTTTACAGCTAAAGTCAATCGAACTAAAAGTTCTAAGAGAGATAAAGGCAAGGCTAAGATGGACAGTTAAACGTCCTGTAATAGAATAGTGTATTTGTATGTTATATACTTATAAAGAATAAAGAATGTATTCTGTTATGAACCTTGGAAAGAATTTGTTATTATTGTAATACAAAGATAGCTAATACAATCATTTTGTTGTTATCTCAATGGAATGACTGTATGAATTGTAGTATCGTGGAGCACCATCTGTCGGGTTGGAAGATACCCGGATTTGAGGGCGTCACAGGTTGGTATCAAAGCATTATGTTATAAAACTTAAGGAGGGGAAGAACCTTTGGCTAATAACCTCGTTAGGAAAGAAAAGGTCCGAAGAAAGTTAACTCGAGACAAATGAGTTAATAAGGTATTGAGGAAACTCAGTACTGAAAGATTTAAAAGATGGAAAGTAACCCTAAATGGATTAAATATGATTTGTGCTTATATTATTGTGTATTATGTACTAATCAATTTGTTATGTGTTATTGTAGATGTTAATCGATAGCTTGATGTATAGGGATATATATGTGATAAGTGAGGATTCCATGAACTAAATAGAGCCAGTACCTATACTTGTAGCGGATATACCTGTAGTGATTCTAGAAGAATCAGAACCCGAGGAGTATTTTTCAGAGGAGGATTATTCCGAGGAGACGATGGGATTAGCATCATATCTGAATATGATGATAGATGTGGAGGATGATATGGAGGTAACATCGATTAATATGGTGATGCCTGCCTTAGAGTCGACACCTACCAAGACGATGAGGGCAATGTAACTCTCAGTGCTCGACCATAACGTAAAACTGCACAGTATGGTGCAGCACCAGAAGGAAGAGATCAATGATCTCTATGGGGCTAAGAAGTCTGCAGAGTCAGACTATGAGATAGAGCATGATAAGAAGGTGCTCATGACAGACAAGGCTAGGGATTATAAGAATGAGGTTGTTGAACTTCGTATGAAACTGGTTGAGAAAGACCAGAAGATAGCACGAATGTCATATATCAATGACAGTGCGCACAAAGATTTCAAGCTTAAAATATCTTGCTATTCTATTAAGTCGGGACAGACTCGACATACTATAAGTCGAGATATTATGTCGATTCTAGCAAATGAGAAGTATGAGAATTATGTTAGGCAGTATTAGAAGTTAGAGTAGTAGATATTTTGTGTAGTGACGTAAAACCCTCTTTTGTATAAGTAAAGGGAAGTCTTTTTGTAAATCACAATTTTTGGTGAAAGTCAAATCGCGGGAAATAAATGTAATAGCTTTTGGCTATTGAAAGCAAGTTGTAAATAGTTTTGAACTATGAAGAAGCATATTAATATAAATAAAGTTTTTATTTAATGTGTTTTTGGATGTATGAGTTATTGTTCAATGGTACGACGAATAATATCTAAGTAAGCAAATAAGTAATAACGAAACTTTATTTATTTAATCATAAATGCCGCCAAGAAGAATACAACGTAATCAAGAGGTGGAATCGCATAAGGATAACTAGGGGGACCTAATAACCAATGCAAGAGTTCGTTAATTTATTAACGGCTGCATTTAATCAAGCCGGGGGTAGAGCACCCGCAGTACCTAGGGTAGCACGAACAACTACCTTTAAGGAATTTAAAAGTATAGGTCCAGTTGAGTTCAAGGGAACGACGGACCCAATGGAGGCCCAGACATGGGTCAAAGAAATAAAAAAGGCGTTTGTTATTACAAACATAGCTGAGGTGCAAAAGACTTCTTTTGCGACTTATATGATGAAGGGGAAGCCAACTACTGGTGGGAGGCTCACCAGGGTGGGGCTAGAGCTGATACTGTTACATGGGAATAGTTCAAGAAGGTATTCTTCGAGAACTACTTCCCTACTAGCATGAAAGGGCGAATGGAGATTAAGTTCTTAGAACTTAATTAAGGGGGCATGACGGTTCCCCAATATGCAGCTAAATTCAATGAGTTGGCAAGGTTTGCTCCACACCAAGTGGACACGGAGGTTTGAGCATGACCTAAAACCTTGGCTCTATAGTAGAATTTCAGTTTTTTAGAGTGTTCCTACGGGACCATTCTGGAAAAGGCGATAATAGCAGAGGGTGGTAGTGAGGCGTTAACCCAATACCATAAGGAAAGAAAGAATAAGAGTAAGGGAGAGGGAGGAAATAAGGCAGAGGTTGCCAGTGGTAGTGGCAATATGCCTAAACGGAAGAATTTTAACCCTGGAAATACTGGGGTGAAACAAGGGGATCCTAAACGTAGGATGGAGGCATGCAAGACATGTGGTAAGAGTCATCTGGGAGTCTGTTTAAAAGGGAAAACGGGTTGTTATAACCGTGGGCAGGAGGGTCACATATCTCCCAACTGTCCTAATCCTAAGAAAAGCCGGGGCTGTTTTGTTTATGGGTCGATGGACCACATGGCAACAAATTATCTGAAGAATGGGGCGAAGGTCAGTAAGGGTTCTGGTAGTGGTAATTTGGCCATTACTGGACCAACACCATCATTGGGTAGACCCTCAGCCCGAACGTTTAATATGATTGTCCAAGATGCAGTTGCATCGGTGGATGTAGTAGCAAGTATCATTCAAGTCAATGAAATAAATGCTTATGTGTTATTTGACTCGGGTGCTACTTGTTCTTTTATAACATGTGGATTTGCTAAGCAATTGGGATTAAATTCTGAAAAGTTAGAAATACCTTTAGACGTTAGGGTAGCAAACTAGGAGATAATTTCCATTGAACACATCCTTATTTCGTAGATATTAAGGGTAATAGATTATCGGTAGATCTTTTACCTATAAGGTTAAGAGAATTCGATGTGATTCTCGATATGGATTGGTTAATTAACCATAGAGCAATAATAGATTGTCATAGAAAGAGTGTAAACCTAAAGTTTTCTAAGAAACCTGTGGTGGTGTTTTATGGTAATACATCACTGGGACGTTCTTGTTGTCTAACCATGACACAAGCTAGGAAGATATTGAAGAAGGGGTGTAAGGGTTGCCTGTGCCATGTTGTGGATACCCAAAGAGTGGGAACATCATTGGAACAGATAGCAATAGTTCAAGAGTTTGCGGATGTGTTTTCAGAGGAGTTATCCGGTATTCCGCCAGATAGAGATGTAGAATTTGTGATTGATTTGTTGCTAGGCACGACACCAGTTTTAAAGGCACCATATAGGTTGGCGCCAGTTGAGATGAAGGAGTTAATCGTTCAATTATAGGAACTATTACATAGGAAATATATTCAACCGATTGTATCTCCGTGGGGAGCACCGATATTATTTGTAAAGAAAAAGGATGGGTCGTTACGACTTTGTATCGACTATCAAGAGTTGAACAAGTTAACGATTAAGAATAAATACCCGTTGCCCAGGATCGATGATCTATTTGATCAGTTGAAAGGGGAAAAATAATTTTTTAAAATAGATTTACGTACGGGGTATCATCAGCTGAAATTGAGGAAGGAGGATGTACCTAAGACGGCGTTCAGAACTCGTCATGGGCATTACGAGTTTCTGGTTATATCATTTGCGTTGACCAATGTGCCAGCCGCATTTATGGATATGATGAATAGAGTGTTCAAATGGTATTTGGATAAGTTCGTTGTAGTGTTCATTGATGATATTCTAGTCTATTCTAAGATGCAAGAGGATCATGTTGGACATTTAAGGATAGTGTTGGAAACACTACGAAGGGAGAAGTTATATGCAAAATTCAAGAAGTGTGAATTTTGGCTTGAACGAGTGCAGTTTCTAGGACATGTTATAGACAAAGTTGGCATATCCGTAGATTCAGTGAAGGTGGAAGCGGTGAATGAGTGGGAGCAACCGAAAATGCCAACTGAGGTTCAGAGTTTTCTGGGTTTAGCGGGATACTATAGAAGGTTCATTCAAGACTTTTCTAAAATAGCTACTCCGTTAACAAATCTGACAAGGAAGTCGGTGAAGTATGTGTGGATAAAAAAGTGTGAAAATAGTTTTCCAGAGCTAAAAAGGAGGTTATGTGATGTACATGTACTATCCTTACTATATGATACGGGAAATTTCGTAATTTATAGCAATGCTTCGCATAGAGGACTGGGTTGCGTGCTCATGCAGCATGGTAAGGTCATTGCGTACGCGTCATATTAGTTAAAAGATTATAATAAGGTTTATCCTACTCATGACTTAGAATTAGCAGCTGTAGTTTTTGCCTTAAAAATATGGAGACATTATTTATACGGGGAGAAGTGTGAGATATACACGGACCATAAAAGTTTGAAATATATCTTTACACAGAAGGAGTTGAACATGAGGAGGAGAAGGTGGTTAGAGTTAATAAAAGAATACGACTGTGATATTTTGTATCTTCCGAAAAAAGCAAATGTTGTAGCCGACGCGTTAAGTCGGAAGGGTAGAGAAAAACTGTCAATGTTAATGACTCATAATGAGTTAATAACAGAGATGGTAAGGATGGAGTTAGAAGTTAAGTTACCAAGTGAAATAGTAGAGATGTTATTCTCAATAGAGACTCGACTAACGATAGTGGAACGTGTTAAGGAAGTGCAAGTAAGTACTGAAGAATGTGAGCGAATGAAAAAGATAATGAAGGATGACGTGAAGTCTAAGTATAACCTCAATAGAGAAGGTTTACTTTATTTTGAGGGAAGAATTTGGGTTCCAAATAATTTTGAGTTGAAATAAGAGATTATGTATGAGGCCCATAGTTCGAGGTACTCGATACATCCTGGTAGTACTAAGATGTACCGAACATGAAGAGGGAGATTGCAGAATATGTTAGTAAGTGCTTAACTTGTCAAAAAGTTAAGGCTGAACACCAATGACCGAGTGGGTTATTGCATCCACTGGAGATTCCGGAGTGGAAATGGGAGCATATCACCATGGACTTTGTGGTGGGACTTCCACCAATGAGAAAATGATACAATGCTATTTGGGTGATAGTGGATCGGTTAACTAAATCGGCTCATTTTCTACCAATAGGAGTTAGGTATAACCTACAATAGTTAGCTAAGCTTTATGTCAAAGAAATTATTTATAGACATGGAGTACCTGTTTTGATTGTGTCCGATCGTGATCCACGATTCACGTTGAACTTTTGGAGGAGTTTGCAAGAGCAAGTGGGAACGCATTTGAGATTAAGTACTGCATATCATCCACTGACGGATGGACAAAGTGAACGAACAATTCAAACGCTAGAAGATATGTTAAGATCTTACGTTATGGATTTCATGGGGAGTTGGGACGAACATCTACCTTTCGTAGAATTCGCTTACAACAATAGTTTTCATGCTAGTAGAGGCATGCCGCCTTACGAAGCGTTGTATAGGAGGAAGTGCAGAACACCACTTTGCTGGGATGAAGTAGGTGAACGTCGAATGTTGGGACCTGAGATGGTACAACAAACAGCAGACATGTTTAAGTTGATAAGAACCCGATTGGTAGTGGCTCAGGATAGACAAAGAAAGTATGCAGATCCTCATCGAGAGAAGAGGGATTTTGAAGTAGGATTGTATGTCTTTCTAAAAGTGTCACCTTGGAAAGGGAAGATACGTTTTGGGAAGAAAGGGAAGTTAAGTCCAAGGTTTATAGGACCTTTTGAAATTTTAAGAAGGGTAGGAGAGATAGCTTATGAAGTAGCTTTACCTCTAGAGATGGAAAGAAAACACAGTGTGTTTCACGTGTCAGTGTTACGTCCTTATAAATCGGACTATAATCATATAATAGAATATGAATCTATTCAAGTAGAAAAAGACTTAACGTATGAAGAACTTTCGATTCAGATTGTTGATAGGAAGGAACAAGTCTTGAAAAATAAAGTAATACCTTCATTAAAGGCAATATGGAGTAACCATGATGCTGAAGAAGCAACATGGGAGCTCGAAAGTAAAATGAAGGAAAGGTTTTCTCATTTGTTTATGTAATTAGAGTGAGATTCTGGGGACAGAATCCTTATAAGGAGGGAAGAATGTAACGCCCGAGAATTTTGAATTTTTAATGGATTAAATTTTTATTTGATTATGTGAATTAAATGAATTTAATTGATGAATGGCGTGAGTAAGATGTTTGAAGGTCGTTCTATGACCTGGAATATGCGGATATGGTTAGTATTCTGGCCATGTGCTAGGATTAATTGTTTTGAATTATCAAGATGAAAATGAAGTATTTTCGACAATTTTTCCCTAACAACACTATTCATCCAATTTCGTTCGGAGCTTAGGTTTGGAATTCCGAGAAATGCGTAATGATAGAATAGGAAGACGAGATGGAATATGTGATAATATTTCAGTTATGGCCAAAATGAAGTTTTCGCTTACGGACTTAAAACCCAAGGGTTAGATAAAGTGATTTTCGAAAGGGAAATGTAGTGTGTATAATCATTTAGGTTATTAAACGTATGCGACACGAGCATTATACTAGTTTGAATACGAGTATTGTATGAAGAATAATACGACGTATAATACGAATATCGTATGAGTATTAGACAAAGAGAATACGGTTGTTATACGCGTAGAATACAAGATGTATTAATGGAGTATGATTTAAGGATTTTGGTATAATCTAATTGGACTTGGACTAATAGTAAGCCCAATGAATTAAGTAAGTAAGCCCAAGTCAAAGCCCAATAGTAATTAAAGACAATCCCAATTCAAGAAATTAAACCGCGGGTTGAACCCGCGGGTCAGGGGGTGGGTAAACCCATGGGGAAACCCATGGGATGATCCATGAAGGAGTGGGCCGACCACTTGATGACCAAGTAAAGTAACATACTTGATCACCAAGTACTTTACTTGGTGATAAAGTAGTGAATAGTAAGGCGGTGGAAATTGGACCATTTTGCCCTCATGTTGGTTCTCTATAAATACAACGCTAGAGTTGGTTATTTTGTTGTTTTACAAAGCTTTTCCAACTATATTGAGAAAGAGAAAGAGCTAGAAACTTATAAGCAATCTACTTCCAAGCAAACATTTAGACGTTTGTCAAGAACGTGAAGTACGTTAAAGGTAAATTCTCATAAACCGTAATCTCCATCTTTTTCGATTTCTTTCTAGTAGAGAATCGTAGATTGGTGGAGCATGTTTAGTGAGGAGGAATAAGGATGTTTATTAATGATCAAATCATTGATAAGTCATTACCAAATAGAAATCGTAAGTGTTTACGTAAGTTAAAAACCTAAGAAAATTAGGGACATGAACTTAGTTGTGATGAACGATTTGAAAACCGTCATAGCTATGGTATGTGCATATTGGTTGGTTAGGATGTAGATGAATAATCAATGGAGTGTTCCATTTGATTTGGCTTATAGAACACGAGTAACGAAGTTATGAAGAATTTTGTGAAAATAGACGTTAAACGTCGAAAACGTAAAAAATCTTGGATTAAAGGTCAAAAGTTGCCATGTGACTTGAAAACATTGGTTTCCAATGTCAACACATGAGATAAGGTAATTAAGAGTCACTGGTGCAAGAATCGTCGAATTCTAACTTATAACGAAGAAAACGATTATTGAACGGTCAAAATCGTTAAACGAACGCTCAAAAATGAAATTAAAAGTGAATTCTGAGTTAACAAATTTGAAAGTATAAAATTCTTATACGAACACGTAAAGGATGTAATTTGTGACTTCTAGGCTTTCGAATGGGTCAATTCGGATGTAAAACGAACAAATTAGGAAGCCGGGAGTTTCGTTAGAAAAACAAACTGGTTTGGCCAACTGGTGCATAGGGGTCGCGCCGCAGCGCCAACCCAAGCACACATGATCCGTGCCGCAGTGTTGGATCCAGCTGAGTCCCTTGCTAACTGGCGCCGTAATGCCAGGTTTGTACTAGGAATGCCGCGTCGCCGCGTCACCGCGTCGCCGCGCCGCCGCGCCGCCGCGCCGCCGCGCCGACAGTAGAAAAATGTTGACCAAGTTAGATTTTTGTTCCATTTGAATGTAGACCTAAGATAAGACATTGAAGGTACTTAATGTGCGTAATAAGACTGAACTTTAATCATTTATAAAGTGATAACGGTATAAGATTTACTATGGTTTAATAGAAATTAAACGAAGAACCTGATAGATAAAGTGATAACGGATTTGGGGGCATCACAATTTCTCTGGTGGGTATGGGTGAAAGTGCAAAGGGAGAGGAGATAGATAAAATTTGATAGAGAAAAAGAACCTTTTTTCTTGCTACTTTTGCTACCGCTGACCTTGACCCCTGCGGTAATGATCGAAAATGAAGAGCTTGATTTTGGGGGAACTTTCTCTTTCCAAGAAATGAAGGAAATGCCCGGCGGATAAGGATAAGGCAGAATGAGAAGGGGCAAATGAAATTTGAGCCATTAGATGATGAAGTTTTAATCGAGATCGTTGTTTGTTGAAGCCGCTCTGTTTTATTTTATATATATATATATATATATATATATATATATATATATATTTACATTTCTATCAGGCCTGGAGTTTACTTCGTGGCCTTTTACTGCTTTATTTACATTTCGTCCCGCCTGGAGTTTACTTCGTGGCGGTTGATCGTTTTTACTGCTTTCTTTATATTTCGTCCCGCCTAGAGTTTACTTCGTGGCGGTTGATCATCTTTACTGCTTTATTTACATTTTTGATCCCCCATAGAGATGCTTCGTGGTGGCTGATCATGTCTCTCTATATATATTTATCGCTTTTATATATTTACATTTCTGATCCCCCATGGAGGTGCTTCGTGGTGGTTGATCAAGTCTGTGTATTTATATATTTACAGCTTTTATATATATAACTACTTACTGCTTTCATATAAATTGCGACATCATGTGAGCCTAGGAATCATGTGATCATAGATTCAGTCTATTAAATCTAAATTTGGTTCTCGTGATGGACATTATCAGCTGTAAGAAACCTGTAAATTATTCACGGTGTTTGAATTTCCTTAGATGGCTCTCATGCCCACAAGGAGTTCGGCACTTCTTTGTACATTATTTTCTCGAAGATGCTTCGCATCTCGAAAATAAAAACAATCAAGCCGAACACATAATAAAATTGAAGTATCAAAGGCCTCAATTACTATTGAGCATAAGGGTTTGAAAAATCTCTTTTTACAAAACATCACTGCTATATCTTATTTAAAACTGAATTTTTATATAAATTCAAACCCTTTGTACATAGATGCAAACGAGGCATGTCACTACTTCCAAATAACTGCACATTGATCCACACACACACACACATTCATATAACTATTTCTTAAAAAGTGGCGGTTACCGTGGCAACACGGATGTCGGGGGGTGCCTAACACCTTCCCTCCGCATAAGCAAGTCCCCGAACCCTAATGAATCTCGGTTTCACAGACCCATTAAGCAGTGCCACATCACTGGGTCAATGTACAAACCTTTTCTCGGTTGTGTTGGTACAACCATTTAAAAAACCAACTGGCGACTCTTACAGTCAAATCATCAACATATAAATGTCGAACTTTTTCACAACTTATTTTTTCAAACAAATCTCACCAAACATGAGAAAACCAAAGAACAAGGACAGAAAAGGGACAAATAAAATCCCGATGTCGACAGGTGGCGACTCTGCTGGGGACTCCAGTAAGAGGGCTTAAGTCGCTATTTACAAACTTTTCAAAAATTTTATCTGTTTGTGTGTGGATGTTGCATTTATATTTGAATGAATGTGTACTAATGCATTTACTTACTACACTTAGTGCTTCGCACCATATATGCATGTGATATTAGTGCTTCGCACATGTCATCATTTCCATACAGTGAGACGCGGTGTATGTGAATGTATGTTGTGTGGTCCCTCCACTAGGAGGCTATCCTGTCGGTATTTGATTACTGGACTCGTAGGGAGACTAATTCCAACGAGGCTCAGGAAAGGCACCACCCAAATTCGCTCCAGTTGAAAGACTAGATTAATTTTCCGTCAAGTAAATTGCGATGATTTAGGAACCTTCATGTCGAAAAACTGCGAGAGTAACCTAAGATAGGTTAGCCTCTGATAAACCAAACGCGGAGGAAAGTCTCTTCATACTTTCACATTTCAATTACTTGTAAATTCAATTACTTGTAATTTCAATTCCACGTAAATCTCAATGTAATGAAAAATATGAAGGAATATGTTTACATGCCTTCCCTTTATATCAAAACCTGACATGCTATATGGTCAACTGACATCCGTTTCGCAGGATGGTACTCCTAAACGAACACAATATGTAATATTGCCACATTCACTAAGACTAAACTACGTAAGTCTTTTTGTAGGGATATTATAAAGCCCCCAAATCCTGGTACTTGAAACCCGAACTTGATGCTTTAAGATACTATTTCTATGAGCGGAATAATACTAATAATAATAACAATAATATAGATACCAACTTAATTAACATATTTATCAAAGTCTAAATCCCAAGTACGCAACCTTTAATACATTCCTCACAATACGTGATAGGTAATATATATCATACTTGTCCTAATAAATATAACTATTACAGAAAATGACATTGAATTCATTCCGGAACCTTTCCTTTCCTTTTATTCTTAGCCGAGCCTTCTACTTGTTCACACTTAGCTGAAAATATTTAAATTAAGCAAGGATGAGCATTTGAGTGCCCAGCAAGTAATAGCAATATATATATATATATATATATATATATATATATATATATATATATATATATATATATATTCTTTATACTATCCTTCTACAACAAATCAATAGTTATGAAGTAATCTGAACCGATAATATTAGCATAACAACCCTCTTTCAAATTTTAAAACTATGCACTGACTATATATATAGTTAAGGGGACATACTATGAACATTATTTTCATTTTCGAATAGGTTTAGCAGAACTTCATCCGTAAACCGTCATAACTTATGGGCATGAGGGTCTACATCCCATGGACCCTGTATTGATCAATACTACATGCAAGAACGATAGGATCGTTCACTCTGTCCGCCTTTGGCGCATAAAAGTTTTTCCGTGTAAGGGATGTTCATACTTGTCGGGGTTCCAAACCAAAGTAATTCGGTTGGATAATAATAAGGTTTTATCTTGTTCAACAATAATCTGTAATTCAACATATATATACTGGTAATTAACAAAGGTGTATCAACACGTGGTTAAATGCAATGATTATCCAAGTGGGGACACTTGTATAACCATTTATAGAAATTATAGAATAGAATGTATATCTGAATTACCATATACTAACATGTTGATAATCAATGAGCGTATATAATATAGGGTTAATAATATGTACAGTAATAATATAATTCTGAAACATTCTTACTCATGTCCATTGCAAAAAGAAAATGCAAAGGTAGGATACTTGCCTGATGTGCTGCTTACAATACACAACTTAGTTTTATCTTTTATATTACGACCTATCATTAATCAGATCATTCGTTATATTAGAACAATATACTATAACATATAGTACTGCATTTTGTAGTCAGCATATAACCTAATCACATTATCACACATGTTCAACAGTTATTGCATAACAAACAAACATTAATACAGTTAAAATATCTAAGTCCAAAACAATTTTTGAAATATGTCGGTGTACTGACAGCTTTATCGGGTAATTATCGAGTCTAAGACTCTATTCTGAAGCTCAATAACTATAAGTATCAGTCATATTATTTTAAATGACTTAATAAACATTTAATATAATTTATCATTAATTTCAAACACCAGAATCATTATCAAATGATTTAAGTATTAAACAATTCTATTATCATTTAATTATTATTTAACTATTAATGAAACCATTGTAAAAATATTAAAGTTATTTATAATAACTCAAAATATTTTTAAAACATTTATATTACCCTTAAATGATTTTTAAAACGTTTAAAATCATTTTTAAATAATTATCACTAATATTAAGATATTAATGTACTATTTCTTAAAATATTAAAAGTCATTAAGTATAACTTAAAATATTTTCAATTCACTTAATATTATTAATCTTGATAATATTTAATTCACCTCTAAGTATTATTAATTCACTAATGACACTTTTATTCACTTACTAGTATTATTAACATCTTAATAATATTTTAATACTTTACTAATATTATTAACCCTCTTAATAATATTTTAATCTTGCATTAATATTATTACTTTAATAATATCTTACTTATCCTTTAGTATCATAAATCAATTAATAATACTTTTAGTCATTTACCAATCGTATTAATATTTTATTTATTTACTAATATTATTGATCATTTAGTAATATTTTATTCCTTTACTAATGTTATTACATTAATGACATTTTATTTAATCTCGTATATTATTATTTACTTAATAATATTTTAATCATCCAATGATACTTTAATTTAATATTATTAATCTTTTAATAATATTTTAATATAATATTATTAATCATTTAATAATACTTTAATCATTTATTAATATTTTGAATCAAATATGATTAACCATTTAATAATATTTTAATAAAGTTTTAATCTTAATATTTTTATTTACTTAACAATATCATATTCTAATATTATTAATATCATAATAACATTTTAATAATCTATTAGATCAATAAATAATTTATTTTAATTGTTCACCCTTTATAAAACTATTTATTTAATATCCATAAAAGGTCATAAATAATATTTCTTATTATAAATTACCAAAATACCCTAAAATAGTCATAATATTATATATTAGGAGTATTCAAGCATTATATTCATATTTTTCTTATTTAAGACATCATTTAACTATTTATTTCCTTTTATTCACAACTTAATCATTTTTAGGAAAAATATCAAACTGATTCCAAAAATTCTCATTTTCTGGATTTGGACAGTATATCCCCAAATTTTTCTAGAATTTTAGAAAATGATTTACTAATTTTAAAGTGCCCAAATCACCCGAATTTTGCTTCATTTTTCATAAATCGAGTTTTGCTCAGAAAAATCTGAACTTTTCAGGGTATACTCTCATAATATATATGAACCTACTGTAAAAATTTCGGAATTTTCCAGTGTATACACAGTGAGAAATTCGAGTGTTAATATTTAGGAGTCCTTTACGAAAATAGCCATTAGTCACAACCTATAAATCGAAACGCGTCCGTTCTTTTTCCTACACGTAGATAACTTCTTAAGGTACCTCTGTGATGTTTCCCAGATTTTTAAAAGACTTGTAACTACCCGAAACAGCCTCAAGAAAAATGGGGACAGTAGCTTTTTAAGGTTTTGAAACTTTAACTTTTTAAGTGGACTGTTTTAGGGAAAACAACTCTCATGTCTTCAATACTTGCTAGATTTGTGTTCTACCACTCGAGTTTACTAGATAACTTATGTATCTAGCACCCCCTTTTGACGGATCACAAATCCAAGTTGTAAACCTTGAGTTACACAAGATTCAGTGGAAGAAAAATAAGAGTTTCACCCCTTGGAGAACATATGCTCATTTCCTTCCTCTAAGCCTTTGATCTAACACTCAAAATACTTAGTTCCATACATGATAATATGTAGAACTAGGGTATCTTGAGTATTAATCCATATCTCCAACAAATCATTCTATAACACAAAATCGAAGAAGAATAAGAAAAAGAATGGATGAGAACCTCACCTAGTTTTATTTGCTATCCTTCTTGATCTTCCAAAGTAATGTATAATCTTAGGGTGCATTAAGCAACTAGAACACCTCTCTCTCTCTCTCTCTCTCATAAAACCGAAACTCTCTCTCTCTCTCTCTCTTGTATGCTGCTAGCTTGGGAGAAAAAGAAGAAGAAGGAGAATAAGAGAAATGAAAATGATCTAGCAAATGAATGAGTGATTAACTATTATCCCCCATACTTTTATTGTCCCATGGATAAAAGAATACACTTTATCTCTTCAATTAGCCTAATAATGTGATTAAGGGTGCTTAATAGATTTGCAACCAATGGGAGATTGACACACATGTACTTGTGTGTAAGACTTCTACTTATGGACATTGATTAACATAATTTGTTGCCTTAAAAGGCCTAATGGGGCCAGCTATATAAATGCCCACTAATTCCTTCATTTAGCCTTTATTTTAATGCATATATTACATAAATCAAAGGTCTAAAATACCCTTAATCTAGTGGACTAAGTTTGGCCTTATATTTTATTTCTTTTGGGCTTCTCCTTTAATTGTTTTGGGCCATGTAATGAACATAGTCTAACAAATTTAATACATGCTACCCAAATTGTTTATTTAGGGTTTCCATTCCCATTCTTATGAAATTTAATTACTTATACATGTGACTTTAGCTCATAACCTAATTAGGTTTACTAGAAATAGGTTTAAAATTATTAGTCACTTGAAATAACAAGATCATCCACATAAGTTAGTATACATATTAAATACTAACATTTCTTTATTACCATAACCTTTATGTTATTTAATTGTCTCACCTAATGTATAATTAGGTTACAAAGCTTTCATTTAGGGTTTAAAATAAAATAAAATTAGTTCCTAAAATTTAGAATTAGGGTTTTCTTAATTTGATTAGGGTTCTAATCATACATGAATATTAGGGTATTATATAATAATTATAATTATCCTTGCTAATTTAGCAATTAGGATTTATAATTAATAAATAGGATTTCAAGAAATTAATAAATCTAAATGTTAATTAGGGTTAACCTAATCAATAAAAAAAATCATATAACACAGATATATAATAGTCTTAAACTCACAATTGAGTTTTAAATTAGGGTTTTCCACAATAAAACTAGGGTTTGACATAATACACCATAACTGACCAATCATTACCAGTCCACATACATGCAGTATATAATTATAGCACTAAAAATCAAAATATAAATAATATTATATTATTATTCTCATTCCTTGATCAAAATCTAAAATTAGGTTTTGGATTCCATATCTGATTTATCTGTCATACTTTACATTATTAATTAAGTTAAAACAATTAACTTAATAATCTGTACTAAAAATCATATAATAAAATAAATTTTATAATTATTAAAAAAATCATTTTATATATTATATAAATAATATATTATTATATTTTCATGGAAAATAATTAATAAAAATATTTCAACTATAAAATTAATTATTATAATAATATAGTTTATAACAATAAAAATTTTTAAAATAAAATTATTTAAAATCATTCATGTAATAAATATATCACATAAATATATACACACATTATCTTGGCACATATTTCCCATATTTAAAATAAAAAAAAATTTATACGCAAAATTTCTAATTTATTTGTATATAAAATATCGGGTTGTTACATTCACTCCCCCTTATAAATATTTCGTCCCCAGAATAATCATTTTAAAACCTACACATACAAGTGTACGTAGCTTATACAATCATTGCAAGTAGATCTTGATCATAAATGATCGCACTGATCTTTAATCTATTCACGTAAAGCTTGTCTATCTGATTAAACGAAAATTTAATTTCTAAAAGAACTCAAATTCCTTATTCAAAATTTCTTTATAAAATAATTTATTATATATATAAGAAAATCATATATAAGAAAATAAAATTTGATTAGAATACTACCTGGAGTTGCATCCTTCGCTGCCACCGTATCTTGAACTGTCATACTGAAGACTGCTGTGGTTGGTTCTATTATTTCGTTTGTTAAAGTTGCTCCCGTTGTTGCCAATATCCTGCCGCCTTTTCCCTTATTCACATTTCTTGCCTCCCTTATCCTATTTGGACAGTCTTTCACCTTATGCTCCATTGATTCATAAATAAAACATCCAATATACATTCTCGGATTGGGAGAGATATGTCCCTTCTTCCCACACTTATAACACACAAACTTACCTTCTATATCTTAGGTTATTTACATAACGTGGAATTTTCTACTCGAATAATCATGTATTCAAAATATTAGATTTCAAAAACTTTGGTTTACTGTATTAACCAGTGCTCAGATGATTGATTACTATCTTTATACCAACTTATTTCATTAATCCATCATATATTCATATTCATAACACTTGACCTTCTATGACACATACTGCTTTAAAGATCCGCTATCCTTTTGTGACTATAAAAGTCGGGATTTACAACCTTGACCAATACAAAAGTTGAGAATATTTCATTGCATAGACATACTTAACATTAAATAGACCTACTCAACAGAACCTATACTACCTATTCACTACCATCTACCCCTCTATCAAATAGAAGTTGGGGTCTAACTGCCATCTTATGCAGACAGCAAGGCATAAGGATTTACAACAACTAAATAGTCCCTAATAGAAACAAAAAGTGGGATTATATCGAACATGATTACAAATCGACGCATGCTCTCTTTGCTGGAGGGCAGCTCCATCCACTCAGAGTCGAACTGCATAAAGGCGATGTCTAAAGCTTGTTCCAAAGTATATATCCTCACATCTTTAGCTTCTACCTCAACTCTCAACTGTACTAGCTATAGCTCTCTCTGCTCCAACCTCCCTCGCAACTCGGCTAACTCAGTCTGTGCCTGGTAAGCAGCGTCCTTGTACTACTGCTCTGAAATTTGGAGGGTGTGGTTCTGCGCCTCCACTCGCTCAGCCCTAACCTTTAGCTCGTCGTTCCTGGCCAACAAATCTCCTATCATCGCATGCTCCATGGACTCCTCACTAGAGTCCCTCGACTCTTGGTTCACTAAATAACTATCTTGACTCTCGTTAGTCATCCTATGACCACAATAGATAATTAAAACAACATCAGTAACACAATAAAATATATTCATTGATAAAATGAAAGGATATTTTATTCAGTACAACTAAAACTTGATGGATCTCCTCAACCCATCACCTAGCTAACATACTCTATAAAAATTTTCTACTAAGGTTATAACCGAGGTTTCGCATTCCTAATGTTTATACCCTACAGCTTTGATACCAACTTATAAAGCCCCCAAATCCAAGTACTTGAAATCCGAACTCGGTGCTTTACGATACCATTTCTATGAGCGAAATAATACTAATAATAATAACAATAATATAGATACCAACTTAATTTACATCTTTATCAAAGTCTAAATCCCAAGTACGCAACATTTAAT
The DNA here is from genome assembly GCA_016801055.1 of Panax notoginseng. Classification (NCBI taxonomy): domain Eukaryota; kingdom Viridiplantae; phylum Streptophyta; class Magnoliopsida; order Apiales; family Araliaceae; genus Panax; species Panax notoginseng. The sequence continues at coordinate 124,337,705 of CM029015.1, forward strand.
ATATTCCTCACAATACGTGATAGGTGATATATATCATACTTCTTTTAATAAAGATAACTATTACATAAAATGGCATTGAATTCATTCTGCAACCTTTCCTTTCCCTTTAATTTTAGCCGAGACTTCTACTTGTTCACACTTAGCTGAAAATATTTAAATTAAGCAAGGATGATCATTTGAGTGCCCAACAAGTAATAACAATTATATATATATATATATATATATATATATATATATATATGCTGAAAGAATTTAAATGTTTTCTTTATACTATCATTCTACAACAAATCAATAGTTGTGAAGTAATCTGAACCGATAATATTAACATAACAACCCTCTTTCAAATTTTAAAACTACGCATTAACTATATATATAGTTAAGGGGACATACTATGAACATTATTTTCATTTTCGAATAGGTTTAGTAGAACTTCATCTGCAAACTGTCATAACTTACGGGCACGAGGGTGTACATCCCATGGACCCTGTGTTGATCAATACTGCACGCAAGAACGATAGGATCGTTCACTCTGTTCTCCTTGGGCGCATAAAAGTTTTCCCGTGTAAGGGATGTTTATACTTGTTGGGGTTCCAAACCAAAATAATTCGGTTGGATAATAATAAGGTTTTATCTTGTTCAACAATAATCTATAATTCAAAATATATATACTGGTAATTAATAAAGGTGTATCAGCTTGTGGTTAAATGTAATGATTATCCAAGTGGCGACACTTGTATAACCATTTATAGAAATTATCAAACAGAATATATATATATATATATATATATATATCTGAATTACGATATACTAATATGTTGATAATCAATGAGCGTATATAAATAGGGTTAATAATATGTACAGTAATAATATAATTCTGAAATATTCTTACTCATGTCCATTGCATAAAGAAAATACAAAGGTAGGATACTTGTCTGATACGCTACTTATAATACGCAACTTAGTTTTATCTTTTATATCATGACCTATCATTAATCAGATCATTCGTTCTATTAAAACAATATACTATAACATATAGTACTGTATTTCGCAGTCAGCACATAACTTAATCGCATTATCACACATGTTCAACAGTTATTGCATAAAAAACGAACATTAATACATTCAAAATATCTAAATCCAGATCAATTTTTGAAATATGTCGGTGTACCGACAGCTTTATCGGGTAATTATCGAGTCTAAGACTCTATTCCGAAGCTCAATAACTATAAGTATCAGTCATATCATTTTAAATTACTTAATAAACATTTAATATAATTTATCATGAATTTCAAACACCAGAATCATTATAAAATGATTTAAGTATTAAACAATTCTATTATCATTTAATTATTATTTAACTATTAATGAAATTATTGCCAAAATATTAAAGTTATTTATAATAACTCAAAATATTTTTAAAACATTTATATTACCCTTAAATGATTTTTAAAACGTTTAAAATTATTTTTAAATAATTACCATTAATATTAAGATATTAATGTACTATTTCTTAAAATATTAAAAGTCATTAAGTATAACTTAAAATATATTTAATTCACTTAATATTATTAATCTTGATAATATTTAATTCACCTCTTACTATTATTAATTCACTAATAACACTTTTCTTCGCTTACTAATATTATTAACATCTTAATAATATTTTAATACTTTACTAATATTATTAATCCTCTTAATACTATTTTAATCATGCATTAATATTATTACTTTAATAATATCTTACTTATGCTTTAGTATCATTAATCAATTAATAATATTTTTAGTCATTTGCCAATCATATTAATATTTTATTTATTTACTAATATTATTGATCATTTAGTAATATTTTATTCCTTTACTAATGTTATTACATTAATAACATTTTATTTAATCTCATATATTATTATTACTTAATAATATTTTAATCATCCAATAATACTCTAATTTAATATTATTAATCTTTTAATAATAGTTTAATCTAAGATTAATATTTTAATCTAATATTATTAATCATTTAATAATACTTTAATCATTTATTAATATTTTAAATCAAATATGATTAACCATTTAATAATATTATAATAAAGTTTTAATCTTAATATTTTTATTTACTTAACACTATCATATTCTAATATTATTAGTATCATAATAACATTTTAATAATCTATTAGATCAATAAATAATTTATTTTAATTGTTCACCCTTTATAAAATCATTTTTTTAATATCCATAAAATGTCATAAATAATATTTATTATTATAAATTATCAAAACGCCCTAAAATAGTCATAATATTATATATTATGAGTATTCAAGCATTTAAATCATATTTTTCTTATTTAAGACATCATTTAACTATTTATTTCTTTTTATTTATAACTTAACCATTTTTAGGAAAAATAGCAAACTGATTCCAAAAATTCTCATTTTCTTGATTTGGACAATATATGACCCAACCATGATCCCATAATTTTTCTAGAATTTTAGTAAATGATTTACTAATTTTAAAGTGCCCAAAAGACCTGGATCTTGCTTCATTTATCATAAATCGAGTTTTGCTCAGAAAAATTTTAAATTTTCAGGGTATACTATTATAACATATATGAACCTACTGTAAAATTTTTGGAATATTCCAGTGTATACATAGTGAGAAATTCGAGAGTTAATATTTACGAGTCCTTTACGAAAATAGCCATTACGCACAAACTATAAATCGAAACGCGTCCGTTCTTTATCATACACGTAGATAACTTCTTAAGGTACCTCTGTGACTTTTCCCAACTGCTCGAAACAACTTCAAGAAAAACGGGGACAGTAGCTTTTTAGGGTTTTGAAACTTTAACTTTCTAAGTGGGCTGTTTTGGGGAAAACAGCCCGCATGGCTTCAATACTTGCTAGATTTGTGTTTTACCACTCGTGTTTACTAGATAACTCATGTATCTAGCACCCCCCCTTTGACGGATCACAAATCCAAGTTGTAAAACTTGAGTTACACAAGATTTAGTGGAAGAAAAACAAGAGTTTCACCGCTTGGAGAACATATGCTCATTTCCTTCCTCTAAGCCTTTGATCTAACACTCAAAATACTTAGTTCCTTACATGATAATATGTAGAACTAGGGTATCTTGAGTATTAATCCATATCTCCAAGAAATCATGCTATAACACAAAATAGAAGAAGAATAAGAAAAAGAATGGATGAGAACCTCACCTAGTTTTATTTGTTATCCTTCTTGATCTTCCAAAGTAATATATAATCTTAGGGTACATTAAGCAACTAGCACACCTTTCTCTCTCTCACAAAACCGAAACTCTCTCTCTCTCTCTCTCTCTTGTATTTTGCTAGCTTGGGAGAAAAAGAAGAAGAAGGAGAATAAGAGAAATGAAAATGATCTAGCAAATGAATGGGTGATTAACTATTATCCCCCATACTTTTATTGTCCCATGGATAAAAGACTACACCTTATCTCTTCAATTAGCCTAATCATGTGATTAAGGGTGCTTAATAGATTTGTAACCAATGGGAGATTGACACACATGTACTTGTGTGTAAGACTTCTACTTATGGACATTGATTAACATAATTTGTTGCCTTAAAAGGCCTAATGGGGCCAGCTATATAAATGCCCACTAATTCCTTCATTTCGCCTTTATTTTAATGCATAAATTAGATAAATCAAAGATCTAAAATACCCTTAATCTAGTGGACTAAGTTTGGGCTTGTATTTTATTTCTTTTGGGCTTCTTCTTTAATTGTTTTGGGCCATGTAATGAACATAGTCTAACAATTTTAATACATGCTACCCAAATTGTTTATTTAGGGTTTCCATTCCAAATCTTATGAAATTTAATTACTTATACATGCGACTTTAGCTCATAACCTAATTAGGTTTACTAGAAATATGTTTAAAATTATTAGTCACTTGAAATAACAAGATTATCCACATAAGTTAGTATACATATTAAATTCTAGCATTTTCTTATTACCATAACCCTTAGGTTATTTAATTGTCTCACCTAATGTATAATTAGGTTACAAAGCTTTCATTTAGGGTTTAAAATAAAATAAAAATAATTCCTAAAATTTATAATTAGGGTTTTCTTAATTTGATTAGGGTTCTAATCATACATGAATATTAAGGTATTATATAATAATTATAATTATCCTTGCTAATCTAGCAATTAGGGTTTATAATTAATAAATAGGATTTCAAGAAATTAATAAATCTAAATGTTAATTAGGGTTGACCTAATCAATAAAAAAATATCATATAACACAGCTATATAATAGTCTTAAACTCACAACTAAGTTTCAAATTAGGGTTTTCCACAGTAAAACTAGGGTTTGACATAATACACCATAACTGACCAATCATTGTCAGTCCACATACATGCAATATATAATTATAGCACTAAAAATCAAAATATAAATAATATTATATTATTATTCTCATTCCTTGATCAAAATCTAAAATTAGGGTTTGGATTCCATATCTGATTTATCTGTCATACTTAACATTATTAATTAAGTTAAAACAATTAACTTAATAATCTGTACTAAAAATCATATAATAAAATAAATATTATAATTATTAAAAAAAATCATTTTATATATTATATAAATAATATATGATTATATTTTCATGGAAAATAATTAATAAAAATATTTCTACTACAAAATTAATTATTATAATAATATAGTTTATAACAATCAAAAATTTTAAAATAAAAATATTTAAAATCATTTATGTAATAAATATATCACATAAATACATACACACATTATCTTGGCACATATTCCCCATATTTAAAATAAAAAAAATTTTATACGCAAAATTTCTAATTTATTTGTATAGAAAATATCGGGTTGTTACATTCACTCCCCCTTATAAATATTTCGTCCCCAGAATCACCGTTTTAAAACCTACACATACAAGTGTACGTAGCTTATACAATCATTGCAAGTTGATCTTGATCATAAATGATCGCACTGATCTTTAATCTATTCACATAAAGCTTGTTTATCTGATTAAACGGAAATTTGATTTCTAAAAGAACTCAAATTCCTTCTTCAAAATTTCTTTATAAAATAATTTATTATATATATAAGAAAATCATATATAAGAAAATAGAATATGATTAGAATACTGCCTGGAGTTGCATCCTTCGCTGCCACCGTATCTTGAACTGTCATACTGAAGACTGCTATGGTTAGTTCTATTATTTCGTTTGTTGAAGTTGGTCCCGTTGTTCCCAATATCCTGCCACCTTTTCCCTTATTCACATTTCTTGCCTCCCTTATCCTGTTTGGACAGTCTTTCACCTTATGCTCTATTGATTCACAAATAAAATATCCACTATACATTCTCGGATTGGGGCAGTTAGGAGAGATATGTCCCTTCTGCCCACACTTATAACACGCAATCTTACCTTCTATATCTTAGGGTATTTACATAACGTGAAATTTTCTACTCGAATAATCATGTATTCAAAATATTTGATTTCAAAAACTTTGGTTTACTGTATTAACCAGTGCTCAGATGATTGATTACTATCTTTATACCAACTTATTTCATTAATCTATCATATATTCATATTCATAACACTTGACCTTCTATAACACATACTGCTTTAAACATCTGCTATCCCTTTGTGACTATAAAAGTCGGGATTTACAACCTTGACCAACACAAAAGTTGAGAGTATTTCATTGCATAAACATACTTAACATTAAATAGACCTACCCAACAGAACCTGTACTACCTATTCACTACCATCTACCCCTCTATCAAATAAAAGTTAGGGTCTAACTGCCATCCTATGCATACAGCAAGGCATAAGGATTTACAACAACTAAATAGTCCCCAATAGAAACAAAAAGTGGGACTATATCGAACATGATTACAAATCGACACCTGCTCTCTTTGCTGGAGTGCAGCTCCATCCACTCAACATCGAACTGCAGAAAGGCATTTTCTAAAGCTTGTATATATCCTCACATCTTTAGCTTCTACCTCAACTCTCAACTGTACTAGCTGTAGCTCTCTCTGCTCCAACCTCCCTCGCAACTCGGCTAACTCAGTCTGTGCCTGGTAAGCAGCGTCCTTGTACTACTGCTCTGAAATCTGGAGGGTGTGGTTCTGCGCCTCCACTCGCTCAGCCCTAACCTTTAGCTCGTCGTTCCTGGCCAACAAATCTCCTATCATCGCATGCTCCATGGACTCCTCACTAGAGTCCCTCGACTCTTGGTTCACTAAATAACTATCTTGACTCTCGTTAGTCATCCTATGACCACAATAGATAATTAAAACAACATCAGTAACACAATAAAATATATTCATTGATAAAATGAAAGGATATTTTATTCAGTACAACTAAAACTTGATGGATCTCCTCAACCCATCACCTAACTAACATACTCTATAAAAATTTTCTACTAAGGTTATAATCGAGGTTTCGCATTCCTAATGTTTATACCCTACAGCTTTGATACCAACTTATAAAGCCCCCAAACCCAGGTACTTGAAACCTGAACTCGGTGCTTTACGATACCATTTCTATAAGCGGAATAATACTAATAATAATAACAATAATATAGATACCAACCTAATTTACATATTTATCATAATCTAAATCCCAAGTACGCAACCTTGAATACATTCCTCACAATACGTGATTGGTAATATATATCATACTTGTCTTAATAAAGATATCTATTACATAAAATGGCATTGAATTCATTCTGCAACTTTTCCTTTCCATTTATTCTTAGCCAAGTCTTCTACTTGTTCACACTTAGCTGCAAACATTTAAATTAAGCAAGGATGAGCATTTGAGTGCCCAGCAAGTAATAGCAATTATATATATATAAGCTGAAAGAATTTAAATATTTTCTTTATACTATCCTTCTACAACAAATCAATAGTTGTGAAGTAATCCGAACCGATAATATTAACATAACAATCCTCTTTCAAATTTTAAAACTACGCACTGACTATATATATAGTTAAGGGGACATACTATGAACATTATTTTCATTTTCGAATAGGTTTAGCAGAACTTCATCCGCAAACCGTCATAACTTACGGGCACGAGGGTGTACATCCCATGGACCCTGTATTGATCAATACTGTAAGCAAAAACAATAGGATCGTTCACTCTGTCCGCCTTGGGCGAATAAAAGTTTTCCTATGTAAGGGATGTTCATACTTGTCGGGGTTCCAAACCAAAGCAATTCGGTTGGATAATAATAAGGTTTTATCTTGTTCAGCAATAATCTATAATTCAACATATATATACTGGTAATTAACAAAAGTGTATCAACATGTTAATTAGGGTTGACCTAATCAATAAAAAAACATATAACACAGTTATATAATATTCTTAAACTCACAATTGAGTTTCAAATTAGGGTTTCTCACAGTAAAACAAGGGTTTGACATAATACACTATAACTGACCAATCATTGTCAGTCCACATACATACAGTATATAATTATAGCACTAAAAATCAAAATATAAATAATATTATATTATTATTCTCATTCTTTGATCAAAATCCAAAATTAGGGTTTGGATTCCATGTCTAATTTATCTGTCATACTTAACATTATTAATTAAGTTAAAATAATTAACTTAATAATCTTTACTAAAATTCATATAATAAAATAATTATTATAATTATTAAAAAAAATCATTTCATATATTATATAAATAATATGATTATATTTTCATGGAAAATAATTAATAAAAATATTTCTACTATAAAATTAATTAATATAATAATATAGTTTATAACAATCAAAAATTTTAAAATAAAATTATTTAAAATCATTCATGTAATAAATATATCACATAAATACATACACACATTATCTTGTCACATATTCCCCACATTTAAAATAAAAAAAAATTTATATGCAAAATTTCTAATTTATTTGTATAAAAAATATCGGGTTGTTACAGATATAATTGGTCCAGTAACCTGTTCAAAATCTAAAAAGGCAACGAGCCTATAGTCAAGCATGGCTTCATCTGGCCAGCCTAGTCCTACTCCTGTCTCTCGCTAGGAGTTTGAAGGACTAAGCAACCAAATTACAGAGTTGGTTGTTCTACTTAAAGAACTGCACAAATCCACTCAGGGTCCACGAATGCCCATACATACAAAATCCTCTGCATAGGGAGGAACACAGGGACCGGACAAAGAAATTCCTGTACCTGAATCTCAGTTGGACAAAACCAACAAAACCTCTGAAATCACCCCTCTTAAAGAAGGGCATACATCGATTCCTTCATCTTCAAGGCAATTGCCTACAGGAGCTAGATCTGTACAGACTTCAGTAAGGGTTCCTGCCCATATGATGACAATGTTATTCCCTAAGCCAATACCGGTCAAAGGAAAAGAAGTATTGATACCGAATCTGGAGGCAGATGAAAAGGACTAGAGGCGTAAGCAGGACATTGCAAGGCACTTATCAAACATACGCATCATAGTCTACACGAACAGTACAAGCAGGGTCACCCCAGATGATGATTGTCCAGATATCATAACCATCATTCGAGAGAAGGAGAACAATAATAGCCCCTTCATCACAGCCGTCCACCATGACTTCACCCTTGGCAATTGGAGCAGCACTCCTTGCATTTGTCGATGAGGGTAAAAAGGGCAGAAACTCCCTCAGCCCTGTAGATAGCAATAACTGCTTACTTTTTTTGTACAGTATTAACATTTATTTTTGTCATTACATGCTAACACTTTGTATGATTAAACAGTTTCATATTTTAAGTGAAAGCATTTTGTTTCAAGATTCCAAAGTTAGATGTGCCTGGACTTGCTGATGAGGTGCCTATTCTCCACAAGGACTATAACTTTGATGTAAAGTTGGACTCAGACTTGATGGACATGCAAAAGGACTATGAGATACCTCAGGAGATCAAAGAATTGGTCGAAGACAAACCTAAGATAAATCTTGATCAAACCACCTCTTTTAACCTCATAACCTTAGAAAATCCCAAACAAATCCATATTGGTATGGACCTCACTCCAAACCAAAGGAATGACATGGTTACTCTATTGGCCCTATTCCAGAATGTGTTTGCATGGTCTCACGAAGACATGGTCGGTTTATCCCTTGACATTGTCATTCATCGCCTTCCCATCAAAGGGGGATTCAAGCCAGTCAGACATAAGCTTAGGCGATTAAAACCTGAGTGGAGGTTAAAAGTTAAAGAAGAAATTATGAAACAATTTTAAGCCGACATCATCATGGTGTCAACATACCAGGAATGGCTATCCAACATAGTCCCCATGCCGAAACCCGGAGGAGAGGTGCGAGTTTGCATGGAATATAGTGATTTGAACAAAGCTTGCCTCAACGATAGCTTTCCCATCCTATTCATCCATATACTCATTGACAATACAACTCAGTATGACATGTACTCATTTGTGGATTGCTTTGCGGGGTACCATCAAATCATGGTTGCTGAAAAGGATCGTGAGACAACTGCATTCATCACTCCTTGGGGATCCTTTTGCTACAGACGATTGTCATTCGGCCTCATCAATGCCGGAGCTACCTATCAGTGAGCCATATGGCTCTTTTCTATGATCTAATGCATAAAAAAAAGAAAAGAAAGAAAAAAAGAAAAAAAGAAAAAGAAGAAGCTCTTCAACAGGTTGCGTAAGTACAACATGAAGTTGAATCCAGCCAAGTGCACCTTTGGCATTAAATCAGGTAAATTGCTAGGATTCCTAGTCAGCCACAAAGGGGAATGAGCTGGATCCCACCAAAATCTAGGCCATCACGAAAATGCCCATTCCTCAGATATAGAGGGAAATACGGGGATTTTTGGGAAGAATCAACTTCATCAGCATATTCATCTCCCAACTCACAGAAACCTGTGAGCCTATTTTCAAGTTATTAAGGAAGAACACTTCCATAAAATGGAGTGATGAGTGCTAGAAGGCCTTCCTTACATTCAAAGAGCATCTAGTCAAAGCTCCTATTTTGGTACCACATCGGGATGATGTTCCCCTATTCATGTACCTATCTATAAATGACAATGCCCTGGGCTACATGCTGGGACAGAAAGATGATAGAGGCCAAGAGCGAGCTATCTACTACCTCAGCAAAAGATTCAACAGCACTGAGCACAAGTACACTCTGATTGAGAAGACTTGTTGTGCTTTAGCATGGGCTTCCACGAGGTTACAACATTACCTTCATGGTCACACAACCCATCTCATATCCCGCGTGGATCCTCTCAAGTACGTGTCAATAAACCTATGTTGAATTGTCGACTGTCCAGATGACAGTTGATCCTACAACAATTTGACATCGTTTACGTGACGTAAAAGTCCATTAAAGGACAAGAAATTGCAGGTCAACTGGCCGCTGCACCTTCAAGGGATTTCAAACCCTTGGAAACATACTTCCCCGATAAAAGGGTAATGGCCATTCAGTAACACCATCAGTATGATGCACGCCAAACATGGAAGATGTATTTTGATGGAGCTATAAATATGGAAGGTTCTGGGGCTGGAGCAGTTCTAGTATCCGTTATGGGGGAGCAACATCCCGTCGCTGTCAAATTACAGATTGCCAATACCAACAACACAGCTAAGTATGAAGGTTGTATCATGGGGCTAAAACTTGCCCAATCAATGGGCATTAGACGATTAACTATATTTGGAGATTCTGAATTGGTAATTAGACAAACCACATGAATCTATCACACCAAAGGTCTACGCTTGTTGCCTTACCATCGATAAGTTCTACAGATGGCTTCGGAGTTTGAAGAAATATCCTTCCTCCACATTCCTCGGAATAGGAATGATTTTACGGATGCACTAGCAACCTTGGCCTACTTGATCAACATACACGACAAGGAAGACATGCCAACCCTCAAATTTTCCCAACAAAAGGCTCAAGCCTATGGGAATTACATTGGAGAAGTATCGGATGAGCTACCTCCCATCTAACACCCTTGGTATCAACATATTAAGGAGTACTTGCAAGATAGATCTACACCCGTTGAGGCAAGCCCGACTGAAAGAAGGCGGATCCATCGACTAGCTATGAAATTCTACCTGAACGAAGATGCACTCTATAAAAGAGATGCAAGATTAGGTCTCCTCAGATGTCTGGACAAGGACCAAGATCAGAGGCTCATGCATCAGAGGCTCATGGATGAGATCCATGGTGGAGTATGTGGCCCACACATGAGCGGCCCTCTACTTGTAAAGAAAATCCTCAGAACAGGGCATTACTAGCTCTCTCTCAAAGCTAACTGTGAAGATCACGTCAGGAGATGTTATCAGTGCCAAATTCATGGGAATGCTATACATGCCTCTCTGAGGGAGCTCCACAATATGAGTTCTCCTTGGCCCTTCTTAATGTGGGGAATGGATGTGATCGGGCCCATCGAGCCCAAAGCCAGTAATTGGCATCGATTTATCTTCACCATAATCGACTACTTCACCAAGTGGGTAGAAGCAGCCTCCTTCCCCATGGTTACCAAAGAAGTCATCATAGCATTCATCAGAAATAATGTCATTTGTCGATATGGACAACTAGAGGTAATTTTATCAGACAATGCTAAGAACCTCAACAACAGAATAATGGAGGAGTTGTGCAGTAAATTCCAAATCAAGCATCTCAACTCCGTCATCTACAGTCTAAAGATGAATGGTACTGTTGAAGCGGCTAACAAAAACATCAAGAAGATCATGCAAAATATGTTCGCCAATCACAAAGGATGGCCTGACCTATTGCCTCTGACTTTGTTAGCATACAGAACATCAGTGTGCACTTCCACTGGGGTAACCCCCTATGCATTAACCTATGGGATGGAAGCAATGCTCCCCATAGAAGTGGAAATGGAATCCCTCAGAGTGTTAATAGACGCTCAGCTGGATAAAGACCAATGGGTATAAGATAGGTATCACCAATTGTCTTTAATATACGAAAGGCGTGCCGCTACTATCTTCCACGGTCAGTTATATTAACGAAGGATCACCAGGTCCTACAACAAAAAAGTCCGGCTACGGTAATTCAAACAACACGACTTGGTTTTGAAGAAGATCATTGACAACTAAGATTGGTCTAAGGGAAAATTCACCCCGAACTGGGAGGGCCCGTTTATTGTCAAGGAGGTATTGACAGGGGGTTCTCACAGATTATAGGAAATGGATGGCTATGAATTTTCACAGCTCATTAACTTAGACACTGTGAAATGGTACCATGTTTGAAGTTTCCATCAAGTAAACATCCTGGTTTCGGATCACCAGATCCCCAGTTAATTCAGGTTTTCTCAAACCCTTCACTATATATAACTTTTTTCACACCCATTTGCCCCATCAGGGACAATCACACTTTCTAACCAATAGCCTGGTTTTGGATCACCAGATCCTTCACTCCCCACAGGTTTCCAAAACCTTTCACACTGTCAGTTTATCCCATGAGGGATTAAACCTTTCACACCTTCAATTTATCATGTACATAGGATTAAACTTTTCATCTGTAATCTGCCCTGTACATGGGGCTAACTACACAGACCTGATCTCACTGATACACGAGAGTACGTAGGCAGCCATTTTTATGGTATGGTTTCACCATAGAAAAAACAAAAACAAACACACTCCTATCCATAACCACATATAGAAACCAGTCCCAAGACACCAAAGGGTAGGAATACACACAGATTAATGATCCATTCTGAAAGATCCTGACACATCTCAATGTCTATCCATCAAGAAGGAGTTCAGAATATATCAAGATCATAAGCCCTGGAGGACAGGAAACTATCAAGCAAGTAACAAGGCATAACTAAAAAGGAAGTGAATCAAAACATATTTCACTGCCATATAATACAGTTTGATATATATAATTAGTCATGTATATGACAAAAATAGCTAAGCTAGTCTATACAGAAAGATCAAAGCTAATATACAAACTAGTGGATAAGCGATCCACCAAATCTAACGTGGCATCCCTCTCGGAAGAAGGAGGTAACACTGTGATCTCCTTCCCAAGGGTCTCTTCACGAGCCAACAAATTTACAACCAACTGCAGGTGATATCTCGGGCAGATATAGCATCATCTCGTTCAGTAACAGTGGTATCCCTATGAGTTAGAGCATCATCTCTCTAATAGAGCGACATCTCTACCAGAAAGAGCTGTCAACATCAAATTCCAAATCCACTACATGTTCACCATTTGATACAACAGTAAAAGCCTCTTACGATCTCGGCATCTTATCAGCTCATCTGTCAAATCAACTATCCCAAACAACAAGCATGGCTGGGGTAATTTCAAAATTGGCAAAAACCCGATATTGAAGCCCTTACAACAAGACTGGGGCAATCTTAGAAACAACGACAACTCAACACTGAGGCATTTATCAACCATCCTAAGGAGGAAAATGCACCAGTCAGCACCATTTCAAGATGTGTTTGCAGTGTCTCACGAAGAAAGGCAAACACATCCAGACAACAAGCAAGGCTGGCATCCCTCTCGGAGGAAGGAGGTAACGTTGTGATCTCCTTCCCAAGGGTCTCTACACGAGCCAATAGATCTACAACCAACTACAGGCGATATCTCGGGCAGATATAGCGTCATCCCGCTCAGCAACAGCGGTATCCCTATGAGTTAGAGCATCATCTCTCTAATAGAGCGACATCTCTACCAGAAAGAGCTGTCAACATCAAAGTCCAAATCCACTACCTGTTCACCATCTGATACAGATGTAAAAGCCTCTTGCGATCTCACCATCTTATTAGCTCATCTGTTAAAGCAACTATCCCAGACAACAAGCAATGCTGGGGCAATTTCAAAATTGGCAAAAACCCAATATTGAAGCCATTACGACAAAACTGGGGCAATCTCGCAAACAGTGACAGTTAACTCAACACTGGGGCATTTATCAACCATCCTAAGAAGGAAAATGCACCAGTCACGTTAGTCGCTGACTGGTGCAAACACATCCAGACAACAAGCAAGGCTAGGGCAATTTCAAAATTGGCAAAAACCTGATATTGAAGCCCTTATAACATGACTGTGGCAATCTCAAAAATAGCAACAACTCAACATTGGGGCATTTATCAACCATCCCAAGGAGGAAAATGCACCAGTTAGGACCATTCCAGTATGTGTTTTCATGGCCTATAGAGTAACCATGTCATTCCTTTGGTTTGGCGGTAATCGTGGCAACACGGATGTCGGGGGGTGCCTAACACCTTCCCTCTGCATAAGCAAGTCCCCGGACCCTAATGAATCTCGGTTTCATATACCCGTTAAGCAGTGCCACATCACTGGGTCAATGTGCAAACTTTTTCTCGGTTGTGTTGATACAACTATTTAAAAAATCAACTGGCAACTCTTACAATCAAATCGTCGACATATAAATGTCAGACTTTTTCATAACTTATTTTTTCAAACAAGTCTCACCTAACATGAGAACACCAAAGAACAAGAACAGAAAAGGGACAAATAAAATCCTGACATCGACATCTGTCATTACTGCTGGATTCGTAGGCATGTAGATTAGTTGCATTGCATAACATTATTATTTTGTGTTTTTACTTGAGGACAAGCAAAGGTTTAAGTTTTGGAGTATCTGATAAGTAGGTTTTATACCTATTTATCTGGTATCTATTACTTGAATTAGTTGCTTAAACTCATATTTCTAAGTTACTTTTCATGCATTTTTCTGTTCATTTTGTTGATTATATGCTTGGGAGCTGTGTGAGCGACTATTGGTATAAAATCGCAAAGAAAAGTAATTCGAACATCATTTGGGATTTCATGTTTATTTCATGTTCTTCACTTAGAACTTATATTATATTATAGAGCTTCTTCTGAGCTTTTCAGAACAACTTGAATCATTCCAATCGGAGTTTGGATGCAAGAGTTATGACCTTTGTACCAACGGACGTTGAACTTCACTGTTTTGGGTGGCCATTTGCATAGTACTCACTTCCAACCCAATTTTGACCTTCATCCATCCGTTATTTCTCAATTCATAAAGAATAAAAGTTGTAGAGCTCGTCGAGATCTTCGATTTGATAGGTGGCAGGCCTCATAACTCCTCCCAAATCAAAAGTTATGGCCATTTTACCAAAGGACACTGTAGCAAAAAAAGGATACCCACCGGGGCGGGCTTTTTGCATATAAAACCCCTGTTGGAGCGAGGGTACAAGCTGAAAAATAGTAGGTATGCCAGTCGGGGTGGGCCCTTTAAGCCTAATGCCCCCCGCTAGGGTGGGGGTACGCGTAGAAAAGTCATTTTTTCTCTGAATTTGAGTTCGAGAAGGATTGGTTCTATCTGATTGACTCAAGGACTTCCAAGAGGGCTTAAAGACATATAAAGAGGCATATAAAAGGAGGAGAATCACAAGGATTAGGGAGAGAGAGGATTCCATTAAATTAGATTAAAGTATATTAGGATCAAAACCCTAGTTTTAATGAGTTTTGGAGAATTAAGCAACTTGGAGACCATTGAAAATAAAGAGCATGAGCTTGAGAAAGATGGAGATCTGCTGACAACAGATTCAATTCTTTTTCTTAATCTTATTTTTATCTTTTAAATATGTATTCAAGTGTGGATTCTTAGTTTTAATTCAATGAACTAATTCTTTATTTGAGAATACAATGGATCTTATTGTGTAGTTTATTTTAATATGCTTAGCTATCAATTATTGTGTTCTATCGTGAAGATTGTCTATTGTGATTTAGACTTAATTGTTTAATTGATTGGCCATCAATTATCGTCATAATCTATATGAACTCGAGAGATGAAGTTTAGATTTAGATCAGATCATGATAACATGTGTTTGTGATTTCTGCATAGATGGAATTCATGATTTGTGTTTAAGATAGAGATATGCCTTTATGTCATATGTAATCTTATAGAGAACTTGTGCTTTAAATCCCTTTTAATTGTAATTCACATAGAGATATAGTGGATTAGTTAATTAGAATATCTTGCTTAATCATGTCATCTGTGGATTTAAGTGAGTATGGATATTATGCATCGAGAGGTGGTTTTATCTGCTTTAGTGTTATTGATTAACAATTCAGATTAGGGAATAATTGATAAGAAGTGTGTTAACTTGAATGAAGCAATAAGTGAAGTTGTGATCTTAAATCTCCATAATCTGAAATTTAATTAGTGGTGATTAGAATTAGTGTAATTAAATAATTTAATTCATAATCTTAAATTGATTATTTAAATAAAATTAGTTTGGTTAAGAGTTAGTAGTTGGTAATTTGTATTAACAACTCCTTATGGGAACGATACTCTACTTTCACTTTATTACTTGTTGACCACGTATACATACGTGTTGTGCATAATTAGATTTTACCCAACAAGTTTTTGATCATTAAATTGGATAGTTTAATAAAATTGGGATTAATAGGAAGCTGGTAATTGTGAGGGCTAAATTCATACTAATTTCTCTGTGGGAATGATACTCTACTTACTATTATATTTCTTGTTGACCACGTATACTTGTGTGTTGTGCGTAATTAGAAATTAACCAACATGTTTTTTGAGCTGTTGAACTCTACAGTAGGAATCCATTGGAAACATTCAAGGTCAATGGTTAAAGGCTAAAGCATTATTGGGGTGGCGAATCCAACACGGATGTCATCGCAATCACACTTGCAGACTCGCCATAGACAGGGAGTAGTCAGGCTTAATGACTTAAAATCAAGCGCTAATTGGGAGGCAACCCAATTTTATTTTCGTTCTTAGTAATTTTATCCATGCTAGTTAGATTATAGTTTAGAATAATTAGGATATAATAAGTTCATGACGTAGTTATTAAGTTGTATTGTTCTTGATAATCTAATCTTTCATGCTTAATTTGCTCAAGATCTAATTATACTTTATGTTTTAATGATGATCAGGTACCTAAGGAGCCAGTAGATGCATTATGGAAGTAAGAAATGAGTAAAACGAGGTGCATTAGCAGAACACATGCCCGCCGGGGCGGGCCCTTACAAACCTACTACCCTCGCTTGGGCGGGGGTCTCTAAATCCCATTAACAGATTGTAAGCCCGTTGGGGCGGGCCCTTACAAGCACAATACCCCCCGCCAGGGCGGGGGTCCGAAATATAAAACAACAAGTTTTCGGCAGTTACACACCATAATCCCCACTATTACACTTCTTCTACCTATTCCTCAATTGAAACCCCACTACCATACATTTTCAATCCACTCTCTCCCACGTTTTGGCAATTACATATCCATCATCCCACTTCATTAACACACTTACCCACTACTTCACCCCATGATTTTCTACCTCACCTCATCTCTATAAAATCTTCCACTCACAACCCAAACCAACCACATACATTCCAACCAATTCAGAAAGTCAAGGATTAGGGGTATTCTTGGGTGAATTTGCACAGCATTTGAGAGTGAGTGGTTTGTTCTTGTAATTATCTCCACATCTATCACCATACTAGAAGCAAACTCTGAATTTTGGGGGAAATGCACATCTTGCACACCAAGTGTTCGACAGATTGTGTAAGTGAAGTTTGGGGGAAATTGTTGTTGAAGCTTACCAATTTCAATTCAATGGCATCTAAACCGGCATCAAAATGACAAAGGGGAGAAAGTTTAGGGTCTGCGCAACCGACACGAACCTTTGACAGACGCAAATTCGTAAGTTCCACCGCCGCCGACCGTTACGACTACCTTATCATAGAAGCACTCGCTCCAGAGCGGGGGTTGGCACCGGACCATGTCGACAATGAAATGATGCAACAAATATATCAGAAAGGCTGGAATAAGTTCATGGAAGAGCCTGAGCCATCAATTGTGAGTGTGGTCAGGGAGTTCTACGCAAACGCTGAGGATAAGGCCCCATTCAATGCATTTGTGCAGGGTAGGTTAGTTTAGTTCAGTGCCGACGCCATCAACACGTACTACCAGTTACTAGTTCCTAGACATTGCCAGTACACTCACCTACGTGACAATGATCCTAATTACGAGGTTATTTTAAAGGATATGACAAAGTCGGGTACCACATGGATCAAGGGCCAAAAAGTGGGCACTGTATTCCACAGTAATGATCTCAATAGGTACGAAAAGATCTGGTACACGTTCGTGTGTGCCAAACTGTTTCCATCCACTCATACTTTAGATGTGACCAAGGAGAAGGCATTGCTGTTATATGCCATTGTCCAAGATTTTATTATAGATGTGGGGGCTATTATCAACTTTTCCATTTGAAGATACTTGCGAAGACCCTTCCCTGGCGGTTTGTCACACCCATCGCTCATTTGTGGGCTGTGTAGACAGGCTGGAGTTCGATGGTCTGATGATGAGACCACCCAGATGCTGCTTCAGATGTTAGACACGAGAATGATTGTGCGGTACTCGGTGTGGCCTGGTGGCTAGTCGCACCCTAAAGGAGACGGTTTTATATTTCCATCAGCCTCGGAGGATGAGGTTGACGCTGAGGACACCTTGGAGGACGATGAGTTTCAGGGGGATGTGACAATGGGAGAGCAAGGAACAGAGGCGACACCATAGCCCAAAGCCATATCTAGTCCTCAGTTCCTCAACCTACAATGCCAAGTGAATGAGCACAACAAGGAGGCACGCAGAGAGATGCAGAGACTCGCTATGAGGCAGGATCATATGTTTAAAGCCATGAATCTATCTTTTGCCTCATTGAATGCGACGCTCCAGAGCTTCAATACAAATGCACAATTCCTATGCCAGCAGCCAGCCCCAATGCCAAGGTTCCCACCCAGTGATTCTGATGAAGAACAACAGCCACCACCACCCTAGGCTTAGGCGATTACAGGGAAGTCCTTATACATTCATTGCTTTATCTTTGCACTGATGACATTGTAATTTTCATGTTTGGGGGATTTAGTTTAATTCTCATGTCTGCATTTCATGTTTGCATATTTACTTTCATTAGTTAGGGTTGCATATAGTAATTCATTTTATGTTTACTAGGATTATTAAATATTTGCATTCATGTAGTCATGTAGTTGCATAGTAATATAAGATTGTAAATAGGTTTATTTAAATTATGTTAATCATGTTATGTTTATCATATATAAAAAAAAAATCTGTTAAGCATTTTGTTATAGTGCATATGTCCAGCAGTTTGATGTAGTTCATTTTATTTTGGCCAATGATGATTAAGTAGACAAGTACAACGCCCAATATTAGAACTATAATGTAATTTTGAGTTATGAATTGGATCTTTTGCATGTTTAACACTGGTATAAAAAGGTTTGCACGTCAATAACACTTATGTGGACTGATTAGTTCAAATTGATACATAAGGATTTTCTAAAGGAATTTGCTAGTTTAAATGAAAGAATGACAAGGATAGGCAACGAAGACAACGAATTAGGCAGGAACCTAAGTTTTGGGCAAAAAGTAGGGTATATAAGCTTCAGGAAAAAAAAGAAAAAGAAAAAGAAAAAAAGAATGCTCTATTTGGGTCTTGTGGTGGGTTGAGAAGAAGTGTGAAACATACTCCCCACAAACACACGCTTAAGATGGAGCGTAAAATGCACTCACTAACCATCTATCTAAAAAAACGAGAAACAAGAGCAAAGAGCCCCCGTGAATAAAAAAGAAAGCATGAGCACCCTATTCGGACCCCTAATTTTGGTGAATGTTTGATTTTAATTGGATTTCGTCTATTTTTGAAATTTTTGAGTTTACACTGTATGATGCCTTATAAGAGATTTGTTATGTATTAAATTTGCATTTGCATCAGTTAGCATGAATGTTGAGCACACACACACTATACCAGTAATAATGGTTTAAGATTTGAGGATTGATAAAAAATTATTGTTTGGTTTGATATGAAGTGTTGTAGTGTTTCCTTGATTTCTTTGAGGCCAGAGGAATAATTTTGATTATATGAAACTGTTGGATTCATAGGCGTATATATTGCATATCATTACATTACATTGCATTGTACAACATGTTAGTTTTGTTTTGTGCTCGAGGACTAGCACAATTTAAGTTTAGGGGATTTTGATAAGTGGGTTTTAGACCCACGAATCAGCTCTTAATTCAAGCTTAATCGGTGTTACTTCTTTGATTTTATGTTTTATTTTTACTTGTTTAGTATTATTTTGTGTTTAGGTAAGGTGGAGTGGCAAATGGGCTAAATGGGTGGAAATATATCATCATTTGGTAGGAAAAGGAGCAAACATGGACCAGCTGACAGAAGCCATGCCCGCCGTAGCGGGCCTTTTTAAGCCTAACACCTCCGCCGGGGCAGAGGGTCTTGAAATCAGTTAGCTGTTCACATGCCCACCGGGGCGGGCCATTTTCAAAGCAACACCCCCGCCGGGGTGGGGGTACGGGGAAAAGTAGTCTCCTAGTTGGTTTCTAATGCTGCAAACACGGAGCTTAAGTGTTTGGGATGGCTTGGGACTCATATTGGCATGGAATTGCAATCTGAATGCATGTCTTAGCGATATATCTGACATAGAATAACAAGATTTGGACATATACAACACAAGGCAATTAACATTGAGAGAAGACAGGTTTTGGAGCAAAAAGTATTGCGGTGAAGATTTTGAAGAAGTTTCATATCAATTGCAGATTGGGCTAAAGAGAAAGGTGGTTCTGGATTTATTCTTCTTCTTTAGTTTTATATTTGTAATTGGAAGGATGTTATCTTTGATTAATTCAGTTTTTATTTCATTGATGATGAACTAAATTACTTTTTAGGCTTATGATGAATCTTTAAGTGGAATGACGATTATATAACTTTGATTTTCAGTTTAATAAGCTATTTCTCAGTTTATCTGTATTAATTTATGCTTAAATTTATGAATTGCCTAATCAACAATTCTTTGTGGACTCGTATGGGTTCGAGAGAGGAAGTACGAGTCTAGACTTAGTTAATATAGCATGTGTTCTTGAATTCTGTGAATTATTGGAATCTTGATGAATGTTAGGGTAGAGAGATGCTTAACATCGCATGTAATCGAATAGAGAACTTGAACTTAAACCTTCTTTGATTGTAATTCACATAGAGATATACTGAGTTAGTTAATTAATGTGTTTAACTTAATTCTATCTGAATTATGGATTTAAGTTGATATGGTGTTAGTGCATCGAAAGGTGGCTAATTCTACTTTTGTGTTCTTGATTAATAAATTAGGATAGTGAATTAAACTGGAATGAAGGGAAATAATCAAACTGAAACTTAGGGTAAAGTTGTAAGCATAATTCTCTAATACTTGTTTGAAATTACAGTTTTTAAGAGTTGTGATTGTTTTGTGATCTTAGTATTTTTCATAATATTAGTCATTAAATTGTATAGTTTAATAAAATTGGGATTAATAGGAAGCTAGTAATTGTGAGGGTTAAATTCATACTAATTTCTCTGTGGGAAAGATACTCTACTTACTATTATATTACTTGTTGACCACGTATACTTGCGTGTTGTGCATAATTAGAAATTAACCAACAGCATCCCGTTGCCGTCAAATTGCAGTTCGCCAACACCAACAACACAACTGAGTATGAATGCTGTATCATGGGGCTAAAGCATCAGACGGTTAACTATCTTTGGGGATTCCGAATTGGTAATCAGACAAACCATAGGAATCTATCACACCAAAGAGCTACACTTACTGCCTTACCATCGGCAGATTCTACAGATGGCCTCGGAGTATGAAGAAATATCCTTCCTCCACATTCCTAGGAATAGGAATGACTTTTCGGATGCACTAGCAACCTTGGCCTCCTTGATCAACATACTTGACAAGGAAAACATGTCAACCCTCACAGTTGCCCAACAAAAGGCACCAGCCTATAGGAATTAAATTGGAGAAGTATCAGATAAGCTACCTCCCATCCAACACCCTTGGTATCAACATATCAAGGAGTACTTACAAGATGGATTTACACCCGCTGAGGCGAGCCTGACTGAAAGAAGGCAGATCCATCAGCTGGCTATGAAATTCTACCTGAGCGGAGACGCACTCTACAAAAGAGATACATGACTAGGTCTGCTCAGATGTCTGGATAAGGACCAAGCTCAGAGGCTCAAGGATGAAATCCATGGTGGAGTATGTGGCCCACACATGAGCGGCCCCCTACTTGTAAAGAAGATCCTAAGAACGGGGCATTAATGGCTCTCTCTCTCTCAAAGTTGACTGCGATGATCACATTAAGAGATGTTACCAATGCCAAATTCATGGGAATGCTATCCACGCCCCCTCCAAGGGAGCTCCACAATATGAGTTCATCCTGACCCTTCTCAATGTGGGGAATAGACGTGATCGGGCCCATCGAGCCCAAAGCTAGTAATGGGCATCAGTTTATCTTCACCATGATCGACTACTTCACCAAATGGGTAGAAGCAGCCTTCTTCCCTAAGGTCACAAAAGAAGTTATCATTGCTATCATCAGAAATAATATCATTTGTCCATATGGATAACCAGAGGTAATTGTATCTGACAATGCTAAGAACATCAACAACAAAATGATGGAGGTGCTATGCAGTAAATTCCATATGAAACATCTTAAATTCATCATCTACCGTCCAACGATGAATGGTGGTGTTGAAGCGGCTAATAAGAACATCAAGAAGATCATGCAAAAGGTGTCCGTCAATCATAAAGGATGGCCTAACTTATTACCTCTAACTCTGTTAGCCTACAGAACATCAATGCGCACTTCCACTAAGGCAAACCCCTACTCATTAACCCACGGGACAGAAGAAGTGCTCCCAATAGAAGTAGAAATGGAATCCCTCAGAGTGTTGATAGATGCTCAGCTAGATGAGGACCAATGGTTACAAGATAAGTATCACCAACTGTCTCTAATAAACGAAAGCCGAGCTGCTGCTATCTTCCACGGTCAATTATATAAACAAAGGGTTGCCAGATCCTACAACAGAAAATTCCGGCTACGGTAGTTTAAACAACATGACCTGGTTTTGAAGAAGATCATTGACAACGAGGATTAATCCAAAGGAAAATTCTCCCCGAACTGAGAAGGCCCATTTGTTGTCAAGGAGGTATTGACAAGAGGCGCTCTTAGATTACAAGAGGTGGATGGCGATGAATTTCCTCAACTCATTAACTCATACACCGTGAAATGGTACTATGTTTGAAGTTACCATCAAATAAACATCCTAGTTACGGATCACCAGATCCCCAGTCAATTCAGGTTTTCGAAACCTTCACTACATACAACTTTCCTCACACCTATTTGTCCCATCAAGGATAAACACATTTTCCAACCAACAGCCTGGTTTTTTTCGGATCACCAGATCCTTCACTCCTGGCAGGTTTTCAAAACCTTTGACACCTTCAGGTTATCCTACTAGGGATTAAACCCTTCACACCTTCAGTTTATCTTGTACATGAGATTAAACTTATCGGCTACAAATCGCCCTGTACATGGGGCGAACTATGCCGACCTGATCTCCCCAATACACGGGAGTACATAGGAAACCATTTTATATGGTATGCTCGCAATAAAACAAAAACAAAAAAAAACATTTCTACACCATTCTCACTACAAAAACAAAAACAAAAATATCTCTACACCCCTTTGCCATGTACAACGTTGAACCTTTACACTAGGTTTGAACTACGCAGACCTGATCTCCTCTTCAATAGGAGTACGTAGGCAACCATTCATGGTTCGGTCTTACCACCTGCCAAAACACAAAATCTTGTCAACGGTACTGGGTTCATCCTTCAATCCATCACACTTCATCGGCTTCAGACCAAAGGGATGGAACTACCTGACCTCCCCATGGAAACGAGAGAATCAGCGACCATCTAAGCTGCGGCTGATTCCTCAAAGAGAAATACCAATCCATAAGAGATGGAACTAACTGGGCTCCCCCATACAAAGGAGTTTCGGCGACCATCTGTGGTGCGGTCAACCTCAGAGAGGAAAGCCACACTCCTCTCCATATCTACATATAGAAACTAGTCCCAAGACACCAAAGAAGGTAGGGAATACACACAGATCAACGATCCATTCTGAAAGATCCTGAGACATCCCAATATGCATCCATCAAGGAGGAGTTTAGAATACATCAAGATCACAAGCCCTAGAGAAACATGCAAATATCAAGCAAGCAATAAGGCATAACTAAAAGCGAAGTGATCAAAATATGTTTCCCTGCTATATATAATGATGTTTGATATATACAATGTGTACTGTACATGACAAAATTGCTAACCTAGTCTGTGCAAAAAAATACAAGCCCATCTACAAGTTAGTGTGTATGCGAGCTATCAAGCCTAACATGGCATCCCTCTTAGAAGAAGGAGGTAACGCTGTGATCTCCTGCCCAAGGGTCTCTACACGAGTTAACAAATCTACAGCCAACTGCATGGTGGCACTATGCTCATCAATATACGTGCTCATATCTATAATAGCGATTTCTCGGGCAGATATAATGCTATCCCGCTCAACAAGCACTGCATCTCTAGATGATTTGGCCTCATCCCGCTCAACAATAGCGGCATCTCTATGAGCTAATTTATCGTCTCTCTCTGACAGAGCAACGTCTCTCCTATCAAGAGCTGTGAACATCAAGGCCCTCGCCTGATCTCTCTCAAAGGTCATCAGATGAAGACTCTGCTCTAGGTACTATGCAGAATGCTGAATCATAGTAGTACTCGTACTGGGAGAATCTGCAAGAGTCGCTGGAAATCTAGTGAATGACTCCTCCTCGGTGTGAGAATTAATGTCCTCCATGGGCTCTCCACCATCTGAATCAATACCCAGCACTGTGGATACTACCACAGCCGATGCAGTCTTTGTCTCCATCCACGCAGAATACTCTGTCGAACAACCTGGATGGCTAATAGAAAACTCAACACTCTCGCGCTGATCCCAACAGGCATACACCCTGGATCTATCCTCTGTTGACAAATGGGGAGAAGCTAAACACTGACCCGACGCCCCTCAAAAGGATGCACTTCCTGAAACTAGTCAAACTGTGACATCACGGCTAGTGGGTGATATGTGGCCATGCCCCTCAAACCAGCCAGAGGGAAATAATCCATGCCCGATGCATGAGTAATGAAGCTATAGGGTGAATTGAGCCCTGAACACGGTAGAATGTCAAATGGATCTTAAATCCCTGCCAAGAACACCGACCAGGATGCAGCGTCTACATACTCCATTGGCTAAAAGGAGTAAGACATGGCTATCTCATGCAAAAAACAAAACCCATACCGTCAGAACATGCCAATCGGTCTCAAGTGTGACATGAACCACACGTACAACAAGATCGAGCTGCCTATAAACACCCTTCCAGGATAGGTGTGGCAATACGTGGCTAACCTCAGTGTCTCTACCACAATCATCGGAATATGGTCTGACCGTCCTGAGAGCTCTCACCACCATGATAATACTGATGTCCAGCTCATCCATGTACAGTGGCATGTACAAATAAGCCACTAGGCACATCATGAGTACATCTACTCTAGCCACATGCCACTGATCCTCTGGCATGGTGAAATCCCTAGAGTATTGTGCGTCACTATCCATTGAGCCAAGTCTGTCTATCAGAAAATGCTGGGACAATACATGGCCAGATGTAATCTCATCCTATACTACTCTACACCGCAACCCGGCGAGGGTCATGAACTGATGACGCATATCTCCAACAGCCATCTGAGCGCAAGGCCTGTCTAATAGGAAAACCATCAACCGCTTATACTCCTTTAAGGTAGGAGTCAACTTATGGGTACCAAACTGGAAAACATGCCTCTCCGATACCCAATGCTCTAGCATGTCATCTACGAAGCCCAATGGAACCTGGAACATCATGAGGGTCATGGAATGCTGCAATAGCTGATCTATAATCACCCTGTCTAAAGGGGATACACTATCATACCAAGATCTCAA
The DNA here is from genome assembly GCA_016801055.1 of Panax notoginseng. Lineage (NCBI taxonomy): Eukaryota > Viridiplantae > Streptophyta > Magnoliopsida > Apiales > Araliaceae > Panax > Panax notoginseng. The sequence continues at coordinate 124,363,590 of CM029015.1, forward strand.
ACAGGAGGCCACCAATACTAGTGGCGTATGACCAATATAACTGACTGTCGAAGAAGACATCTGTGTGGGCCGTATCATAAGACCATCCAGGGGTCAATGTTGAATATCTCTAGACATACATATGCATGACATAATACATGCATGACAAAAAATAGATTGCATTATGATGTAGGGAATGGAAAACAGTACATCATCATCTAAATACATCATCTCTGTACAAATGAAAAATATAGGGAAACGGGGCACATACACCCTATGACTAACAGAGGCCTATCAAAAGATATAGCAAGAATACACATCAGAAGAAGACAATGGTGTCTATATCTACATCATCAATCCTGTCCACCTGATGTAACTCCTCCTGAGTCACTAGATCTATGCCAAGAGGGATGTCAGGCCTATACAAGGGAAGATCTACACCGGTAAAGCCATATGGGTCATCTGAAGGGCCAACCCTAAGCTGGAAGGATCAAAAGTATCCTCCTATGAAGGATCACTACCCAAATGCTGGATGAAAAAATTTGCCTGGTCCAACTGCCAGATCAAACTGTCAATCTGTGTCAAATGAGTCAGATCTCAGACATAGGACATCCAATCCATCATCATCACGGATCCAGGAACCATATCCCCCATGAACTGAGTGGTGCGGATCTGGGCTCCAATGGTACGAGGGGACCACCAGTGGTATAATGCATCTTAAGTAAATGGACCCTCTGACAAAGTGTAGCCGTCAATGCCCATCAATGGGATATCATCGACTGACGACTGCAACATAGGCTAATATTGCCTGGCAGGAGGCAAGATCAATACACGAATCTCTCCTGTGGTGCTTCTAATAGCACGCTCTCCTAAATAGAGCTCCCATCCTCCATCTGTGAAGAGAAGAATCTGGCAGGTGGACATCACATGCTCGACACCAGTCAGGTATCCATCCTCAAAGCCGATAGTCAAATGGTCCCCAAAATAGGGAACCCAAGTGATGGCGTCAGCTGTTAACAACTCCAACTGTTGGCGACATCATCTTCCTTGTGGATAGGTATCTAAACCTCACACACTAATAGGATGCAAACATGGAAGCCTCTCATAGGCCCAAAACTGCCAACATAAAGGTAAACATCTGCGGCTAGTCAACACTCTTAACCTATACATGGAAAATCAAAAGAGAAATACTCACCAGTAGAAACGGGTAAAATCCTAGCCAAGCCTTTGTCAAGCCCTGGGAACGCATGCGCATTCCCTTGAGGAAATAGGCAAAGGTGTAGAAGCCCCAATCATATTCTCCAATACGGTCCACCTCCCGAGTGGCGCTGATCAAAGAGAATGACATCGTGGAAGAGTTGTCTGCTATGAAACAACCCCTGATAATAACCAGGAACAATCACTGAAGAATACGATCCCTGACTCTCACATCAGCGGGCATGGGCTCACTCAACAGCCCACTCATAACATCTACACTCAAAGGACCTGTACAAATGGTCCTGCCTTTGAGCGCCTCAGCCGGAACTCCTAGCAAGGATCGAATGGCAGTCAGGGTAATGTTCGTCATACATGGCACTAGCGCCCCTCTAAATTCCATACCGGTGATAAACCATCAATCCATCGACGTCATCATCATCTCACAATCTAACAAATGGAGAGACTGAGGCTGGTGAAACCAGCGCTCAGACAATGCCCTGAGGTAACCCCAGGGACAACGATGGAGGAGAATGGAAAAGAACGACCCAAAGCCCCAACCATGCACAATACATCGGTAATCTGATGTAGAGCCGGATACAAGGAGTGTATGTTGAACCAGTTCCCTCGAGGCTATGTAAATCTGGGAACCTACATTAAATGCAAATCAATTTTAAAGTCCTTGCTCCTCGTCAATAGAAAAAAGGAAGATTAAACCCAGTTTTTACCTCGTTTGTCTGCAAGTAAACTGAGGGGTGGCGACTCAAATCCCCCAAAAGATTTGGAATTATCGTAACAATGGCTGGAAGCTCCCTGGGAGGAGCATGAGCAGCAAGAGCTGGAGCCGCAGTCGGTACATCCTCCTCCTCGTCCTCAACATTCGGTACATCAACCCGGATAGGACATATCACCGCCTCCGCCAAATAACAAGGTTGTCTGACTGAACGAGGTCAAGGTACTTTAGAAGTCCTCCTTCGTACACCTGAAGTGGTCCTGCGGGAACTACTCGGTTGATCCACATCTATAATATCTTGACACAAGTCTCCAAATCATCTTTAAAAAGGTGTGATAAATTCTAACCTGGAGCTTTTTAAATGCATTTTATGACTACATGCATGCATGCAATACTTTAACATATGCCTACAGTAGAGTTAAAAATGCATGTCTACCCAATGCCTAGACTTTTGGAAATTTTTGCCAGAGTCTCCTTTGTAAAAAGGACTATCCACATGCGCATAGGCATGACTAGGTGGCCATTCAATAGCACACCTACCCACAGTCATAAACATCATATATGCATACACATGTCAAAGTCATGATCCGTAAGGGTAGCCTAATTACCAAGATCACATTACTTTAATACCTTTGCTCATTTGTCCTCAAATAGGATAAGAAATAGTAGAAAAAGGTAACAATTTGACTGTTTTAAAAGTTAAATTTTTTTGCATCATTATGTTCAGCATGGTTTAATACTAACATTTACTATGTTGAATATTTTTTATCAAGTCATATGAGCATTCATATTCACTACTATATGTGATGCATTTCATGTGATAATTCATTTTCCAACGGATAAAAACAGGAAAAGAAGATATGCATACGTTACCAGGATAGTGTGAAACACTTGTATGGTGACAAAATTTGTAGAAAGACGCCCGAACTCAGCAGATCTGAAGAAGAGCTCTAGGATTTCTTGTGTGGCGCAATATAAAAATGACTTATGAAAGCAACATGTGCCTTAAAACCACCCACGGTTGGCTGTAGCTGTACCTGTGGCTCCCCTAGGTGGGTCACACCCCTCTGACTCGGTCCAATTCAAGTTGCAAATGAGGTCTCACAAGTTGAAACAATCAAATCAGGAGAAAAATTGCTACGAGATTGAGCGAAAAAGCTGGAAATCCAGGTTCTCACAGACCAACTTGTGGGTCTTTCTATCACTTATTGGTATTCGCCTAAACACAGGGTTCACTATACTAGTGATCATAATTGTTGCAAACTACGATCGACAATACCTCACAAAGGTCTGATACCGTCAATACAGGGTCATAACTCCAAAGAACTGCTCCCCGACGGGGATTTTATACGACATACAGTCATTGGCAATTAAACCCAATGAAGCGTCGAAAGACATTTGATGACATCAGTCGTTGATGTATGTGTCAACGAGGGTCAGGCGACCTTGACAAGCACAGACTGTTCACAGTAATTCCGATAGATCACTTGAAGGACCTGGCAATACAAGCTAGGGAAGGCCATCCTCATTAGAAAGGACCAATGATGGAATATGTTATACACAATCTGCATTAGATAAATGCTCATTCCCCCAAAGTCTGTTGTACATGAGAGGAACATCTATGGTGGAAAATATGTACCAAGGATTAAGGACTTTGGTGATAACCCCAACGTCAACATCATGGAAGTTCCTGAGAACTTTGGAGTACACATCCAAGTAGTTCATCAGAGTCATCATTGATCTCTCCAGTCCCCATTAGAAGTCATGGGAGCAACACAGTCATCACATCCCATTGGAAAGCAGTCCAACGAACCACATACATTTGCATCATGCTGCAGTACATTGCATCATGAATATCTTGTCATGTTTCAAGTGTCTAGTATTCTTTATCCTATTCATGTCATTACACTGCATGAATATGATAAAGAGGGGCATCTATAGATACTCAAAATTTTGTATTCCTATTACTAACCTTACATGAGGGAAAAGTCGTCTTCCGGAAATAACCCTGGGAGTCAATGTAGAACCATCCCAAAGACAACACCGAGGTACTCAGTTTGCCATCTCAGAGATAACCCCGAGATATTCAGTCCAGCCCTGGAGACAACCCTGGGAGTTTCAATTCTAACCTCAGAGATAACCCTGAGGAAGGCAGTTCCAGTCCCGCAGACAACCCCGGGATACTTAGTCTTTACCATATCGGAGACAACCCCGAGATATTCAGTTTTAGTTCCGAAGATAACCCTGGAATCCTCAGTTCCATCTCAGAGACAATCCTGAGATTTTCAGTTCCAATCTCAAAGACAACCCCGAGAGATATATTTCAAATCTCGAAGATAACCCCGAGGCATCCAGTTACAGTTTCGGAAATAACCCAGGAAATGCTTGTTTCAAACCTCTACGATCAGCTTCAACACTCAGTGATAGCCCCGAGGCACTCAGTTCTGAACCCAGAGATAACCTCGGGAGGACAAGCATACCTCAGAGATAACCCTGAGGACATTCAGCACTTGCAGCAGCCCAATCTCAGAGATAACCCTGAGCAACGACTACTAAATCAACCCAAACCGGAGATAACCCCGGTGAGGGGCAAAAACGTTATTTTACCACCTTGATCCCACATGGCGCCATCTCAACAATATTTCAACAAACATTACACACAAGAATGTCCTACAAGAACCAAATAGCTCCAATCCCAAGTGACTACTACACAGGACAACACACCGGATAGAATTTGAAGACTTGAAGACTCAGGGCATGGTCTCATCTTTCTGACTTTGTACAACCTCTACTCCCATATCATTATGTAGCTCTCGACAATAGTATGCTGAAGAAGGTCTTATACACCTCGATCGAATGCCTAAATTGAAGTTTTGAAAGTTTGAGCAGACATCACATTGTGCACATGCACGTACTTCGAGCTGGCAAGGCCCGCGGAGCTCGAGGCACTCCGAGTAGCCGCAGGTACATTTGAAGCTCCCCCCTCTATAAATAGAGGACATGGGGTGACCATTTCGCATAAGAAAATGGCGAGGAAGCCCTATCCAATTTGCTCTGTACACACTATAAATTGAGTGTTTTCTCATTTCAAACACTTGTGAGCTTATATTTGGCTACTTTTTATCGGTGGGAACCGAGTGTTCATCCATTTAAAGCTATTGAAGACTTCTTTGGTAGTCCACTGTAAGCCTTCTTTCTTTATTTAAAGCCTTTTCTTCACTTCTTGCGCACACTATTATTCATGTTGAGAGTCGCGCGCGTGTGTGTGTATGCCCGAACCGTCGGTCAATGGTTTATTGCTTATATATATATATATAACTATTTACAGATTTCATACGAATTGTTACATCATGTGAGCCTAGGAATCATTTGATCACAGATTCAATCTACTGAATCTAGATTCGGTTCCCGTGATGGACATTTTCAGTTGTACATGGCTTGTAAATTATTTACAGTGTTTGAATGTCCATAGACGGCTCTCATGCCCACAAGGAATTCGACACTGCTTTTTATCTTGTTTTCTCGAAGATGCTTCGTATCTCAAAAATAAAAGCAACTAAGCTGAACACATAATAAAAATGGAAGTATCAAAGGTCTCAATTACTATTGAGCACAAGGGTTTGAAAAACCTCTTTTACAAAACATCATTGTTATATCTTGTTAAAATTAAACTTTTATACAAAATTCAAACCCTATGTATATAGTTGCAAACGAGGTATAACACTACTTCTAAATAATTGCACATTGATCTACACACACACACATATTCAGATAACAGTTAAATTGAAAAGTGGCGGTCACCGTGGTAACACGGATGTCGGGGGGTGCCTAACACCTTCCCTCCGCATAATCAAGCTCCCGGACCCTAACGAATCTCGATTTCATAGACCAGTCAAATAGTGTCACATCACTAGGTTAATGTGCAAACCTTTTCTCAGTTGAGTTGGTGCAATCATTTAAAAATACCAACTAGCGACTCTTACAGTCCAATCGTCAACATATATATGTCGAACCTTTTCACAACTTATTTTTTCAAACAAATGTCACCTAACATGAGAACACCAAAAGGCAATAACAGAAAAGGGACCAATAAAAATCCCAACATCGACAATAGTGATACAAATTATATAGTTTCAAGTATATGACTTGAACATGTGATTATATAATTATAATTAGTATCATTGCTCTTAAATGTCCCTATACGAGTATAATTATTGACGGGACAACACTGATACATTGAGACCAGTATGTGGATTGACTGATGATCAAATCTCATTGGTCATAAATATATGAGATATTGAGTTAATGAATAGGTACATGTTAGAGAACGATGTACTGGACAGACTCACCATGAGAATTCTACGTGGAGCATTGTGCAAAGTGTCATTAGCGATTCTCATAGTGACAATGATGTAATGATCATCCGACCTGAAATCACTATATTACTACACGGAAATTTATGTACTTTGATATCATCAAAGGTCACCTTTAATATGGTGGACAATAAAGGTGATTATTGGTTGCATCATGAATCGTGGGAGGAATATGAGTGATCTAGATTGAATTTAACCCTCCTATATATTAGGGGTGATATCCATAGGCCTCTTGATTGAGTAGGACTATGAAATGTATGGTCATGCTCAAATAGTGATTTGTTTCATATAGTCTACTCATTGATTAAGAAAACTTAGATTAAATTATGAAGAGTATGACACATTTCATGACTCGAGTTTAATCTAGGATGTCAAGTTTAAAAGGATTAAATTACATTGAAATATTGGTCACGAAAAGGTTGCATCGAATCATCGATCTTAATATTACTTGGGTAGCATTGATGCATTACTAGATGTCGCTCACTATTTATAATTTTATAATATGATTTGAAAATTATTGCCAACGTAATAATAACTGATGAGTAGGTTTTTAAACCATGAATTGTGTTCATTTGGAGTGTTTTTGTGTTTGTTTTTAGGCATTTTTATGTTACTATTGATGGGTTTTTTGTTTAATGTAGGAATTGCAGAGGCATCCCGCGTGTAGAAGCATTTGAGGCTATTTTGAGCGGAACAGAAAGTTGCTGATGATGTAGCGCAGACTGCGCTGTGAGGAGCGCTGAACGCGCCGGAGCTGGGCTCTTTACTACTGAACTAGGGCAGAGCGCGCTGCGGGAAGGCGACATGGGCGCAGACCGCGCTGGTGCGGTGACAGTGTTTTTTTTAAAAAAGAAAAAAGAAAAGCTAGGTGGCGGTATTTGATAGTAAGTGGGATTGTTTAAGGTTGTTTTGGATAGTAAGTGGAGTTGATATATGAGAGTATCTAGATAAGTGATTGGGTCTAAAAAATAGGGAGAAAGGGAAGGAAAATGGATAACATTTTGGAAAAAGAACGACATTGAAGATCAAGCTTGGTGGTCTAGAGAAAAAAAAACAAAGCTTCACAAAAATCGCAGGAATTGAATTCAGAGAGGGGTGGTGTTTCATTATTCTTCTTTAAGTTTTATTATCTATGATTGGGATGATGTTTCTTTTTATTTATTCAGTAGTTGATTTATTTATTATGAACTAATTATCTTTTTAGGTGAATGATGGATCTTTGAGTGGAACAACGGTTAATTAGCTTGAATTTTCGGTTTAATAAAATATTTGTCAGTTTATCTATATTGATTTGAGCTTGAATTTGTGAATTGCCTGATCAACAATTCTTTGTGGATTTGAATGGATTCGAGAGAAGATGTTTAAATCTATACTTAATTGATATAGCATGTGTTAATGAATTTTGTGAATAGCAGAATTGTGATGAATGTTAAGGTAGAGATATGCTTGATATCGCATGTAATTGGGTAGAGAACTTAATCTTAAACGTCCTTTGATTTAATTTGCATAGAGATATTGTGAGTTAATTGATTGAAGTGTTTGACTTAATTCTATCTTAATTGTGGATTTGAGTTAATATGGTATTAGTGCATCGAGAAGTGGTTAATGCTACAATTGTGTTCTTGATTAATAAACTGGGATATTGAGTTAAACTGAGGTATAAGTGAATTAAACTGAGTGAAGCTTAGAGTGAAATCATGAGCTTAATTCTCCAAGTATTGTTTGAAAATTTAGTTTTACCATTGTGGGTTATTAGTGATAGATAGGGTATTCATTGTTAAGATTTTATCAATATTGATTTAAATAGTTTAATAAAATTTGGATTAGTTAAATATTGATAGTTGTAAGTTTGAGTTTTTGTTAGTTGTCTCTGAGGGAACGATACTTAACTTATCACTTTATTACTTGTAGACCACGTATACTTGCGTGTTGTGCATATATAGATTTTACCCAACAAGTTTTTGGCGCCGTTGCCGGGGACTATTAGCATAGATCTTAATTTATTACAATATCAGTTAAATTAATTCAGTTTTACTTAAACAATTTTTTTTTATTTTGTTCGTTTATCTTATTTCAGGTGATTGAAGCAGTTTATGCAAACTCGGTCCAAAAATCCTGACTTGGTTCCTTTGGAGGACGACATCGAAAAAAGATTCCAAAGATTGAGTAAGTGGATTAAGGAAACGAGACAGGAATTTGAAACACCTGAAAAAGGAGAGGAAATGGCAGCCGAAGATCACATAGCACTAAGGGACTTCGCATCACCAAAAGTGACTGAACTGCAGTCAAGCATCACGAGGCCCGCAATAGCTGCAAATATATTTGAAATTAAGCCGGGAACAATTCAAATGATTCAGAATTCGGTTTAGTTTGGGGGATTGGCGAATGACGATCCGAACGAGCATCTGGTCAGTTTTATAGAGATATGCGACACCTTTCGGTATAATGGAGTGTCAGATGATGCAGTGAGACTTTGCTTGTTCCCATTTACCCTACGGGATAAGGCGTAGAGTTGGTTACATTCTCTACCATTCGGATCTATAACTACGTGGGAAGACCTAGCTCAGAAATTCCTTGCAAAAATTTTTCCACCAGCAAAAACGGCAAAAATGAGGAATGAGATAATGATGTTTGAACAGCAACACGGGGAGTCATTGTATGAGGCATGGGAAAGATATAAAGAATTACTTCGAAAATGTCCACATCACGGACTGCCCAAATGGTTGCAATTGAATACATTTTACAACGGACTACATGGGAATCTCAGGACTAGTATTGATGCAGCATTAGGGGGAGCATTTATGGCTAAGACATACGAGGAGGCATACCAGTTGATAGAGACTATGGCGGCCAATAATTATCAGTGGCCCACGACGAGAATGACACAACCTACGGTCGCTGGAGTGTTAGAAGTAGATGGAGTGACGGCAATAACAGCGCAGATTTCAGCACTTACGAAGAAGTTCGACATGTGGTCCGGGGGACAGACGCAGACAATTGCAATTGTTTGCGAATTGTGCACAGGGGAACATTCTACGGATCAATGCGCAATCAACCCAGAGTCGATACAATTCATGAGTAGCTACAACAGAATTCCTCAGAATACATATCAGAATACAAATAATCAGGGGAACAGAAATCTGAATTAGTCGTGGAATAATAATCAGAATTAGCAAGCTCCACAACCATCGTACCCCCCGGGATTTCAGAATCAACAACCAGTTCCACGTCAAGAGAAAAAATCGGACTTAGAGGAATTGATATCGAAGTATATAACAAGTAACGAGGTAGCCATGAAGAACCAAGCAATGGAAATGAAATCACAAGAAATGGCCATCAGGAATTTGGAAAACCAGATGGGACAAATTGCTTTAGCACTGAATAACAGACCACAAGGAACCCTACCGAGTGACACCGAAAGAAATCCAAAGGGAAATAATGAACAGTGTCAGGCAGTTACCTTGAGGAGTGGAAAACAAATAGTCGGGAAATATAATGACAATTCAGCTTTCTAAGATGATAAGGGCAATGATAACATAGTGGATGCAGAAAACCAAGGTGAGAATACGTGATTTGAGAAAACAAAGTTAGATGACTCGTCAGTTGTGTATCCGCCACTGCCATTTTAGCAAAGAGTTCAAAAGAAGAAATTAGACAATCAATTTGCAAGGTTCTTGGAAGTGTTTAAGAAGTTGCAAATTAACATTCCGTTTGCGGAAGCCCTAGAGCAAATGCCGAGTTATGCAAAATTTATGAAGTGGATTTTGTCTAGAAAGAAGAAGCTAGAAGATTTTGAGACAGTGATGCTAACAGAGGAGTGCAGCGCGGTTCTACATCGAAAGTTACCACCCAAGTTGAAAGATCTGGGGAGTTTCACCATTCCATGCACGATCGGGAACACAGCTTTTAATAAATGCTTGTGTGATTTAGGAGCAAGTGTAAACCTTATGCCGTTATCAGTTTACACAAAATTAGGATTGCCGGCTCTAAAACCTACGAACATCTCATTACAGTTGGCAGATAGGTCAGTAACATATCTGAGAGGAATTATGGAAGACATATTGGTAAAAGTTGATAAGTTCATATTCCCTGCTGATTTCATTATTCTGGACTTTGAGGAGGACAAAAACATCCCGATTATCTTAGGGAGGCCTTTCTTGGCAATTGGTAGGACACTCATCGACGTGCAAAAAGGTGAATTAACGATGAGGGTCCAAGATCAAGAAGTCAAGTTTAACGTTTTCAAAGCCATGAAATTTCTCGCGGATGAAGAAGAGTGCTTTCGGATGGAAATCATTGATCGAATAGTCAATGAAGACATGGGTAAGAGCCTGAGCAACGATCCTCTTGAGACAACATTATTGGAGGAAGAGGAGTTCGATGACCCAGAATTTATGGACTATTTACAGATGTTGGACTCATTGGCACGAGTAAGCCGTTTCAAAACACCTTTTGAATCTTTACAGACAGAGGAGATAGCCACGAAAAGATTGAAACCATCAATGGAGGAACCACCAACTCTTAAACTCAAGCCACTCCCTAAACATCTCAGGTACGCGTATTTAGACAATTCAAGTTCTTTACCTGTAATTATTTCTGCCGCACTTAACAATTTGCAGGAAGAGAAAATGGTAAGGGTGCTTAGAGAACATAAGGCTAGAATAGGGTGGACAATTACAGATATCAAGGGAATAAGCTCGTCGTTTTGTATGCATAAAATTTTGATGGAAGATGACGCAAAACCAACGGTGGAGCAACAACGACGACTAAACCCCATTATGAAGGAAGTAGTAAAGAAGGAAATTCTGAAACTATTGGATGCTGGAATCATTTACCCTATATCCGATAGCAAGTGGGTTAGTTCGGTTCATTGTGTGCCGAAAAAAGGGGGAATGCCTGTGGTACAAAACGAAGATAATGAGTTAATACCGACAAGAACAGTAACAGGTTGGAGGGTGTGCATAGATTATAGGAAGCTGAACAAGGCAACCCAAAAATATCATTTTTCGCTACCTTTCATCGACCAAATGTTGGACAGACTCGCGGGTCATGATTTTTACTGTCTTTTGGATGGGTACTCGGGATATAACCAGATAGCCATCGCTCCTGAGGATCAAGAGAAGACCACATTTACGTGTCCCTATGACACGTTCGCGTTCAGGAGAATGTCATTCGGGTTATGTAATGCACCGGCTACTTTCCAACGGTGTATGATGGCCATTTTCTCCGATATGGTGGAGAAAGACGTGAAAGTCTTCATGGACGACTTCTCTGTCCATGGAGATAATTTTGATATATGTGTCGAGAATTTGGTAATGGTGTTACAACGATGCGAGGAGACAAACCTTGTACTTAACTAGGAAAAATACAACTTCATGGTTGAGGAAGGCATAATTTTGGGCCACAAGGTTTCGGCTCAAGGACTGGAAGTGGATAAAGCTAAGTTGGACACGATCGAGAAATTGCCTCCACCAAGCTCCGTCAAAGGAATCAGAAGTTTTTTGGGACATGCGGGATTCTATAGACGATTTATAAAGGACTTCTCTAAAGTTGTAAAACCATTGTGCAGTCTTTTAGAGAAGGACTCTGTGTTTAGTTTTGATGAAGAATGTAAGTTGGCTTTTGAGCTGTTGAAAAAGAAGTTGACTACAGCCCCAGTTATCGTCGCACCAGATTGGAATATACATTTTGTACTGATGTGTGATGCAAGTGACTATGCAGTGGGGGCCGTTTTGGGACAACGTCAGGATAAGATATTTCACGCTATATATTACGCAAGCAAGACACTTACGGAGACTCAAATGAATTATACAACTACAGAAAAGGAACTGCTTGCAGTGGTATATGCATTTGATAAGTTCAGGGCATACTTGGTTGGCACTAAAGTGATAGTTTATACGGACCATTCGCCTATTCGGTACCTGATTGCAAAGAAAGATGCCAAACCACGCCTTATTCGGTGGATTCTCCTTCTTCAAGAGTTTGATATTGAAATAAAGGATAGGAAGGGGACGGAGAATCAAGTAGCTGATCATTTGTCTAGGTTGGACAATCCGATTACGCAAGAACGGGACAAGGGCATCATAAACGAGTCATTTTCGGACGAGCAATTGTTTGGGGTAAATGCAGACTTCGCATGGTACGCAGACTTCGCGAACTACTTACTCAGCAACATGCTTCCCCCTGATCTTATAAGACAACAAAAGAAGAAGTTTCTTCATGACGTCAAGTGGTATATGTGGGATGAGCCTTACCTATTTAAATAATACGACGACAAGATGATCAGAAGGTGTGTGCCCTACAGCGAAGTACATAGTATTCTGCATGAGTGCCATTCGTCGGCCTACGAGGGACACTATGGTAGTGAGAGAATAACAGCAAAAGTCCTCCAAGCAGGGTTTTATTGGCCCACGTTATTTAAAGATGCCCATCAATTTGTTAAAACATGTGATCGATGTTAAAGAGTGGGTAACATATCAAAAAGAAATGAGATGCCATTACAAACAATTTTAGAGGTTGAAATCTTCGATGTATGGGGCATTGACTTCATGGGACCATTCCCCTCGTCTCTTAGCAATCAATACATTTTACTTGCGGTGGATTACGTCCCAAAATGGGTGGAAGCCACAGCGCTACCATCGAACGATGCCAGAGTGGTTCTAAAGTTTTTACAGAAAAATATCTTTACAAGGTTTGGAACACCGAGGGCCATAATAAGTGATGAGGGAAGTCATTTCTGCAACAAAGCATTTACAGGTCTCCTGGCAAAATATGGGGTCAACCATAAAATAGCGGCGGCTTATCATCCCCAAACTAATGGACAAGCAGAGGTGTCAAACAGGGAAGTCAAGAAAATTTTGGAAAAAGTAGTCAACCCAAATCGTAAGGATTGGTCGCTCCGATTAGATGACACACTTTGGGCATACCGAATTGCATACAAGACTCCAATCGGCATGTCACCCTACCAGTTGTTGTATGGAAAAGCATGTCACCTACCGGTCGAGCTTCAACACAAGGCTTATTGGGCTATTCAAAAACTGAACTTCGATCAAGAAGCAGTGGGGGAAAAGAGATTAATACAGCTAAATGAGCTTGACAAATTCAGATTACAAGCTTACGAGAATGCGCACGTATACAAGGAAAAGGTTAAAAAATGGCACGACCAAAAAATCAAGCACCGAACTTTCATGCTAGGTCAAGCACTGCTGTTGTTCAATTCAAAACTGAGATTGTTTCCAGTAAAACTTAAATCACGGTGGTCAGGGCCTTTCACCATAAAAACTATTTTCCCACGTGGTGCCGTGGAGCTGTATAGCATAAATCCATTAGAAACTTTCAAGGTTAATGGTCAAAGATTGAAGCACTACTGGGGTGAGGATGGAAATGTGGACACCATCAACATTACCCTCACAGACACGCAATAAGATATGAGGGACTGTCGGGCTAGCGACGTTAAACCAAGCGCTACTTGGGAGGCAACCCAAGCTCTAAACTCTATTTCTTACTTTTATTTAAATTTTAGTTTTTAGTTTAGTCACTAGAATATTATACTTATAGAGTAACAAAATCTCTGGACTAATTGCAGACACCCCAAGCAGGAGCAGTAGCACGGAGAACATAATGTCATGCAGTTGCTGTACAACTAGCACGGAGCGCGCCATTGAATTGCTAAGGACAGCACGGACCGCTCTACTAGAGCAGTTTCTCCAGCCCACTCAGCGCTGACCGCGCCAACAACGCCGAGCACTAGCGCGTAGCATGCCAGACAGCACGGACCACATCACTATATCAATCAAGATGGCGTAGAGCGCACTCAAGCAACCCTCACCTACTGTACAACTAGTGCGTAACGCGCTGCAATGGGCGTGGAACGCGCTATAAAGTCAGAAAGTTCTCTCTCCATCCGGCGCACTCAGCGCTACTAAAGCTACAATGGGCGCGGACCGCGCTACTCAGAAATATGCACAAAAGTGATGTGTTTAAGTTGAACAATTCGACCTCTCCACCTCTCCATTACAACAATACCACTTCTCCACTTCTACTAAACTTCCTATTCCCCATAACTCTACATTAATTCATCTTTATTCTCCTTCTCCTTTCCAAATTCCAAACCCACTAACCTTTTCAAGTTCCAACTCCCACCGCGTTAGTCTCCTATTGTCTATATGAAGCCCCTCCATTCTAGACATAATGGTACTACAAAGTTCAAAAATCACAACCCAATCCTAAATCTAACACAACCCTTGCACAAATTGATACAAATTAGGACTTCTTTTCAAAGAGGTAAACACAACTTATTAAAGGTAAGCTAATTCTCTTCATCCCTCACAAAATCTCTTGTTATGATATAAAAATGAGTGGAAAAGCTGAGAAATTGAGTAATCAAGGAGAAGGTGTTGGGTTTTGAACTGTTTGGGTAGCAAAGCATCATCAACCAATCAAGTTTGGGGAAGTCACACATTTCGCCCACCACCTGTTTGATAAAAATTCGCAACCAAATTTTTGTGCTTGACAACACCGGAAGCAACATGTCTTCACACAAAAGACAAAGGGCATCAACCTCCACAACTCGCTCAATATATGACCATACAAAATTTGTTAGCGAGAGGGCCGCAGAGAGATTCAATACATCCATTGACAAGAAAAATTTGGTGCTAGAACGAGGATTGAAGCCAAGCGCGAATTTGGATGGTGATATAGAGTTGCAAATTATAGGACGCAACTAGTTTCAACTAGTAGAGCAACTACTTCCAGCGGCAATAAACATAGTTAAGGAGTTTTATGCTAATGCAATTGAACATGTCAATCATGTTGTCATGGTTCGGGGAAAACCGGTAGCGTTTCATGCTGAAGCAATCAATGCTTATTTTGGGTAGGAGACACCACACGATGACTGGTATGAAATGCGTTGCCAGAGCTGGACGAGTTGATTGCCAAACTATGCAAGCCAGGGACTCAATGAGTAACTCAAGCTGGCACGAACGAAAAGATTAGTTTTCCTTAATCAGCACTTAGTCGATATGGTAAAGCATGGCATGCATTTATATGTGCTCGTTTAATGCCCACGCGCCACCAAAATGATGTGACAAAGACAAGGGCTAAATTGTTGTATGGGATTGTGCACCACCATTAAAATCTGGATAATTCCATTACATTTTATGATGTTGATGTGGGGGATTGTATTCAAGAATCTATTGACCGGGCATTACGTGGGAGTACTACATGTGGGTTACTTCATGGGTTTCTAATTACCGACTTATGCCAAAAAGTCGGGGTGTAGTGGCAACCTAATGAGCCAATTTAACACCCAACGGCCATAATTGATCATGCAACTATTGGGAGGTACAAAGCGTGGGATGGAGCACAATCACACCTGCGTGGTGAAGGTTACATCATGATCCGCCAACCATCATCCTCGGCTAGTGCAGAACCTGTTCGTGAGGAACCCGCTCGTGAGGAACAAGCACGGGTCCCAAGGAATCAATTCATGTGGTTGGCTGACCGTCAAGATTTAATGCATCAGTACAATGCCAATGCTTTCAACACGCTTGCTGACGCATTTGCTCGTTGTAATCCCAATGCTCAGCCGATCGTTATGCCTATTCCTCCTATCCTTCCACCATGTCCTCCTTCGAACGACGACGCGCAGTAACGCGTTTTCAGGGAAGTCCTCAAATTTTTTTAATTTTGATTGAGCATATTTGAAGTAATGAGGGCATTCCTTTATTTAAGTTTGGGGGATTATGGTGTTTCTTTTCATTTGTATGTTAGTTTTTAGTTTTTCATTTGCATATTAGTTTTTTTTATAGTAGTTGTCCTCATGTGCATTTATTTATCTAAAAAAAATAAATTTTTGCATGAATCCAGTGGATAGTTGGGATATGTTGCTATTTTGCAGGGCCACTAATGAGATTGGAATTTGGTGAAAATGTGCGATACTTAGTAAGGGAACTTTGAAGTAATTTTGTGTTATAAGTTGAATCTTTCTACTTTTTGAAACTATTATAAAAGGATTGCACGAACATACCAATTTGTAGATTGATTGCGTTAAATTGATTCATAATAAGGCTCTAAAAGGCATCACTAGTTTAAATGTGAGAATGATAAGAATAAGTAGTGATGGCTATTGTTAAACAAGAACCTAAGTTTGGGAGAATATTTGGGGTATATAAGCCTCTATAAAAAAAGAGTATGAATAAACACCATGGCGTGCCTGTTTAGTTTTGTGGCCTTTGTTACTTGAGTAAGTAAGCCCGAGGGGATTGTCTTTATACCTAGCGCCCTAAGGTCTTAATGGTCTGGGAGTCGTTGGTCGAAAGCTCGTTAAGGTAGCATTGAAAAGCCTAAGGGAATAAGACAGTGCGTAGCTATGTGTGTATAAAAAAAAGAATAAAACGGAAAATAAGAGCAAAATGCCCCCATGAATGATAAGTTAGGCATAAATATCCCAAGTTGACCCTTTCTGATGGTTTGTGTCTAGCTTTGGTTGGAATGAGCTTATTTTTGGATTTCTTATATTTACTCTGTTTAATGCCGTAGTAGAGGTGTGTTATGTTTTAAATTTGATAGTATGTCAATCTATATTGTTGGTGCACACACACACACTATAGCAATGATATCAGTTTGAGATTCAATGGTTGACTAGAAATTGTGGATTGGTTTTGTTATGAGGTATTGCTATATTTACATTATTTCTTTGAGGCCTTGTCAGTGAACTATTGTTACTAACTTAATACTGGATTCAAAATTTTAGGATTAGTTGCATTGCATTGCATTGCATGACATTGTGTTTGCTTGAGGACAATCAATGTTTAAGTTTGGGGGATTTTGATGAGTAGGTTTTTAAACCATGAATTGTGTTCATTTGGAGTGTTTTTGTGTTTGTTTTTAGGCATTTTTATGTTACTGTTGATGGGTTTTTCGTTTAATGTAGGAATTGCAGAGGCATCCCGCGTGTAGAAGCATTTGAGGCTGTTTTGAGCGGAACTGAAAGTTACTGATGATGTAGGGCGGACTACGCTGTGAGGAGTACTGAACGCGCCGGAGCTGGGCTCTTTACTGCTGAACTAGCGTGGAGCGCGCTGCGGGAAGGCGACATGGTCGAGGACCGCGCTGGTGCGGTGACTGTGTTTTTTTTTAAAAAGAAAAGCTAGGTGGCAGTATTTGATAGTAAGTGGGATTGTTTAAGGTTGTTTTGGATAGTAAGTGGAGTTGATATATGAGAGTATCTAGATAAGTGATTGGGTTTAAAAAATAGGGAGAAAGGGAAGGAAAATGGAGAACATTTTGGAAAAAGAACGACATTGAAGATCAAGCTTGGAGGTCTAGAGAAAAAAAAACAAAACTTCACAAAAATCGCAGGAATTGAATTCAGAGAGGGGTGGTGTTTCATTATTCTTCTTTAAGTTTTATTATCTATGATTGGGATGATGTTTTCATTTATTTATTCAGTAGTTGATTTATTTATTATGAACTAATTATCTTTTTAGGTGAATGATGTATCTTTGAGTGGAACAATGGTTAATTAGCTTGAATTCTTAGTTGAATAAAATATTTGTTAGTTTATGTATATTGATTTGAGCTTGAATTTGTGAATTGCCTGATCAACAATTCTTTGTGGATTTGAATGGATTCGAGAGAAGATGTTTAAATTTAGACTTAATTGATATAGCATGTGTTAATGAATTTTGTGAATAGCAGAATTGTGATGAATGTTAAGGTAGAGATATGCTTGACATCGCATGTAATTGGGTAGAGAACTTAATCTTAAACGTCCTTTGATTTAATTTGCATAGAGATATTGTGAGTTAATTGATTGAAGTGTTTGACTTAATTCTATCTTAATTGTGGATTTGAGTTAATATGGTATTAGTGCATCGAGAGGTGGTTAATGCTACAATTGTGTTCTTGATTAATAAACTGGGATATTGAGTTAAACTGAGGTATAAGTGAATTAATCTGAGTGAAGCTTAGAGTGAAATCATGAGCCTAATTCTCCAAATATTGTTTGAAAATTTAGTTTTACCATTGTGGATTATTAGTGATAGCTAGGGTATTCATTGTTAAGAATTTATCAACATTGATTTAAATAGTTTAATAAAATTTGGATTAGTCAAAGATTGATAGTTGTAAGTTTGAGTTTTTGTTAGTTATCTCTGAGGGAACGATACTTAACTTATCACTTTATTACTTGTTGACCACGTATACTTGCGTGTTGTGCGTATATAGATTTTACCTAACAATAACCTATAGGGTCACACACTTAGAACGTAATTTAAAGGGAATTAATTTAAATTGTAAGGATTTAAATATGTCAATATGATTGATAGTATTTAAATTATGAATTTAAATTAATAGGATAATTTGTATATATGTATATTAATTAAGTAAGACTTAATTAAGATATAATATATATATATATATATATATAAATTCTAATTTTATAATTAAATTAGGTTTTGATTAATTCTTTTGGACTCCTATATATACAATATATCAGCCATTTTGTGGAAATATCATAAACCTAAAAACCCTAGTCACTCTTAGAGAGAGACTAGAGAGAAAACGTTTTGAAAATCCTGATCCTTGGTGGCTAGTACCGTGACTCCTTTTACTACAGATCGTGTGACGATTCATGGGGAGTGCGTGTGGATACCATAAAGACGCAGTTCTTTTGGATTGCGTTAGAGATTCGAAGCTGTTTCAGAATATTCTATAATCGATATAAAATCCTAACCACTGAATTAATATGCTTTCGCATGGATCCTATTTTAGGGTTTTGAAATTGTTTATGAAAGTCTTAAATTTCGTTGTGTTTTATGTGCCGAAATCCTAGCAATTTCATGGCCGAAGAAAGAATCATCCTCGGGCACAAAGTCTATACGAAAGGGTTGTAAGTAGACCGGGAAAAGTTGGAAACAATTGAGAATCTTCCACCTCCGACATCAGTTAAAGGAATTTAAAGTTTCCTCGGGCACGCTGGATTCTACTGCCGGTTTATCAAAGATTTCTCAAAGATTGCAAAACCACTATGTAGTCTTTTAGAAAAAGAAGCAATTTTCGAATTTGATGAAGAATGTCTGACAACTTTTGAACAGTTGAAGAAGAAGATGACAATAGCTCCCGTAATCATAGCACCGGATTGGACGATGTCGTTTGAATTAATGTGTGATGCTAGCGATTACGTGGTAGGGGATGTTTTGGGACAACGTCGAGACAAGATATTTCATGCTATATATAATGCAAGTAAAACCCTCATGGATGCACAATTAAACTACACAATATCGAGAAGGAGTTACATACGATCATGTATGCCTATGATTAATTTTGTTCATACTTGATAGGAACAAAGGTTGTTGAATACATGAACCACTCAGCAATTCGATATTTAATTTCCAAGAAAGATTCAAAGCCTTGGCCTATTCGATGGATTCTACTCCTTCAAGAGTACGATTTGGAAATCAAGGATAAGAAGGGAACAAAAAATCAGGTAGCTGATCATCTTTCAAGGTTGGAAAATCCGGACAAGGACAAGGTAGATAAGTGTTTGATCAATGAGTCGTTTCTGGATGAACAGTTGTTTAGAGTAAATTCAAAATTTCCATGGTATGCAGATTTTGTTAACTACTTAGTGAGCAAGATCCTTCCTCTAAACTTGACACGTCAGCAGAAAAAGAAATTCCTACATGATGTCAAGTGGTATATGTGGGATGAGCCTTATCTTTTCAGATAGTGTGCGGATAAGATGATTCGCCGATATGTGCCCCACAGTGAAGTTAAAAACACTGTCGACGTCGGGATTTTTAGATGTCCCTTTCCGTTACTTGTTCTTTGGTGTTCTCATTTTAGGTGACATTTGTCTGAAAAAACAAGTGAAAAAGGTCCGACATGTATAATGTCGACGATGGACTGTTAAGAGTCGCCAATTGGTTTTTTAAATGGTTGTACCAACACAACCGAGAAAAGGTTTGCACATTAACCCCGTGATGTGACACTGCTATACGGGTCGGTGAAACCGAGATTCATTTAGGGTCCGGGGACTTGGTTATGCGGGGGGAAGGTGTTAGGCACCCCCCGACATCCGTGTTACCACGGTGACCGCCTCTTTTCAAGAAACTATTATCTGAATGTGTGTGTATGTGTGTATATGAGTCAATGTGCTGTTATTTGAAAGTGGTACGAGGCCTCGTTCGCACCTATATATGCAGGGTTTGAATTTATGTAAAAATCCAATTTTAGCAAGATATGGCAATGATGTTTTATAAAAGAGGTTTTTTCAAACCCCGTCGCTCAATAGTAATTGAGGCCTTTTACACTCCCATCTTATTAAATGCGCGGCTTGGTTGATTTTATTTGACAGCTGCGAAGCATCCATACGAAAATAATGTACAAAATAATGCCGACTTCATCGTGGGTATGGAAACCATTTGAGGAAATTCAGACACCGCATAATAATTTACAAGCTGCTTACAGCTGAAAATGTCCATCAGGGGAACCGAATCTAGATCCAATGGGATGAATCGGTGATCACATGATTCCTAGGCTCACATGATACCGTAATTTGTATGAAAGCAGTAAGCAGGTATATATATAAAAGTCGTAAATATATATATATACAGACATGATCACCAACCACCAAGAACCTCCACGGGGGATCAGAAATGTAAAGAAAGCTGTTAAAAGCCTTCAACCGCCACGGAGGAAACTCCAGGCGGGACGAAATGTAGATAAAGCTTTAAAAACGGTCAACCACCATGAAGTAAAGTCAAGGTGGGACGAAATGTAAATATATATATATATATATATATATATATATATATATATATAAGCATGTAAATGCACCGAATATAAAATCCAGGCTCATCGAACAGAGTTCGATAGCAGTTCATATATATAAGTATATATATATATAAAAGCGAGTAAGCGCGCCGGATGTAAAATCCAGGCTCATCGAACGGAGTTCGACCACAATATATATATATATATATATATATATATATATATATATATATATATATATATATATATATATATATATATATATATATATATATATATAAGAAAGTAATTAAATTCACCAAACCGAAGTTTAGGATCATCGAACAAAGTCTGACACACAGTTAATATATATAAGTATATATATATATATTAAAGCAATAAACGCTCCAGACCGAAGTCTAGGCTCAACCGAGGCATAACTCGGTAATGTTAGTCAATATATATGTAAATATATATATATATATATATATATATATATATATATATATATATATATATATATATATACTGAAATGAAGCCACGGACCGAAGTACGGGCAAAAGCAAGCAACACGACTCTCAACGTGTAGAAGGGTGTGTACAAAGATTAAGAGAAAGACTCTAAAGTTTGTGAGAAGGCTTACAGCTGACTGCTAGAAAAGGCTTCTATATTTTTAGAGTGGGTAAACACTAGCTTTTGTAGGTACAAAAGAGGGTTGTATATGAGCTCACAGGTGTTTAAAGTGGGAAAATACACTGTATGGCAAGTGTAGAGCGAATTCTGTAGGGTTTCCCCATCTTTTTTCTCTTAAAAATCAGCACCCGAAGCCTCTTATTTATAGGCAAAAGGTGCCGCAGGTGTACCTCGGTTTTTCTGAAGTGCAATCCGGGCATCCGTTTGAGGTATACAGGACCTATTTCGGACCGCCGTTGTCGAGAGTTTGTACGATGACATGGGATTAGAGTTTGTACGAAGTCTTTGAAGATGGGACGGTGCCCTCTGGTTTTCAAGCTTCAACTTTCATCCGTTACCCCGCACAATAGCAACTCAAGATTGGTTAGCCTCATGGGTCGTTGTTGCGTAGATGTGTTGAGACGACTTGGCGTGGCATCGTGTTGGTCAGATGACGATGTTGCCCCTTATCGGTGTTATTGTCGGGTTCGGTCGATAAAGCAGACGTTGCTCAGCTTCGCTGGGATTGGACTGCTGCAATTGGTTGAAAGTCCTCATTGTCATCTTTGAGGTGTGTCTGTCTTCCCGATGTCATCGACGGACTGATACAGTGTATCTCGTTGTGAGCGCCGAGATTGAAGCTGGTTGCACTTGTAATAAGCATTTTCGGGGTTAATGCCGAAATTGCTTTCCTTGGGGCTATCACCAAGGTTGGAGGCTATTCCCATGTTTAGGGCTGAGACTGGATACCTCGGGGTTATCTCTGAGATTAATCGGTCTTCTCCGGTGTGTGTTCCGGTATTGATCTGCATGCCTCGGGGTTCTCCAAGATTGGAACGATTACTCCCAGATTGCGATCTGGGGTTGATGATGAACCTCCGGTAGTATCCGCTATGATTGTGGATTGTCTTTCAGGGTTCTCTCATAAAAGACGAATCTGCCTTCCTGTAATGTTAGTGTCAGTAGTACAAAAAATTTCGAGTGTCTACAAACATCTTGCACGCATGCCACTCATCTGTATATGGGGGACACTATGGAAGTGAACAAATAGTGGCAAAGGTTCTTCAGGCAGGATTCTACTAGCCAACTATATTCAAAGATGACCACCAGTTTGTAAAAAGTTGTGATAGATGTTAAAGAGTGGGTGATATTTCAAAAAGGAATGAGATGTCGCTCAACACAATTTTAGAAGTCAAAATTTTTGATGTATGGGGGATTGACCTTATGGGACCTTTTAAGCCTTCATATAACAATCTATACATCCTGCTAGTTGTGGACTATGTATCGAAGTGGGTTGAAGCTGTGGTACTCCCTACGAATGATGCCAAAGTTATTTTAAAATTCCTACAAAAAAATATCTTCACGAGATTTGGCCTGCCGAGAGAAATTATAAGTGACGAGGGAAGTCACTTCTATAATAAGTTCTTCACAGCTCTCTTGGCAAAATATGGGGTTAATCACAGGGTTACAACGGCTTATCATCCCCAAACGAGTGGCCAAGCTGAAGTTTAAAATATAGAGGTGAAAATAATTTTAGAGAAAGTAGTGAATCTAAACAGAAAAGACTGGTCTCTGAAACTGGATGACGCTTTATGGGATTATCGTACAACATACAAGACACCAATTGGTATGTCTCCGTATCAAATTATTTATGGGAAAATGTGTCACCTCCTAGTTGAACTTCAACACAAAGCATACTGGGCCATTCAGAAGTTAAATTTTGATCATACAATTGCGGGGGAGAAAAGGCTGCTACAACTTAATGAGCTAAATGAGTTTCGTTTGCAAGATCACAAAAACTCTAAGTTGTATAAAGAAAAGGTCAAGAAGTGGCATGGTCAGAATATTTTGAATAAGAAGTTTGAACTGGGTCAAGCGGTATTATTGTACAACTCTCGACTGAGATTAATTCCCAGGAAACTCAAATCATAATGGTCGGGGGGGGCTATTCACCATCAAAACAGTCTACCCACATGGCGTTGTAGAACTCTATAGCAGGAATATGTTGGAAATATTTAAAGTCAACGGGCAACGTCTAAAGCACTATTGGGGTGGTGACATCGATAATCAAGTCACCGCGATCACTCTTGCAAATGCGTCATGACACAAAAGAGTAGTCAGGATGAAAGAATTAAAAACAATTGCTCATTGGGAGGCAACCTAATTTTCTTGTTAATTACAGTATTGAGTTTCATATTACAGTTGCTTAGTACTAGTGTTATTATTCAATAGTTCAAATTTTTGTAATTCATAAGTTAGTAGTTAATTAGCTTATTATTGTGTGGTAACTTAATACATTCTTGCTCAATTTATCTGCGATTAACTTAAATCATGGGTTTTAATGGTTTTTAGGAACAAAGGAGGAAGTTGTACACACGTGTGGTCAAAATAAAAGAAAATCAAATGTCATGCAGGAAGCACATGCCCGCCCGGCGGGGGTATTCTAGGCCTGACATGCCCGCCCCGGCTGAGGGGCTCTCTGTATCTACCCGACTCGGTGGGCTTTTGAAGGAAAAAAGACCCCGCCTCGGCGGGGGTACGGGAGTCCAGTTTTTTAAAAGCCTTTGTAGATTTTGTATTCTCCACTCCCATATCACATAACCGAAAACAAAACAACAAAACACCACTATACCCACAATTTTGCCCCACAAACATCCACTCTCCGCCAAATCCAACCTCTATTACACTCCTATTTATAATCTAACCCCAATCTCTCCCATCCTACACCAAATACACATCAATTTCTCATATTTTCAAGCACAAAATCAAGGGTTTCTTATCATTTTGGGTTTTTAAGCAAAGAAAGATGGGAAAGCTCTACAATTGGTAGTCCACCACTTCAATCTCATCACAGAGTAAAGCAATCAATGTGGCTAAGCATCTTAGTCCATTTTCATCATATTCCACAATTATTCTTCAATTTGGGACATTGTGGGTCATTATGGCATGTACATGCCAAGTGTTTGAGGAATTGCACAAGTGAAAGTTTGGGGGAATTGTGATATGCATTGATACATAACGGCACTAAAGACAACAGTTAAATGTTAATGGGGCGAAGTGTCCTCACCACCAACCCGCAGCTTTGACAAAAGGAAATTTGTTAGTGCCCTAGCAGCTGATAAATATTAGTACTTTACACCAAAGGCTTTGACACTAGAGAGAGGGTTGAAGCCGGATTCTTTTGACAGGCAGATGAGGCGATAAATAAATGAATAAGGTAGGGACACGTTCATATGGCAAATAAGTACCATTTGGTCTCGGGGTGATTAATGAATTCTATAATGTGCGAGCCCTAACTGTCTGCCAGTATGCTCAGCTTCGAGATAGCCACCCCAATTATGATCAGATACTTACTGAGATATCAAAGCCAGGGACAACATGGGTGAAAGGAAAGAAATGAGGGACCCTTTTAATGAGTAAGGATTTGAGTCTGTATGGCAAAATTTGGTATGCCTTTCTTTGCGCAAAACTATTTCCATCCACACACACAAGTGAGGTGACTAAAGAAAAGGTGTTACTCCTGTGTGCCATTGTGAAGGATTTTGATATTGATGTGGGTGCCATTATCAATTTCTTTATTAGACACTACTTGCGCGGACCTTTCTCTAGGGGGTTACCACACCCCTCCCTTATTTATGGACTGTGTTGACAGTCAGGAATTCGATGGTCAGCAGATGAACCTGTGCAGCAGCCACTCTAGTTACTAGACTCATGTTTAATTTCTCGATACTCAGTCTGGCCTGAAGGAGAGTCACATCCTAGAGGGCTAGGATTTATATTTTCTGATGCTCCTGAGGAAGAGGAGGTCGAAGATAGCTACGCGGATGATGAATTTAAAATTGATGAAATGTATGAGGGTGCTGAGGAGGCTGCAAGGGGTCATCGGTCTATAAAATATATGTTTAGCACTTAGTTTAGAAACATGTAGAGACATATTGATGAGAGAGACAGACAGAAGGATAGGAAGTTAAAGCGAATAGCAGCACGACAAGATCATGCCTTTTCCACACAGAATGCTTTCAATGATTCTTTGGCAGAGGCGTTTACCAAAAATGAATCCCAACGCTGCTGACCAATTCTAGTTACCAGTTCCACAGCCATTACCAGGTTATCCACCATCATATTCTGACGTTGAGGAGGTGCCACATCCTGCTTAGCTGCTACAGGGAAGACCTCTTATGCCTTATCGTTGTATTTTAACAATGATGACATTGTTTATGATAATTTGGGGGAGTAGTAGTAGTTTCAATTTTTGTCTAGTGTTGTTTAGTTCTGTTAATGTTGAATATGTCATTTTGCATGTGTAATGTAGGTTTGCATAGATTAGTTCATGCTAGTTCATGTTTACATTAAATATTAGTTGCATCATTAGTATAATGTAGTTATGTTTTTATAGTTTAGTAGTTTAATTATGTAAATAATAGTTTATGTTTTTGTTCGAGTAATAAAAAAAATAAAAAATAAAAAAATTGAAAAATCTCAAAAATATTAGTTAGTTTACTGTTTTTGTGTTGCATTTAGTTCATATTTGTATGATTCTAGCTTTTAGATGGTTGAAGTTTGTTTGGGCCAATGATGAGACTGAAATTGCGTAGACAATAATAGCGTTGACTGTCAAGGCTTTAATGTAATTTTTTATCATTATCTAAATATTTGCCTGTTTGAAATTGGTATAATCAAGATAGCACTATAAAATGACTATATTGACTGATTGGAGTTAAATTTACACATAATTAACTTCTTAAGGATGATATTAGTTTGATTAAAATAAAGTCATGAATAAGTGGTGATGGCTAAGTTTAGATAGAAATCTAAGTTTGGGGGAAGACTTGGGATATATTAGTTCATCTAAAAATAATAATAAAAAAAGGGATTGGAAAAAAAGAAAAAAATGAACAAACACAATGGCTAGTCTAGTTCTGTGGCCTTTGTTACTTTAGTAAGTATGCCCGAAGGGTTGTCTCTACACCTAACGCCCTAAAACCATATGGTTTGAGAGTCATTAGTCGAAAGCTCGCTAATGGGTAGCACTGAAAAACCTAAGAGGACTAGACATTGCACATTCATGAGCAAAATAAAAAGTGAAAAACGGGAAAAAGAAAGTAAAAGTATCCCATTTTTACTTTTAAATTTGGTAATTGTTTGGTTTTAGACGAATCTTGCTTGTTTTTGGATTTCGTGACTTTAAGATGTTTGACTCCTTTAAAGAGGCATATTATGTGTTTTATTTAAGTTTTTGTCAATTAGCATGGTTGTTGAGTACACACGCACTTTGTCAGTCATTACAGGGAAAGATTTGGTGATTGATGTGAGGTTGTTGATTTATCTTGGAAGGATGTACTTTCATGTCTATTGTAGTTTCTCTGAGGCAACTTGAATAGACTTTGTTCTATCTGATAGTTGGATTAGTAGGCATGTAGTTAGTTGCATTGCATTGCATTGCATTCTGTTGTGCTCGAGGACAAGCATGGTTTAAGTTTAGAGGAATTTGATGAGTGGGTTTCATTCCTACGAATCAGATGCTTATTCGGACTTAAACAATGCCTAATCCATTTATTTCTATATTGTTTTATGCATTTTGTTATGTGTTTGTGTATAGGGTTAGTACGTGTTGCTAAGGCAAGGATAGTGGCGATGTGGCAAGAATCAGCATGCAAAATAAGAAAATCAGCAGAGATACAAAGTATAGCTCGTCGGGGCGGGGGTGCACATTGTTCAGAGACTTAATACCCCGCCGGGGCAGCGGTTCCTAAGTACAAAATGCTCACTCGAACGGGGGTACGCGGCCAAGAAGGAAGAGTTCTGATACAATTTCACTACTATGGTGGCGTGACTTTGTGGACTCCGGAGGCAATTGGGACTGGAAAGAGGACGTTTTCAGATACAAAAGTAGAGACTTTACCATCTTTGAACACCCATTCATCAATCAATCAATCAAGAATAACTTTCAAGCCCTAATTTGTGAAGATTTTGGAGGAACAGAGAAAAGGAGCAAGGAACACGAAGATTACAAATTGGAGTGAAGAAAAGGGTGGTTCTATTACTGTTCTTGTTCTTAATTTCAGTTTCTGTAATTGGGATGTTAAATTCTTTAATCTAATTAAATGATTAGGTTAGGGTAAAATTAAAAGTATTGGATTATGATTGTAACGCCACCATATCTATACTCCCACGATATCCGATATTGTACTTACTACGAGTCAATATATATATATATAACGCATTTAAATCTATGCACCTATGGTATCTGATTATATGCTTATATCTAATTGAGTGACTATACAATTTATAACCAGAAAAAATTCCCATAGATCCAAGATTCACAATATTCCATAACAAATGACAATTCTCAAGAGAACTATTACTGTGTTTGGATACCCTCACTTGGAT
Source organism: Panax notoginseng (assembly GCA_016801055.1). Lineage (NCBI taxonomy): Eukaryota > Viridiplantae > Streptophyta > Magnoliopsida > Apiales > Araliaceae > Panax > Panax notoginseng. The sequence goes on from CM029015.1 coordinate 124,391,689, forward strand.
ATATGAACTGTATTTGTGAATAGTATCTATATATCCAAAATTCAGAGAATCAGCAATAACATGAACGGTCCATATTACCAATACCCTCACTCAGATGTATAGTCTATGTCATGCGAATTACACTATCGTATCGACAGTACCTATCTATCCAAAATTCAGAGTATCAATAACAACATGAACAGTTCATGTTATCAATACCCTTACTTAGATAAATAGTTCTCAAGTATCTCAAACTAGATTGAAGAATCTAAAATTACATCTATATATGTAAGAAAACACAGTTGCGGAAATAAAAGATGTTATATATCATAAATAATAAGATTCGATTACATGATTCTTATAAAGAATTTCTTATTACAAAGTATTCAATTAGACAAGAATATAAGCTAATCTAAGTAAGGAAGCTTCCTTTTATCTACTCCAGATGTACCAGGGTTACCATCTAATACTGCAAAGGGAATAATTTGCAAGGGTGAGTTATGACATGCTCAGCAGGCAATATTTGATTTGAAAAAGTATAACAATTCAAAATTTAACCGATAGTTGCTACAATTTCTGGAATTTCTTTTTTAACCATTTCTGGACTTTTTATTTTTGTCAGTCACACAGACTTAAAAACTTTACTTAGATATGAGATAGGGATCAGCCTATGCAATATCCTAGGAGTATGCATCTCATCCTACTAGTGCTCAAATGCACCCAAATGTCAATATATTATTGACCAAATCTCGATCCCTTACGAGATACACAACTTCAGAATATGATGTCTCACAAAAATAATTTGGTTTGACACAAAAGTTTATGCTCAATAACCAATATCATAGGAATAAACAATTCATTTCTTAGTTATACTATAGCTATAGCAATAACATTACAATAAGTGGTATTTCAAGTTTAGGTTTGATATATCATATCAACAATAATTCAAGATAGAAATCTAGTTCAATGAATAAACACGATTTGAGAAATTTACGTAAATAATAATCTAGGTTTAGTAAACTTGCATAAGTAATTAGGGTATAGGAAACATGCCTGAGCGAAGATCAGTCAAGCAATGCTATTCGATTCGTTAATAAATACCTAAGATGTTCATTCATATAAATCTAACATATTAGTATTGATAATAATACTCAAATCTAAAATCTACATATGTACGGGTTAATTTTGATATGGTTTCAGTGTCTAAAGACTTTACCGAAAACTAATTAAGATGATAAATCGACTAAATTCTATTTATAAGCTTTATCATATTCTTAGATAATTTAATTATCCATTTATAATAATTTCTAGAAGCTTATAATAATTTTTAAGTATTTATTTATCCCTTAAATGATTTTAAAATCATTTATTTCTATTTTTTAAATAATTAATATTAACTTAGAATTTTATAAAAACCTTGCTTACTATTTTTAAACAATTTATAACCATTTATTATGATTTTTAAATCATTAATATTATTTTTCAATAATTATTTATTATCTATAAGTAATTATTCTAATTACTTTATTATTAATTTAATTATTAATAATATCCAAATAAAATAAAATATTTATTAAATTTATGTAAAAATATCAAAAGTTAATTATAATAACTTAATATAATTTTTAAAATTGTTTTTATATTTATTTATTAATTATTTCTAATTTTTATTAGTTAATTTCTTAAAAAAATAATTACTGTCTATCGCTAAAGCCCTATAGTGACAGGAAGTGTCGCTATAGGTGTTATTGAGTTTTTGGGTTTCAGTCAATCATGGTCTAGGGACCATTTTGACCATGATCTACTTTGCTACTGTTAATGATTATGGGTTTGGACAAGTATGGATGTTATAGTACTCAAACAGTAGTACAACATCAGACAAATTTCGTGTTATAACCTACATATAACAAGAAGTTATAAAGGCTCAAAGTCATTGTCATAGTTGTTCTTGAGTTTCTAGGTAACCCAGAATAGTGGTCACGGTCGGTCAATGGTTTTGTAGCTTCTATATCTATGAATCTGTGTAATAGATTTATGTTGTGTTTGTTGTAATAGGTAATCTATTTGTCAAGGTACATATATATAACACTGGTTTGGACAAAACATAATTCTAAGGTCTCGATCCATGTTGGTCAAAGTACAACTAAAGGTTGTTCTTCATGTTCATCAGTTTTCTAGGTAACCCAGAAAACTTGGTCAAGCTCGGTCAACGACTTTTGACCATTAATTCTAGTAATCCTATGAACTGTTTAAGCAATTTAAGGACATAGATATGTAGTTTGTATATCAAGGTATTAATTTATTACAAAAAGTTATTAAAATAACAAACAGAAAGCGATTAAAAGGCTGGTCAAAGTAGTTGGCTCATCATGTTCTTGAGTTTTCTGGGTAACCCAGAAAACTAAACTTCGTGACCGGTCAACCACCTTTGACCACCTATATCTTGCAATATATGATTCTAATGAACCTATTTTCTTTTTTAGATTAAAGACCTCATGTCATACTACAAATAACATACAATTAACAGACCTAGCTATTTACATACACGAATCTACAAGGTCTGACATTCGACTGTCAGGCTTGTATTTCAAAAATTTCCAAATTGCTTAAAACACTAATTTGAGGTATCTAGATGTTATGAAAACATATTCTATCAACCTAACATACTTTCTAATATGTTATTACCTAAATCTAAACATCTAAACAACAATTTGAATAAAGAATCAAAGATCTAGATATGAATTAGGGTTTGTACCTTTCTTACTTGATTTTAATTTTTAGCTACTGAATTTGATGCTGCTTTCACCCAGGCTTGATTTGGTATGTTTATAAGAGTGTATAGGCTTAGAGAATTCATAGGTTTGGCCAGTGGATGTGCGGATGTGTTGCTATTTATAGACTTAAGCAACTTAGGTTTTTTAGTTTTTTTCACCTACTTGCCTCTCTAAATATCTGATGCTAAGTTACTTGTGTTGCTTAGGGTTTGTTAGCACCTCATATGTAGTCTTGGGACTTGGTTTGATGACTCCTAACCTACCTGTGAGCTAGTTAGGTTAGATTAGTAGCTTAATTATGCCCTAATCCTCACTAATCTTGATTAGGGTTTTATTTTTCATGATTAGGGTTGCTTAATGATGTTTATTAGTACCTAATTAAAGTTTAGTAATCATGATTAGGTATTAGGATAACTTAATTGTACTTGTCCTTTGGTGTTCTCATTTTAGGTGAGATTTGTTTGAAAAAACAAGTGAAAAAGGTCTGACATGTATAATGTCGACGATTGGACTATAAGAGTCGCCAGTTGGTTTTTTAACTGGTTGTACCAACACAACCGAGAAAAGGTTTGCACATTGACCCAGTGATGTGACACTGCTAAACGGGTCGGTGAAACCGAGATTCATTAGGGTCCGGGGACTTGGTTATGCTGATGGAAGGTGTTAGGCACCCCCCGACATCCGTGTTACCACGGTGACCGCCTCTTTTCAAGAAACTGTTATCTGAAAGTGTGTGGGTGTGGGTCAATGTGCTGTTATTTGGAAGTAGTGCAGGGCCTCGTTCGCACCTATATACACAAAGTTTGAATTTTATGTAAAAAAATCAATTTTAAGCAAGATATAGCAGTGATATTTTATAAAAGAGGTTTTTCAAACCCTGATGCTCAATAGTAATTGAGACCTTTTACACTCCCATTTTATTTCGTATTCGGCTGGATTGATTTTATTTGACAGATGCGAAGCATCCGTACGAAAATAATATACAAAATAATGCCGACTTCCTCGTGGGTATGGAAACCATCTGAGAAAATTCAGACACAGCAGAATAATTTACAAGCTGCTTATAGTTGAAAATGTCCATCACGGGAACTGAATCTAGATCCAATGGGATGAATCTGTGATCACGTGATTCCTAGGCTCACATGATGCCGCAATTGATATAAAATCATTAAACAGGTATATATATAAAAGCTGTAAATATATATATACAGACATGATCGCCAACCACGAAGCACCTCCATGGGGGATCAGAAATATAAATAAAGCTGCAAAAGCTATCAACCGCCACGAAGGAAACTCCAGGCGGGACGAAATGTACAGAAAGCTGTAAAAACGGTCAACCACCAGAAGTAAACTCCAGGTGGGACGAAATGTAAATATATATATATATATATATACATATATATATATATATATATAAGCATGTAAACGCACCGGATATAAAATCCAAGCTCATCGGACAAAGTCCAACAACAGTTAATATATATAAGTATATATATATTAAAGCAATAAACGCACCGGGTGTGAAATCCAGGCTCACCGAACAGAGTTCGATAGCAGTTCATATATATAATTATATATATAAGAAAGCCATTAAACGCACCAGACATAAGTCTAGGCTCATCGAACAGAGTTCGACACGTAATTCATATATATAAATGTATATATATATATATATATACAAAAGCAATTAAACGCTCCAGACCGAAGTCTAGGCTCAATCGAGGCATAACTCGATAATGTTAGTCCATATATATATATATATATATATATATATATATATATATATATATGCATATACAAACTAAAAAAAAAAACCACGGACTGAAGTCCGGGCAAAAGCGTGCAACACGACTCTCAACGTGTAGAAGGGTGTGTGCAAAGATGAAGAGAAAAACTTTAAAGTGTGAAAGAAGGATTACAGTGGGCTGCCAAAGAAGACTTCAATATCTTTAAAGTGGATAAACACTGGCTTTTGTAGGTATAAAATAAGCTATATAGGAGCTCACAAGTGTTTAAAATGAGAAAGCACTCAGTCTGGGTGAGTACAGAGCAAATTGGGCAGGGCTTCCTCGCCGTTTTCTCTTACAAAATGGCTACCCCAAGCCCTCTATTTATAGAGGATGGTGCGGCTGAGCCACAGGTAGACCAAGGGCAACCCGGGTTGGCCCGGGTTTTTCGGGTCGGGTCATCTCGAAGTACGTGCACTCAGGCACTGTAATGTCCACTCGGACTTTCAGAATTGCAATCCGGGCATCCGTTTGAGGTGTATAGGACCTATTTCGGACCGCCGTTGTCGAGAGTTGTACGATGTCATGGGATTAGAGTTTGTGCGAAGTCATTGAAGATGGGACGGTGCCCTCCGGTCTTCAAGCTTCAACTTTCATCCGTTACCCCGCACAATAGTCACTCGGGATTGGTTAGTCTTGTGGGACACTGTTGCGTAGAGATGTTGAGACGACGTGGCGTGGCATCATTTTGGTCAGATGACGATGTTGCCCCTCACTGGTGTTATCGCCGAATTGGGCTGATAAAGCAAACGTTGCTCAGCTTCACTAAGATTGGACTGCTGCAATTTGTTGAAGGTCCTCATTGTCATCTTTGAGGTGTGCCTGTCTTCCCGATGTTATCGCCGGGTTGGGACAGTGTATCTCGTTGTGAGCGTCGAGATTGAAGCTGGTTGCATTTGTAACAAGCATTTCCGGGGTTATTGCCAAAATTGCATTCCTTGGGGTTATCACCAAGGTTTGTGGCTATTCCCATGGTTGGGACTGAGACTGGATACCTCAGGGTTATCTCCAAGATTAATCGGTCTTCTCCGGTGTGTGTTCCGGTATTGATCTGTATGCCTCGAGGTTATCTCCGAGATTGGAATTGTTACTCCCAGATTGCGATCCGGGGTTGATGCTGAACTTTCGGTAGTATCCGACAAGGATATGGATCGTCTTTCAGGGTTTCCTCTTAAAAGACGAATCTGCTCTCCTGTGATGATAGTGACAGATGTACAGAAAATTTTGAGTGTCTACATTAATTAGGGTTTAGTTTAGCTAATTAAGGTTAGGGTTTACAAATTAAGGTTACAGTTTACAAATTAAGGTTCCGGTTCGTAATATAGGGTTCTTAACCTAGATTTTACACAAATCCTAACAAGCATGAGAAAGCGTTTTGTCAGTGTAAGCACAACAAAGCAACTTGTCAAAAAAAAAATATACCGAAAAGTCCGTTTTCGGAAGAAATTTTTTAAGGACGAGGTGTCAAGCACGTTAATTTTCGAACGAAAATTTATTTTACCTAATTTGTTAAACAGAGTATATAATAACACATAACACGTTCAGAACGGAGAGATTTTATTAATATAACTAAATTTATATATCCGAGTCTTATTAGGGTTTTGAGTTTTTACAATGATAATTTTCAGAGCCCAATAAATTAATTAGAGAGCCAAACACATTAAATTAAGTGGCCCAAACTAAGTCTATTTGTTAAGGAACATGTGGGAGAATAATAATATTAAAATAATTATATTAATTTAAGAAATATATTTTACTATCTCAATTTATTAATTTTATAACTTAATTAAAGCAAGTTTAATTGGGTTATAAAATTTAATGTGCAAGAGTAATGATTTAAATTCTGATGTGTGGAATAGAAACCCTAATTAAATATTTAGGGTAGGATAATTAAGATGGAAAGGATTGGACTATGTCAATTTTCCATGGCCCAAGGAACTAATTGAAAGCCCAAAAGTTTAAATAAAGTGGCCCAACTTTAAGCCCAATTAAAGAGGGACATGTTGGACATTTGATATACTAAAAAAGCATTTAAAAAAAATAAAAATAAAAATAAAAATTTGGAGATAAGAAGGCCACATGTCTGGTCATAAAAGGAAGAGAAAGGGGGGATGTATATAGATATTTATAATATATCTATATTTAATAAAAAGAAATCTATCTTCTTTATTTATTTCTCTTTCATCTCATTCCTAAGCTAACAAAAAGAAACTAAAGAGAGAGAGAAAGAGGAAAGGGGCGGAAGTCATGAGATGGAGAAAGAGGAGAGGGGCGGAAGCCCCATGAGTGAGAGAAGAGGAGAGAGAAAGGTCATCCATGGAAGGGACAAAAGAGAAGAATGAAGATTTTGAGCAAAAGGTATAATCCTAAACTAGTTTATTCATTTTATTTTGATTATTCTAAATCAAAACTTGGATCTATATTTCTAAACTCAAAAACCTTGAATCTACATGTTGATGAGTGTTTTATGTTTAAATATACCCATATTTGGTGTTGATTTGTTTGGAAATCAAAAGAAAAGAAAAATATTTTTTCTAGTTTAGAAACCGTAACTTTTATGTACTTTGGATGTCAATCGTTTTTGATCTACACCTTTTTTTTACTATCTGTCAAAGAGGGATGCTAGATGTATAAGTTATCTAGTAAACCCAAGTGGTAGAAGTAAAAAATGTTGAGTTTACAAGTTGTAGTGGTTGTTTTAGCCAAAACAGTTCCGTTTTCAGAAAAGAAATAAAACTGTTTTGGTCCAGTCACTGCCAAGGGCAGTTTCATAATTTTTCTAATCTTCAAAAATTATGAAAAAATTTGGGATGATAATATGATGAGTTATTTAGATCTTGTCCAAAGATGGTGATTTTTGGATGTATAAAATGAGAGATATGGATTTTACGGGAAAGGACTATTTTAAAAGCAAACCCGAAAAACTCCTTGTGATTAACTCCAAAATTTGTGAAATTGTTACTGGGAGTACATATACATAACAGAAGCATACCCTTAAAGTTTTGAATTTTTTTTGACAAAAGCTCATTTTATGATAAATGTAGCAAGATCCGGCTGTTTTGGCCATTTAAAAAATAGTAAATTAATTTTAAAAATTCCAGAAAAAATATTTGTTCAATATGGAACTATATTCTGTCAAATCCCAGAAAAGAAATGCTTTTGGAACTGATTTGGGATTTTTCCTAGAATTGGTTTAGTTATGAATAAAGATTAATAATATTAGATTATGATGTTATTAAGTGATTGATATCATTTAGATTAAAGTGTTGTTAAAATTTTGAAATAAAATATTATTTAATGATTAATAATATTAGTAAGTGATTTTAATGTTATTAAATAATTAATAATATTAAATAGAGTTTAAAAGAGGAGTTAAGTTATTGATTGGAAATTCAATAGGCCATATTGAATGTATAGTATGATGAATTGGAAATTTAATATGTTGGAAAGGAAAACAGTTTACCAAATTGAAATTCAGTTTGAATCCAAGTTGCTGGATTGAAGGATTAGTGAGTCCAAGTTGCTGAATTGAAGGTTTAATGAATCCAAGCTTGCTGGATTGGAAGTCACTTGAATCCAGTTTGTTGTATTGGAAAACAGTTTACTGAATTGGAGATTAGTTTGAATCTAGTTTGATGGATTGGTCAATCCAAGTTGCTAGATTGGTATGTTTGAATAATCCAGATTATAGTATTAGTGTTCTGCTTACTGGATTATAAAGAAGAACTTATAAAAGGAAAGATTAAGTGTTAAATCATAATGTATATGATATAGTAATTGAAAAATTTTCAAAGGATGATAATAATACTGATGTGTTAGGATGTTATCTAATATTTGATTTTGTGATTAAGTGTTAGATAATTTATGGATAAAGTAGTTTTATTATGAGATATACTATAATATGATGATTGAAAGATCAATCTTAACAATGCTAGATCTTTGCAATAAAGAAATTAAATTAGATTGTGTAGCAGTAATCGACAAGCAAGGCAAGTTTCCCTAACTCAAAATTGAGTTGTATTTTTAAAACATGTTAGTGAATAATTATTGTTGATTATTCACATCTATTTTGATTATTGATTTGCACTTAGTGCATGTTGCATATGTTCATCAGTTATGAAAGGTTGATCACTTTCATTACCATAAGGTTCAGTTAAATTGTTCATGGTCATTGTTGACCTCCAAACATTATTGATTCAGTCATTCAATTATAGAAATTTGATTTATGTTAATTATTACATTGTTGAAAACTTGAAAGCTTATTCTTTCTTTCCAATCATGATATATCTTCATTTTACATAAACTTGCTGGGCAAAATAGTTGCTCACCTTTGCTATATCATGATAACATTTTCAGATTTAAGCGAAGGCTTAAATAAAGGTAGAGGCAAAGGCAAATTCCAGAATTAAATTATTATGCAGTTTGAACAATTAAATTTTCTAACGCAAAAGACATTGTAAATCTTTTAAAATATTGAAGGTATGTATTAAGTTAAGGTTGTAGACCTTGGGGATTATGTCGTAAAGGTTCATTATATAAACAATTTATGTTTATATCTTCCGCAATAGTTATATAAATGATGTATCGTAACGTACCAGGTCTGAGGTAAAAAGTACTCGAATTTGGGGGAGCTACAATAGAGATATACCTATGCATCACATGTAATCATATGAGAACATGAGATTTAAACCTTCTTTAATTTTAATTCACATAGAGATATGGTGAATTAGTTAATTAGGGTGTTTGGCTTAATTCTATCATCTGTGGATTTAAGTTGATATCGGTTTAGTACATCGAGATATGGCTACTTCTACTTTCGTGTTCTTAATTAATGAACTTGAATAGTTAATTAGATTGAAAAGAAGTGTGATAATCTGAGCGATTCAGAAAGTGAAGTTATAGGCTTAATTCTCCATTATCTGAGTAAAATTTATGGTTGTTAGTTGATTTGATTTGATTTTTGTTTATTAGTTTTTCTTTATTTTCATCAATTAAATTGGTTAGTTTAATAAAATTGAGATGGTACGAAGCTGGTAATTGTTAGATTAAAATTGATTTCTATCTCTGTGGGAACAATACTCAACTTATCATTATATTACTTGTTGATCATGTATACTTGCATGTCGTGCTTAATTAGATTACCCCCAATAATAGCATAGAAGAAAATTTCTCAGCTCCTTCCCCTAGCCAATCTAAGTGGGAAGAATTTTGACTAAAGCAAGAAATTTGCTTACCATTCTGGGGCTTTTGACCATGATACTCAATAATGTTGGTCTCTAAATCACAAGATCCAAGATATGATAAACAGTGGTGAGATTATGGTAACAACACCAGATTAGCCAAATGTTGAAGATAACCCTTTGCCTCAACACAATGAGAAGGGAGTCAACATAATCAGTATGGGGAGTGAAGAAGGTTCCAAATACCTCAAGTATATATGGGACTCTCCCTAAACAAGCAAGGATAGCTCTGACAAATGGGAGTATTATGAATGTCATTTTATGATTGAACAAGAAATGAAGTCTATCAAGGAACAGATTGGTCAATTGGTAGAACTGGTGGTATATCAACACCAAGTGACGCGACAGTTGATAACTCAAGTCAACTAGCGGAGAACAAATCCTCCTGCGCCAAAAATTCTTCCAATTGCAAGGAAAGATCACAATCGGTTCCATAAACATGAAATATGGGTAGACAAAGTTGTTAGGGAAGAAAATTCCGAGCTCACAGAGAGTTTTCTTGCAAAAGAAAGTTCACTTCTTTGACTAAGCTTATGTAAGAAATTCTCTAAATGTTGATCAACGAGGGAAGAGTCACTAAGCTATTACCCCTAGTGGACCCTTGATTAAGGAAGTTTAACTCTTCCAAAATATGTCAATATCATTCCAACACACTTGGTCATGATACAAAAGAATGTTGGGGACTTCGTCATTTAATTCAAAACCTGATCAAGAACATATCACAATTATGAAGTTATGTGGGAGAATGAGGGACCAACATTAAATCAAAGTATAGCACACCTCCATCAGATTCCCAGATTACAAGTTATGAAGGTTCAAGAAAACTGTGCATCTGTCAAAATGCACGTACTTCGAGATAGTGGGGCCCACCAAGATTAGTCGTAGGTAGACCTGTGGCTGCCGCAGGTAGACTCACGACAAATCAGGTCTATAAATATAACCTCCCCCAGCTCATTTATGCATACGAAACAGAGAGAATAGAGAGGGAAATGGCTTAAGAGAGAGATGAAGATAGAAAGGGGCTACGAAAGCTAAACGAATCTTCTATTTTACTTTGATTTCTGTAAAATTTCTTTGTAAACACTCATATACATATATACTACAACATATCAAATTTTAATAGGTGAAAAATGAGTTTTGAGGAGCTAGAAGCCGTTCGATAGCCATTCTCACGCAATATTGTAAGATTTGGCCAGATCAACTTCTTTCGCTTACTCTAATACATATATATATATATATATATATATAGTAACTTATATTTGTCAGTTCTATCTTTTTAATCATTCAATTCTTGTAAATAGTCAATATTTATGCTTTATTAACTAGATCGTACCGGATCTAACCAGATCTAGCTTTCAACCGGTTCAAAAGTTGTAAAACTTGAACCTGGAAGCTAGAATGGCTAAGAGTTTTACAGATCTAGTTTTCTTTCTACTTTTTATAAGTATTCAGCAACCATGTGACCCTAGATCAACATCTAGAGGACACTGGAAGCTTTGGCTACGCGCATGCAAGGATTTATTTTGCGACGTCTAGAAGTAAATATGTTTTATTTTCTTATATTCGTTATGCAGGTTGTTTATGTGATATCCTGTGTGCCTAGGACCTATAATGTGACGCCCCCAAAATAGGTATACAACACCCATTCTGAGTCGTCAAAATACATCGTACAACTACAACTTTATTAATACAACATAAAAACTGTGAGTTTAAATACAAATATTGTCATCTAGACAATATCTACACTCAAATAAGTCCTCATTACAATTATTGATATATTATTTTACAAAAATAGTGAGGACTACTAAAACGACTTTCTAGAACCTTCATTCCATACTCCGACTAGTACTCTCTACATTCTCGCTTCCTAAGAAGAAAAATGGAACATAAAGGAAAAAGGGTGAGCTCAATTAGCCCATTAAAGAATATTATGACTAAGATAATATAGAACAAATTATCGTTAGTCCTCAACAGGGAAAAATTTAATAGAATACAATAGACAACAAATTTTAAATCAAAATTCGCAGTGAAAATAATAATTCATTAGAAAAGTTAAGTAGAGGATGAAATCTACTATCATCTATGAATTTAAAAGTCCATCATCAATATTTTATCCCTGTAACATTAATCAATAAACATCTTGAATCAAATATTCATCTTTGCACTATAGGCCAAAGATATTCATCAGTTGGTCATGTTCATCTCAATACCTGTTCATTGTTGCACTACGGGCCAAAGATATTCATCATAAAATCATTAATCTTTGCACTACAGGCCAAATATATTCAGTTGTATCATCATTTAGGACTGAGGATGATGAAAAATATTTTAAAGAAAACGAATCTAGTGAAACAAAAGAATAAATGTTAAGGATTCGTATTTCAATTTATCCATGTCCAAGAATACCTCATAAATAATTATAGTGGAGTAAAATTCAAGAATGATCAAAACATGGATACAATCAAAGCTAGTATCCATAATAGATATTTTGGACGAAAAACAAAAATTTAATTTTTCTATGAATAGTGTCGTATTCGTGAATAGTGTCGTATACGTGAATAGTACCGTATATGTGAATAGTAACTCTGACACAAAAAGTTCCAAATTTGATAAAAATTCATATCCATATTTTGGCATAATAATATTGGAAGAAATAATATCATTTATATAAAAAAAATATCCCTTACCACGAAAAGACAGTACTTCTGACTGAAATACTGGATTTAGAGCTGAAGGGAACTCGCACCGTATAGCAACACTCAATGTATCAAAATACTCACAAGAATACGCTCGATAATAGATAGAGAGAAAAAAGAGAGAAAACTTTAGTTTCTGGTGTGATTTTCAATTGTAACCTAAGCACCCTATTCATAGGAAAATGCTTAGAGCACCAAAGCAGAAAATTTAATAATAATAATTATTATTTTTCTAAAATCTCCTACGCACACCAGTTGAATTCAAATATCAACCACCCACTCAAAAAAAGTAAGAAAAACGTTTTTCATAAATAAAATATTTAAAACTTCCAAAAATCATTTTTTTAGAACTTTGGAACTTCAATAATTCATAATAAATAGCCCTTTTATCAGAAAAATTCAAACCTCATATCTTTTTTATAGGAATTTCCATTATCTACAACTTTGCAGAAGAAAGTTTTTCCAAATTCTAAACAGAAATTGACCGAAATCCACAAACGGGATATTCTACAGACTATAATCAAATTTCAGTCAAGTAATGGGCCCACAGACATGTTTAACATGTTTTAAACAACTTTTACAACAAAATACTCTTTCTCCTCGTATACTCATATATCCCACATTCATTGTAAAAATATCATCATTATTATATTAAAATAATATAATAAAATATTATTTTATCAGAAAAGATAAAATATCGATTTTCAACAATTGTCACTTTAAAAAAAATTTCCATCTATATCCACATAAAATGAATATTTTTCTCATCATATAAATTAATAATTAATTATTCACAAATAATATTACAGAATCACAATACTGACAACCAAGCAGTTCCCAGGAAAGAAGGGGCTTTCCAATAAGGATTTCTCCTTACTGGCGCGCAATTAGGTGACCAAACCTCTCCTTAGACAGAACTTTCTAGACATTGTCAATAATGTTATCTAATAATATTATTCAGATAATATGAATTATTGCTTCGATAATGGAAAATATTGTGTAATGACAATTATTAAAATAATAGTAATATAAAATATCAACATAGCAATTATTGAATCAATAAAATAAAATACTGAACAGTAATTATTGTAACAATTATTGAGTAGTGCCTTCTTACATAAGAATCAATAATTAGTGCAATATCGTGTGCTACTGTACAACAACGCATATTACTGTGTTTTAACCACCGGGTATTCCAACAGTATTAACGGTAACAACTACGTCGTTATTTATAAACAACATATACTTGTTGTTTTCTTCATCTAATCACTTTTTGTTATGGGGCCCACAAAAGACTGCGTCGTCGTACGAATATTCTCCGACAGGAAGAATATTCCACGACCAAACGAATATTCCCCGACAACAATGAATATTTTATAACCACTTGCGTATTTAAAATATTTGCGCATTTTACCCATAACTAACCTCATTAATCAATTCAACTCTTACTATTTCAAAATAATAAATAGAGGAAATTAAATTTCATTTAATAATAATTTGGGGTCTTACAACCTCCCCTCCTTATAAAATATCGTCCTCGAAATTGACATACATACCTGGTGTTTCGAAAAGGTGAGGATACCTCGCTTTTATTTTCGTTTCTAACTCCCAGATCATTTCCTCAATAGCATGGTTCCTCCACAAAACTTTAACTTGTGGTATGACCTTTGTGCGTAGGGCATGCTCTTTCTTATCCAAGATCTTGACAGGTACCTCCTCGTACGTTAAGTCTTCAGCTATTTCGTCCGGTTCTAACTCAGTGACGTGGTTTGGGTCTTTCACATATTTACGAAGCACAGATATATGAAAAATATTATGAACACGAGACATACTTGAAGGTAACGCTAGTCTATAGGCCACATTTTCTACTCGGTCAAGAATCTGAAATGGACCAATAAATCGTGGATTAAGCTTTCCTCTCTTCCCAAATATTGTAACTCCCTTCCATGGAGCCACATGCAACAATACATGATCCCCAATACTAAATTCCACGTCCTTTCGATGAAGATCTGGATAACTCTTTTGTCGATCCTGTGCCATTTGTATACGTTGTTGAATTATTTGGATCTTTTACGTAGTCATACGTACCAGCTCGGGTCCCAACAATGTTGTTTCTCCACCTCATCCCAACATATTGGAGAGCGACAATTTCGTCCATATAATGTTTCAAATGGAGCCACACCTATATTTGCCTGATAACTGTTATTATAAGAGAATTCCACCAATGATAGGTACTTATCCCAACTCCCTTTGAAATCTAGGACACAAAGTCTTAATAGATCTTCAAGAGTTTGAATAGTCATCTCTGATTGTCCATCCGTTTGAGGATGGTATGCCGAACTAAATCGTAAATCTGTGCCCATTGCTTTTTGCACGCTAATCCAAAATCTTGAAGTTAACCTTGGGTCACGATCCAAAACAATAGATACTGGCATGCCATGAAACCTTACAATCTTATTCACGTACATACGAGCAAGATGTTCAAGGGAATAAGTCTCCCGTATCGGCAAGAAATGAGCAGACTTGGTTAATCTATATATAATAACCCAAATAGCATTTATGCCTTGAGAAACCGTGAGAAGACCCGTAACGAAATCTATGGTAATATGTTCCCACTTCCATTTCAGAATCTCAAGTGGTTGCAATGGACCCTTAGGCACTTGATGTTCCACCTTTACACGTTGACAAGTTAAACACATCGAGATAAACTTTGCAATCTCTCTCTTCATATTATTCCACCAAAATGTATGTCGAAGATCACGATACATTTTGGTACTTCCGGGATGGATTGTAAATGGTGTATTGTGTGCCTCCATCATGATCTTGTATTTCAAATTGGAATCATTAGGAACACAAAGTCTGGAGTGGACTCGAAGTATTCTTTCTTCATCGATTCTTGCTTCTGGAATAGCACCTTCTTGCACTTTCTTCTTCATACGCATCAGTTCCGGGTCTGTGGCTTGAGCAACTTTAACTCTTTCGATTAAAGTTGGTTCTATATGTATACTTGACATTATTTTATGGCTCCCCGGAGTCTTGAATTCTATCTTCATCTTTTGTAAATCACACCAAATGGGCCTTTGTGTTGACAACATTGCACTTGTTCTCGCATATGATCTTCTACTCAATGCGTCGACTACCACGTTCGCTTTTCCAGGATGGTATTGATTGGTATGGTCGTAGTCTTTCAACAGCTCGAGCCAACGTCGTTCCCGTATGTTGAGTTCTTTTTGAGTGAAGAAATATTTGAGGCTTTTATGATCTGAATATATCTCCACTTTCTCCCCATATAGAAAGTGGCTCCGGATCATTAGCGCAAAAATGACTGTTGCCAACTCTAGATCATGAGTAAAATAATTCTTCTCATATTCTTTAAGTTGTCGTGAGGCATAGGCTATAACTTTCCCACTTTGCATAAGAACACATCCTAGCCCTTTGCCTGGAGCATAGCTGTAGATAACAAATCCATCCGAACAAGATGGTATGGTCAAAACAGGTACCGAAATGAGTCTCCTCTTTAACTCGTGGAAAATCTTCTCTCATTCCTCGCTCCATACGAATTTGCTATCTTTTTGAGTCAACTGAGTTAATGGAGTAGCGATTCGAGAAAATCCTTCCATGAATCTCCGATAATAACCAGCTAAGCCCAGAAAGCTACGTACTTCGGTCACCGACTTTGGTTGTTCCCAACTTTGTATTGCTTCAATCTTCGCCGGGTCAACAGATACTCTATGTTTTGACACCACGTGCCCAAGGAATGCTACTTCCTCAAGCCAGAACTCGTATTTCTTCAACTTTGCATATAATTTATTTTCACGAAGCCTTTGGAGTACCAGCTTCAAATGGTGCTCATGATCTTCACGACTTTTAGAATATATGAGGATGTCATCAATAAAAACGACAACGAATTGATCCAAATATTCCTTGAATACTCGGTTAATCATATCTATGAAAGCCGCAGGAGCATTAGTCAATCCAAAAGACATGACTAAGAATTCATAATGCTCGTACCGAGTTCTAAAGGTAGTCTTTAGAATATCCTCAGTTCTAATCTTCAGCTGATGATATCCCGAACGAAGATCGATTTTTGAAAAGAATTGTGCTCCTTGTAACTGGTCAAACAGGTCATCAATACGAGATAGAGGATACCTATTCTTGATAGTGACATGGTTTAATTCCCGATAGTCGATACAAAGTCGCATACTCCCGTCTTTCTTCTTAACGAATAAAATAGGAGCACCTCAAGGAGATGTACTAGGACGAATGAAACCGATGTCCAACAACTCATGTAATTGGACCTTTAACTCCTGGAGTTCAATAGGAGCCATTCGATATGGCATTTTAGAAATGGGCTTTGTACCAGGTTCAAGATCTATAAAGAATTCAACTTCACGTTCTAGGGGTAGACCGGGAAGTTCTTCAGGAAATACGTCAGGAAAGTCAATAACAACAGGAATATTATTAAAGTATGACGTGTCTTTATTCAAATTCATAACATGGGCTAAGAAAGCTTGACGTCCATTTTTTAATAAACGAATAGCTTTATGACTTGATATAACAGTGATTGATTTTAATGGCTTAGTTGCTTGAATTCGCACAACAGGTTGCTTAAGAATATGAAAACTAACAACCTTACGAAAACAATCAATTTTGGCATGATGAGTAGTTAACCAATTAATTCCTAAAATTACGTCAAATGCAAGTATCTTTAAAGAGATAAGGTTAACAGGTAAGTGATGATGCCAACTTGGATCAAACAAGATTTATAAACAGTGGATGTGATGAAAGTTTCTCCTAACGGAGTCTCCATAGATAAATCAAAGTCCAATTTCTCTAGAGTCAAGTTTAAACGTTGAGCACAAGCAGGAGAGATAAATGAATGGGTAGCACCGGTATCTAGTAAGGTATAAACTTCGCATGAATTTATGATTAGCTTACCCGTGATCACCTCGTTTGGGTTCCTCGCATATTGACCAGTCACGACAAATGCTCTTCTAGGAACCGTTGACTTTGACTTTTCTGGGACAACCTTTTGAGTCACCATCCCCGCTGGACTTGGTTTCGCTACAGTGCAATCTCGAGCGATATGTCCTTCCTTTCCATAATTATAACATACCTTAAACTGTTGTGGATAGTTTATGCTGATATGTCCTTCTTTCCCGCATTTATAGCATATGACTGGTGGTCATTCTCCTTCCTTGGAACCAGTTGCTGCTGGTGCTGACATCTTCACATTGTCTTTGTTGAATCTCCTCTTTTTAAAATCTCCTCCCGACTCGCTTCTTCTATTATCATGGCCATGATTACCACCAGAGTGGTTACCGCTTTTGTCCGTATTCTTCTTTCTCCGCTGATTATCATTGTTCTGATGACTGCTGTCACCGGTATGATCCTGGTTGTGGTCCCTCGGTTGAACGTAGTTATTATCTCGCTCTAATAATTGAGCCCTGTTGACAACATCTGAATAGAGAGAAAATTTATGTGAAATGAGATATTGACGTATGCCGGGTCTCAAATCTCTTAGAAACATCTGCGTCATACGTTCCTCATTCTCCACCAAATGAGGTGCAAACCTGGACAACTCTGTACACTTCGCCTCGTACTGGGACACCGTCATATTGTTTTGTTCCAATCTAATAAACTCTACCTCCTTCATTTGACCAACACTTTCAAGAAAGTATTTGTCATTGAACAGTTTTTGAAATGTCTCCCAAGACATGCTGAGCGCGGCTGGATGGGTATGCTTTACAGATTCCCACCAGTAATCTGCCTCATTACGGAACATAAAGGTGGCGAATAGAACCTTCTATTTTTCCGTGCATCCCAAGACATCGAATATCTTGGTAATTTATTTGACACACGTCTCCGCCTTAATCGGATCCGACTTTTCCCAGAATTCTGGCGGACCCAACTCCTTGAACTGCTTGGCTGTGACAAACCGTGAATTGCTATCATTTCCTCCTTTATTTTGAACACGAGTCTCCCTCGTCTGATTTTGCATGAACTGCAAAAAGCTTCTAAACATGCCATCGTTCATCATCTGCTCAGTGATGTTGTTCACAGGAGGAAGATTGCCAGCCTGTTGCACGTTCTCCTCGTTGATGAGTATAGGCGTCCCCACGGTATCGTTTACTCCACTGTTCACATTCTCAGTTGTCATTCTTAAATACTGCCATAAAACAAGGGTTAATTAAACAAATTAACAAATCACATAATACCCCTATATTATGACTGACTAACAAATAAGCTTAGGTATGACACACTAGTGAAGGATTTACTCGTCTCTCCCTTCCTAGTACTATTCCCCGATCTCCGCTAGAGACCATATCCCTAAGCTCTGATACCAACTGTGACGCCCCCAAAATAGGTATACAACACCCATTCTGAGTCGTCAAAATACATGGTACAACTACAACTTTATTAATACAACATAAAAACTGTGAGTTGAAATACAAATATTGTCATCTAGACAATATCCACACTCAAATAAGTCCTCAATATAATTATTGATATATTATTTTACAAAAATGGTGAGGACTACTAAAACGACTTTCTAGAACCTTTATTCCATACCCCGACTAGTACTCGCTACATTATCGCTTCTTGAGAAGAAAAATGGAATAGAAAGAAAAAAGGGTGAGCTCAACTAGCTCAGTAAAGAATATTATGACTAAGATAATATAGAATAAATTATCGTTAGTCCTCAACAGGGAAAAATTTAATAGAATACAATAGACATCAAATTTTAAATCAAAATTCGCAGCGAAAATAATAAATTCATTAGAAGAGTTAAGTAGAGGATGAAATCTAGTATCATCTATGAATTTAAAAGTCCATCATCAATATTTTATCCCTGTAACATCAATCAATAAACATCTTGAATCAAATATTTATCTTTGCACTACAGGCCAAAGATATTCATCAGTTGGTCATGTTCATCTCAACACCTGTTCATCTTTGCACTACGGGCCAAAGATATTCATCATAAAATCATTAATCTTTGCACTACAGGCCAAAGATATTCAGTTATATCATCATTTAGGACTGAAGGTGGTGGAAAATATTTTAAAGAAAACGAATCCAGTGAAACAAAAGAATAAATGTTAATGATTCGTATTTCGGTTTATCCATGTCCAAGAATACCTCATAAATAATCATAGTGGAGTAAAATTCAAGAATGATCAAAACATGGATACAATCAAAGCTAGTATCCATAATAGATATTATGGACGAAAAACAAAATTTTAATTTTTCTGTAAATAGTGTCGTATTCGTGAATAGTACCGTATACGTGAATAGTAACTCCGACCCAAAAAGTTTCAAATTTTATAAAAATTCAGATCAATATTTTGGCATAATGATATTGAAAGAAATAATATCATTTATATAAAAAAAATATCCCTTACCTCGAAAAGACAGTAGTTCTGACTATAATACTGGATATAGAGCTGAAGGAAACTCGCAGCGTATAGCAACACTCAATGTATCAAAATACTCACAATAATACGCTCGATAATAGAGAGAGAGAGAGAGAAAAAAAAGAAAACTTTAGTTTCTGGTGTGATTTTTAATTCTAACATAAGCACCCTATTTATAGGAAAATGCTTAGAACACCAAAGCAGAAAATTTAATAATTATTATTATTATTATTCTAAAATCTCTTACGCACACCAGCTGAGTTCAAACATCAACCACCCACTCAAAAAAAGTAAGAAAAATGTTTTTCATAAATAAAATATTTAAAACTTCCAAAACTCAATTATTTCGGAACTTCGGAACTTCAATAATTCATAATAAATAGCCCTTTTATCAAAAAAATTCAAACCTCGTGACCTTTCATAGGAATTTTCATTATCTATAACTTTACAGAAGAAAGTTTTTCCAAATTCTAAACAGAAATTGACCGAAATCCACAAACGGGCGATTCTACAGGCTATAATCAAATTTCAGTCAAGAAATGGGCCCACAGACATGTTTAACATGTTTTAAACAATTTTTGTAACAAAAATACTCTTTCTCATCGTATACTCATATATCCCACATTCATTATAAAAATATCATCATTATTATATTATAATAATATAATAAAATATTATTTTATCAGAAAAGATAAAATATCGATTTTCAACAATTGTCACTTTAAAAAAAAATTCCATCTATATCCACATAAAATGAATATTTTCTCATCATATAAATCAATAATTAATTATTCACAAATAATATTACAGAATCACAATACTGACAACTAGGCTGTTCCTAGGAAAGAAGGGGCTTTCCAATAAGGATTTCTCCTTACTGGCGCGTAATTAGGTGACCAAACATCTCCTTAGACAGAACTTTCTAAACATTGTCAATAATGTTATCTAATAATATTATTCAGATAATATGAATTATTGCTTCGATAATGGAAAATATTGTGTAATACAATTATTGAAACAATAGTAATATAAAATATCAACGTAGCAATTATTGAATCAATAAAATAAAATATTGAACAGTAATTACTGTAACAATTATTGAGTAGTGCCTTCTTACGAAAGAATCAATAATTGGTACAATATCGTGTGCTACTGTGCAACAACGCGTATTACTGTGTTTTAACCACCGGGTATTTCAACAGTATTAACAGTAACAACTACGCCGTTATTTATAAACAACTTATACTTGTCGTTTTTTTCATCCAATCACTTTTCATTATTGGGCCCACAAAAGACTGCGCCGTCGTACGAATATTCTTTGACAGGAAGAATATTTTACGACCAAACGAATATTCCCCGACAACAATGAATATTTTATAACCACTTGCTTATTTAAAATATTTGCGCATTTTACCCATAACTAACCTCATTAATCAATTCAACCCTTACTATTTCAAAAATAATAAATAGAGAAAATTAAATTTCATTTATTAATAATTTGGGGTCTTACATATAGGATCTGTGACGCCCCAAATTCGGGTTTCCTAACCTCGGGTTTGGTGCTCACGATCCATCATACATATCACATCTAACTACCCATTTAATTATGAATTTCATCATTTATTATGTTACCTTAATAAAAACATACATTAAAACATAATTATACCATCGTTATCTCTGGTTAACTAACCTTAACCTTTTATGTCTATTAATATAAAAGACTTAAACAAAATTATAATATAATAATCATTGAACAACTTGGTACTACTCGGTCACCTTCGCTTTGCCTTTGTCCTTATTAGAACCTTCTACTACCTCGACTTTAGCTGAAATATTTTATTTAAGCAAGCGTGATCAACAAGTTTTCTCTATAAGTTAAAGTGTACAATAAAAGATATAGAAGAATTTAACTTTCTATAATTTCAAAGATATTCAAACAATTTCGAATTAACTGAATGATAAATTATTTTCAATAACAAGGATTTTCATAAGTTTCATACTGAATATCATTCTAAGAATAAAAGAGTAAAATTCTATCAAAGGTTCAGTAATATTCAATTGATTAAGAAGAATTATCAATACTACAACAATATCCAATAAAGTGGGATGTTTCCAGATTTCATGTTGAGTGATCACAAATGGATCAAGAACTACTCGAGGAATAATCAATAATATAAGTTAGTTATAAAAAGTACATATACTCTTCTGCAACTACATGACGTGATCAGCTCCATTGTATCCTATATTATGCATAATACTTAAACATTCCACGTATGGGTCATTTTATGACAATAAAGTTACCCCTTTTATAAGGGTTATTCTTCTCAAGCTTACATCATGAGTCCGTACCATGACAATATGATTTGGATTGAATTCAAAGAAGTGCTATGAATTTATCATATAATATCAATGTTGATCTAGCCGAAGGAAATGGCATAAATCAACTCATAATACATAGAATGTTTCATGTTTTATCAAATACTAGTCTCGCCAAAACAAATAGCTGAGACACATCTCATAAACAGTTCATGCATAAAAAAACTTTAAATTATTTCACAATTCAAGTAATAGATCAAGAAATCAGATGCACTAGGTGCAAATAACAATAATCATTATAGATGTGAATAACCAATAATAATTATTCACTAACATGTTTGAAAAATAATAACTCGAGTTTGAGTTAGAGAACTTTCCTGTTCGACGAGCTACGACTAACTAGCATTAATTAAAACTCTTTGAACGACCTAGCATTGAAAATGTTGATTTACTAATTAGTACTGCGTATAATTATACGTTTATATGCTTACTTATGCTATTATCTAGCAAATAATTCAATCACAATGCACACATAGTATAATGTACCATCATTAATCCTATAAGATATTTAATAAGTCTTAGTTAATGATTTAATAATTTATAAGGTCTTTCTTAAGTAATAAACACTTATTAGATCCTTAAACAATGTATTGTAATTGCTTAATTAATAAGTCATTTAAATTATCTTCATTTATTAACTCTATCTTCATTTGTTTACCATTTAATATATAGTTAAATAGTAATTAATTAATTAGCTTAAGTTATTATTTAATAAATAATAGCTAATTACATCTACTTATTATTTAATGTTAATTAAAAAAATGAATAATTACATTATTAACATTAGTTGTCATTAATTATTATTTAATATTAATTAATTAATTAATTATCCTTGAATAATAAAAATATGATTTATTTTCTTCATTAGTATCTAATTATTCATTTATTATTAATAAATGAACAATTAATTAACATTTGTCCATATTTAATATTAATTAATTGATTATTTATCCTTGAATAATAAATTATTAATTCACTTCATAAGTCTTTAATTATTCTTTCTTATTAATCTAAGAATAATTAATTATCATTTGTTCTTATTAATTAATTAATTAATTAATTAATTATCCTTGAATAATAAATAAATAATTTACTTCATAAGTCTTTAATTATTCTTTCTTATTAACTTAAGAATAATTAATTATCATTTATTCTTATTTACTATTTAATATTAACTAAATAATAAATAATTATTTTATAAATTTTATCGTGAAGCACCGAGTTCGAATTTCAAGTATCTAAATTTAGGGGCGTCACAGTCACGATACATCATCTTCATACATATTCTATAAACTAACGCGGAATATATAAACATACATTGTTTATTTCAAATAATTCTACAATATTTCCTAAGGTCTACAACCTTAACTCATTACATACCATAATAATTTAAAAGGTTTATGTAAGACTCCAACTTTTATGAATAAAGATTTAATTTTCTCTAAATATTTTTTTTGAGTAATAAGGTGTGGATTTGATATAATGCTATAGTTGTGGGTAATATTTACGAATTTTGAAAAGTATGTAAGTTGTCATAAAATATTCGATTGATCGAACAATATTCGTTTTATCAGGGAATATTCGTACGACGGCACAATCATTGATGGACCCCACAACGAAATTACTGTCGGAGTTAGAAAACAACAGAAATAACTTTTTATAAAAATAACGGTGAAAGTTTTACCGTTAACTGTTGAAATAACCAGTGATAAAAGTACAATAATATGCGTGGTTGCATAGTAGCACACGGTATTGAGTATCGATGCTTACATGAGAAGTCACTCAGTTTATTTCAATTATTGCCACTGTAATTATTGCATAGTATCTCACATTATTGATTCAATTATTGTCACAATATTTTATATTATTAAATCAATAATTGAGATGACAAAGTTATTCATATTATTATTTGTATTATTGACGATGTCTAAAAAATTCTGTCAAGAAAAGGGGTTTGGTCACCTAATTATGCACCAATAGGAAGAAATCCTTATCAGAGAGCCCCCTCTTTACTGGAAATGATCTGGTTGTTAATATTATAAGTTATATTATTGATGAATAATTATTGTTTAAAAATGTGTTTTGTGAAGCCAAGTGAATTGAGATAAATAGAGGGAATTTTTATGAAGTATTTGTTGTAAGTTTGACATATTATTTGGACCCTCACTTACTCATTTTTCAAAATAATCGGTAGAGTATATATATAAATATATATATATATATATATATATATATATATATATATATATATATAATGTGTGTGTGAAAAAGTGAGGTGAGTGGTGTGGTGGGTGGTGGTAGATGGCGTGAAATGGAGGGAGTATATATATAAATATATATTTTATAAGTTTTATTTTTTATGAAAAATAGAATATATTATATTTTATTATGCATAGTATCGATCAGCGTAGTATTTGCATAGTAAAATCAAAATTATTTCAGACGAATTCGTTGTGCCCGTGATTTCCCCCACTGTGCAGTCCGTGATTTTTCCTAAATAGTATCCTTCCATTCTCCTATAAATAGGACATTTAGTTTAGAATTAAAAATCACACCAGAATCAGAAAATTCTTCTTCTATACTATTGAACGTATTTCTTTAGAGTTTAAAGAAGTTTTGAGTGTAGAAAACAGTTCAAGTTTTCTTCAAGAATATCCTCGTCTTACTAGTCAGAAGTACTCTCTTTTTAAAGTAAGGGGTATTATTTATTTCATATTCACTTACGATATTATTTTTCGTATTCGTAAGAAATTTTATTTCGTTCAATATTCGCAAAAAATATTATCTTCGTTTAATATTCATAAGGAATATTATCTTCGTTCAATATTCGTAAGGAATATTATTTTTGTTCAACAGTTGTAAGAGATGTTATTTTTGTTCAATATTCGTAAGAAATAATATTTTCTTACATACTCTGTAGTATGTAAGTAATATTATTTCGTTTCAGATTCTGAATTTTACACTCATTTTGTTAAGTATTGCTTCTATACTCCTTGAAATTAGTAGAATATCCTTGAAATTTGCGCTTCATCTAGTATTGTTTCACAAGGATATTTTTATGAATATTTTTTTTATTTTTAAGCTTTTTATGTCGGAGTACTATTTATGGGTACTATTCATTTATACAACACTATTCATACGTACGACACTATTTATACGTACGGTACTATTCATACGTATGGGTATTATTCATGAAGTGCTATTCACAGGGTACTATTCACTCAGATACTATTCACTCAGGGTACTATTCATGACAAAAAAATAATTTCTTTTCTGCCTAAATCATTTTTGATACAATATTATTCTTGAATTTTACTCCATAAAGCAGTTATCATGTTGACAATTTAGACATTTTTAAACTCTGGATAAATTTGAAGTCTTTAATATTTATTCTTGATTTCGTTTGATTGATACTTATATCATTGTCATCATCCTCATGATTATATTGTGATGAAAGTCATCTTTGGCCCATAGTGCATAGATGGACTGTTGATTGGTATGATTATGACCAGAGATTATTGGGTATAATCATGACCTGTAATATTACAAATGATGTGGTAAAAGTCCTCATTGGCCCGTAGTGCATTGATGGACATATGTTGGTATGATCATGATCATGCGTTCTCTTCGGCCAAGGGTGCAAAGATGAATTGTTGATCTAAAACTTATTGTCTATTGTATTCTATCAGTTGTTATACTGTTGAAAGCTAACGATAATTTATTCTACATTAACTTAGTCATAATATTCTTTACTGGTCTAATTGAGCTCACCCTTTTCTTTTATTGTTCTCTTTAGGAAATGAGAATATAGCTGGAACTAGTCAGGGAATGGAGTGATGGTCCAAGATGATTGTTATAGTAGTCCTCACTATTCTATAAAAATAGTGTGATAATAATTGTAATGAGAACTTATTTTGAGTTTGAATATTATCTAGGAGATAATATTTATATTAAAACTCATAACTTATGTTTTGTCATATTCTGCACAACACTTAACAGTTGTATAAATTAAGTTTGTATTTGAATTATATATCATGTATTTGACGACTCAGAATGGGTGATGTATACCTATTTTGAGGGCATCACAGTTGGTATCAAAGGGGGGTTGAATAGATTATTACATATTAAAAAATTATCTAAGGCCTTTTTAAATAATTAATTTGCAGTGTTAGAAATTAATATGCAAGACAGTAAAAATTCAATCACACAATGCACGAAGATTTGTCTGGTTCACAACATATATTCTGGGTATGCTGCTACGTCCAGTCTCAAGCTCCTCTCCAAGACTTGAGATCCTATTACTATCAATAATAAATACTTCTTCAACAGGCGGAGAAGCATTTACAAAGTTTTATAGACAAACTTTCAATTGTTCACAACTAATCTATCTTGGACAGCAAGCTCCCCGCTCCCTCCTCAAGCTTAGTTGTACTTCTTTTGAGTTCAGTTCTATTCTATGATCTGATCTTGAAACAACATCCTCTTCCTCAACTCACAAGTACACTAGAGACCTAACTTTTCGCTGACCTCTCTAAGACTCTAGTCTTGGTCGAAGAATTACTCGTCTTTCTCACAGGTACATAAAATAAACTAACTCTGGCCTTTTCTCTTTTTACAAATTATTTTACAATAATATGCTTCTCAAATAAGCAGATAATAATTTAGTACAGATGAATGCTTCTTAAATAAACAGATATAATTTAGTACAGATTGATGCTTCTCAAATAAGCAGTTATTAATTAAAGAGCAAATATATTTATAAAAGTTCAAGGACTTTTATACTTGAGAAAATATGCTTCTTAGTAAGCAGATATTAATTTGTGCTTTAATCAAATAATGCTTCTGTGTAAGCAAATATGAAAATTATGCTATGTTATAAAAGTTTAAATAACTTTTATATTTTGTGTCAAAAGATGCTTCTTGAATAAGCAAATAAGTCAACTTTGACTTTTACTCAAAAGTGCTTCTGGTTAAGCAGATATATAATTTAACGCAAATTTATAAAGAATTATTCTTTAAGGAGTAAAGAAAAGTCACTTTAAGTTTAAACAACTTTTAGAGTGAAAATGCTTCTTAGTAAGCAAATAAGTTATTTTAAGCTTTGAATCAAATATGCTTCTATTTAAGCAGATATATTCACTTAAGTTTGTGAAATAAAAAGTTTAAATAACTTTTATATTATGGAACAAGTATTTTATGAATAAATAAATTTATGATCAAATACTTGTGATGACAGATATCGAGTATAATAAATAAATTAGTTAAGCAATAAGCTAATATAACAAATATTATTGTTTAACTCAAATAATATATAAGAATATTTTATCTATTATGTGAACTTTTATAGATAATGTCACTTAGTACTATAAGGAATCGTACGGTTCGAATTCCTCTTGGTAGAGATGTATCTCCGTAGCCTTGCGGCGTCTAAGTACGACAATATTTATAATTTTCACAATTGATATTTATATAAATATTTTTAATAGATCACTACGATTCTCAAATCTAATTCGGATGACTACTCTTTTTTGAGCAGTATCTTAGTGTCATTTTGAGCTATCAAGTGTCGTATCTATTTTACGATATTTATATAAATAATATCAATAAAAGGTTATTAAAGACTTTAAGGAATCGTACGATTCGAATTCCTCTCCGTAGAGGTGTATCTCCATAGCCTTGCGGTGCCCAAGTATCCTTTTATTTGATAAATAGATGAAATATAGATATATAGAATTGTGTATAACAGTTTATATTTGTATATCTATAAATATAAATAAGCAAGAGATAATTCAAATAAATTAAATCAAATAACTTATCTCAATTTGCTTAGACCAATTTTCCTCTTCTCAAATGATTACAACTTTGATAAAAAGATAGAGAGAAAGCTTCTTAGAGAGAGAGAGTATGTAGGAGAGAAATAAACTTTTCTTGAAAGAGAATTGGCAAATTGGAAGAAAAAGCCTCCTATTTATAGATTTTTGAAGAAAGGGGTAAAATGGTAATTTTGAAATCTGATTTTAAATAAATGGCTAGGATTGCTTAATTTTGAAATCAATGGTTTGGATGAAGATAGATCACACGGATTGCCACATGTTCCGGCTTCAAATTTCCGCCCAAGCCAATTTCTAATCACTTTGCATTAATTGCACAATTTGACCGCATGTTGGTTTGTAAAAGTAAATTGCCAATTCATGCATGCACATTCGGTTTTTATATATATAATACACATGATTTTTATTCATGTAATCAAAACATATTAGTGCCCAAGTCCCATAATAAATGACATCACTCTTGCCAATACACTTCCTCATTTAATACATTTGACTATGTGTTTTGAAAAAGGAGTACCAACACTCACGCGTTTTCTCATTTGAGAATTAGCAGCACATGAATTCTCAAATACATGAATGTATTTTATGACTATGTGTTTTAATACATGAATGTAGGTTATGTAGGTTATGTAGGTTATATATATATGTAATACCCGCGAATTTTAATAAATTATAATATTGAAAATAAAGATTGTTTGCATAATTGTTGAATATAAATATATATATAGTATTGGCATGAATTGTGATAATTAATTGAATAAGCATATGATAATTAAGCAATGTAGTAGAAGTGATGAGGAGCTTAGTTTAAGCTTGTGAAATTATGCCTAGTGTGGCAAGATGATGAAATGAGAAGGTACTAGTTTAACTAATGGTGAAATTAATTAGTACTATTAATAAATAAATAATTACATAATGTGATTGACTAATTCCCAATATCATGAACAATAGCATGTAAAGAGAAGTCATATATAATAAGGTTTTTCATTCAATATAAGATGAGGTGTGACATTGGAATTATTATATAAAACTATATGATAAAAGTAAGCTCAACTTATGTAATTTATTAAGTTGTGTGAAAAAGTCTTATGTGACATCAAGATGTGTGTGGGAGTAATTAAATTAGTATTTTAAACCTATGAGAGAAAGTAACTTTGATTAAATAAATAATTAATAATAAGTGATATTGGTACCCAATTAAATTATATCCTAGTCTAGGGTAAATATTATTTGAAACAAATCAATGTACATGAATTATATGGTTTTATGTGTAATGTGTGAGTGGGTATATATGTATGCTCATTTGTAGACAAAGTGTAAAATAAACCTAAGTGTGTTAATAGTAATACAAAATGCTGAGTATTAGAATGTCCCAAAATCATAGTCCCATTCCAAAAAGTTTAGCAGTGTTTTGCTAAAAGCCTATGGCTTTATACTAGTTGAAAACCAAGAGTGAAATGATGACTATGGGAAGGGGAAAAGATGGAGTTGGTGAAGCTTTTTCACCAACCTCTTTTTGCACAATGGTTCCTTCAATCTTCCATGGAAACAATCCTTAGGGCAAAATCTCCAAATGGACAATACTCCCTCTATAAATAGAAGTTCCCCTCTCAAATGTGAATTATTGATTTCTCTGAGAATTTCTAATAAGAGTGTGAGTGTTGTTGAGCTTATACAATCTGCAAAGTGAAGCTAGAGTAGCAATTCAACTCGACAAAAGGTATTAGCCCTCTATATGTTCTTACATTCAAGTTTTGCAAAGTTATTAGAAAAGTACAAAAACACTTGCTCTGAGTTGAAAAATTTATGGTTGAAGCATGCCATGATGTGTGAATTGATGCTAGACATTATTAATATGGTTAAATACGAAATCAACGAAAGTTAAACGAAGTAAATTGGTCAAGTAACGAATCCGTAGTGAAGAGAATCGCTAAATGTGTTAAACTTTGAAAAAATGACAAAAATCTTGAATTGATCCTTGAAACTTAAATGTTTGTATGTTGGGATTGTTAGAAGCATGCTAGGAATGTCTTGTAGCAAGTTTATATCAATTATACATCATTACATTGCTGTTTGGAGGGTTGTTGGGTTGAAAAATGCATAATGACTCGAAGCAGGGGATGCCTGAGTTCGAAGTCAGAAGTCATGCCCACCTCGGTGGGGGGTCACAAGGTATAAAGGCCCGCCCCGGCGGGGGGTTCTGTAGAGTAAATGCCCGCCCCGGCGAGGGGGGGGGGGCTGTAGTAACTTATTTTTTTGTGTTGTTGTTTTGTTTGTTTGATGCAAGAAGTATTAACATAACTTGACTCCAAGAACATACATAATCCTTAAACATGTATCAATGCATGTTGCAAGATGTTTTAGTAGGTTTAGAGTCGAATTATAACCTTTTGAAAGAAAAGTTAAAAGACGAAAATCATGTTTATAAAACCTTAT
Organism: Panax notoginseng; assembly: GCA_016801055.1. Classification (NCBI taxonomy): domain Eukaryota; kingdom Viridiplantae; phylum Streptophyta; class Magnoliopsida; order Apiales; family Araliaceae; genus Panax; species Panax notoginseng. The sequence goes on from CM029015.1 coordinate 124,422,229, forward strand.
GCCTTTTTGAATCTAACCTTGTGAGCATATGTGTATAGCTTAGTTAGTCTTGTAAATATACATGAAATGTGGGCTCAACGTACTTTGCATGTATAGATTGTTAGTTATGACATCTTAATAGTTAAAAACCAATTGAGTTGAAAACTCTATGACTTGTATTGTGAACTTTTGAACAAATATGATAGGATGCTTTATGTCTCTAGAGATAACTGATATGTTCACACATCTAGTTAGACACTTTATAAATTATAAAAGCGTGAACTAAAAGAGTTTCTAAATAATACGCAAGCATGAACTCAAAGGGGTTGTTTGGCAATATTATGTGGTTAGAGTATACTATGGTTAGTGGTTGATATAATGAACTCTTTTAACTTTGTAAAATGGAAATTTATGAGTAAATATAACAAGGGACCAAACTTAGCCTAAAGGTTCTTCAACATGTATGAGTAACTTAGGTAATGTTTCACATATGATGTGAGTATAAGAGAACTAAAAATATTTCTAAAGAATTTAAAGGTAAAATCAATGTGAGTTACGCATCAATGAGTTTGAATGTGTGTAGCCTACATGAATTTAGATATATGTGATGAAAGTATGCAAATATTTATATCAAGTGTGTGTGACTAATGAATACATATACATACATAAATAGGATAACATAGTTCATTATGGTGATTTTACGCTATAAGTGGTAATCAACACTAAAGGCAAGTCTCCTAACTCACACAACTTTGGATTTTGTATGAGTTCTCTAACTTCATTTGATTCTCATATTGAATGAAAGTTTTCTAAATTATTTACATTGTATATTGTATAATCCGAATTCTTGCCATACTTACATCGAGCAAATATCTATTACTATTCAAAAATCATTTGTATGCCTTGATATTGTTACAAGCATTGAACTTATCATTCATAAATGCATTATAAAAGAGGTCTAAGCCTTTGATTCGACTAGACTATAATCATGTGTTCAGAAAGCTATCCAAATCAATTGACTTAGTGCGGACTCTTGTAAATCTACTGATATGAACAACCCTCTTAAAAAGGGGAAATTTTATATTGTCGGGAAACCGACGTGCGCACATGAGTATGATTAAATGTTATGCATAACGTAGGGTACTTTAGGCTGATCACCTGTTGTACTCGTTTATATTGGGTTTACAGTACAACACTGTTAATTCTAGTAAGAGTTCTTAGTCCTTAGTGACTGTTCAGTGTTCATTCTTATTAAACCTTGAATTGTTGTTGATATACTTCAGTCTATAGTGACACTCATTGAACACTCTTGACATTTCTTGATGTCCTTGAACTATCATTTACTGTTATACCTTGAAAGATTTAAACGTTATAACTACTTATTCTTATTGCTATATTGCTTGCTGGGAAAACTTGTTGCTCATTCTTGCTTCCCTAAAAACATTACAGTTAAGGCAGAGTAAGGCGGTACATCGGGAAAGGACAAGGAAAAGGGCAAGGGTACAGAATAGCTTAGTCCTTTAAGAGTAGAAGTATTATTATTATTGTTATGCTTATTATGATGTATTAAGGATGATTAAAATATGTTTAATCACTGGATTGTTGTAGTAATGGTTACGGTACCTTGGGACGCAAATAGTTATATTATATCAATGTAAATTATTCTATTATTTCCATTGTTGATAAATATTAGTGTAATATTAGAATTAGTACGTGATAAACTAAATTCGAGATAAGAGTGTCTAAATTTGGGGGCGTCACATAATACATTTATATAAACTTACAATTTATATATATAAAAAAAATATAATACATGCATAAAATAAAATAATTTTTAAAATCTTTAAATAATAAAATTAATTTGAGAATAAATATAAAATGCCCACATGTCAAAAATGATTTAATCAACATCTCCATCTTCTTTTCAAATACGGTCAAACAAGCATTTGATGATCAATATATGACTTTTATTCCACAATGCATGACCCAATTGATTTAACACTTTAAAACATCAGGATCAAGAAAATCAATTAAATAAGATTTAGAAAATATTTTTGGTCAAAATAAATAAGATAAATAAAAAAATTATAATAAAAAATTCTATGGAGAGGATTCTACCCTCTTAAATAAATTATTTACTATTTATTGTTATCGTCAAAATAAAACTAATAGTTGGAGACCTAACAACCTCCCCCTTTTTGATGATGACAATCAACTAAAAATATTTTTCATAAAAGCTCCCCCTCAATTTATGCAATCATCAAAAAAATTTAAATTTTTGAAGAATTAACATGCAACAATATACAACAATTATTTTTCTTCTCCCCAATAATATTTTTCTTCTCCCCCTTTGTCATCATAAAAAAATAGGGGAAAAGAATAGTATAAATTACTTTTCAAAATTTGCAGAAGAAGAGATTAGAAAAAAAATTCTTTTAAAAAATTAGTTGCCTCCTGTATGATTTGAATTTGTGTGGCTGCCTTTGATTGACCAAAATTACTATACAAGAATGGAGATTATTTACCGTTAGATGTATAGAAATTTAAAAAATGTTCCATATTAAATCTATATATATATATATATATATATATATATATATGTGTTTTATTTTTAAAAAAATAGATTTAAATATTAAATATATTCTTTAATATATATATATATATATATATATATATATATATATATATTTAAAAATATTTATATGGACATATATATATAGATGCATAAATAATTATGAGAAAACTGACATGTGCCACTTGTACTTGAACAATTACGATGACCTGCATAGTCATAATCTTTTTCACCTGATTTCATTTGCATTCCTAAGAAGATGTTTAATTTTCCTTTCATGCTCATTTCAAAATCCTTACTCATGCTTTCAGAAAAATCATTTCACAAAGTAATATCAATAGACCCAACAATGATGTCGTCAATTATTTTTACTAGAGTCAGCTCTAAGACATACATGTAATATTTATCAATTTCACGAACTGGTACCCTTTAATAAGAAGGGTCCTTTGGGTGAGTTTTCCATTTTGTATAAGGAACATTTGTGTTTTCCTTTACAAAAATGGGTACAAGATAATCAATCTTAGTAGACAAAAACATTTTATGAGTAGCAAGTCTATAAGATGCATGATTTACTTTATTATAATTATATCCTAAAAAACTGTGATGAAAATTTCTATAAGATTTTCAACTTTTATTACAAAACTTTTTCCTTGTATTAATAATTGGTGCAATATACGTTCCACTAGGCACCCAAATCATTTTTCATTTATAATTTCCATTTCAAGCACATGTAAAAAGAATGACCATTTCTGTTACAGAAAGAACATTTAGTAAATAGAGATGTATAATTTTCTTTTTCTTTACTTTTAACATGATAAAGCCTTTTATTTTTACTAAATTCTCTATTGTATCCCAATCTTTCTTTATTAAATCCACATCTTTGTTGATTAAGCATAACATCAAGGTTTTCTTTCCCTTTTGTGAACTTAAGAATTATAAAATTTAAATCCTCACGTTCTTTAGTTAAAATATTAATTTGATCTATTAAAGAAGAATCTTCATTTTGTTTTTCTAATTTTATCTTTAGAGGTGCATTTTCAAAATTGAGATTTTTAATATCTTCACTTAACACTTGATTTTTTATTTGAGTATTTTCATTAATTACAGCAAGTGTTGAATTTTCTATTTCAAGATTTTTATTTATTCTTTTAATTTTTTCTAATTCTTCTTTTAAGGAATCATTTACCAATTTTACTTCATTTAAACTTTTATTAGTTATAATCAAGTTTGTATTTTCCATTTCCAGATTTTTGTTAATTTTAATTAATTTTTCTAATAAAATTTTTAATTCAATAAAATCTTCTTTAATAATTTTATTATCTTCATATAAACCATTATATGCTTCTTGTAGTTTATGGTGTTTTTCATTTATATTATCTAAGGTATGCATGACAAATGAAGTACTAGACAATTGATGTTCAAAATTTACCTCAGATCTTGGTGATGACTCATTGTTTGCCATTAGACGCAGATTTGCAATTTCCTCAGTTTGTTCAGCAACTTCTTCATCATATCTTTCTTGATTTATAAGTAAATCTTTGAAAGCAATTCCTTTCTTTTTGATATATGTATCCGATCCTGCTATTTCGACTAACATGTCGACTTCGTGGGCACACAGATTTCCAATAAGGCTATCAAGAGGATAAGTAGTTAAGTCTTGCATTTCCTTAATAGCAATAATGTAACGACCCCAAAATCCATACAATTTAAATCTCAACTTCACCCAAAATCCACACAATTTAAATCTCAACTTCGGTCGTTAACCACACATTAAATCTCAAATTTTACATCATTATTTGATATTAAAAATACTAAAATTGCGGAATATTTAAAACGTTTATATATTTCCTTCTTTCATGCCCTGAATCGCAACCTTTACATTGCATCTCTTTGATTCAATCTTATATCATGAATCGTTACAACAAAATGACTATACAAAGTCTTACATCATAACTAAATATCCATATACATTGGATAGCTCAACTTACAATTCAACAACATGTTACGTTCAAAATAGAAAATACATTTCTCATAAAACATAAGTAATCTTCGTGAATATAAATCTCTATAACTCACTTAGCACATATCTTTACCTTAAAATCTTGACCTGCAAAAGTGGTTATTTGCAAGAGTGAGCTCGACAGCCCAGCAAAGTCTAACAGTTTTCATGCATCACATAACACATAATAACATGCTCGATATACATCTCATTAAGGTAACATGGCATACATGCTTTTAATCCATATAGCAAATATAAAGATTGAGTTCCTTACTCAATCATCATTACTTAGTCAAAATAATGCAGTCATATATTAACTTAAACATTTTATGATTTCAACATGTATAACATATCATATAATTTAAAACAGCTCATCAAGTCCACGTAACAAATAGGAACCGAAAGACTTGCCTTGGTCGTCGTTTACCAATAATAGATTAACAGCTTACAGTTATCTGCACTTCACGTGCCCTACACAATTATATAATCATACACATCAACTATTAGTCACATAACAACACATAGTAATTGTAATGTAAACTCTACTCCACATCTCATAATCTTTCATATCATCACACAATGTTCAATTAGATTGTGTTAACTTTTCGATTTATGACTCACTATATTTCTTCTTAGTCAAACTCGAATTTCGTTCAAGTGCTTAAGTCTTGCTAGGACTACTTATTGGTTTTATATTAAACCCATTTCATATCCTATAATATATGTCATCATGACATAGTTAGCCATTAACACATTACAAACATAACTAAGTACGTTCATCATTTAGGTTTGATTATTTAATCACATAATCAATTATAACATAAGTTAATATGTAATAACAATATTATTAATAGTGTAGAACTACTAAAATCAATATTTTTCAGTCTTACTATCATTACATAAAGTGTTCTTAAAATTTCGTGTACAAAAAGTACACTGTCAGAATTTTCTGACAACTCGCGCTGCGGCGCCACAGGTACACTGTGGGCCGGCGCTGCGGCGTGGCCATGGCGCTGCGGCGCGGGAATCAAAGCTACCAGGCCGAGCTGCGGCGTGAGTATGGCGCTGCGGCGCCACAAAGGTATTACAACTTCGCGCCGCGACGCCGAGTTGCAGACCTCGGCAGACAGCCTCGGCAACAACATAGAAAAAGCCAATTTTGGCCTACAAGCTCGTTTCTAACAGACTAATTATCCTGTAAATTACATATAGACTTCATATAAACATATTTCAAAAACTCTAAACATAATTCTACCCATAAACAACCAAATTAACACACCCAAATTCACTGTTTTTGGGAAAAACTCATGTTTTTATATTTCTATGAAAAATCAACACTATAACTTTTGTTTTTCAACCAAAATCACTAATTCAAAGTATTTTTATCAACAATTATACATGCTCTATCAAATTAAATGGTCAATTTATCAACTAAACAACTAATTAACCCTCAATTTCTATTTTAACTAAACAATATATAATCACCAAAAACTCTCTGTAAAAAAAAAATTTCTTCACAAACTTCATACATAACCACAATTCTTTGATTATAACTTATGAAAATAGTTTTAACATTACAAGTAAGCCATATTAAGCCTCATACCAACAATACTTCATACTTACACAAGGATTTCATGGAGAATTTGGGAAGATAAAAACTAACTCTTAAAACTAAAAGTATAGGAGAAATACCTTGAAGAAGAAGATGATACTATCTCTTTGATTGCCAAACTTTTCTCCTCTTCACTCCCAATTTCTCTAGGATTCTCTCACTTTTTCTTCTTCTCTTCTTCTTCTTCCTCTGAGTTTTTCCTTCTTCTCTCTAACCTCTCTCCTCTAACTCTAGAGCGTACTAACAATCCAACGTAATTAGATATTATATATATTAATTATATAATATAAATATAAAATACATAACTGACATCAGTTAAAAGTTTTTGAAAACATAAGCCATAAGGCTTGTTTGGTTACTATAAAAAAAATAACCCATTAACCTTACACCTTGTTTGGATAAATTAAGGACTTAATAGGCATTAGGCCTTGTTTGGCCAAAACGGAATTAAAAATCCTTTAAGTTATTTTAATAACTCTTTTATAGCATGGTTATTTGTCACCTTAATAAATCAATTAAAACAATAATCTATTAAATTACTTTAGCACATAATTTAATATCACATAACTATAATTTCTTTTAAAATTATAATTTTTATTTAACCAACTAATATTTTAAATTACCCTTTCCCATTTAAAATATTATAATCTATTTAAATCACTATACGCTCTCTTGCTTACTTATTAAATTAAATTATTATATAATCTCATAATAATTAATTTACTTAGCTCCTTAATTATTTATTCAATAATTAATTAACTAACCCACGTCAACTTAAATTACCACATAACTCAATAAATATTTAATATTGCCAATAAATATTTAATATTTATTATTTAATTATTTATTCAACAAATAATCAAATAATTAACTAAATCATATCAACTCAATTTAAAAAATTATTTATTTAATAATAACATATCCATTAAATATTTATATATATATCAATAAATATTTAATATTACACTTTAAAATTTATGGAATGTTACATCATTCACTCCTTACAAGGATTCTGTTCCCAGAATCACAACTCAAATAAATCAAATATTTTAAATTACAAATAAAATTTTTGGATTGTTACATCATTCCCTCCTTACAAGAATTCTGTCCTCAGAATCACAACTCACATAATTCATTCGTTACAATCTTCCCTACTTACAAAGATTTTGTCCCCAGAATCGAAGACAAATTAAACAATTAACTCAGAGTAATCTTTCATCATTTTATCTAAATATAGGTTTTATATTTCCTACTATATTCATTACTTTAACAAATTGTAGGTTTTATTTCATAACTTTCACTTGACTCATTTTTTATTTTTTTTAAGGATTGTTATCATAAACACTCGGGATATTACATTCACCATATCTTCTAAGAATTTCGTCCTCGAAATTTTATTCATTCAATCTAACAAAATAGATTTTACACTAATACTTCATTCATTCATTGGTTTCTATAACCACTTATTTCACAAACATCTTTCTGTAATTATTAACTTTTCTATTAAAATTTTTACATTATTCTTTGATAACTCATCTCCTTCTCATTTCAAAATTTCTTTTCTCACTTATTTCATATACTCATCATTCAGTGTCGCATTCTACAACTTACTTCTTTCTAAGGAATATCATCCTTACCACATTCACCTTTTAGAATATCAAGAATCTTCCACAATTGCTCAATAATTAGGAAGCGATATGAATAACAAGAATTTAAAAGATTCCAAATCATGCTGAGGGTCATAAGACCACGAACTATGTCCACAGTTGCAAGTAATCTTTCAACTTCAACTTTAACAGTCATAAGACTATAAGGACCCCCGTACTTAGGGTGTTAAGCCCTTCGTACAATGTATTGTACACAAGCATTTAAACGCTATGCGTATGTCCATAGTTATAAGTAATCTTTCAACTTAAACTTTAACAGTCATAAGACTATAGGGACTCCTCGTACTTAGGGTGATCAGCCCTTCGTACAATGTATTGTGCACAAACATCTCAACGCCTCCGCGTAATCCCCTATAAAAGGGTTGTTCATCTCAGCTTTTCAACATCTGAATCCGCACCAAAATAATTTGGTTTGGCGTAACTTCTAAAAAAACTCTTGAATTTCATGAACATCTTTCAATATTTGTCTAGCTGAATCAAATAGCATAGACCCCTACAACAATTCGGACATCAACCAAAATATACATATACATATATACATATGTATTCTCATATCTCAAAGAAATCTCAAAAATCTTTTTATGACGTCATGATACCGCACTGTATTTACAGTCCGTTAAGGATTCCGTCATTTGGTGATTTTATCATACTACATCATACCATAGTGGGCTGACGATCCTTAGATCACATCCAACACTAGATAATACTGCATTGATGACTCCATCATTTTTATCATCTTTGCACCAGGTTACATGATGCATTAATGATATAAAATACATTTTGATATATTACAAATCATTTTTGTCTAGCCGAAGCAATTAGCATAGACATATGAATAACAGTATTGTTGTTAAAACTCATTGGTTCCATCATTTGATCCAATGTTTTTCAAGAAAATAGAAGTGTAAACATTAGCACGAAGTCAATAAATTTTGAAAGTCTAGCATAGCTAGTAGATTTAGAGTACCTATGCTTCCACCATCAACTCCACTTTCTATAATGATCCATTGCTTAATAAGTCTATCTATTCCTATCATCCTCAATACTCCATTTACACTTATCTATACCCAGTTCGTCAAACTTACCACACGTTATGAGTTCAGGAACTTGCCGCAATCATATGAGTTTAAGAACTTATCCTAGTCAGACCATAGGCGTCCATTCGCTGAGGGGTTCAAAAACATACCATATAATTATAAGTCACGAACCTACCATAAGTATGAGTTTTAAGAACTCGCACTTAACCTTATAATATTCTTTAACTAGACTCTACCTATCTGTTATACACATGAGAAAAGAATCACCTTCTCAACAGGCATATATCAAATATCACGACACAAACATTCCAATGATTATCAATGTGATAAACTGAGTACAAGCACAAAACCCTCGCCCATACAAAGGTTTGTACAACTCAGCCATCACATGAGTCCTCAATTGAAATCCCACCTAACTCTATCTTGCTTATAACTTGCTCTTTGCTCGATACGAATTCCTTGTATCATATCATCTATAACTCCTCATGAGTTATCTCGTACTTTTTTTATAGTACTCCATCTTCATAGCATTAAGCTATAATTATTCAAACATTATAGACCATCTTCCTTTTATAACTTAAACAGATCACGTCGTGATCTTATTCTATAATCATCTCCTTTAAAATTATTTTCATAACTCGTGATCGTCATCATTTACGACATTATCCGTTATCTTGGTTATTGGGGTTAGGAAACTTTCATTTCTTATCTTTATATCTCTTAGATTCTTCTTGTTTATAAACAATTCTTCCTTTAAGAATTTCTAACTTCATTTTACATTGCTCAACATTTCATTCGAGTTCTACACTCTCATCATACGTGTCCATTTCTATACTTGGTACACATCGAGTCTCTACCAGTTTCAATATGGTACGTTGAGTGGTTTCCCACAAACAACCAATAAACTAGGTTTCGAGTTGCTAGTTCGTATATACCTCCGCTCTATGAAGGAATCGTTTAGCCCAGATACCATACATCAACTACTAAAGAGTACAATTGCACCATACTTAAATATAACTCTCTATTCTTAATTTCCTTACCATTCTCTTCTTATAGACATTGTCTATTTGTTATCACCTTACATCTTTATTATTGGAGTTGGGTAACCACACATTTATATTCCTTATAACTCTGCGAGATTCTTCTTTGAATCATTTCACGCAAGTTTTATCCCTTCTTTATACGTTTCTTACATTACTTCTTATTGTTCAAACTCTATTTGAGCTTATTCATTCCTTATTTTTACCTTTCTTCTCTAAGGTTATAGCCTAAGGTACTCTTACCTAAGGTTTCTAACCTATCAGCTTTGATACCAACTGTAACGACCCCAAAATCCATACAATTTAAATCTCAACTTCGCCCAAAATCCACACAATTTAAAGCTCAACTTCGGTCATTAACCACACATTAAATCTCAAATTTTACATCATTATTTGATATTAAAAATACTAAAATTGCGGAATATTTAAAACGTTTATACATTTCCTTCTTTCATGCCCTGAATCGCAACCTTTACATTACATCTCTTTGATTCAATCTTATATCATGAATCGTTATAACAAAATGACTATACAAAGTCTTACATCATAACTAAATATCCATATACATTGGATAGCTCAACTTACAATTCAATAACATGTTACGTTCAAAATAGAAAATACATTTCTCATAAAACATAAGTAATCTTCGTGAATATAAATCTCTATAACTCACTTAGCACATATCTTTACCTTAAAATCTTGACCTGCAAAAGTGGTTATTTGCAAGAGTGAGCTCGACAGCCCAGCAAAGTCTAACAGTTTTCATGCATCACATAACACATAATAACATGCTCGATATACATCTCATTAAGGTAACATGGCATACATGCTTTTAATCCATATAGCAAATATAAAGATTGAGTTCCGTACTCAATCATCATTACTTAGTCAAAATAATGCAGTCATATATTGACTTAAACATTTTATGATTTCAACATGTATAACATATCATATAATTTAAAACAGCTCATCAAGTCCACGTAACAAATAGGAACCGAAAGACTTGCCTTGGTCGTCGTTTACCAATAATAGATTAACAGCTTATAGTTATCTGCACTTCACGTGCCCTACACAATTATATAATCATACACATCAACTATTAGTCACATAACAACACATAGTAATTGTAATGTAAACTCTACTCCACATCTCATAATCTTTCCTATCATCACACAATATTCAATTAGATTGTGTTAACTTTTCGATTTATGACTCACTATATTTCTTCTTAGTCAAACTCGAATTTCGTTCAAGTGCTTAAGTCTTGCTAGGACTACTTATTGGTTTTATATTAAACCCATTTCATATCCTATAATATATGTCATCATGACATAGTTAGCCATTAACACATTACAAACATAACTAAGTACGTTCATCATTTAGGTTTGATTATTTAATCACATAATCAATTATAACACAAGTTAATATGTAATAACATTATTATTAATAGTGTAGAACTACTAAAATCAATATTTTTCAGTCTTACTATCATTACATAAAGTGTTCTTAAAATTTCGTGTACAAAAAGTACACTGTCAAAATTTTCTGACAACTCGCGCTGCGGCGCCACAGGTACACTGTGGGCCGGCGCTGCGGCGTGGCCATGGCGCTGCGGCGCGGGAATCAAAGCTACCAGGCCGAGCTGCGGCGTGAGTATGGCGCTGCGGCGCCACAAAGGTATTACAACTTCGCGCCGCGGCGCCGAGTTGCAGACCTCGACAGACAGCCTCGGCAACAACATAGAAAAAGCCAATTTTGGCCTACAAGCTCGTTTCTAACAGACTAATTATCCTGTAAATTACATATAGACTTCATATAAACATATTTCAAAAACTCTAAACATAATTCTACCCATAAACAACCAAATTAACACACCCAAATTCACTGTTTTTGGGAAAAACTCATGTTTTTATATTTCTATGAAAAATCAACACTATAACTTTTGTTTTTCAACCAAAATCACTAATTCAAAGTATTTTTATCAACAATTATACACGCTCTATCAAATTAAATGGTCAATTTATCAACTAAACAACTAATTAACCCTCAATTTCTATTTTAACTAAACAATATATAATCACCAAAAACTCTCTGTAAAAAAAAAAATTCTTCACAAACTTCATACATAACCACAATTCTTTGATTATAACTCATGAAAATAGTTTTAACATTACAAGGAAGTCATATTAAGCCTTATACCAACAATACTTCATACTTACACAAGGATTTCATGAAAAATTTGGGAAGATAAAAACTAACTATTAAGACTAAAAGTATAGGAGAAATACCTTGAAGAAGAAGATGATACTATCTCTTTGATTACCAAGCTTTTCTCCTCTTCACTCCCAATTTCTCTAGGATTCTCTCACTTTTTCTTCTTCTCTTCTTCTTCTTCTTCTCTTCTTCTTCTTCCTCTGAGTTTTTCCTTCTACTCTCTAACCTCTCTCCTCTAACTCTAGAGCGTACTAACAATCTAACGTAATTAGATATTATATATATTAATTATATAATATAAATATAAAATACATAACTGACATCAGTTAAAAGTTTTTGAAAACATAAGCCATAAGGCTTGTTTGGTTACTATAAAAAAAAATAACCCATTAACCTTACACCTTGTTTGGATAAATTAAGGACTTAATAGGCATTAGGCCTTGTTTGGCCAAAACGGAATTAAAACTCCTTTAAGTTATTTTAATAACTCTTTTATAGCAAGGTTATTTGTCACCTTAATAAATCAATTAAAACATTAATCTATTAAATTACTTTAGCACATAATTTAATATCACATAACTATAATTTCTTTTAAAATTATAATTTTTATTTAACCAACTAATATTTTAAATTACCCTTTCCCATTTAAAATATTATAATCTATTTAAATCACTATACGCTCTCTTGCTTACTTATTAAATTAAATTATTATATAATCTCATAATAATTAATTTACTTAGCTCCTTAATTATTTATTCAATAATTAATTAACTAACCCACGTCAACTTAAATTACCACATAACTCAATAAATATTTAATATTGCCAATAAATATTTAATATTTATTATTTAATTATTTATTCAACAAATAATCAAATAATTAACTAAATCATATCAACTCAATTTAAAAAATTATTTATTTAATAATAACATATCCATTAAATATTTATATATATCAATAAATATTTAATATTACACTTTAAAATTTATGAAATGTTACAAATAATCTTCATTTTCCAGATAGATGGAAAGGCTTTAAGAATTCTTCTGTTTTTCTCATTGGTTGTATATGCCTTCCCTAGATGTTCTAGTTCATCAATGATTTGGGAAAAATGTGTTTCCATATCAATGATCTTTTCACCTTGTTCCAGCTTGAAACTTTCATACTCCTGGATTAGAGCATCTTTTCTGGTTTCTTTGATATGCATGGTTCCTTCATAGGTTAGAATCAATTTTTCCCAGATTTCTTTTGTATTCTTGCAATTGCTAACACTTTTGTATTCTTTTTCAATGAGGGCACTTGTTCTGCTATGGATGCAATGTTCATAGCCTTTTCATCATCAGTAGTGAATTCATCAACATCTTTCTCAACGATCTTTTCTCCCACAATTTTTGTCGGAACTTTTACACCTCATTCTATTGCAAGCCAAACTTTGATTCCTTGTGATTTGGCATAGATTTTGAATCTGCTCTTCCAGATGGCAAAGTTTGTACAATCAAATAGTGGAGATCAGATCATTGATAGTCCTTCTCCGCAACCAGTAGCATTATAGGCCATAGTTGGATCTTCTCTTAGGTATGCCTGTATTTACTCAACAAATAATTTAAATAGCACCGCTTTGATACCAATTGAAAGTCCAGTAATAATATAGAAGGGGGGGTTGAATAGATTATTACAGATTAAAAAATTATATAAGGCCTTTTTGAATAATTAATTTGCAGTGTTAGAAATTAATATGCAAGACAGTAAAAATTCAATCACACAATGCACGAAGATTTGTCTGGTTCACAACATATATTCTTGGTATGCTGCTACGTCCAGTCTCAGGCTCCTCTCCAGGACTTGAGATCCTATTACTATCAATAATAAATACTTCTTCAACAGGCGGAGAAGCATTTACAAAGTTTTATAGACAAACTTTCAATTGTTCACAACTAATCTATCTTGGACAGCAAGCTGGGCTCCCTCCTCAAGCTTAGTTGTACTTCTTTTGAGTTCAATTCTATTCTATGATCTGGTCTTGAAACAACAACCTCTTCCTCAACTCACAAGTACACTAGAGACCTAACTTTCTGCTGACCTCTCTAAGACTCTAGTCTTGGTCGAAGAATTACTCGTCTTTCTCACAGGTACATAAAATAAACTAACTCTGGCCTTTTCTCTTTTTACAAATAATTTTACAATAATATGCTTCTCAAATAAGCAGATAAGAATTTAGTACAGATGAATGCTTCTTAAATAAGCAGATATAATTTAGTACAGATTGATGCTTCTCAAATAAGCAGTTATTAATTAAAGAGCAAATATATTTATAAAAGTTCAAAGACTTTTATACTTGAGAAAATATGCTTCTTAGTAAGCAGATATTAATTTGTGCTTTGATCAAATAATGCTTCTGTGTAAGCAAATATGAAAATTATGCTATGTTATAAAAGTTTAAATAACTTTTATATTTTGTGTAAAAAGATGCTTCTTAAATAAGCAAATAAGTCAATTTTGGCTTTACTCAAAAGTGCTTATGTTTAAGCAGATATATAATTTAATGCAAATTTATAAAGAATTATTCTTTAAGGAGTAAAGAAAAGTCACTTTAAGTTTAAACAACTTTTAGAATGAAAATACTTCTGAGTAAGCAAATAAGTTGTTTTAAGCTTTGAATCAAATATGCTTCTATTTAAGCAGATATATTCACTTAAGTTTGTGAAATAAAAAGTTTAAATAACTTTTATATTATGCAACAAGTATTTTATGAATAAATAAATTTATGATCAAATACTTGTGATGACAAATATCAAGTATAATAAATAAATCAGTTAAGCAATAAGCTAATATAACAAATATTATTATTTAACTCAAATAATATATAAGAATATTTTATCTATTATGTGAACTTTTATAGATAATGTCACTTAGTATTATAAAGAATCGTACGGTTCGAATTCCTCTTTATAGAGGTGTATCTTCGTAGCCTTGCAGCGTCTAAGTACGACAAAATTTATAATTTTCATAATTGATATTTATATAAATATTTTCAATAGATCACTACGATTCTCAAATCCAATTCGGATGACTACTGTGATAACCCGGGATTTCGAACAATCAAAATTTTGCGAATAATTTTTTTTATTAATATTAATATTAATTATCAATTTAGTGACAAGTATCTGTGATACGAGTTTAGAGAATGAGTCAACTTGTGTATTGACTAAGAAATTTAGAGTAGAGTTGTGCTTAACAAAAGAATAGAAACCCTAACCCTAATTTCTGGAACGGGATTTGGTAGAAAATATAATTAAACTAATTATATTGGTGAGAATGTGTTTGTGTTATATGTTGATAATGATTAATGATTGATCGGATAAGGGTTGTAATTAATAAACCCTAATTAGGAAACCCTAATCCTAATTAGTAAGCATAATGTGATTAGTAAATGTTAATATTATTAGTAAACCCTAATTATATTTTAGTTATCTAAATTTTCTATTTTACAAACCTAATTGTAATTTGAAAATTTTATTTTTCTATTTAGAAACCCTAATTCGTGGGTTGTAAACCCTAATGACAAATTATGACCCTAATTGCTTAATTATCAATTTTAATTAGGAATTATTAATCCTAATTAGCAATATTTTAGTATGATTAAGAAATTTTAATATAATTAGAAAATTCTAATTATAATTTAGAAATATTAATTTTCTATTTTGAAAATCGAAATTCGGAAATCTTGGGAATTAAATTGAAAACCTAGGGTTCAAATCCTAAACCCTAAAGGGTTCAAACCCTAACCCAAACCCTAACCCAAACCCTAAGGATTTGGTTGTTGTCCAATTTGCCATTAAAAATATTTAGAAAAAGACCAAAATGCCCTTTTGTTTATTTTAGTAAGTTAACTTGTAAAAATGGCCAAAACCTTTAGTTGTTGACCAACTCTCTTGACTTTGTGACTAAAAATCTCAGCCAATATCTGATATATCATGACACCTAGCAAGTTATACATACATTACATCATATTATATAAGTGTTAAAGAGAGAGAAAATACATAGAATTTGTTCATTTGCTATCTAGCTTTCACCAACTCCTTCTCCCATCCAAAGCTACGAATTTGCTAAGTATATCAGTCCTAAATAAAGCCACTAGATCAATCAATAACAAATTGGAGAGCCAAGATTTAAGATTATTCAAGAAAAGGTATAAACCCTAAACTCAACCTAGATCTTGTATGCTAAGAGTACTTTTGTGTTTATGTGTTTAGATTCATTCTAGAAGATGTTTTTAGTTGATCTATGTTGATCCATGATGGATCCATAGCATCAAATGGCTTTAAAATGGTGTTTTACAAAAAGCTGTCCAAGAACATGGATCGTGGTCTGACAAGCTAATGTCAGTGGCCACAGATCCTTGTTCGTTAATGCTTTTTGTTGTTTTATGTTTTGGATCTGTAATTTGGTATGACTTCTTGGTTCTGCAAGTAAAATCAGAGTTTTTGAATGTTTAGATTAAAAGATATACTCGGTCAAAGTCGGTTGACCGACCATGACCGAGTACAATCTGGGTAACCCAGAAACGGCTTACCAGTGTCTGACAACTTATTTAAGCCCCTTGATCTGTCCGTCTTCTTAGTCTTTTTGCTGATTTGTTGTATTAATATTATAGCTAGTAGTATGGATCGTAGACCCATGCCTTCAGAACTCTTAAACAATTAATATATCAATTGTAGAAAGTGGTCAAAGTAGGCCACTCAGACTGATTTTGAAATTCTGGAATTTCCAGAAAAGTTCATGAGCCAAGTTTCTAACAGAGTTTGACTGTACTGATTCTGAAGATTTTGATGATGATGAACTGTGATTTTGACTTAAAAATGTTCCTTGATATGTGGACTATAAATATGAACCATAATATTGCTCGTTTGATAACCGGAACACCTTAGAAATTGAGCTTCAAAGTAGCACCACGAAACTGCCTGGGTTTTTGGGTTACCCAGAAAACCCAGGACAGCTCTGACAGTGTTTTGTAAGGCTCAGATCTTGCATCTGAGTTGTTGTTGGACCAAGATGTTAGCTTATAATTATAGTATTACATTACACTACCAAATAAGTGTCTTAGCGAGCCCAGAACATGCATAATCAGAGGATTGCAAGCGGTCAAACCGAACACCTTGAACACTGACTGTGTCAGTGTTCTTGAGCCAAGAACACCTAAGGCGACAGACAAGTGTCGCTATAGGCTTTTGCGACAGTTTAAATAATTTTTAAATTTCTGGATATTCCGGAAATTATTTAAAAATAGAAATAAATTCTAAAAATTACCAAAAATTGTTTTAAAAATTATTTTAAATTATGAAAAATAATTTCTGACCAATTGGAATATTTTTTTTAATATTTATAATTATTTAAATATTAAAAGTATTTAATTTATTTAATTAGTGTGTTAAATAAATTAGAGAAAAATGATTTAATATTATGAAAAATTATTTTAAAAAAGAATAATGTATTTAAAAATATTTTGAATTATAAACTATAATTTTTAATATTTTTGGAGAATTTTCATTAATAAATTAATATTAATGATATTAGATTATTTATTTATTAAATTAAATAAATGAATTAAAAATGATTTTATTGCTTTAAAAATCATTTAAAAATGAAAAAAATGATTTAAAAGTATTTTAAGTTATAATTAATGACTTTTAATATTTGAATAATAATTTCATTAATATTTAAATATTAATGGTGATGGTTTAAAAATAATTTTAATTATTTTAAAAATCATTTAAGTAGAATATTGATGATTTAAAAATATTTTAATAATAACTTTAATATTTTGATAAGTATGTTATTAATATTTTTATATTATTAAATATTAATAATGACAAGATTATTTGATAATTAAATCATTTAAAATGATTTAAGTGTTTGAAAAATTATTATAAATTATAATAATTGTTTATAAATTATTAAAAGCTTCCGAAAAATATTATAAACGATATTTGACTTATCTAAAATAATATTGAAGCTTAGAGACTAAGATTGTTAGACAATCAATGTATTAATTGTCGGATAGGGTGACCAGAACACCAAGATGAGACCAAAGTCCAACCATACTGAACTAGTTAGACTTGATAAGTGTTTATATAGGTTATAAACACTAATGTGGCTATGTGGTAATGTGCCTAGGAGAAGTTTGACTATAAATTACAGTATTACGTGTTATGAAATATAGTGCTAATTGTGAGACCGATATTATTGGTTATAGGTCTTACGAACGCAGATAAGTATATTGTGTAGCTGTAAACAGTGAAAGAGGCAAGTTTCCTAACTCAACCTTGAGTTATATTCATTCAAATATTATAATGGTAAATTATTGCTAATTATACCATGTCCAGGGAATTTATTGTTGATTATTCGCAATTAGTGCATGATTAATAATTCAAATTGAATTACTAATTCGGAGAATATACATTTGTGGAATAAATGTTGTTGAATATTCATATTCGTAGAAGATAGAATTGACAGTACAGATAATTCCTGTTTATTTTCAAATTATATTGAGAAATGTCTTAGCTAATTATTTTGGCTAGACGCACATTTGTTAGAACTTGATAGGTTCGAGAAGAGAATAGAAGAGAATTTAATTATTATTGATAGATCAATGCCAGTTGTATCGGCTAGATCGAAAACTTGATAGGTTTGAGAATAGAAGAGAAGTGATTAGATATTGAAATTCTTGCATTTGGTTTAAAAATCAAAATCTTGATTCTGAGATTGAGAAGAACAACCTTTTATGTAAAGGGAACATTTTAGGTCGTAAATTCGGTCATTGCGCACTGTTAAGTATTATGCATAATATATGATATAATAAAGCTGATCACTTGTTATACTTGCAGAGGGGTATGATTTAATCTTTATGGTTATCTGATACGCCTGCGTATGTATCAAAGTAAATCTTTGATCGATACCCAAGAAAATAAGTTCAAAGATCTGGTGAGATCACTCAGCATAAATCTGGAAAATATTTCACTTTGTTATTGCATAGAATTGATTCTTGTTTATTCAATAGAATATTGTAGAAACTTTGAAAGCGTTGTACTCTTTCATTATCAGATTATTGTGTTGCCTAGAATACGAGAAGACTTGTTATTGATTAACAATTTGTTCAGCTATTTCAAAGTTCCCCGAACTTTGGTTTTATTCTATCAACATAAATAGCCTATTATTCTGATACTTATACATTCATTGTATATCTTAACTTGTGGGGCAAATTTGTTGCTCACCCTTGCTAAATAAAACTTTTCAGCTAGGGACGAAGTTCCAGAAGATGCTGTGAAGAACAAAGGCAAAGACATAGTGATTAATTAGTTATGAATAACATTATTATTATGTTGTATTTGTGAACCCTTTTTGTATAACTAAAGGGTATGTTTGTAATGTTAAGGTTGTATAGAATTGTGTATAACAATTTATATTTGTATATCTATAAATATAAATAAGCAAGAGATAATTCAAATAAATTAAATCAAACAACTTATCTCAATTTGCTTAAGCCAATTTTCCTCTTCTCAAATGATTAGAACTTTGATAAAAAGAGAGAGAGAAAGCTTCTTAGAGAGAGAGTATGTTGGAGAGAAATAAGTTTTTCTTGAAAGTGAATTGGCAAATTGGAAATGAAGAAAAAGCCTCCTATTTATAGATTTTTTAAAGTCAATGGTAATTTTTCAAATTTGATTTTAAATAAATGGCTAAGATTGCTTAATTTTGAAATCAATGGTTTGGATGAAGATAGATCACACGGATTGTCACATGTTCCGCCTTCAAATTTTCGCGCAGGCCAATTTCTAATCACTTTGCATTAATTGCACAATTTGACCGCATGTTGGTTTGTAAAAGTAAATTGCTAATTCAAGCATGCACATTCGGTTTTTATATATATAATACACATGATTTTTATGCATGTAATCAAAACATATTAGTGCCCAAGTCCCATAATAAATGACATCACTCTTGCCAATACACTTCCTCATTTAATACATTTGACCATATGTTTTGAAAAAGGAGTACCAGCACTCACGCGTTTTCTCACTTGAGAATTGGCAGCACATGCATGTAGGTGTGTTCAAACCGGTCGGTATATTCGGTTTTTAGGGAAACCAAACCGGTCAGTTCAGTGCAAAGCTAAACCGGTTCGGTACCGGTACAAAAAACCGGTACATACCAAATTTTCGGTTCCAGTTTCGGTAAAGTGTTTGGTTTGGTCGGTAAATACAAAACCGAACCGGTTGTACCGATTTTTTAAATAATATATTAAAAATTAAAAAATATCTTGAAAAACCAATTCTTTAAGACTTTTTTATCTAACCATGTAAAATTAACTTGAAAGTCTCCTCTATTTATAGAATAGAGGTAAGACAAGAGATGTCATACTAGACAATGCGAGATGTATTTAAAAAATAACTTACTTTTTTGTCTAACCATATAAAATTAACTTGAAAGTCTCCTCTATTTATAGAATAGAGGTAAGACAAGAGATGACATACTAGACAATGTGGGATGTATTTGAAGTCCTTAGTATTTGATTGTCTCCAAGTCCCATATCGGCTAAATTGGTAAAATTTTAAGGAAATTTTCCTTATAATTTGATTACCATGTAATAATGAATTCAAGATAACAAGTAATCAAAGCATTATTACTTATTAATATTAAATTAATATTGGGATGTAAATACCAACTTGACCCTTGTCAAGGGAACTTGTAGCTCCATCTCACATAACTTGTTTCTAAGTCCCACATTTACTATTTAGTTGAGAATTGATTACCATTTAATAATGAATTCAAGATAACAAGTAATCAAAATATTATTACTTAATATAGGGATGTAAATACCAACTTAAGAAATCACATAAGGAAGCTTATGGCACCATCTTACATAACTTGTTTCTAAGTCCCACATTGATTAGATTATAAAATTTTAAGAAAGTTTTCTTTATAAAAACACCATTGCTAAAAGTTTAAGTAAATTTTTCTTATAAAATGATTACATGTAATAAAAAAAACTATTAAGTATCAAATGAGACCTTAATAGCCAAGTCTCACATTGGTTCACTTATCAAAGTCTAAGGAAGTTCTATTAAGTATCAAATGAGACCTTAATATCCCAAGGGGTTCACTTATCAAAGTCTAAGGAAGTTCTATTAAGTATCAAATGAGACCTTAATATCCCAAGGGAAACATTAATAGTTGGTGGTTTACAAGTTCTATATTAATAAACTTAATTTATCAATAATAGTCAAGTCTCACATTGGTTATTTTTCTATAAAAAAACTACAAGTGAGACCTTAATAGTGAAGTCCCACATGGGTTATTTTTTTAAAAGTCTGAGGAAGTTTTCCTTATAAAAATACTACAAAGTGAGATTTTAATAGTCAAGTCCCACATGGGTTATTTTATAAAAATCTAAGGAAGTTTTCCTTTTAAAAGACTATCAAGTGAAAATTTTCTTTAGACTTTAATAGCCAAGTCCCACATTGGTTATTTTGTAAAAGTCTAAAGAAGTTTTTCTTATAAAAAGACTTCCAAGTCTTATATTTTTTTATTGGGCCGAATTTTAGCTTGAAAAAGGTTGGGCCTACTACAAGTCATGGGCTACTTGACCTTTAGTCGAATTTTGGCTCAAAAACAAGTCTTGGGCTGCTCTTTCTTGGGCTGATTTTTGTTTAAAATTGGGCTGAGTTTTGATTTAAAATTGGGGTCGGTTCTAGCAAGGTATAAATCAGAACCAAACCGAAACCGAACCGGCTAATCGGTTCGGTATACCGGTTCAACCGGTTCCAGTATCGATACCCTATTTTGGTGACTTTCAGTATTCAGTCCGGTTCGGTCCGGTTCTTTACCGGTGAACACCCCTACATGTAGGTTATGTATATATTATAATATTATGTGTGTATGCATGATGCATGGATATATATATATATATATATATATATATATATATATATATATATATATAATACACTTATATAAACTTACAATTTATATATATATATATAAAATATAATACATGCATAAAATAAAATAATTTTTGAAATCTTTAAATAATAAAATTAATTTGAGAATAAATATAAAATGTCCACATGTAAAAAATGATTTAATTAACATCTCCATCTTTTCAAATACGGTCAAACAAGCATTTGATGAACAACTTATGACTTTTGTCCCGCAATGCATGACCCAATTGATTTAACACTTTAAAACATCAAGATCAAGAAAATCAATTAAATAAGATTTAGAAAATATTTTTGGTCAAAGTAAATAAGAAAAATAAAACAATTATAATAAAAAATCCTATAGAAAGGATTCTGCCCTTTTAATTAAATTATTTACTATTTATTGTTATCATCAAAATAAAACTAATAGTTGGAGACCCAATACTTCGCTAGTATAACCTACCTAAGCTTATTTGTTATTTAATTGGTCGGTCAGAATATATGGATAATATGTGGCATGTCAATTAACCCTTGTTTTGTGACAGTGTTTGAGAATGGCATCTGAAAATGTTGAGATTAGCAATGGAGCACATGACACCGTTGAGTCACCGCCAATCAATAACTAGGATAATGTGCATTAGGAAGACAATAATTCTCGTGTAAACAACAACACCGACCAAATGACGAACGATGGGACATTTAGGAACTTTTAGAATTCATGCAACACCAAACGAGAGAGACTCATGTTCATAATGAAGGTGGAGTCAATGGCAAGTCACAGTTGGTCAGTGCTAAATAGTTCAAGGAGCTGGGACCACCGGAGTTTTTGAGAAAGCCAGAACTACTTAAGATAGAGACGTGGATTAAGCAGATCAGCAAGATATTTGATATCTTGGAATGCTCAGAGAAGCAAAAGGTTCCCTTCGCCACCTTCATGTTGCGAGGAGAGACAGATTATTGGTGGGAATCTGTCAAACGTACTCAACCTGCCGCACTAAAGATGTCTTAGGAGAAGTTCCATGAATTTTTCAATGACAAGTACTTTCCCGAAAGTATTCCTCACACGAAGGAGGTGGAATTCATCAAGCTGGAGCAAAATAATATGACCGTATCGGAATACGAGGCTAAGTTTGCAGAATTATCCCGGTTTGCATCCCATTTGGTCGATAATGAAGAGCGAATAATCCGAATGTTTCTAAGAGGTTTGAAACCAAAATATGTCAATACCTCATTTCTCACAAACTTTGTTTGTATTCAGATGTTGTGAATATGGCTCAATTATTAGAACGCGATTATGAGTCAGCTCAACCAAAAGTTAACGACCAACAACACGATAAAAATCATACCAGTGGCAACGACCATCGGAACAATGATAACCATCGTGGAGGAAATTATCATGCCAAAAGTGATAACCACTTCGGTGGTAATCATGGCCAAGATAATAGGAAAGGTGAATTAAGTGAGAACAACTTCAAGAAGAGAATGTTCAATAATGATGGAAAGACAGCAGCACTAGCATCCGTTTTCAAGGAAGGAGAACGACCACCAGTTGTATGCTACAAATGCGGACAGGAGGGACACATCCGTCCAAACTGTACGCATCAACCCAAAGCGTGTTTTAATTGCGGAAGAGAAGGTCACCTAGCTCGATTTTGTCGTGTAGTGAAGTTAAGTCCAGCTGGGATGGAGACACCAAAGGTCATCCCAGACAAGTTAAAGTCGGTAGTTTAAGGGAGAGTGTTTTTCGTGATGAGGAACCCGAACGAATTTATCACGGGTAAGTTAATCATAAACTCTTGCAAATTCTATACCTTATGAGATACCGATTATATCCATTCTTTTATTTCTCCTACTTACGCTCAACGTTTAAATTTAACTCTAGAGAAGTTAGACTTTGACTTATCGGTTGAAACTCCATTAGGAGAAACCTTCGTTACATCCATAATTCATAAATCTTGTTTGATTCAAATTGACACTTTCACGTTACCTGTCGATCTTATCTCTTTGAAAATACTTGCATTTGATGTGATTTTAGGAATCGATTGGTTAACTACTCATCATGCTAAAATTGATTATTTTTGTAAGGTTGTTAGCCTTCATATTCCTAACCAACCTGTTGTGTGAATTCAAGCAACCAAACTACTAAAGTCAATCACTGTCACATTAAGCCATAAGTAAAGAGCCCCGAGCCTTTCTCTGGTGACTTCCTTGTTTGGGATGCACCGAAGCCAGACTTTTTGTAGGGGACGCCGTGAATAACAGTGGCAAGTTGATAGGTATCGATGTGAGGTGCTTTTCAAATCTTGGATGAGAGTCACATTTTTTAATGATATTTCTATTTGTTAATAAATTATTGACGTCGAAATTCTTAATTGTCCCTTTTCTGTTCTTTCCTTCTGGTGTTCTCGTGTTAGGTGAGATTTGTTTGAAAAAATAAGTTGTGAAAAGGTCCGACATGTATATATCGACGATTGAACTGTAAGAGTCGGCAGTTGGTATTTTTAAATGGTTGCACCAACTTAACCGAGAAAAGGTTTGCACATAGACCTAGTGATGTGACACTGCTTAACTGGTCTGTGAAACCAAGATTCGTTAGGGTCCGGGGGCTTAATTATGTGGGGGGGAAGGTGTTAGGCACCCCCCGACATCTGTGGTAACACGATAATTGCTACTTTTCATTTTAAACATTTATCTGAATGTGTGTGTGTGTAGGTCTTTGTGCATTTGTCTGGAAGTAGTGTTATGCCTCGTTTGCACCTATATATAAAGGGTTTGAATTTTTTATAAAAGTTCAATTTTAACGAGATATGGCAGTGATGTTTTGTAAAATAGATTTTTCAAACCCTTGTGCTTAATAGTAACTGAGGCCTTTGATACTTCCATTTTATTATGTGTTCGGCTTGTTTGCTTTTATTTTTGAGATGCGAAGCATCTTGGAGAAAATAAGATATATAGCAGTGCCAAAGTCCTTGTGGGCATGAGAGTCGTCTAAGGGAATTCAACCACCGTGAATAATTTATAAGCCGTGTACAGCTGAAAATATCCATCACGGGAACCAAATCTAGATTCAGTAGACTGAATCTATGATCACATGATTCCTAGGCTCACATGATGTAGCAATTTGTATGAAAGCTGTAAACAGTAATATATATAAGCAATATATATATATATATATATATATATATATATATATATATATATATATATATATATAGACAATCAACCACCACGAAACACCTCCATGGGGGATTAAAAGTGTAAATAAAGTAGTAAAAAAAACCCAATCGACCACCACGACGCGCCTCCATGAGGGATTGAGAAGATATAAATAACGCAATAAAACGATCAACCGCCTTGAAGTAAATTCCAAGCGAGACAAAATGTAAATAAAGCTGTAAAAGGCCACGAAGTAAACTCCAGGCTTGACAGAAATGTAAATAAAGCGGTAAAAGGCCACGAAGTAAACTCCAGGCAAAATTGAAATGTAAATATATATATATATATATATATATATAAGCGGTAAACGCACCGGATGTGAAATCCAGGCTCAATTAAATGATTCCTAGGCTCACATGATAATGTAGTATGTATGAAATCTGTAAACAGTTATATATATATATATATATATATATATATATATATATATATATATATATATATATATATGTGCAATCAACTGTCACGAAGTAAATTCCAGGCCATTTACTGCTTATATACATATATTTACATTTTTCGTTCCGCCTGGAGTTTACTCGTGACAGTTGATTGCACACACACACACACACACACACACACACACACACACACACACACACACACACACACACACACACACACATATATATATATATATATATATATATATATATATATATATATAAAAGCGATAAATGGCCACGAAGTGATCTCCAGGCCTGACAGAAATGTAAACGCACCGGATATGTCGATCCAGTCTCAATTGATAATTCGAGAATATATATATATATATATATATATATATATATATATATATATATAAAAGCAATAAATGTCAAGGATCGACGATCCGGGCATACACACACAACACAACTCTCAACGTGAATAATTGTGTGTGAATAAAAGTGGAGAAATGCTTTAAGTAATGTGAGGTGTCTTACATTGGGCTGCCAAGAAGACTTCAAATAGCTTTGAATGAATGAATACTCGGTTTCCACCGATAAAATATAGCAAAACACAAGCTCATAGGTGTTTGGAAAGAGAAATCACTCAGTTTAAAGTGTGTACAAAGCAAAATAGACAGGGCTTTCTCGCCTTTTCTCTTCTTAAAATGGTCACTCCAAGCCTTCTATTTATAGAGGGGGGGATCCGCAGGTGTACCTATGGCAGCCGCAGATGTACCTGCGGCTACCCGGGGTGCCCTAGGCTTCGTGGGCCCCACCGTCTCGAAGTACGTGCACTCATGTAACGCGCTGTCTGCTCAAACCTTTATAGTTTTCAATTCGGGCATCCGATTGAGGCGTATAATACCTTTCTAGAATGCATTGTCGAGAGCTACACAATGACATGGGATATGAGGTTGTACGAAGTCAGAAAGATGGGTCCATGCCCAGATCTTTAAGTCTTCAAATTCTATCCGATGTGCTGTCTTATGCAGTAGTCACTCGGGATTGGAGCTATGGTTCTTGTAGGAAACTTCGGTGTAGAATTTAGGTTAAAATGTTGTTGAGACGGCGTGAATGTGGGATCGAGGTGGCAAAATGATGATTTTGCCCGTCACTGGGGTTATCTCCGTTTCTGGGCTAATTTAGCAATCGTTGCTCAGGGTTATCTCTGAGATTAGACTGTTGTGAGTACTGAATGTCCTTAGGGTTATCTCTAAGGTGTGCCTGACCTCCCGGAGTTATCTCCAGGGTTAGAACTGAGCACCTCAGGGTAGTCTCTGAGGTTGAAGCTGACTTCTGTGGATTAGAACAGGCTTTTTCGGGATTATCTTCAGAACTACAACTGCATTACTCGGGGTTGTTTCCGAGGTTAGAACTGAAACTCCTGAGATTATCTCCTGGATTAGAACTGAGTATCTTGGGGTTGTCTTCGAGATGGAAAACTGAGTATCCCGGGGTTATCTCCGGGATTGAGCTGAGTTGACTTCCAGGGTTATCTCCGAAAGACGATTTTGCCCTCCTGCAAGTTTAGTAACAGGAATGCAAAAAACTTTCGAGTGTTTACATAAATTTTCTGACGTATTTCTCGAAGAACTTCCTAGCCTGCTCCTAAAGCGTGAAATCGAATTTTGTATCGACCTTGAACCCGATACAAAACCCTCAAATATCTTTTTCACCCAAAACGAACGTAATATGTGCCAAAGACTTTGGCTCGAGCTGCTGAAATATTGCGATAATACCATTCAATACCATCGTGGAAAAAATGAACGTGGTAGCTGACGCGTTGGGTAAAAGATCGTATGTGGTTCCGAGTGTGACGTTGTTAACACAAAGACTCATTTTGTACGACTTTAAAAGATGGAGATAGAGTTAAAGACTCCAACAACCTATGTGAAGATAGCGAATATACGAGTATAACTGACTTTAATCAAAAAAGTTAAAGCCGCTCAAGCTACAGACTCAGAGCTGATGAATGTGAAGAAGAAGGTGCAAGAAGGCGTTATTCTAGAAGCAAGAATCGACGAAGAGAGGAAATCTCAACCCTTGGTTTTATTGGTGTATTTGAAATCCCCGATTGAGTAGGAACTGTGGCCTAAAGACTCGCTTTACCGCCAAGTATGTCGCGTGTTCATAACATTTTTCACGTATCGATGTTACGTAAATATGTGGACGACCCGAACCACATTATTAAATTAGAACTAGACGAGATGACAGAAGATTTAACGTATGCGGAGATACCTGTTAAAATTTTTGATAAGAAGGAACATATTCTACGCTCAAAGGTTATACCTCAAGAGTTAGAATCTGAAATAAAAATGAGGTATCCCCACCTCTTCGACATACCAAGTACATACACCAATTTCGAGGGCGAAATTTCATAAGAAGGGGAGGTTGTAAGACCCCAACTTTTACGAATAAAGATTTAATTTTCTCTAAATATTTTTTTTGGATAATAAGGTGTGGATTTGATATAATGTTATAGTTGTGGGTAATATTTATAAATTTTGAAAAGTATGAAAGTTGTCATAAAATATTCGATTGGTCGGGAAATATTCGTTTTATCAAGGAATATTCGTACGACTGCACAATCATTGGTGGATTCCACAACGGAATTACTGTCGGAGTTAGAAAATGACATAAATAACTTTTTATAAAAATAACGGCAAAAGTTTTATCGTTAACTGTTGAAATACCCGGTGATAAAAGTATAATAATGTGGTTGCATAGTAGCACACGATATTGATTATTGATGCTTACGTGAGAAGTCACTCAGTTTATTTCAATTATTGCCACAGTAATTGTTGCATATTATCTCACGTTATTGATTTAATTATTGTCACAATATTTTATATTATTAAATCAATAATTGAGATGAAAAAGTTATTCATATTATTATTTGTATTATTGATGATGTCTAGAAAGTTCTGTCGAGGAAAGGGGTTTGGTCACCTAATTGTGCGCCAATAGGGAGAAATCCTTATCGGAAAGCCCCCTCTTTCCTGAGAATGATCTGGTTGTTAATATTGCAAGTTATATTATTGATGAATAATTGATGTTTAAAAATGTGTTTTGTGAAGCCAAGTGAATTGAGATAAATAGAGGAAATTTTTATGAAGTATTTGTTATAAGTTTGGCGTATTATTTGGACCTCCACTTACTCATTTTTCAAAATAATCGGTAGAGTATATATATATATATATATATATATATATATATATATATATATATGAAATGTGTGTGTGAAAAAGTGAGGTGAGTGGTGTGGTGGGTGGTGGTAGATGGCGTGAAATGGAGAGAGTATATATATAAATATATATTTTATAAGTTTTATTTTTTTATGAAAAATAGAATATATTATATTTTATTATGCATAGTGTCGATCTGCATAGTATTTGCATAGTAAAATCAAAATTATTTCAGACGAATTCGTTGCGCCCTTGATTTCCCCCACTGTGCAGTCCGTGATTTTTCCTAAATAGTATCCTTACATTCTCCTATAAATAGGATGTTTAGTTTAGAATTAAAAATCACACCAGAATCAGAGAATTCTTCTTTTATAATATTGAGCGTATTTCTTTAGTGTTTAAGGAAGCTTTGAGTGTATAAAACAGTTCAAGTTTTTTTCAAGAATATCCCCGCCCTACCAGTCAGAAGTACTCTCTTTTTAAGGTAAGGGGTATT
Source organism: Panax notoginseng (assembly GCA_016801055.1). Taxonomy (NCBI): domain Eukaryota; kingdom Viridiplantae; phylum Streptophyta; class Magnoliopsida; order Apiales; family Araliaceae; genus Panax; species Panax notoginseng. Next base: position 124,451,648 of record CM029015.1, read on the forward strand.
ATTTATTTCATATTCACTTACGATATTATTTTTCGTATTCGTAAGAAATTTTATTTCGTTCAATATTCGCAAAAAATATTTTCTTCGCTTAATATTCGTAAGGAATATTATCTTCGTTCAATATTCGTAAGGAATATTATTTTCATTCAACAGTTGTAAGGGATGTTATTTTTGTTCAATATTCGTAAGAAATAATATTTTCTTCCATATTCTGTAGTATGTAAGTAATATTATTTTGTTTCAGATTTTGAATTCTACACTCATTTTGTTAAGTATTGCTTCTATACTCCTTGAAATTAGTATAATATCCTTGAAATTTGCGCTTCATCTAGTATCGTTTCATAAGGATATTTCTATGAACATTCTTGTTCATTTTTAAGCTTTTCATGTTGGAGTACTATTCATGGGTACTATTTATTTATATGACACTATATATTCATATGTACGATACTATTTATACATACGGTACTATTCATACGTACAATTACTATTTACGAAGTACTATTCATAGGGTACGATTCACTCGGGTACTATTCACCCAGGGTACTATTCATGACAAAAAATTGATTTTTTTTCTGTCCAAATCATTTTTGATACAATGTAATTCTTGAATTTTACTCCAAAAAGCAGTTATCATGTTAAAAATTTGGACATTTTTAAACTCTGAATAAATTTAATGTCTTTAATATTTATCCTTGATTTAGTTTGATTAATGCTTATATCATTGTCATAATCCTTATGCATATGTTGTGATGAAAGTCATCTTTTGCCCGTAGTGAATAGATGGACTGTTGATTGGTATGATTATAACCAGGGATTATTCGGTATAATCATGACTTGTAATGTTACAAATGATGTGGTAGAAGTGCTCATTGGCTCGTAGTGCATTGATGGACAGATGTTGGTATGATCATAACCATGCGTTCTTTTCTGCCAAGGGTGCAAAGATGAATTGTTGTTTGGCATGATCATAACCATTGGTGATAACACGAATATCCTTGGCCCGTAGTGCATGGATAATTCGTGGATGTGATACTAATGAATATCCTTGGCTCGCAGTGCATGGATAATTCAGTTATGTGGATTATTTATTGAGCTGAGTCTCAGCGATAAAATTGATGATAAACTTTTTAAATCATAGAAGATAGTAGATATTATGCTCTACTTGACTCTTCTAATGGATTGTTATTTTCGCTGCAGTTGTTGATCTAAAACTTGTTGTCTATTGTATTATATCAGTTGTTATACTATTGAAGGCTAACGATAATTTATTCTGTATTATCTTAGTCATAATATTCTTTACTGGGCTAGTTGAGCTCACCCTTTTCTTTCATTGTTCTCTTCAGGAAATGAGAATATAGCTGGGACTAGTCAGGGAATGGAGTGATGGTCCAAGATGGTTGTCATAGTAGTCCTCACTATTCTATAAGAATAGTGTGGTAATAATTATAATGAGGACTTATTTTGAGTTTAGATATTGTCTAGGAGACAATATTTGTATTAAAACTCACAACTTATATTTTGTCGTATTCTGCACGACACTTAACAGTTGTATAAATTAAGTTTGTATTTGAATTATGTACTATGTATTTGGCGACTCAGAATGGGTGATGTATACCTATTTTGGGGGCGTCACAGTTTACATAATCATTTTACATAAGATAAATGTAATAGTTAAAAGTTCATATGGAACTATTCTGCAACTTTGCCTTTGACTTTATCCTTCTTCGAACACTCGGGCTTAACTTAAATATTATCATGATATAGCAAGAGTAAGCAACTACTTTGCTCAGCAAGTTTAAATACAATTAAGATATATCATGATTGAATAAAAGAATAAGCTTTCTGAATTTTCAACAATATATAACAATTGTGAACGAGAATCAAGTTTCAATAAATAAATAGTTGAATCAATAACGCTGAGTGGCCAACAATGACCATGGACAAATGCTTCTGGTAATCAAGGTGATTAGGTTTGCATACCTGATGAACATATTCAATTTGCACTAAGTGCGAAAAACAATAATCACATATGTGGAATAATTGTCAATAATTAAACCACTAACATGCTTGAAACATAATAACTCGAGTTTGAGTTAGGAAACTTGTCATTTCCTTCGATTGTTGGTACACAATCTAATTTAATCTCTTATGAAAGACCTATCATTTATAAGATTGATCTTTCAATCAGCATATCATATCTTATCTCATAATACAACTATTCTTAAAATAAATTTTCTAACATTTAGCCACATAATCAAATATTAGATAATACCTTAAACCATCATTATTATTATCGTCATTTGATAATATTTTAATCACTTAATCATCATCTTAAAATTCTCGCCTAATATTATTAATCAAATAATATCTTAATCCACTTCTTAATATTATTAATCACTTAATAATATTTTATTCACTTCTTAATATTATTAACCACTTAATAATTTTTAGTCACTTATAAATATTATTAATCATTTAATAATATTTTAATCACACTTTAATATTTAAAATTATTTACTAATATTATTAATCATTTAATAATTTAGTTATCTAATATTATTAATTATTTAATAATATTTTAATTTAATACTATTAATTATATTAATAATATTTTAATCTAATATTATTAATTATTCAATACTATTTTAATCATTTATTGTACTCATAAACAATTTAATTTAATTGTTTAACCTTTACTATTTCATTTATTTAACAATCATAAAATGCCATAAATATAACATTTTATTAAAAATGACCAAAATACACTCCAAAAATCTAATTACATTATATTTAGGGTCTTTAAGTTATAAAATCACATTTTCACAATTTTTAACTTCATTTAACTTAATTTATCCATTTATTCATAACTCAAACAAAGGCACGAAAAATACCAAAACATCTCATAAAAATTTTCTTTTCTTGGACATATCAGTATATGGTATTCTCGTGAAGATATATTTTCTCTAGAATTTTTCAATTTCGTTTATTAATTTTATATTGCCCAAAACAGTCAGATCTTGCAACAATTATCATAAATTATTCCTTTGTCCAAAAATTACAAAATATTCAGGGTGAGCTCCTGTTATAAACATCTAGCTCTAGTAAAAATTTTATAATTTTTGGAGTTGCACACAAAAAGTTATTTCTGTTCACTTTCAAAATAGTTTTTTCTTGTAAAAATTATAACTTTCATTCTATACATCCAACAATTACCATATTTGGATTGAACCTTTTTGACTCATCATACTAACATACCAAAACTTTTTAGAATTTTTAGAGAAAAGAAAATGGACAAAAATGCCCCTAGACCAAACTGGATAGAAACTTTTTTGGGCCTAGTTTTATTCTTTCGCCTGCCTAGACTAGTTTGGGAAAACAACTGCCATTTAATGCTCAGATAACATATTTGAGTGCTACTAATTGTGTTTGAAAGCTAACTCACATATCTAACACCCATTTTTGACAGATCGAAAAAAGAATGTGTAGATTTCAAATGGTAATCATTTAAATTAGACTAAAGTTAGGGTTTTCTCAAACCAGAAAAATAGTTTTCACTTTCTTTCTTTTGATCAAACTATTAACACCCAAAATAGTTAGATCTAAACATGACACACTCAAAAACATATAGATCCAAGGTTTTTGAGTTTAGAAACATAACTTGATATTTCATCAAAACCAAACAAAATAAAAGGAATAAATAAGTTGGGGATTTTTACCTTGATCTTTGAGCTATTTTTCTTCTTCTACCCAAATAGTTTATGAAGCTAGTAGGCATGGAACTTTACTCTCCTTCCTCCCTTTATGAGGCTGTTGAACCCTCTTAGTTGTCACTCTCTTTCTTTTATTTTCTTTCTCTCTCTCTCTTATCACTTAAGGAAATGAAGCAAACTTTTATTTGCTAAAATGATGTGGGTTTATATAGGTAGTAAAAATGTATATGTATAACATCTATAAGTATATGTCAAATCTCCCAACAAATCTTCATGCGCTCTCTCTTATCTCTTCCATATCTCTTCTTTCTCTTTCCTATCCATACTCAATCTTTCCAAATCTAATGAAATCACACGTGCTCTCAAAAAAAACCTTGAGGTGCCGAGTTCATGCACCACATTTGGCCCAATTTTTAATTTTTTATTTATTTGTTAATTAGCTTGTTTTTGCTTCTAGAAAAACTAATTTAGTTTGGGTCAATGTTTGGCATTCCATATAATTCATTTGGGCTCTCTAGTTAATTTGTTTGGACCATGAAAAATGGCATAGTCCAATACATCAATTTTACATTACCCTAATTATTTAATTAGGGTTTCTATTCTACTCATTTTGGAATTTTAAATAATTACTTTCATAAATTTAATTATATAACCCAATTAGGTTAAAATAATTAATTAGTTGAGAAATATAAAATAAATACCTTAGGGTTAATTTGCTAATACATAGCTTAAGTATTATGATTTTTCAATAACTATAACCCTTAGGTTATTTAATTCTCATTCCTAATAATATTAGGTTATATAGTTTTCTTTTTTTTTTCTCTTTATAAATATATATACATATTTACAATATATATTTATTTAATCACACATATACTTCACATGAGTCATAACATATTTATCATCTTTGATAAATAATTATTATATCCATTTAATCACATAGTCATGCAATATATGTCACAAAGTGTTTAATATCATTAATATTTAATTAATATATTTATTTATAATGTGACTTAAAATTTCTTGGTTATTACATTTCACAAAATATTTACTCCTTTTTAAATCATTTGGGTCACATTAATAACTTGTGTTATGCTTACAAGTCCATTAAATAATTAAATATCGAGGTTTGCTCACTATATTAATATGGTTTACAATATTTGTTAATTTGACTTGCTATATTCTTAAGCCCTTTTTGGATTTTTATTAAGTTTCTAACACTTGACTATTAGATTAGGCTTAATCTAATTTTCACCATAATACCTAGATTATCACTTCCCAATTTAATATTTTTGGGTAAAAATTATTGGCATAATTTTTACAAGCTTGTCATTTATTCTTGTATGATTGACTTAATTAATCATTCCTCTTATTTGGCTAAAATATAAATATCGCATCTCTAAGTATGTATATGTATATATATGTACTTATACATATACACATTCACTATATCTTTATAATATTTCTTTATTCAAAATTTATGTCTTTAATAAATTTTTCCACATACATCACTGCATAGTCTCTTTCATTAATTCTTGTTAATTTAAATGCAACATAATACCTTATTCTTAATATACTTCAAGTGTACATATAAATCCATTCTAGGACCCATATTTTCTCACTTTTATTCTCCATTTTCTCATTTCTTTCATTCACATTTAATTTTTTTGCATTGCTTCAAAAATCAAACCATATATGTTTTTTTGAAAAAAAATTAATCAATCCTCTATTTCCAATCTAGGTGTTATTCTTTAACCTTTATTTTAATCATTCAAGATTTTATTTATAATCTTATAAATTTTTGGGTTGTCGCAGCAAGCAATGAGCATTAAATTCCCAGCAAGTAAAGCATTTCAGCAACAAAATCAAGAATCATATGATTTCATTCAACAACTGAAAAATAGTTGTGAACTACTTTGAATAAGCTGGAATAATACACAGAATAAACCAGATTAGAACTTTTCATTACTCTAAAACATTTTTGAAACGACATAGTGGTCATTTGTATAAGATGGTCGTCGGACCAAAAACTTTATCTTTTCCTTTATTTCATTAAAAAGGAATAACACAATCGTTAAAACCATAAATTCGATATCACTTACGAGTACATTTAGGGGATCAACCCGTAGTACCCTATATTGTACAACACTCTTCTGTTAAACGTATTTACATTTAGATTTTTGACACCATGTGTGCCAATCGAAAACTCGACTAAATACATTTGTTTGATTAAGTTCAAACCTACCTATGAATCAATACCAAAGCAATTGGAGTTAGATATCTTAGCTTTTCATAATAAACATTTGTTTGTTTAACTTCAAACCTACCTTTGAATCAATACCAAAGCAATTAGCGTTAGATATCTTAACTTTTTACAAATAACATTTTAAAAGATTTACTAACAAATCCATAAAACATGTTAGCATTAGCCTAGCTGAACATTGGCACCAACATTTTTCTTAAACAGTTTATATCATAACTGATGTGCCAAGAAATTAGTATGTCTTAGCCTACTAATTTATACTTTGGAGAGCATATATTATTACAATTTCAGTATTTTTATTGTTTGTCATGTGTTTGGAATTTATTTGTGTAGTTGTTTGAATTTTCAGGTTTTAGAATTTATGGACCAAAGAAATGGGATGTAAAAAGATAATTTCCAAATTTTGGGCAAGTAAAGACAAGATTGGGCCTATGGGTAGCAGCCCAGTTGCATTTGCTCCTCACAATCTGCGATTCACAGTAAAGGAATTAAAGACTTAGGCTAATAAAAATTTCAAAATAAAAAAAATCTTCCAAAATAGATAAAGGAGGGTTTTGTTTTTAAAAGAGGCAGATCAAATATTTATAGAGGGGGATAAGCTCAGTAGTGCGAGAACCAAGGGGAAGACCAGATCCGAGAGGATAGAGAGCTCAACAGAAGAAGAAAAATTCCTTGACTGGAGCAACAAAAAGGAGGGGTGACTATTCTTTGTTGGTGATGAAAATAGTATACACACAAGTCAATCATGTTGATGATAAAACATATACTTTGTAACAATCTTATTCGTTCATTAATAAAAGTATTCAATTACTAAAGTCTTTAATTTTATCTACATGGTACTGCTCTAATAATATGTGATAAACTCATAGTTTTAAGCAATACTTTTAGAATCATGATGAGATCATGCTAATGAGATCTAAATTCTTAGATAGCTTAAAAACTAAAATGTTCTCAATCGATAGATTACTAAAAAGGGGATTAGTGAATTCAGATAGATTGGTACATACGTTGCTTGCCCATTGGATGATGATGATTGATCTCATGATCATTTGTGTGGAGACACTAAAGCAATTATGTAAGTGCTTATTGGAGAATAAATTCACTGAACGTGGTTCACTAAGAAATACCTAATAGAGTTTTACTTGTCTGTCAATAGGAATTCCTGAAGTGATAGTAGTACAAGTGATCCTTAGACTTGAAATCATCATAGTATCTTGTGTATAAACTGTTAGGTTTGTAATATTCATTAACGCAATCAAATTGCACAAAATAAGCAGAAACATGGAAAATCAGAGTTTTAAAATTTTTACAAACCATATACCCGGATCATCCTTTATGCACAATTATTAATTAAACAAAAAGATAAAAGACAAGAATCATACCATTGAAGATTCGAGCTTCCTCAGGTACAAGTTCACCTCTAATCCTTTTCATGTTCAACTTGAATCCACCGGGTTTGGTTCCTTCCTTTGATCAACGTTAGCCACCCAAGTGTTTGGCCTCTTGAGGTGATCCACCAAGGAAGAAGAAAAATTCAAGAAGATGGGTATTTTGCAAAACCCTAGTTTTTCTATCTCTCATAGAAAAGGAGCGTACTCTCCAACTATTGGAATTACTTCTGTTGTAAAAAAGTCAACAACAACTCTGCACCCATATAAGACTCCTCTTATTTATAGATGTAGGCAACCCTCCTTAACAATTAAGGAATTGGGCTTTATTTTAATTAATTAAACTCCTTTAATTAATTAGGCTCCCAATCTTATTAGGAATAATTAATTAAACTCTTTTAATTAATTAGCCTCCTAATCTTATTAGGATATATGAGAGTACTTTTATTAATTAATTCCCAAACTCCTTCAAGAATTAAATAATAATAATAATAAGACTCCTTTTATTAATTTATATTTAATATTTCCAAAATATTAAATAATAAATATTAAGCTATTTAATTTATTCTATCACCATAGATTAAATTAAATATACTTAACTTATTATTACGATTATGCCATTAACTTCTTAAATAATTATTCTTCCTTTTATGGTGTGACCCTTTAGGTTCTCCATATTAAACTGGTTGTGAATAAATCAATTAGAACAATTCTAATCTTATTTAAATAAATAAATTAAAATATTAATTTATTTAAATGAATAATATTTATTCTACAATAGGGATAAGCCTCCCTAGTGATCAACGACTTTTCAGATAATATAAATTTCAACATTAATCATAAAAGAACGTTTGAGTAAATAGTTACCGTACAATTCAATCCTTCCACCATACAATGCCCCAATTAAATATAAGACATGGAATTACTGTCAAGTCTCATTTTATTTAATTATATGTATTTCGACTCTTAAATGCACAACTCCAAATAATACAAATTAGAAACTCCTTTCTAATTTCATTCTGCCTTGGCCAAGGACTACTGGATTGTCATTTATCGAATCACATAGAACATTTCTCTTCTTTTACTAGAAGTAATAGATTCTTTATTGCTCATACATTATCTCCATGTATAATTTATTATACACAAGCAAACCCTTTGATATACCCTAAGGATCTTAAGGAATAAGTCAAAGTATAACTCATCATACACAAGATACTATGATGATCTCATGTCCAAGGATCACTTGTACTACTATCACTATAGGAATTTCTATTGACAGACAAGTAAAACTCCATTAGGTATTCCTTAGTGAGCCACATCCAGTGAACTTATTCTCTAATAAGCACCTACATACTTGCTTTAGTGTCTTCACACAAATGATCATGAGATCAATCATCCTCATCAAATGAGCAAGCAACGTATGTATCAATCTATCCGGATTCACTAATCCCTAATTTAGTAATTCAACGATTGGGAACTATTTTAGTTTTAAGCTTTCTAAGAATTTAGATCTCATTAGAATGATTATCATCATTATTCTAAAAATATTGCTTAAAACTATGGGTTTATCACATATTATAAAATAGCATCATGTAGATAATTAAAAGCCTTTAACAAATTAATACTTTTTTATTAATAAATGAATAAGATTGTTACAAAGTATATGCTTTATCATCAAACATGATTGGCTTGTGTGCATAATACTTTCAATCTTCCACTTGCACTAAAGCCAATCGTCATGGTATCTCATACTCTTCTTCTCTAAGTGACGATTATCTTGCTATTGGATAAGCTTCAGTAAATGGATATGTAATGTTCTTCTTGAGAGTCCACTATCTATATAGTGATTTTTCATCTTTCAATGATTCCTATAATCAAATGAAAGTGTCACAACACATGTTTAGATCCAAGATGAGACTTAAAAACGATTCCTAGTTCTGTAATGAAATTTTCATCCAAACAATCAACTTGTAGCTTCATTTATAGTTATATACTTTGTCTTTATCACTAAACTAGCAACTATTTGCTGTTTGAAACCTTTCCAATTCACTGCACCACCGTTCAAGGTAACACTTTACCTTAAAGGGAATTTTCTGTCGTCTTGGTCTGTCTAAAAAATTTGAGTCTGTTAAGTCCTCTAGTTTTAATTTAGTTCCACCATGAATATGATCACATCCTTAGGTGCAGTTTGTTTACATCTGATTGCCTCTTAATAGACTGCCTCTTATTCGCTAAGAGGTATGATGCTATTTATTTTATTTTTTATTACCTCTGAATGCCTCTTAATCGGTAAGACAGAAAATGAAATCTTAATAATTAAGAGGTACCTCTTAATGAAATTTTTTTGATAATTTTTTTTATATAAATATATTCAACAATATTATGCACTCATTTTTATTAAATTGAATATTTAAAATTATTAAATAAAATTTTACCCTTTAAAATGGTAAAATAGTGTCATTAAAAGACAACTTATTTTTTTGTCATCAAACAATTTTTTAGATTCAGACCACATAACCATTCAGATGATCTAATTTATTAAGACATCATAATCATTCAGATCTTAATTCTCAAATTTATCAAACACAACCTTAGTGCCAGTTAAGTACTTTAAGATGTTTTTCACTAACTCATAGTGAACTTCTCAAGAATATGACTGATCAACATCAAGTCTCGTATATTTCATTGCATACATGATAGTTACTCATGCGATCTCTCTTTTATGAGTCTATGGGGACTATTAAGAGAGATATACTCCATGACTCATCAACATGAGATAACTTTTGGAGTTTGCCATGCTAAACGACTTTAGCTGACATGCTAAACGACTTTAGCATCAAATGAATATACGTTCCTTGGGTTAAGTCGAGCATCCTCTTGAATCTATCTATATAGATTTGTATCCCCAATTAAGATACTCTTCCCAAATTATTCATAGAGAAATATTTAGACAACTTTATCTTTAGTGATTGTAGCATTAGTATGTCATTCCTTATCCATAGTATATCAACATACAATATTAGGAATGTCACGGCGCTCCCACTGACCCTGTTGTGCACACTAGAACTCCTACCTCATCGTATGTAACTGGATCATCATATTCTATGATGTGTACCTCATCATCGTCATCTATGATGAATCCATACCTCCTAGGTATCTTCGGTACTATTCTAGATTTACAATTCGGTTGTGGTACAATAGGTCTATCTACAGGTTTCTCTTATTTGACTTATAGTGTTTTGTGGTTCTTGAACTCTTCAAGATCTATTATCCTCCCACTAGCCCTTTTAATGATAAACACCTTTATCTTAGAAGGTAACGTATTTCGCAACAAACACCTTTTGCTAAGTAGGATTATAGAACACATACCCTAAACTTACTTTAGAATGTCCCACAAATTGACACTTGTCAAATCTTGTCCCAAGCTTATCCTTTGAAACCTTTTCCATATAAGTTGGACAACCCCTTATCTTAACATACTTAAGATTAGGAATCCTCCCTGTCCATAACTTTTATGGAGTCTTGGGGCCGGATTTTGAGGTTACCTTTTTCGTAGATATGCAGCCATTTCTAGGGCATTATCACAGAAGGATACTGGAATGTCGGTAAAATCATTATGGATCGCACCATGTCCAACAAGGTATAATTTTTTCTTTCAGATACATCAATCAATTATTACGTATCAGGAGGTGTCCTTTGTGAGAAAACCATTTGAGATGATATAGAAACTTATTGCACAAGTATTTATTCCTTGATTCGATCAAAGAATCCTAATACTTTACCAATTTGTTTCACTTCTGAATTCTTTGAACCTTTCAAATAATTCACACTTGTATTTCTGCAAATACACGCATTTAACTCTTTCAATGATCATCTCATTTTCTTATACTAGTTTGTTCAATTTGCAGAATAATTTTTCACGTAAGTCAAGCATACAAAATCCGTTAAGTAATATTCCAGTTCTATACAAAATATTATTATTATAAATAGAACAACAATTGTTCTTAAATATAATACCAATGATTTCATTGTCCAACAACAAAAATGGAATTAATGTTTCTAACAAGAACTGGAATGCAATAACAACTTAATGACTTAATAGATTTGCCCGTAGGCATTGCTAAACTATAAGGTTCTATGTCTAATATAGCAACCTTTGCTTCATTTCCCACACATAGAATTACTTATCTTTGTTTATCTTTCTACTTCTGCTTGGTCCCTTCATAAATTGATATTAATGATAACCAAAGTCGGTATCCAATACCCAAGTAGAATCTTGACGTAAAGAAAATTTTATTTTAAATCATGAACAAAATTATATTTGTAACCGAAACTTCACTAAGCTTCTCTTCGTTAGCCTCTACAAGATGCTTCTTGCAGTTTCTTTCCAGTGTCCAGGCCTATTACAGTGGAAGCAAACTCCTTTACTATCCGTATCAGTTTTGTTCTTATTATCCTTTGTTTTTGCCTTTTCTATTTACCTTCTTAGAATCGTTCTTCTTTTTAGAAGATCCTTTGACCCCTATCAGTAAGACTTGATCTTTCTTGGTTGGAAAGTGATTCTCATCATTTTTTAACATGTTAAGCAAATAACCGAAGCTAATTTCTAGCTTGTTCATATAAAAAATTCACAACAATTGTGAAAGGAGTCCAGGAGTGAGTGCAAGATCAAATCTTGACTCAACTATCCATCCAAGGCATAAACCCATTATCCTAATTGATCAATCAAATTGATTATGTTAAGGACTTTTATCTGTACTGTAGTGTCATCGGCCATTCTAGATCGGAAAAGTTCCTTAGATATCTGATATCTATCAGTCCTACTTTCCTCACCATTAACTACTTGATGTGCAGGAATATAGTAAGAGCATCCATAGTTTCATTCTAACGCTGAAACTCGTTACTCATGGATGCGAGCATGATGCATTGAGCCAACTGTGCATCATCTTGCCACTTTCTAAAAGTAGCAATTTCTTCCTCAAAGGCATTGTCTGCAACCATTGCAGGGATAGGCGTATTAAGGACATAAGATATCTTTTCAGCCAGTAGTGAGAACTTTTCTCAAATTACTTAACCAATCTGTTTAATACGGTCCAGTTAATTTATCATCTAATATGCTACGCAGTGATAGTAATTTTAAACAGTGTAAAATTCTATAAATGAATTTGTAATTAACAATATTTTAGCATATATTCTTTTATTAATTACCAAAATAAATTAGGTCTTGTTTAAAATTGGTATCTGCCACTATTTTCTTCAAACTATTTTACCCTCACTTATATAGTTCGACAAAATCTAATTAAAGATTTGATAGTGAGAATAAGGATCCCATTTCAAATGTATACAGCCTTGTGTGTGCACAATAAACTATATATAAATAAATAGGTAGACAACTCTTGTCAATTACATCAACTATGTAACTCCTTGTATTTTGCCTCTTAAATCATAATGGTCAAGTGTGTACACATCCGAACTAAAATGATTTAAGTTAAATCAGACCCAGCATTTCTATATAAGTGAAGAGAAAACTACAGCCCTTGTGTGTGCACAACAAAGCACTAATGTTCAGTTCCTTATAAACATCATATGTAATAAAAACAACATCTTAAATATTTAATAATTGCCTTGTGTGTGCACAACAAACTCATATTAAATATTCAATACTCTATTGTTTCTATCATGCTAGAAGATGACGCTCGATATTCTAAATATCTTTGAACGTTACAACTTAATATAAAATATTTGAGGGGTTTGTTATTAATTTGTCTCATCTTGTTTAGCGCACATGCAAATATATATATAAAATACGCGTCATATTAATTAATATGCGAAGTATATTTGCATAATATATAATATATATAGTATAAGCATGCACATATAGAATACTATATTCTACCTGGATTGATTATGGATTTTTATTCTAGTTTGGTTCACTAGAGCCACCAAGTGAACCAAAAGGTCAAACCCTAGACGTGCAAGAATTAATATTTAAATATAACTATTACATTTAAACTCGGGCTCCATTACAAACGAGTCTTCAAAAGCTCCTTACTCCTTGATCTCTAATTTTTCAAAAGTTAATTCTAACTATTCCTATTACAAAACTATTTAAAATAAATAGAAACCTTGATCAGCAGTCAAGGGAAAGTACATAGGAGGGAGATAGAATTTACATTAAGAAAAAAATTAGAGAAGACGAGTTACGCAGACCCCATTTAATAAAACACATACATTCATGCATCCAACTAAAATAAAATCCAATCACATTGGTCAATTGTCCATAATCAATTCCATTTATTATCATACACATCTACATATGCATCAATAAATAATATTTATCTCATAAATTATAAACATTCAATATATATATATATTGATATAATTTAATGGGCAAATTTAGTTAGCATAAAATCTAATTTTGAATCAAAATAAGCTCCTTTATTTTAATCCAAATTTAAATCAAAATAAACCTCTTTTATTTTAATGTATCCTATTTTGAATAAAATAAACTATTTTATTTTAATCAAAATCTTTAATTAAAATAAACTTCTTTTATTTTAATTAATTATAGAATCCAATTCCAAGTAAAAAAAAACTTTTATTAAAAGAAATACGAATTCTCTTTCCTATTCACAAATAAACTCTTTTATTTTGAATAATATGAAATCTTATTTCATATCTAAATAAACTTCTTTATTTAAGGAAACGCGGATTTTCTTTCCTATCCAGAAATAAACACCTTTATTTTTGAATAATATACAATCTTATTTCATATCTAAATAAACTCCTTTATTTAAGGAAACATGGAATCCGATTTCAACTCCAATTAGTTATCATGGAATCTAATTCCAACTCTAATTAGTTAGCATGAAATTCAATTTTAAGATTAAAAATAAAACTTTTTATTTTAAGATTAAAATAAAACTTTTTATTTTAAGATTAAAATAATTAAGAATATTATATATATAATATAATATTTGTAATCATATATTACCTAAAGATTCACATTAACCGTGGCTCACGGAATTCCAAAAATATGTGCAACAATATATATAAACGGATATATATATATATATATATATATATATATATATATATATATATATATATATATATATATATATATATATATATATATATACCAAAAGTGGTTATTTCAATCCAAGACCCATGGACATGAAAATTTATATAAATATAATCATACAAAATCTTGTGGCCTGACTGTATAACCGACCACGTGGGGAGATGTGAATAAAATCAATCACCGATTGCAATTCGCGAAATCACCAAAAGCATGATATATCATGTATTCACGATTTTTTTTTAAAATTTTATACAATAAATTATGTCCAATTAAATTGTTCTAAACATATATCAACATACATATCAAATTTAACAATTAATAATTCGCATAAAGGTTTGGCTCTGATACCACTGTTAGGTTTGTAATATTCATGAATGCAATCAAATTGTACAAAATAAGCAGAAACGTGGAAAATCAGAGTTTTAAAATTTTTACAAACCATATACCCGGATCATCCTTTATACACAATTATTAATTAAACAAAAAGATAAAGGACAAGAATCATACCATTGAAGATTCGAGCTTCCTCAGGCACAAGTTTACCTCCAATCCTTTTCGTTTTCAACTCGAATCCACCGGGTTTGGTTCCTTCCTTTGATCAACGTTAGCCACCCAAGTGTTTGGCCTCTAGAGGTGATCCACCAAGAAAGAAGAAAAATTCAAGAAGATGGGTATTTGACAAAATTCTAGTTTTTCTATCTCTCATAGAAAAGGAGCGTACTCTCCAACTATTGAAATTACGTCTGTTGTGAAAAAGTCAACAACAACTCTGTACCAATAATAAGACTTCTCTTATTTATAGATGTTGGCAACCCTCCTTAACAATTAAGGAATTGGACTTTATTTTAATTAATTAAACTCCTAATCTTATTAGGATATATGAGAGTACTTTTATTAATTAATTTCCAAACTCCTTCAGGAATTAAATAATAATAATAGTAATAATAATAATAATAATAATAATAATAAGACTCCTCTTATTAATTTATATTTAATATTTTCAAAATATTAAATAATAAATATTAAGCTATTTAATTTATTCTATCACCATAGATTAAATTAAATATACTTAACTTATTATTACGATTATGTCATTAACTTCTTAAATAATTATTCTTCCTTTTATGGTGTGACCCTTTAGGTTCTCCATATTAAACCGGTTGTGAATAAATCAATTAGAACAATTCTAATCTTATTTAAATAAATAAATTAAAATATTAATTTATTTAAATAAATAATATTTATTCTACAATAGGGATAAGCCTCCCTAGCGATCAACGACTTTTCAGATAATATAGATTTCAACATTAATCATAAAAGAACCTTTGAGTAAATAGTTATCATACAATTCAATCCTTCCATCATACAATGTTCCAATTAAATATATGACATGAAATTACTGTAAAGTCTTATTTTATTTAATTATATGTATTTCGACTCTTAAATGCACAACTCCAAATAATGCAAATTAGAAACTCCTTTCTAATTTCATTCTGCCATGGCCAAGGACTACTGGGTTGTCATTTATCGAATCACATAGGACATTTCTCTTCTTTTACTAGAAGTGATAGATTCTTTATTGATCATACATTATCTCCATGTACAATTCATTATACCCAAGCATATCCTTTGATATACCTTAAGGGTCTTAAGAAATAAGTCAAAGTATAACTCATCATACACAAGATACTATGATGATCTCAAGTCCAAGGATCACTTGTACTACTATCACTACAGGAATTCCTATTGACAGACAAGTAAAACTCCATTAGGTATTCCTTAGCGAGCCATGTTTAGTGAACTTATTCTCTAATAAGCACCTACATACTTGCTTTAGTGTCTCCACACAAATGATCATGAGATCAATCATCCTCATCAAATGAGCAAGCAATGTATGTACTAATCTATCCGGATTCACTAATTCCCAATTTAGTAATCCAACGATTGGGAACTATTTTTATTTTAAGCTTTCTAAGAATTTAGATCTCATTAGAATGATCATTATCATTATTCTAAAAACAATGCTTAAAACTATGGGTTTATCACATATTATAAAACAACATCATGTAGATAATTAAAAGTCTTTAATAAATTAATACTTTTTATTAATAAATGAATAAGATTGTTACAAAGTATATATTTTATCATCAAACATGATTGGCTTGTGTGCATACTACTTTCATAAACAGGTTGAGACAACACTACAATCCTGAAGAGTGTTCATTGGATCTTTAATGTAGAGCACCTCTTCCTTTTCTTGTGCAGTGCTTCAACACTTCTGTTTGCCTCGACTGATCTCAAGAACTAACAACTTGACTCCTTGTTCTGGCCTCTTCTAAATAGCAAGACACTTCAGATTTGTGGCATGCCCAGCTCGCTTGTGATCTCCCGTTCACTTATCATCAATGGACTGACCCAATGCTTAATCACTTTAGCCTTGTTCTTCATAAGCTGACCAGTATCTCTGTGTATACTTCATCAGTTCCTGCTTGTTTGGCAAACACTACGATCCTAGTTGCTTCCAAGATCATTGTCTTCTGTTCACTTGACAGCTACTACACTTGCTGACTTTCCTTAGTCAGTTATTTTGGCTGAAGTTTTCTTTTGATCAACTTGTGGAAGACTTCATCATGAATGACTTCTCAACTCAATATGGATGTTGATTAGGTTGGTGCTTAGATCTTCTGTTAGCACGCATGCCAATCGTTGAGTGCTCTTTGGTTTTCTTTAGGTGGAATGTATCTTTGCAGCTCAGACCAGAAGCTTCAAACTTTAGATATTCTGGGAGTGCTCATTTGTTGAGAATCGTGTTTACTCTACAATTCTGCCTAGGCGTTGTGAGCACCTCTATTAAAGCCTTAGTTCTGAACTCTACGATTCAGCTTTGGTTGTGCAGACACTACGACTCTGAGATCAGATGTTGACACTCTATGATCTCTGTCCTTAAGCTTGATGTCTTCATCTGTTCTAGCTCGACTACGATCTCTGCTTCTTATATGATCAGTAGATTCTACGACTCCGAGTGTGGCCTATGATTCTTTACTTGGCCCTAGCAGATACTCGGTCGGCTCTTAGATAGGCTGTCTCTACGATTCTGAATGTGACTTCCTCAGCAGACTACGGCTACGAGGAAGTTCTTCTCGACACACTACGATCCTTCCTCATTTCTCCTAGCAGTCTACAAACTCCAAGATCTACTATCTTGCAGACTACGATTCTACCTTGATAGTTCTCGAGTTTTCCTTGACTCTCCTGGCATGCTACGATTTATGGTGCAGTGCTCGACGATCAGATAAGCCTATCTATTACATTATAAGATCAACCTAACAAGTTTGATCTTTCTACATTTATAGTCCTTGTACATCATTTCTTTTTAAGGACTTTATAAAGTTGTTTTGCTTATGTAGGATCAACCTAATATATTTGATCAATTCATTCTAAGTCCTTGTACATATGTTCTTATTCTCTATCAAAGGACTTTACAGCTTTTTTTAATGCAAGCATACTTGCATATTCATTCATTTGTATCATAATCAAATTATATATAAATAGGAATATCATTCACATGCTTATTCCTGACAATCTCCCCCTATTTGATTATGACAAAAATAATTAGTGCATATGCATGATATGAATGAATCTTATATACAGTGAGCAGATGTATTTCTAAAATAGATAATCATGAATGTCAATGATAATAATATGGAATTACATAAGCTATGACACTTTACATCCTGGATCCAGAACATACCTAACTAGATAGAGATGTATCTTTTTGGCTCCTTATATGTTTCCAGGATGTCTATTGATCAGCTACTTATCTGCTTAGTCTCTTTGCTCCTGCTCCCCCTGGGATTAATGCTCTTCTTCTTTTTCTGGCTCTTCCTCAAACTCTGCATTTATAGGATCATCATCCTTTGGCTCCCCCTTAGATGATGATTCTACTTCTGTTGCTGTTATCTTCTTCTTTTATTCCTTTGCCTTTCTCTTGGCCTTCTTGTCTTCTGTTCTCCTTGCTCCTCCTTGAGTGCTTCTTTCTATATCTCTTTTCCCCCCCTTTTTGTCATTAATCACTTGTAAAAACTGCTCCATGTTTAACATAAGTTGCTCCATGAGGTAAGATGAGTTACCAACCTCAATCTTGAGTTCTTGTTGGCTCAGCTCAAGTTATAGGGAGAGAGACTGATTCAGATTGTCAATCTTGTCAGAGAGGGATATAATTTGCTCTTTATTAGCCTTTTGTGCTCGTAGAGCTTTTGTCTTCTGATCATTTATAGCATTCAGATAGATTTGATCTCTCTATTTGATTTTGAGATATATATCAAACATAGAGGCTTGGAGTCTATTTTAAAACACCTTTTCTCCTTCTTCTGACAACGTCTTTGACTCTTTAGTGATGATAGACATCTTCTCAACCAACTCATCAGAATTCTTCAGTAACTCCTGCTCCGTAGGATTTGGTCATGTTGTTGGGCATGCTCTTGTTGAACACCAAATTGGGCTCCACGATTTTCATTCTTTGAAAGATTTTTTAAAGTAGTGAGAATCTGATAAATCATTGAGTGCCAATCATTGTTGGAGGATGAAGGAATATCAGACAATTGTGCTTAGACAGAGGGAAGCTTATCAAACTGAACTTGATCATTTTCAATGGTAGAGTGAAGGGACTCTATGATCATCCACTTGGGCATTATCCTTCTGCCATCAGAGCCTACTCTACAATCGTAGGGAATGTAGTGGTTACCAGTATGTCGGTAGATTTTGAAGTGCGACTGGTCTTTGATCATCTTGGTTACAAACTTCTTTACTAGAACTTTCTTCAGCATATTCTCCCTTGGATTCAGATTCATCATCACTCACTTCAATGATTGCAGTACAGGGTTCCCCTTTCTTCTTTGGGACAGATTTAATAAGCAATCTGTTGCTCTTTCTTCTCCTTAGCGGGTCAGCTATAGGAGAGTCAGACTTTTCTTCTTCATAATTTGAAGCCTTCGTATCATCAGATAGGCTTCCTTGTTGTTCAGCAATAGTCGGAGCAGGTCCTTCTTCTTTGGATTTAACATCTTTTGAGCCATCAGATGAACTTGTTGGAGTTTTAGCAGTAGGAGTTGCAATTGTTTCAACTTATAACCTTTCTTCATCAGCAGAGTGGCTGCTCTGAGGGTTAGCCATAGGACTTGTACATTCTTCTTCCTCACCAGATTTGGCTATTTCTTTCTTGGATTCAGCTTCTTCTTCATTGTTGGACTTGCTCTATGAGGGTTCAATCTTGAGGACTGTAGTTCCCTTCTCAGCTTCAGACTCTACATTCTCTTTCTTGGAAGATAGACTTTCTTGGAGAACTAATGCAGACTTCTTCATCACCTTTATTTTATTCTTGGATGGCCCTTGGAGTAATCTGTTACTCCTTCTTTTTAGGGTTTTTGCAGTTGATGCTTGTTCTTCTCCTGCTCCATGTCTCTTGTTATCAGTGGAGAGACTGCTTAGTGAAGCCTCTATATTCTTCACACTTTTAGACTTCTTCTTTGCTGGTGTGGCTGCTATCGGTATAGAGTCATCAGATTGAGAGCTTTCCACCTCCTTTGCTGGATGTTATTAGCCTCTTATTTTCCTTAGAATTTTTCTTCCAGTTCTCAAATAGCTATGGGGACATCACTTTATGAACATTCAGTGGTTCTCCCTCATCATCCTTTATCTTACTTTTTAGTTTCTTCTTTAGTACAATGACCAAAAGTCTTCCATGAAAAACCTTTGTGAGGGGTTTATCTGTAGACTTCTTTGTCTCTGCCTTTTCCAGCCATTTGGTCAACCAATCAATTAGAAGGGCTCCGAAGTTCATCTGCTGCTTCATGATAATTGCAGTCATGACTCTCAGTTGTAGATCACTCATAGTATCATGTGCAGTGTCCGTGCACAAGATGCGTTTCCCTATAATCTCAGCCAGAAATTCAAACTCTTCAGGAAACTCCTTCTTCATATCCTTCAGATTTACGTTCCTCTTGTAACGCATTAACCTCTTGCCTTCTTCAATGTCAACTTCATCGAGGTTTATCAGACTTTGGTTGGGAAACCTTAGACATTGGTTGATGTATGATGTCCTTATCTTCAGGCTTGCTCCTTTGACCTTTGTGGACAGAAGCCCAGAATCTATCGATGCATTGGAGTAGAATTTCTTTACTAGCTCAGTATAGACCGGAGTGTTCACTTCCAAGCATTTAGAAAATCCAGCATTCTTTACAAGCTCAAGTATATCTCTGAACTTCCTTTATGATCTTTTGAACTTCTTGAATCCGAGTTGGATTCCGGTTATAACACGCCATTCTTCCATTTTGAGGGTTCAAAATATATGGGTATTTAGTTTCAGACTTCTTATGAGAGATAGTTGAAAGTGATTTGGGCGAATCTGGAGGTTTAATGGATTCAGGTTATGAAGAGGATTCTAGGGTTTGAAAAAAGAGAAGGAGAGAGGTTCAATAGCTTCTGATAACTATTTTGAGATTTGAATTTATCTTTATGACAGTTCCTTCTGACTCTGCATAAGCTGTGATGTGTCAACCAGTCATTGGTTGCACGACGCCCAGTAAGAAACTGTAACTCCCCATAAACTTTTCAGTTTGATGTTCCTTTTAAGAAAATAGGTGTTGTTGACGTGGATTGACCGTTGACCTTTTTCAGTACGTAGAGTAGCTTGGTGAGGTAGCTATGGACTCTACTTTTTCTTTGTCAACTCAACGATCGTCTTCTGAGAGATGCTTCAGTGGATGTTTTGACACTAATCCTCATCTTAACCACTGATGTACCTCATGATAGTTTGGGCACCGAACTTCTGAGGTGAGTATGCAGGGCATCTTTCCAAACTATATTTGAACTTATCTCCACAATATCTGAATAGTTGGGCATGTGACTAGTTCTTCCGATCCCCCTATGAGCTAATGTGACGCCCCCAAAATAGGTATACATTACCCATTCTGAGTCGCCAAATACATGGTACTGAATACAAATATAAACTTAATTATACAACATTAGCTGTGAGTTTTAATACAAATATTGTCTTCTAGACAGTATTCAAACTCAAATAAGTCCTCAATACATTTACTGTCACACTATTTCACAGAATAGTGATGACTACTAATGCTACAATCTGGACCGTCACTTCGTTCCCCGACTAGCCTCATCTATATTCTTATTTCTTGAAGAGAACAATGAAAGCAAAGGGTGAGCACAACTAGCCCAGTAAGAAATATTATGACTAAGATAATGCGAATAAATTATCGTTAACCTTCAGCAATGTTAAACTGATAAAATATAATAAACAACAAGTTTAACTGTAGCAGAACAAGCAATCCATTAGAAGAGTCAAGTAGAGCATGATATCTACTATCTTCTATGATTTAAAAAGTTTATCAAAAGTTTTATCGCTGAGACTCAGCTTAATAAATAATCCACATCATTGAATCATCCCTACACTACGGCCAAGGATATTCATTAGTATCACTACCACAAATTATCCATGTACTACGGGCCAAGGATATTCGTGTTTTTATCAATGGTCATGATAATGCCAACAACTGTCCATCAATGTACTACGGGCCAATGAGGACTCTTACCACATCATTTGTGACATTACGGTCATGATTATACCGAATAATCCCTGGTCATAATCATACCAAGTCCATCTATGCACTACGGGCCACCGATGATTTTCATTATAATATAAGCATGAGGATGATGGCAATGATATAAGAATTCAATTAAAAGAAAACAAAGGATAAATTTTTAAAGATTTATAATTTAATTTATCCAGAATTCAAAAACGTCTAAATTGTCAACATGATACTAATTTGTGGAGTAAAATTCAAGAATAATATTGTATCAAAAATGATTTAGACCGAAAAAAAATCAATTTTTGTCATGAATAGTACCCCAGGTGAATAGTAACTGAGTGAATAGTACCACGTGAATAGTACTTCGGGAATAGTACTTGATGAGTGAGATTTATACCCGCGAATCGGATACTTTATGACTTAAGTAATTGCCTGAATTCGTAGTTTTTATGTTGTTTTATATAAATATAGTGTTATTGTGCTTAACTGATGTATGGCAGAGCTTTACAGTGCTTTTCCAGCTTAAAGGGGAAAAATGGGCATTTGCCTCACACTCGCGCCGCGGCGCCAACTCCAGGCTTAATGGCCGCACTGCAGTGGCACCCCATGGGCCTTGCTGACATCACCTTCATGTCGCGGCACTGTTGAAGCTTATTGAGCTCGCGCTACAGCGCGAGCTACGTGTCCTTCATAATAATGTGGCGCTGCAGCGCCAACTGCAACTTAGTGGCCCGCGTCGCGGCGCCACCTCCGGTGCCCAGACAATGAATGCCTTGGTTTGACCTAGCAAAGGAAGGAAGGAGGTATATATCAGAGAGAAGCCACTGCATACATATATCTCTCATAACACAGAACTTAGATTCACATAGATTAGCTTAGGTTAGTTTTTCTTCTGTATTTCTCTCTCTAGTTTCTTTCTCATGTTTGTAAATATAGATTAGGTAGATTAGGGAGAGGTCTGAGATTTCTTTGGAGCACAAGAGCAACGAGCAACACAGATTAGAAAGCTTGAAAGGAGCGGATAGCTTGGTGACTGAAGGGCTTTGACAGAGTTCCTTCTTATCCATTTATTTCCTCTATTATTGTAATCTATAAATGTTGTCTTATTTGCTACTTGTATTTAGTTGAATAGCTATGAACTGAATATTTACTCTAAGGTTATAATGGATCCCTTTGTTATTTGAATTAACTGTCTTTATCTCTTTGGTTGGCACCATATGATTTGGTCTAATATATTTGTGCTTTATGATTCTCGCTAAGACATTAATGATGATTTTGGTAATTTGCATGATATCGACAGAAGAATTGTAGATTTACACCTAAATATATTAGCATGTGATTGTGGGTTTCGACTGCATAAGTTATGCGTAGAATAGACATATCTCTGTGCGCCACGTACGACCTCAATGAGAACTTATACTTAAATCCTTGTTATGATTAATTCGCATATACATATGTAGGATTGCATCTAGCTTGGACGTTCTTTTCTGTTCTATTCCCTTTAGGGAGGATCTGGAGAGGATATGTTTGTGCATACCTCAACAGAGGTGCATGAGCACCTGTGTGTTCTCGGTCGACAAATTATCGTGACCATTAAGACCAAAGAGAGAAAGGGTAGCTAGTTTGATGAAACATAACACGCCAGGTGTTCGACAGAATGCCTGTGTGGGGGTAAAGTTGTGACCTTAGCTTGTAATTCCTTAGATTTCCATTCGTTATCCATTTACTTGCTTTGTTAAGTAGTATAATTAGATTAATCACCCTTCCATTTAGTGCTGTTCGAATAAAACTTTAGCGATAAACAATCGGTACTTGGTAAATATTAGTCGTAGTTCCTCGTGGGTACGACACATTTCTTATCACTGTATTACTTGTTAGACCGCGTATACTTGTGCGTATTTAGTGATCGGTTATCCGACCAACAAGTTTTTGGCGCCGTTACCGGGGAACTATTATTCTAATATTGTCCAATATTTATTTAAATCAATTTAGTCTTACTTTGAACGTGTTTATATTTATTTCTTTTATTTGTTTGATCTTCCTTTCTTTTTGTTTTTGAGTTTACAGATTATGGACGATCAATGTTATCAATGGCCTTATGAGGGAACGACGCAACCAAGCTCGGAAGAAGGACTCGAGAAATTACAACTTCAAATTGCTAATGCCTTGAGATTTTCTGACAATCTTGAGTGTCAGTCCACTCAGCATGCCTACTGTCAGGATCAAGCTGACTTTGAACCGATTCCCTACCATCCAAACTGCCAGGGTTATCCAAACTCATGGGACTACAGTCAAGAGTAATATTATGATCCGAATCATGCCTTTCAGTTTGACTATCAGTCTCCGCCGCATTATGAGTTGACGTCCCCACCCAATGAGAGCTGTTATGAGACCTCAACACAAGAAGAAGAGAACCGGCTTGAAGAGCTTCTCGCCAACTTTATTGAAAGAAATGAGGTTCGGATGGCAAGCCAAGAAGTCGCATTGCACAGCCTTGAGAATCAATTGGGGTAACTCGTCAATGCCATCACAAATCCACCGCAATGCAATCTACCGGTCATAATTGATCTCGACGATGAAGAAGTGGAGCAGTGCATGGTGGATACTCGAGGAGAAGGTGATGAGCCTCACCAAAGTGTTGAGGGCAATGTTAATGTGTAACTTGACCAACCTACGGAGTCTGAGCTAGCAGAAGAGGGGATCACCAGTGTGTACACTGTCAAGACTGATCAACAACCAGAACCCACGCTCACGACTGTGGAAACCCGAAAGGGCCCAACAGAGCACAAAGAACACTTTCAATTTAATGAACAAGGGGAATTAGTGGATAATTCCAGTGGTGAAAGATTCTTTGTGCCGAAGGATGAAGAAAACGAGGATGATCCATCATCCATGTCTGCCAAAAATCCAAAGGAACTGATGAATAGGCGGCATGAGAAGGTCATTTTCGCTTATGAGCCGGATTGAACGGCGTCGGTATAGCCAAGCCGACGACTTTAAAACAAGCGCTTGGTGGGGAGGCACCCCCATCTCGGTATAAATTTCATTTGTTTTCCTGTACCTATATCTATTTTACTCTGTAGTAGTTATTATATTATTTGGAATAATGCATATTTTCTCTATAGTATAGTTTGTTGTTCTTACCTCTTGGCAAGTGCAGATAACAGACACAAAAATCTCAGAAATTGGCATCTCGCGCCTCGGCGCCACCAAATTGCACTACAATGCGTGCCGCGACGCCGACTTCACGCCCCAGCGTCATGATTCGCGCTGCAGTGCCATTGCTTTATTTCCCAACCTCTCTCATCCGCGCCGTAGTGCCGAATAACGAAGACCATATCGTGTCGCGACGCCAAAGGAAAGGCACAACTACTGCTAACTCACGCCACAGCGCCGAGCAGCATAGAACATCTCGCGCCGCGGCGCCGTTAGCGAGAAGTTGTGTTTTAATTATAGCTTTTAGCAAATAGGTCAGCCCCATTTTGCCCAATTCTCTCTGCAGTTTCAGCAGACAGAGCACTCAAATCAATCGCATCACTCCCACAAAAACCCTATCCCTAATTCAGTCTGCACACACAATCAACTTACCCTTTGCCTTCAAGACCCTAGCCAATTTCTCGCAGGCAAGCAGATATCAATTAAACTCGGGCTTTTCAACTCAAGGTATTTGGAAATTCCATTCTAGCCGAATCATATTTCGTTTTAACTGTTGAAATTTTTGCTATTCCTATTTTCTGTTATTAGTGATTTCCATTGACAAAAATCGGGATAGAGCACTGTCAAGCAAAGTCTATCTAGTTTTGAAGATCGCACACAAGGTGTTTAATTTATTTCCTCAGAGAGAAATTAGACTATTTAGGCAGTTTTGGCATAATTAATTGCTGGGTTTGTTCTAGCCAAAGTTCTAGGGAGTTTTGAATTAGGTCTTCAGATTGTGTGCAAGCCTATTACTAAAATCTTAACATGGCACCAAAGAGGCAGCGTCTCAGTGTCGGAGGGTCTTCTTCGTCCGCCGCACCACCACCCATGGATTGGGATAAGGCTAAGTTTATCAATGAGGAGGCCTGAAAAAGGTACAAAAGTTCTTTCGGCTCACGAAATCTGATTCCTGAGCAGGGGTTCAGGCCGGACAAGAAAGATGGTGAGCTAAACACCATGATACTGGAACAAAAATGGTTCAACTTCATAAAACCCTCTGTGTCAGTTGTTGTTTCTGTGGTTCGGGAGTTCTATGCCAACGCCAATCTGGAAGGCCCTGCTGTTGTTCAAGTTCGGGGGAAGCAAGTGGCGTACAGTAGTCAGGCCATCAATGCCTTGTTCGGAACACCCAATTATGCGGGTAATGATTATATGCATACCGGACTCCGCAGTTATGATCTTGAAGATATCATTAGGCGACTTTGCAAACCCAGGACTGTGTGGAAGAAAAATGATTATACGGGGGAAAAGACCAATTTCTCGGCTTCAGCACTCAGTCGCTATGGGAAGGCGTGGTTTGGCTTCATTTGTGCCAATATGATCCCAACCCGTCATTTGAGCGACGTGACTAAGGATAGGGCGATATTACTATTGGCCATTATCACGGGTCTACATGTGGATATTGGCGTGCTCATTCATGACTCCATTCGGAAGGCAATCAAGAGTAACATTCTTGCTAGACTTCCACATCCATCATTGATCACTACATTGTGCCTCAGGGAAGGTATCCAGTGGGGGCCCGAGGAGATAGCCTCGCCGCCGATGATAGTCATTGACCACCTGGCAATTAAACGCTACTATGAGTGGGATGGGGCAGAATCTCACGTCAGAGGCGAGGGTTATGGGCTACCTAAAGTGCCACCTCCTGCAGCAGAGGTCGAGCCCTCGCAGCCTTCAGACGCCGCTCCAGACGCCAGCCCAGCTGCACAAGGCGTACTGACTGCCATTATGGCATCCCTCACCCTACTGCATCAGAAACATGACGCCGAGGCACAGAAGTAGCGGAGGCACATAGCAGCCGTGGCTCAAAGGCAAGATATAGCGATGCAGTACCAGGCTTAGCAAGTAAACACCATTCAGAGCATCTACACGGATTATTAGGGCGAGAATGCTGAGTTCACGTCATATCAGTTCCTGGAGCCTCCTGTCTTCCCACCATAACCTCCACCAACACTGCCTGCCAAAGCTGAGGACGAAGCCGATGAGGATGAAGCTGCCGAAGCTAAGGAGTGAGCGATCTTCAGGGAAGCCCTCTTGTATCGATTGATTTATGTTTAGCAATGAGGGCATTGCTCATCTCAAGTTTGGGGGTGTTTCTTGCTATTATCTATCTATTTCCGTACTACCATGATTAGGATTGCATACTTTAGTACTTTATTATTATCAGTTTTGTGGTGCAGTCATTTTGAACTGCGGGATTATCAGGATTATGCTTTAATTATTATTATGCCATGAACTATTTTTGGTTTTCATTTTATAAATGCTTTGATTATTATAAGCATGTTTGTGGTTTATAGCCATGTTTTTTGGGCTTTTACAGGTTAGATGCTTGTGCCATTTGAATGGCCTTTTTACCCTATTTTGAACTGCTATTTAGCAAGGGTTATAGTTTTCATTATTATTATTTTTTTTATTGTGGTTGATGACGAGCGTCAAGTATCTATGCCTATCTCTTAGAGTCGTGTCAATCATGTATGAGCTAGGGGTTGTTCAATTGATAAGTTTAGACTGTTATTGATCCGTCCTTCTTAGCACGCACCGACCAACTGTTTTTAACTAGTTATTTTTTGAATTTAGTTCGTGTGTTTATTGCTTTGAAAATTTGTTCCCTTTTATAAACTTTCATTTGTACAAGGTAATAAAAGACTTAGATGTTTATACAGTTTTGGATCTTGGATTCTAGCATGTTAACTTATAAAAAAAATGAATAAATTGAGAATAAAAATAGAAAAGAAGAGTTTATATCGAAAGTTTTACGGTGGGTCGAGATGGACCGTAAAACGCACTCGCCCATAAACGCAGGGTCGATATCGAGATGGAGCATAAAATGCACTCACTGAGTAATCTCCGTTTTTGTTGTAAAATCTCAATGGCTTATGTTGATTACGGGGCCTTTACTGCTCGAGTTATTAGATTCATAGGGGTGTTCTACACTTAGTGCCCTAAAGTTGTCTGGCTTGGGAGTCACTGATCAAAAGCTCATTCATGGGTAGTTCTGAATAGCCTACGATAATTAAGTACTGTCCGAGTCATATTTTACTGTCGTTATGCTAGAGTTTTTTTGATTTTTTCCTGTATTTGCGTTTTATTCTTAATGCTTGTTGAATGCTTAAGTTGAGGAGTATGTATATTTGTATTAGCAATCGGCTGTGCGAACTTATTTGAGCCATGATTAGTTAGGACGGTTGGTCTCCACACACACACATAGAATGGATCGAGCTTTGATCGAGCTTTGAAGCCATGATACTACTTTATTGTTTTAGTTTTCTTTCACGTGTGTTTTATTATTAGTGTTGTGTTAGTTAGTTTGCTCGAGAATAAGCAAAGACTTAAGTTTGGGGGTATTTGATGAGTGAGATTTACACCCGCGAATCAGATACTTTATGACTTAAGTAATTGCCTGAATTCGTAGTATTCATGTTGTTTTATAAAAATATAGTGTTATTGTGCTTAACTGATGTATTGCAGAGCTTTACAGTGCTTTTCCAGCTTAAAGGGGTAAAACGGGCATTTCCCTCACACTCGAGCCGCGGCGCCAACTCCAGGCTTAATGGTCGTGCCGCAGCGCCACCCCATGGGCCTTGCTGACATCACCTTCACGTCACGGCGCCGTTGAAGCTTATTGTCCTTCATAATAATGTGGCGCTGCAGTGCCAACTGCAACTTAGTGGCCCGCGCCGTGGTGCCACCTCCGGTGCTAAGACAGTGAATGCCTTGGTTTGACCTAGCGAAGGAAGGAAGGAGGTATATATCAGAGAGAAGCCACTGCATACATTTATCTCTCATAACACAGAACTTAGAATCATATAGATTAGCTTAGGTTAGTTTTTCTTCTGTATTTCTCTCTCTTGTTTCTTTCTCATGTTTGTAAATATAGATTAGGTAGATTAGGGAGAGGTCTGAGATTTCTTTGGAGCACAAGAGCAAAGAGCGACACGGATTGGAAAGCTTGAAAGGAGTGGATTGCTTGGTAACTGAAGGGCTTTCACAAAGTTTCTTCTTATCCATTTATTTTCTCTATTATTGTATTCCATAAATGTTGTCTTATTTGCTACTTGTATTTGGTTTAATAGCTATGAACTGAATATTTGATCTAAGGTTATAATGGATCCCTTTGTTATTTGAATTGACTGTCTTTATCTCTTTGGTTGGCACCATATGATTTGGTCTAATATATTTGTGCTTTATGATTCTCGCTAAGACATTAGTGATGATTTTGGTAATCTGCATGATATCGACAGAAGAATTGTAGATTTACACCTAAATATATTAGCATGCGATTATGGGCTTCAACTACATAAGTTGTGCGTAGAATAGACATATCTCTATGCGCCACGTGCGACCTCAATGAGAACTTATGCTTAAATCCTTGTTATGACTAATTCGCATAGACATATGTAGGATTGCATCTAGCTTGGATGTTCTTTTCTGTTCTATTCCCTTTAGGGTGGATCTGGAGAGGATATGTTTGTGCATACCTCGACAGAGGTTCATGAGCACCTGTGTGTTCTCGGTCGACAAATTATCGTGACCATTAAGACCAAAGAGAGAAAGGGTAGCTAGTTTGATGAAACATAACACGCCAGGTGTTCGACAGAATGCCTGTGTGGGGGTGAAGTTGTGACCTTAGCTTGTAATTCCTTAGATTTTCATTCGTTATCCATTTACTTGCTTTGTTAAGTAGTATAATTAGATTAATCACCCTTCCATTTAGTGCTGTTCGAATAAGACTTTAGCGATAAACAATCGGTACTTGGTAAATATTAGTCATAGTTCCTCGTTGGTACGACACACTTCTTATCACTATATTACTTGTTAGACCGCGTATACTTGCGCATGTTTAGTGATCGTTTTTCTAACCAACAGTACTCCGTGAATAGTACTCTGACATGAAAAAGTTAAAACTTATCAAGATTGCTCAGAATAATATTTCCATGAAAAGATACTGGATGAAGCGTAAATATCAAGGATATTCTACTAATTTCATGGAGTATATAAGCCAAAACTTAACAAAATGAATGTAGAATTCTGAATCTAAAACCAAATAATATTACTTATATACAACAGAGTATGGAAGAAAATATTATTTCTTACGAATACTGAACAAAAATAATATCCCTTACCTTAAAAAGAAGAGTATTCCAACTGATATTACGGGGATATTCTTGAAAAAAAATTCACTGTTTTCTACGCTCAAAGCTTCTTAAAACTCTAAAGAAATACGCCCAAAATTATAGAAGAATAAGAAAAAGAATTCTTTGATTCTAGTGTGATTTTCAATTTTAACTAAGCTTCCTATTTATAGGAGAATGAATAGGATACTATTTGAATTTTAGAAACACGGACGTAACAGTATATATCACGGACGAAAAAAAAATTTCAGCCAATTTTTCTGATTCACGAGATTTGTTACTATGCAACATTATGCATAATAAAATATAATATATTCTATTCTTCATAAAAAATAAAACTTATAATAATAATAATAATAATACAACTCCCTCCAATTCACGTTACTCCCTCCCCCTCCCCCCCATTTCCTTGACTATACGTGTGTGTGTGTGTGTGTGTATATATATATATATATATATATATATATATATATATATATATATATAAACAAAACTTATTATATATATTATATATATAATAATCATAAAACTTTCTCTTGACAAAATTTTCCTTCCCCCACCTATGACCCTCATTTTTCTTACTCCTGTGGGCCCCACAGGTGGCCTCCACCTTTATTATATATAAATATATCCTGAATAACTTTCTACCGATTATTTTGAAAAATAGGTAAATGGGGGGGTCCATATAATTACAAAATTTTCAATAAATACTTCATAAAAATTCTTTCAATATTTTTAACAATATTTAACAACAAGATCATTCCTAGGAAAGAGGAGGCTTTCCAATAAGGATTTCTGTAAGACCCCAAATTTTATGAAATAAAAGTATTCAATTTTTCTATTTAGTAAATGGTTAAATTGATAAAAGTTAAAGTTATGGGTAAAATGTGAATTTTTTTTCAAAATAAACAAGTGGTTATAAAATAATCATTGTTGTCGGGGAATATTCGTTGGTCGTGGAATATTCTTTCTGTCAGGGAATATTCCCTGACAGATAACGAAAAATGGTCGGATGAAGATAACGACAAAAAATTGAGTTTTTATAATTAACGACGTAGTTGTTACGTTAACACTGTTGGAATACCTGGTGGTTAAAATACAGTAATACGCGTAGTTGTACAGTAGCACACGGTATTACACAGAAATTTTTTTTAATTATTGATTTTTACGTGAGAAGACACTACTCAATAATTGTTACAGTAATTACTGTTCAATATTTTATTTTATTGATTCAATAATTGCTACGTTGATATTTTATATTATTGTTGTTTCAATAATTGTTGCTACACAGTATTTTTTATTATCAGATCAATAATTCATATTATTTGAATAATATTATTAGATAGCATTATTGGCAATGTCTAGAAAGTTCTGTCTAAGGAGAGGTTTGGTTATCTAATTCCGCGCCAATAAGGAGAAATTCTTATTGGAAAGCCCCCTCTTTCCTGGGAACGGCCTGGTTGTCATAAATGTAATTCTGTAATATTATTTGTGAATAATTAATTATTGATTCATATGATAAGGAAATATTTATTTTATGTAGATATAAATGAGAGATATATTTTTGTGGTTAAAAATGAAGGAGTAAATGTTGAGGTGTTTTATCCGTATTTTTGTCGGAACGGAGGTATTGAAAATCAAATTAGGGTTTTTGAGATATTTTACGGGGGTTATTATTTTTAATCCGACCGTTGGATCGTTGTGATTTTTGGATATGTTATACATATATAAGTTGAGTATATGTCCACAAATTTTGAACCGTTAAAAATGAACATATGATTTGTTATGAATTTTACGAGATGACTGGTTCAAAAATCATTGAATTTTCGGAGTTAATCATTTTGGTAGAAAATTCTAGAATTGGTGGGCCCCACTCTTGGTTGGTGAAGAAATGTGCTGAGATTTTTATTCAAATATGGTGGGTGAGAATAGTAGCAGGTAAAGCCATCAGGTTGCAGGTTAAGTCTGCTTCGGCGTGGTAATATTTTCCTATAAATAGAGGGCTAAGTTAGAATTGAAAATCACACCAGAAACATAAGCTTTCTCTCTTTTTCTCTCTATATTATGAAGCATATTTTGTGAGTTTTTAGATACTTTGAGAGTTGATATTCAGTGCAAGTTTCCTTCGGCTTTGCATTCCAGTCAGAAATACTGCACTTTTGAGGTAAGGGATTGTAAGAGATTGTAAGGGATAGTAAGAGATTTTAAGGGTTATTATGTTTTTCAGTTCGTAATTCTTCTGACCTTCAGAAAATTCTGGAAAAATTTGAAATGATATTTTGATGAGTTTTATTGATTGTGTCCAAAAATGGTGATTTTTGGATGTATAGATTAAGAGTTATGAATTTTACGGGGAAAGACTATTTTAAAAGTAACCGCTTATAACTCCTTGTGGTTAACTCGAAAATTGATGAAATTTTTATTGGAAGTATATCTATATAATATCTGTGTACTCTGTGAATTTCGGAATTTTTGGATAAAGGTACAATTTATGATAAATGTCTAAATATTCGGTTGTTTTGGCCATATGAAAAATAGTAAATGAGTTTTAAAAATTCTGAGAAAAATATATGTTCAATATGGGACTATATTCTGCTAAATCTCAGAAAAAAATATTTTTGAAACTGATTTTGTATTTTTCATAAAAATAGACTAGTTATGAGTAAATGAATTAAATATGTTATGTGAAGTAAAAAAATTGAAAAATAGGATTTTATGGCTTGAGAATCCTATATGAAGTATATGCAGATTTTTGATGAGGGTTTTTGGTTATTGGCAATGAAATCTTATGAGTTTGGCATTTTAGGATGATTAAAATGTATTATTTAGTAAAGTGTAAACAATTAAAATAAATTATTTATAAATTTAAGAAATGTTATTCTTTCAATATCATTATACCAAAATATTGGTATGAATTTTATTGTAGAATTTTTACTTTTTTGTGTCGGGATTACTATTCATGAGGTACTATTCACGAGTTACTATTCACGAGCTAATATTCACGGGTACTATTCATGACAAAAATTGGTTTCTTTTTCTGACCAAATTATCGTTGATTTATGATTGTTGTTCTTGAAAATAAATGCAGTTGTTGATCATATTATTTTTATATATAATATTTTTATAACCTTGATGTTGAATTTCTCTTTCACTTGAGTGTAAAGATGGGTAAATTATTGGTATGATCGTGACTGAGGAATATCTTTGGCCTGTAGTGCAGAGATGAATTGTTAACTGGTATGATCATGACCATTGAATTTATAATTGAATATCTTTAGCTTAAGTGTAAAGATGAATTGATTAACATGGTTATAATTATTGTTTATATAAATTCTGAAATGATTATATATTTCTTTGAGATATGAATATATTTGGCATGTAGTGCAAATATGAACTGTT
Source organism: Panax notoginseng (assembly GCA_016801055.1). NCBI lineage: Eukaryota > Viridiplantae > Streptophyta > Magnoliopsida > Apiales > Araliaceae > Panax > Panax notoginseng. Next base: position 124,485,429 of record CM029015.1, read on the forward strand.
GAGGAATATCTTTGGCATGTAGTGCAAAGATAAATTGTTAATGAATATCTTTGGCATGTAGTGCAAAGATGGTTTGTTGATGAATATCTTTGGTCGTAGTGCAAAGATGGATTTATTAGCATGATTATGAACAGGAACTGTGATTTGTTATAACCATGATCTTTGATTTTTCAGGTAAAGACATGTGATGAAAATATTCTTCGTCCTGGGTGCGAAGAAAAATTTAGAACTACAATTATGATTATGAGTTATTCATATAATTGTGGACCAGAATTGTTGATTGATGTTGCAGGGATAAAACATTGTTGGTAGATTTTTAACATGGAGAAGATAATAGACTTTGTAGTCTATTTAACTCTTCTAATGGATTGCTCGTTCTGCTGCAACTATGGTTGAAAATTTTTATCATCTACCATATGTTCTAAATCTCTAATTTATTACTATTGAAGGCTATTGATAATTTATTTATCTTTAGTCATGATATTCTATACTGGGCTAGTTGTGCTCACCCTTTTATTTCACAATTCCTTTCAGGTAATAAGAGTGTAGCTGGGTCGAGCGGGGGTAACAAGGGAATAGAACGGTGGTCATCATTTAGTAGTTATATTTGGTGAAGAAAATAAGGTGAGGCGAACCCAACGTTGGAAGGGTGTTTTGCCACTATCATACAAGATGTCTAATGATATACAACCTCGTGTCATCATAAGACAGGATTGTGCTCATCCACTTGTTGAGTATATTTACGAGCACTACCTATATAATCTTTGTATTTGTTTGAAGTATAATTCTCAATTAGAGACAGTGGAGATAATGATAAGTCAAGAGAAAACTCACCATTGAGAAGAATATGATAGTAATCTTCTCATTTTTTTTGGGGTATATTGGGTCAACCAAGGATAATTCTGTGGCCATATGATATCTATCACAACCTAGAAGCATGGCCTCCCATGTACGAAGGTTTCCTTGAGCACTTCTCAAATATTCTAATTTTTAAAACAGTTTTTGACTATACCTTTATGTAAGGTGTCATTGTGACGTGCCATCCAAGGTTGGGATAAGAGTCACAGTTGGTATATATTTGTATCCAAACTTACAGCATATATGTTGTTGTATTTTGCACGACAATTGTTGTAATAAAGTTGTAGTTATTTTCTGTACCATGTATTTTGGCGACTCAGAATGGGTTGGATGGAATGGACCTATTTTGGGGTTGTCACAGTTGGTATCAGAGCTTAGGGATATGGTCTCTGGCGGAGATCGGAGAATATAACTAGGAGGGGAGAGATGAGTAAATCCTTTGCTAGTGTGTCCTACCTAAGCTTAATTGTTGGTTGGTCATAATATACGGATATTATGTGATACGTTAATTTGCTTAATTAACCCTTGTTTTGAAGCTGTATTCTAGAATGATATTTGAAATACAGGAGATGAGCAATGGAGAAATTATGATGACAGGGAAGATGGAATCTGAAATGAAAGGAAGGTATTTTCAACTCTTTGAAATACCAGGTACGCAAATTTCGGGGACGAAATTCCATAAGGAGGGGAGATTGTAAGACCCCGAATTTTATGAAATAAAAGTATTCAATTTTCCTATTTAGTAAATGGTTAAATTGATAAAAGTTAAAGTTATGGGTGAAATGTGAATTTTTTTTCAAAATAAACAAGTGGTTATAAAATAATCATTGTTGTCTGGGAATATTCATTGGTCGAGGAATATTCTTTCTGTCGGGGAATATTCGTACGACGGCGCAGCTATTTGTGGGCCCCATAACGAAAAATGGTCGGATGAAGATAACGACAAAAAATTGAGTTTTTATAATTAACGGCGTAGTTGTTACGTTAACACTGTTGGAATACCTGGTGGTTAAAATACAGTAATACGCGTAGTTGCACAGTAGCACACGGAATTGCACAGTAATTTTTTTAAATTATTGATTCTTACGTGAGAAGACACTACTCAATAATTGTTACAGTAATTACTGTTTACTATTTTATTTTATTGATTCAATAATTGCTACGTTGATATTTTATATTATTGTTGTTTCAATAATTGTTGCTGCACAGTATTTTTCATTATCAGATCAATAATTCATATTATTTGAATAATATTATTAGATAACATTACTGACAATGTCTAGAAAGTTCTGTCTAAGGAGAGGTTTGGTTATCTAATTCCGCGCCAATAAGGAGAAATCCTTATTGGAAAGCCCCCTCTTTCCTGGGAACGGTCTGGTTGTCATAAATGTGATTCTGTAATATTATTTATGAATAATTAATTATTGATTCATATGATAAGAAAATATTTATTTTATGTAGATATAAATGAGGGATATATTTTTGTGGTTAAAAATGAAGGAGTTAATGTTGAGGTGTTTTATCTGTATTTTTGTCGGAACGGAGGTATTGAAAATCAAATTAGGGTTTTTGAGATATTTTACGGGGGTTATAATTTTTAATCCGACCGTTGGATCATTGTGATTTTTGGATATGTTATACATATATAAGTTGGGTATATGTCCACAAATTTTAAACCGTTAAAAATGAACGTATGATTTGTTATGAATTTTACGAGATGATTGGTTCAGAAATTATTGAATTTTCGGAGTTAATCATTTTGGTGGAAAATTCTAGAATTGGTGGGCCCCACTCTTTGTTGGTGAAGAAATGTGCTGAGATTTTTATTCAAATATGGTGGGTGGGAATAGTAGCAGGTAAAGCCATCAGGTTGCAGGTTAAGTCTGCTTCGGCGTGCTAACATTTTCCTATAAATAGACGGCTAAGTTAGAATTGAAAATCACACCAGAAACATAAGCTTTCTCTCTTTCTCTCTCTCAATATTATGAAGCATATTTTGTGAGTATTTAGATACTTTGAGAGTTGCTATTCAGTGCAAGTTTCCTTCGGCTTTGCATTCCAGTCAGAAATACTGCACTTTTGAGGTAAGGGATTGTAAGAGATTGTAAGGGATAGTAAGAGATTTTAAGGGTTATTATGTTTTTCAGTTCGTAATTCTTTTGACCTTCAGAAAATTCTGGAAAAATTTGAAATGATATTTTGCTGAGTTTTATTGATTGTGTCCAAAAATGGTGATTTTTGGATGTATAGATTAAGAGTTATGAATTTTACGGGGAAAGACTATTTTAAAAGTAACCGCTTATAACTTCTTATGGTTAACTCCAAAATTGATGAAATTTTTATTTGAAATATATCTACATAATATCAGTGTACTATGTGAATTTCGAAATTTTTGGATAAAGGTACGATTTATGATAAATGTCTAAATATTTGGCTGTTTTGGCCATATGAAAAATAGTAAATGAGTTTTAAAAATTCTGAGAAAAATATATGTTCAATATGGGACTATATTCTGCTAAATCTCAGAAAAGAAATATTTTTGGAGCGGATTTGGTATTTTTCATAAAAATAGACTAGTTATGAGTAAATGAATTAAATATGTTATGTGAAGTAAAAAAATTGAAAAATAGGATTTTATAGCTTGAGAATCCTATATGAAGTATATGCAGATTTTTGATGAGGGTTTTTGGTTATTGGTAATGAAATCTTATGAGTTTGGCATTTTAGGATGATTAAAATGTATTATTTAGTAAAGTGTAAACAATTAAAATAAATTGTTTATAAATTTATGAAATGTTATTCTTTCAATATCATTATACCAAAATATTGGTATGAATTTTATTGTGGAATTTTTACCTTTTTGTGTCGGGGTTACTATTCATGAGTTACTATTCACGAGTTACTATTCACGAGCTACTATTCATGACAAAAATTGGTTTTTTTTTTCTGACCAAATTATCGTTGATTTATGATTGTTACTCTTGAAAATAAATACAGTTGTTGATCATATTATTTTTATAAATAATATTTTTATAACCTTGATGTTGAATTTCTCTTTCACTTGAGTGTAAAGATGGGTAAATTATTGGTATCATCGTGACTGAGGAATATCTTTGGCCTGTAGTGCAGAGATAAATTGTTAACTGGTATGATCATAACCATTGAATTTATAATTGAATATCTTTAGCTTAAGTGTAAAGATGAATTGATTAACATGGTTATAATTATTGTTTATATAAATTCTAAAATGATTATATATTTCTTTTAGATATGAATATATTTGGCCTGTAATGCAAATATGAACTGTTGAGGAATATCTTTGGCCTGTAGTGCAAAGATAAATTGTTGATGAATATCTTTGGCCTGTAGTGCAAAGATGGTTTGTTGATGAATATCTTTGGTCGTAGTGCAAATATGGATTTATTAGCATGATTATGAACAGGAACTGTGATTTGGTATAACCATGATCTTTGATTTTTCAGGTAAAGACAGGTGACGAAAATATTCTTCGTCCTGGGTGCGAAGAAAAATTTAGAACTACAATTATGATTATGAGTTATTCATATAATTGTGGACCAGAATTCTTGATTGATGTTATAGGGATAAAACATTGTTGGTGGATTTTTAACATGGAGAAGATAATAGACTTTGTAGTCTATTTGACTCTTCTAATGGATTGCTCGTTCCGCTGCAACTATGGTTGAAAATTTTTATCATCTACCATATGTTCTAAATCTCTGATTTATTACTGTTGAAGGCTATTGATAATTTATTTATCTTTAGTCATGATATTTTTTACTGGGCTAGTTGTGCTCACCCTTTTGTTTCACAAATCCTTTCAGGTAATAAGAGTGTAGCTGGGTCGAACGGGGGTAACAAGATAATAGAACGGTGGTCATCATTTAGTAGTTATATTTGCTGAAAAAAATAAGGTGAGGCGAACCCAACGTTAGAAGGGTGTTTTGCCACTATCATACAAGATGTCTAATGACATACAACCTCGTGTCATCATAAGACAGGATTGTGCTCATCCACTTGTTGAGTATATTTACGAGCACTACCTATATAATCTTGGTGTTTGTTTGAAGTATAATTCTCAATTAGAGATAGTGGAGATAATGATAAGTCAAGAGAAGACTCACCATTGGGAAGAAAATGATAGTAATCTTCTCGTTTTTCTTTGGGGTATATTTGGTCAACCAAGGATAATTCTGTGGCCATATGATATCTATCACAACCTAGAAGCATGGCCTCCCATGTACGAAGGTTTCCTTGAGCACTTCCCAAAGATTCTAATTTCTAAAACAGTTTTTGACTATACCTTTATGTAAGGTGTCATTGTGACGTGCCATCCAAGGTTGGGATGAGAGTCACAGTTGGTATATATTTGTATCCAAACTTACAACATATATGTTGTTGTATTTTGCACGACAATTGTTGTAATAAAGTTGTAGTTATTTTCTGTACCATGTATTTGGCGACTCAGAATGGGTTGGATGGAATGGACCTATTTTGGGGTTGTCACAATTTCTCCCTATTGGCGCGCAGTTAGGTGACCAAACCTCTCCTTGACAGAACTTTTTAGACATCGTCAATATTGCAAATAATAATATGAGTAATTGTATCGTCTCAATTATTGATTTAATAATATATAAAATATCGATAATAATTGAATCAAATAACATGAGATACGATGCAGCAATACTGTAGCAATAATTGAACAAAACTGAATGACTTCTTACGTAAGCTTCAATAATCAATATCGTGTGCTACTATGCAATCACGCGTATTACTGTATTTTTAACACTGGGTATTTCAACAGTTAACGATAAAACCTCCGCCGTTATTTTTATAAAAAGATATTTTTGTCGTTTTCCCACTCCGACAATAATTTTGTTGTGGGGTCCACCAATAATTGTGTCGTCGTACGAATATTTCCTGTTAAAACGAATATTCCCCGACCAATCGAATATTTTATGACAACTTGTATACTTTGTAAAATTTGTAAATATTACACACAACTATAACATTATATTAAATCCACACCATAATATTCAAAAATGATATTTATAGAAAAATTCATCTTTATTCATAAAAGTTGGGGTCTTACAACATCCCCTTCTTATGAAATTTTGCCCTCGAAATTAGGGTACGTACCTGGTATGTCGAAGAGGTGAGGATATCTTGATTTCATTTCAGATTCTAACTCCCAAGTCATTTCCTCAACATCGTGGTTTCTCCACAAAACTTTGACTTGAGGTATAACCTTGGAGCGTAGAATATGTTCCTTCTTATCCAAGATTTTAACAGGAACCTCTTCATACGTTAAATCTTCTGCTATTTCATCTGGTTCTAACTCAATAGTGTGGTTAGGGTCTTCCACATATTTACGTAACATGGATATATGAAAAATGTTATGAACATGAGACATACTTGGCGGTAACGCGAGTCTATAAGCCATAGTTCCTACTCGGTCAAGTATTTCAAATGAGCCAATGAATCGAGGATTGAGCTTTCCACTCTTTCCAAATCTCGTAACTCCTTTCTATGGTGCCACACTTAAAACCACATGTTCTCCAACATTGAATTCCACGTCTTTTCGATGAAGATCAGCATAACTCTTTTGTCGATCTTGTGAGGTCTTTATACGTTGGCGGATCATTTGAATCTTTTTCATAGTCATACGTACCAATTCCGGTCCCAACAATGTTGCTTCACCCACCTCGTCCCAGCATATTAGAGAATGACACTTTCTTCCATACAACGCCTTAAATGGGCCATGCTGATACTTGTTTGATAACTGTTATTGTAGGAGAAATCCACTAATGGCAATAACTTGTCCCAACTTCCCTTGAAGTCAAGGACACAGAGTCTTAATAGATCCTCAAGAGTTTTATAGTCCTCTCCGACTGCCCGTCCGTTTGAGGATGATATGCCGAACTAAATCGTAAATCCATGCCCATAGCTTTTTGCAAACTAACCCAAAATCGTGAAGTGAATCTTGGGTCTCGATCAGAAACTATGGATATTGGCATACCATGGAGTCTTACAATCTCATTTATGTACATACGAGCAAGACGTTCAAGTGAATAACTTTATCGTATATGTAAGAAATGAGTAGACTTGGTCAATCTATCAACAATGACCCAAAATACATCTATGCCTTGAGAAACCTTGGGAAGATCAGTAACGAAATACATGGTAATGTGCTCCCACTTCCATTCTAGAATTTCAAGTGGTTGCAATGAACCTTTTGGCACTTGATGCTCTGCCTTGACTCGTTGACAAGTTAAACACCTTGAGATAAACTCCGCTATCTTTCTCTTCATATTGCTCCACCAAAATGTATGTCGAAGATCACGATACATTTTAGTACTCCCGGGATGGATTGCAAACGGTGTGTTATGCGCCTCCATTATGATTTTATACTTTAAATCAGGGTCGTTAGGAACACAAAGTCTATAGTTGACTCGTAGTATTCCTTCTACATCGATTCTTTCTTCTGGGATAACACCTTCTTATACTTTCTTTCTCATATGCATCAGCTCCAGGTCTTTAGCTTGAGCAATTTTAACTTTATCGATTAAAGTCTATTCTACTCGTATATTTTCTATCATCACGTGGGTCCCTAGAGTCTTTAACTCTATCTCCATCCTTTTGCAAGTCATACAAAATGGGCCTTTGTGTTGATAATATTGCACTTGTACCCACATATGATCTTCTACTCAATGCATCTGCTACCACGTTTGCTTTTCTTGGACGGTATTGAATGGTATGATCATAATCTTTCAACAGCTGCAGCCAACGTCATTGCCGCATGTTGAGTTCTTTTTGGGTGAAGAAATATTTAAGGCTTTTATGATCCGTGTAGATATCCACTTTCTCCCCATACAGGTAATGACTCCAAATCTTAAGTACAAAAACGACAGCTGCCAACTCTAGATCATGAGTAGGATAATTCCTCTCATACTCTTTGAGTTGTCGTGAGGCATAAGCTATGACTTTCCCATGTTACATGAAACATATCTTGACCCTCTGCCTGAAGCATCGTTGTAGATGACAAATCCCTCCGAACCAGATGGTATTGTCAGAACAGGTGCTGAAATGAGTCTCCTCTTGAGTTCTTGAAAACTCTTCTCACATTCCTCGCTCCAACCGAATTTTGTATCTTTTCGAGTAAGCTGAGTTAATGGAGTAGCGATTCGATAAAATCCTTCCACGAATCTCTGATAATAACCTGTAAAGCCGAGAAAGAAACGTACTTCGGTCACTGACTTAGGTTGCTCCCATCTTGCTTCAATCTTTCCCAGGTCAATAGATAATCCGTGATTAGATATCACATGCCCAAGGAATGCTACTTCTTCAAGCCAGAACTCCCATTTCTTCAACTTGGCATAAAGCTTGTTTTCACGAAGCTTTTGGAGTATCAGCCTCAAGTGTTGCTCATAATCTTCACGGCTTTTGGAGTAAATGAGGATGTCATCAATAAAGACGACCATAAAATGATACAAATATTCCTTGAATACTCGGTTCGTCATATCCACAAAGGAAGCAGGAGCATTAGTCAATCCAAAAGATATGACTAGGAATTCACAATGCCCATACCGAGTTCTGAAAGCCGTCTTTAGAATGTCATCGGTTTTAATCTTTAATTAGTGATATTCGAAACGAAGATCAATCTTTGAAAAGAATTTGGTGCCTTGCAACTAGTCAAACAGGTCATCAACGCGAGGCACCGGGGATCTATTTTTGACAGTGACATGGTTCAACTCCCGATAATCAATACAAAGTCGCATACTCCCATCTTTTTTCTTCACGAATGGTACAGGAGCACCCCAAAGGGACGTACTAGGACGAATGAAACCGATGTCTAACAATTCCTGCAGTTGAGTTTTTAACTCCTGAAGTTCAATAGGAGCCATTCGATATGGGTCTTTAGAAATGGATTTTATACCGGGTTCAAGGTCGATACAAAATTTAATTTCACGCTTTGGGGGCAGGCCAGAAAGTTCTTCAGGGAATACGTCAGAAAATTTATTAACAATAGAAATATCATTCAAAACTAAAGTATTTTTGTTTAAATCCGTGACATGAGCTAAGAAAGCTTGACATCCATTTTTCAATAAACGAATAGCTTTATGGCTTGAGATGACAGTGATTGATTTTAATGGTTTGGTCGTTTGAATTCGCATAATAGGTTGGTTAGGAATATGAAAGCTAACAACCTTACGAAAATAATCAATTTTAGTATGATGAGTAGTTAACCAATCAATCCCTAGAATTACGTCAAATGCAAGTATTTTCAATGAAATAAGATTGACAGGTAATGTGAGGGTACCAATTTGAACCAAACAAGACTTATAAACAGTGGATGTAATGAAGGTTTCTCCCAACGGAGTTTCAACAGATAAGTCAAAGTCTAATTTCTCCGGAGTCAAATTTAAACGTTGAGCGCAAGTAAGAGAAATAAAAGAATGTATAGAACCGGTATCAAATAAGGTATAGATTTCGCTAGAGTTTATGATTAGCTTACCCGTGATCACCTCGTTTGGGTTCCTTTCTTTTTAGAAGGTCACGACAAACGCTCTCCCTTGAACCACTGGTTTTGACTTCTCTGGGACGGCCTTTGGTACCTCCATCCCAGCTGAACTTGGCTCCACTGTATGACAAAATTGAGCTAGGTGACCTTCTCTTCCGCAATTATAACATGTTTTGGATTGCTGCGTACAGTTTGGACTGATGTGTCCCTCCCCTCCATATTTATAGCATAGGATCGTTGATCGTTCTCCTTCTTTAACAATGGGTGCTGGTGCTGACGTCTTTCCATCATTATTGAATCTCCTCTTCTTGAAATTTCCACTTTTATTGTCTTGGCCATTATTACCACCGAAGTGGTTACCATTTTTGGTATGTTGACTTCCTCCACGTTTGTTGTCACCGCTTCGATGACTGCCTCCACTTGTAGTATCGCTTTGTCGGCTGCTATCTCTTGATTGGGTTAACTCATTATCACATTCCAATAACTGAGCCCTATTTACAACATCTGAATACAAACACAGTTTGTGAAAAATTAATTATTGACGTATCTTGGGTTTCAAACCTCTTAGAAATATTCGCGTCATTCTCTCCTCATTATCAACCAAGTGGGACGCAAATCGAGACAACTCAGCAAACTTAGCTTCGTACTACGACACTGTTATATTGTTTTGCTCCAGCTTGATGAACTCTACCTCCTTCATGTGATGAATACTTTCGGGAAAGTACTTGTCATTGAATAGTTCTTGGAACTTTTCCCAAGACATCTTCAGTGCGGCAGCTTGAGTACGCTTTACCGATTCTCACCAGTAATTTGCCTTTCCTTACAACATAATGGTGGTAAAGAGAACCTTTTGCTCCTCAGAGCATCCCAAGACATCAAATATCTTGGTGATCTGCTTTATCCATGCCTCCACCTTAAGTGGTTTTTGCTCTCCCAAAAACTCTGGTGGTCCCAGCTCCTTGAACTGCTTAGCGGTGACCAATCGAGAGCTACCAGTGTTTCCACCTGCATTTTGAATAGGAGTTGCTCTCGCCTGATGTTGCATAAATTGCATAAAGCCTCTGAACATCCCATCGTTCATTATTTGGTCAGTGTTGTTACTTTCTTGAGGATTATTGCCTTCCTGATGCACATTATCTTGGGTATTGATCGTTGGTGATTCAACGGTCTCATGTGCTCCATTGCTATTCTCAACATTCTCGGATGTCATTTTTAAATACTGCCACAAACCAAGGGTTAATTGACACGTCACATATTACCCCTATATTCTGATTGACCAATTAAATAAAAAATAAACTTAGGTAGGTCATACTAGCGAAGGAATTACCCGCCTCTCCCCTCCTAGTTCTAGTCTCACATCTCAGCCAGGGATCATATCCCTAAGCTTTGATACCAACTGTGACGCCCCAAAAATAGGTATACATCACCCATTCTGAGTCGCCAAATACATGGTACTGAATACAAATACGAACTTAATTATACAACATTAGCTATGAGTTTTAATACAAATATTGTCTTCTAGACAGTATTCAAACTCAAAATTAGTCCTCAATACATTTATTGTCATACTATTTCACAGAATAGTGAGGACTACTAATGCTACCATCTGGACCGTCACTTCATTTTCCGACTAGTCCCAGCTATATTCTCATTTTCTGAAGAGAAAAATGAAAGCAAAGGGTGAGCTCAACTAGCCCAGAAAAAAATATTATGACTAAGATAATACAAAATAAATTATCGTTAGCCTTCAACAGTGTTAAACTGATAAAATATAATAAACATCAAGTTTAACTGCAGCGGAACAAGTAATCTATTAGAAGAGTCAAGTAAAACATGATATCTACTATCTTCTATGATTTAAAAAGTTTATCAAAAGTTTTATCGCTGAGACTCAGCTTAATAAATAATCCACATCATCGAATCATCCCTGCACTACGGCCAAGGATATTCATTAGTATCACGACCATAAATTATCCATGCACTACGGGTCAAGGATATTCGTCTTTTCATCAATGGTCATGATCATGCCAACAACTGTCCATCAATGCACTACGGGCCAATGAAGACTCTTACCACATCATTTGTAACATTACGGTCATGATTATACCGAATAATCCCTAGTCATAATCATACCAAGTCCATCTATGCACTACGGGCCACAGATGACTTTCATTATAATATAAGCATGAGGATGATGACAATGATATAAGAATTCAATTAAAAGAAAACAAAGAATAAAATTTTAAAGATTTATAATTTAATTTATCCAGAATTCAAAAACTTCCAATTTGTCAACATGATACTGCTTTGTGGAGTAAAATTCAAGAATAATATTGTATCAAAAATGATTTGGACAAAAAAAATCAATTTTTGTCAAGAATAGTACCCCGGGAGAATAGTAACCGAGTGAATAGTATCCCCTGAATAGTATTTCAGGAATAGTACCTCGTGAATAGTACTCCGGCATAAAAAAGTTAAAACTTATCAAGAATGCTTAGAATAATATTTTCATAAAAAGATATTGGATGAAGCGTAAATATCAATGATATTCCTACTAATTTCATGGAGTATAGAAGCTAAAACTTAACAAAATGAATGTAGAATTCTGAATCTGAAACGAAATAATATTACTTACATACTACAGAGTATGGAAGAAAATATTATTTCTTATGATTATTGAACAAAAATAATATCCCTTACCTTAAAAAGTAGAGTATTCTAACTGATATTGTGGGGATATTCTTGAAGAAAACTTTCACTATTTTCTGCGCACAAAGCTTCTTAAAACTCTAAAGAAATATGCTCAAAATTATAGAAGAAGAATTCTGATTCTGGTGTGATTTTCAATTCTAACTAAGCATCCTATTTATAGGAGAATGGAAAGGATACTATTTGAATTTTAGAATCACGGACGCAACAATTGTTGCCTCTTTTTTAGTTCTAACAAAAGAGCTCTAACTCATGCAAGCATACATGTGTCAACAAGCAATACAAAGTAAGTCGAGTATCGATCCACGAAGAAAGTTTTATAAATTAAACTATTATGCATCAACTAAATCACTATTTTTATATGCTTAAACGAATGTTTATAATTGTGAATTACTCTAAATGTAAATAATAACTAAAATAAAAATAGTAATGTAATAAATCAAATCTAGAGATAATGGGATCCTAACTTCATTTAATAATTCTTCTACTTACAACCGTCATGCAAGATTATTCACGTATCATAGAAAAGTAGCCAAGAGCCCTAATGTAGACATAACCATTTTTTAATGCATTATGACCTACTTACATAACATCCGCATGCAATAGACACCATGTAATCATCAATAAAACCAACCTCACTATATTTCTATGTGAAATTGTAGCAATATTGAATTTAAGTACAAGCCCTTATATAGCTCATACGGTGAAACATTATATGTCTATCTGGTTCACGAAATACAAAGCTAAGCAAAACAGCCCCATATACGCATGCTATCATGATTACAATCCATACTCGCATGTTATTTTTTAATTCCATACAAGCACATAAAACGAATGGTGATCAATCATTCATGCATTCAAATCAACCATGATAGAAATTCCTTATGATACACAAATAGTCCAGCAATCAGGCCATAAGTTAGACTACATATTGAAATCCATTACAATCCCATAATGGAGTTTAGTTCATGACTGAACTAAAAGTCATTATGGGATCAAAGCAACGCATGGAAAATAAATAAGCAATCAAAAGAGAGTAGATAGAATTGATCAAACCCAATTGCTGATTATAATCCAACCGTAACATTCAAATCCTCACTAATATCCAGCAGCATAAAAGTAGTTCATCCATAATAATTGAAATCCAAAGAAGAAGAGAAAATAATAAGTCTATGCTTGGCTTCACGTTGGAATTCTCTCAAAGTGTAAACCCTAGTTCTCTCTATTGAAAAACACGTAAAAACTGATGAATCATATGTCTGGTGCCAACCAAAATTGTTTTAACCGACTCTAACTCTTACAATTTAAAATTAAAATAAAATTAATTACCAGCGGCAGATGTCGCGCGCGGGAGCACGAGTTCCCTGTGTATTCATCGCGCGGGCGCGCGTGTTCAAAATATGTTCAATTCGGATGATCGTGCGGGCACGCGAGTGTTAGCCTGTGTAGCCACGCGGATGCACGGCTTCTGCATTTTAACTTTTGTGCTCTGCTGCTGCTACTACTTCTGTATCCAGCTACTAATTCTTTGACATGCCACTCTTCCTTCATCCATCCTCATTTGCATATCTCCAATTGTTCCTTGCGTCATGCTTCCATTAGAGTCATGCAATCTACCATCGCCGAGCTCATGCCATTTCCTGCTCTTTTGCACCAAAGGAGTTTTCAATACATTCAATGCAAAATGTTATGAAATGCAACTAAAAATACACTAAAATGTACTTGAGATGAGCATAGTTCTCGTGAATTGATATTCAATAAGTAGATATAAAATCCACTTATCAGATACCCCCAAACTTAAACTGTTGTTTGCCCTCAAGCAATGCATACTATATAAAACACTGAAAATGCAACTATATGCTATGCAACTAAATTATGATGCAAACTGGTCTCACATTGTTCCAGTTATAATAGAATTTCAGTCCAAAATGCCTCAGAGAATTTTCCAGATTCGAGAATACAAATGCAAACCAAACTATAGGCATAATATCACACACTCAAATAAATCATATATGCTATAAAGATGTTGTGTGTGTGTATGTTGTGTTCACCAAAACTTGATTTAAGCAAAGAATACACATGCTAAACTGCTCAAAACAGAAAATTAGAGTCTAAATCAAGACTCATGTATACTTATGCAACAAAGATTGTTCCAACATATCAAAACAAACTAAGGTTCGACAATGGGCTTAACTTCTTTATTGCTACTCACGAGGGCAATTTTCGCTCTTTCCCGCGGTGTTTATTGCTATTTTTTTTCACATGACTGTGCAATGCCTTATTCCATTAGGCTACACTGTTACCCCTTAGCGAGCTTTCAACCAACGACTCCCAGACCATAAAAGACCTTAGGGCGCTAGGTGTTAAGACACCCCTACAGGCATACTTACTCAAGTAACCAGGGCCCCGAAATAAGACTAGCCACGTTATCAAATTTTTTTTATTTACATATATAGCATACCCAAGTTTTCCCAAAGTTTGATTGTCAATGTTTTATACCGTCTAAGTCTATGTTCCACATAATTCTCTTTTTACAACCACATTTTCTATCAAGCAATGCAACACATAATTCTTATACCTGCAAGTAATTGTGAACATGGCAGTGCAAACCGAAAGCATCCAAACAGCATCATGAATTACATTATGCAAAACATTATATCTAAGTTCATGTTATCCAACATATTCAACAATCCTTCAACATTCACATTCATCATAGGCTAGACAAAATTTCCATAAAGCTAGAATTTATGAGACATGCAACTCAATATATAATAACACAAATAATGATGACTAAAAACAGAACAATATAACATGCAATTATTAACTAACACATATACATGCAAACTTTTAAACTAAACATGCAAATGCTATATGAAACTACACTACTACCCCAATACCCCCAAACTTATAATATTTATTGCCTCAATGAATGGAGATATAGGGTTAGAGAAACTCCCCTACTGCTCAGCTGCACCACCCTCTTTGGGTGGTGAATCTGGTGGTGGATATGGCATGACTGTCCCAAATTGTGGCCACTCGAGTGTTGTCCCTTGCTGTGTAAATGCCTCTGCTAGGGACCTCGTCAAACCCATTGCAAACGCTGTGAAATTATCATATATAGCGTCGACTTTTTGCTCCAACCTTCGGAACTGTCGATCCCTAGTGGCAGTAGTTGCTTGAGTTGACGGGCCCGCTTCATCTGTCTAAGAGGGCTGCGGTGGTGGCTTTGAGAATATGGGCTGGATGATAAAGCCTTTTCCTCGCGGGTGCGGTGCACCTCCTGCCCAATCCTCGAACTTTGCAATGGTTGCATGTTCATTATCCCATTGGACTCCTTGCTGGGCACACAACATAGCTACCACTAACGTGTGTGGAATACTCCAAGTCGTGCTCCCCCGTATATACCGTAACATATTCTGATGGATCAAGTGGGCCACATCAATGTACTTCCCTGTGATTATTCCCCACAGAATGATTGCCCTCTCCGCTATGATTTCATGCTGATGAGATGACGGAATGAGCTTGGCACATATAAATAAATTCCATGCCTTGGCATACCAATTCAAGACTGAGGCTGGGAATATTTGAGGCTAATTCGTGTCGACCTTATACGTCCACGTTGTGCCTAGAATGCACAACTCGGTAATAACTGTTTCCAAATCTGATTCCAAATGAGCCCCTTCTACCCAATTAGCAGACCCAGTCGGGGGTGTGTCAAGTAACCTGAAAACTGCCTTAATTGCGGGAGGTCTGAAATCCACTTGAACTCTGCGAACCACGGATAACCCACTCGTCGTCTCTTTTGCATTCGCATAGAATTCTCGGACAATACCCATGGGGGCAGGCATAGGCGCGGCAGTCAATCCAAACTATCCCCTCTCTTGAATCATATTCCACAATTGACCATCTTGTTGCTCAGGCTTGAATCCCCTCTCCTTCATAAAAGTTTTTGCCACAATTCTGTAATACTCTATTTGGGCGTCTAAACTGAGAAACTTGGTATGATCCACAACATCCTTCCCTCGACTGCTAGAGGAAGACGATGATGAAGAAGAAGAAGAGCGAGCTCTCTTAAGACCCATTGGAAATTGATGGAGAAAGATGAGGAGCACTTGTCTAATAGATATCGCTAACTGATGATTGATGACCCCCAAACTGACTTCTGCACAACCTAAACGGCAACCCTAGGTTTTATAATGTAGCAATCAATCGTGGGTCTGAGCTTTGAACGTGGAGAGAATCGTGGGAATAGAAATTAGGCGGCAATCACATAATGGAGAGTTGTATGGCTTCAAGTTGTAACTGATGAGAGATGAGGAGACGTGCAGTTAGGGGAGAACATGTGAACACACCTTCTGTTATTTCAATGGAGAGACCAAATGAGCCACAACACGTTTGTAAAACTTAAAAAAAAATCAATGTCCAGTGTCGCGCGCGGCCGCGCGGCCTTTCAATGGGTTTCAAACGTGGGCGCGCGAGTGGCATTTTTGATCTGGCTTCCTTTACTCGCGGGTATGCGCTTTCTTAGTCATGTCCATGCGCGGCCGCGCAAGGCTGTTTCCTGCACTTCCAATTTTCATTCTCCCTACTGCAAGACAGTAATGTTGTCACTCTAGTACACCTACATAAACATAAATCTCCCATGTCAAAGTGTGAACTATTGAATAAGCATAAATGACCAAATAAACTCTACCTTATACTCAAACACAGTCCAATGCAAATTCAGCTACACACTCACTTATGCAAAACACAATAATCTATCACAATTAAAAATGAAGAAGAAATAACAAAAATAAACGAAACTGAATAAATAAAAGTAAAGATAGAAATAATGGGTTGCCTCCCATCAAGCGCTAAGTTATAGTCAATTAGCTTGACTGTCTCTGGATCTCATGTCGAAGACAGAATTGAGGTGACTTTTTGTCTGTCCACCTCGCCACCAAAGTAATGCTTCAATCGCTGCCCATTCACTTTAAAAGGCCGATCCAGGGATTTATCAAATACTTCTATTGCACCATGTGGGAAGACAGTCTTCACTGTAAATGGCCCTGGCCATCTTGATTTCAGCTTCCCGGGAAAAAGTTTAAGTCTAGAGTTGAAAAGCAAAACTCTTTGTCCCGGCTTGAATGTTCTCTCTATGATCTTACGATCATGCCATTTCTTCACCTTCTCCTTGTACAGCTTTGAATTTTCATATGCCTGTAATCGGAATTCATCCAACTCATTGAGTTGGAGTAGGCGTTTCTCCCCTACAGCTTTTAAATCAAAATTGAGCTTCCAAATTGCCCAATATTCCTTGTGCTCTAGCTCCATAGGAAGATGACAGGAATTTCCATAAACGAGCTGAAATGGTGACATGCCCAACGGGGTCTTGTATGCAGTCATATATGCCCACACATCATCACCCAACTTTAAAGACCAGTCCTTTCTCGTGGGATTCATAACTTTTTCAAGGATTCTTTTGACTTCTCAATTTGACACTTCAGCTTGGCCATTTGTTTGTGGGTGATATGATGTAGCAATACGATGGTGCACCCCATATTTGGCCAACAAAGCTTTAAACTACCTGTTGTAGAAATGACTGCCTTCGTCACTGATGATGGCTCTAGGAGTCCCAAATCTCGTGAAGATACTTCTATGTAAAAACCTGAGGACTACCTTGGCATCATTTATCAGAAGAGCTGCCACTTCTACCTATTTTGACACATAATCCACTGCGAGCAAGATGTAGAGATTTCTGCAAGAAGAAAAAAAAGGGTCCATGAAATCAATCCCCCACACATCAAAAATTTCTACTTCGAGGATTGTATTCAATGGCATTTCATTTCTTTTCGAGATGTTCCCCACTCTCTGACATCTATCACATCTCTGGACGAAACTGTATGCATCCTTAAAAATTATCGGCCAGTAGAATCCTGCTTGTAGTACTCTAGCCACTGTTCGTTCTCCGCCATAGTGACCTCCATACACCGAAGAATGACAATCTTGCAAAATCCCCTCGGTCTCGCTATACGAGATACACCTTCTTATCATTTGATCAGCACACTATTTAAACAAGTATGGCTCATCCCATATATACCATTTGACATCATGCAGAAATTTTTTCTTTTGATAACCCACCAAGTCAGAAGGTACCATCTTACTCACCAAATAGTTCGCGTAGTCTGCAAACCATGGCACTTCCCCTTTCACCACAAACAACTGTTCATCTGGAAAGGATTCACTGATCATAACTTTGTCATCTACCTCCCTTTCCAGATTCTCTAGTCAAGATAAGTGGTCCGCCACTTGGTTTTCAGTGCCCTTTCTGTCCTTGATCTCCAAATCAATTTCCTATAACAATAAAATCCATTTGATCAACAGGGGCTTTGCATCCTTCTTTGCCACTAAATGTCGAATTATCGCGTGATCCGTGTACACTATCACCTTTGTACCAATCAGATATACTCAAAATTTATCAAAGGCATACACCACTGCCAATAATTCTTTCTCTGTGGTGGTGTAGTTCAACTGTGCATCTATAAGGGTCTTGTTGGCATAATAAATCACATGAAACATCTTCTCTTTCCTCTGCCCCAAAACAGCCCCTACAGTGTAATCACTGGCATCACACATCAGCTCAAATGGCAAATCCCAATCTGGTGCGGTAATAACTGGTGCTGACGTTAATTTCCCTTTTAAGTGCTCAAATGCCGACACGCAAGCCTCATCAAAATTAAATTGTGCATCCTTCTCCAATATACTGTATAGTGGTTTAGTTATCTTGGAGAAGTCCTTGATGAATCTGCGGTAAAAACCTGTAAGTCCCAGAAAATTGCGAACACCTTTTACTGAAGTAGGTGGTGGCAAGTTCTCTATAGTTTCTAGTCTAGCCCTATCCACCTCGAGTCCCTTCTTCGAAACTTTGTGTCCCAGTATGATTCCTTCTTATACCATGAAATGGCACTTTTCCCAATTTAGCACTAAATTTGTCTCAACACACCTCTTCAAAACCATCACCAAATTCTCAAGGTATAAATCAAACGAGTCCTCGAAGACTGAGAAATCATCCATAAATACCTCCACATTCTATTCCACCATATCTGAAAATATAGCCATCATGCATCTCTAAAAGGTGGCTGGAGCATTGCACAACCCGAAAGACATCCTTCTGAAAGCAAAAGTGTCGTATGGACATGTGAAGATAGTTTTTGCTTGGTCTTCTAGAGCTATCATAATCTGGTTGTAGCCTGAATAACCGTTTAGAAGGAAATAATACTCATGACCCGCCAGTCTATCCAACATCTGATCGATAAATGGTAGTGGAAAATGATCTTTCCTTGTAGCTTTGTTGAGCCTGCGGTAGTCCATGCAGACTCTCCACCCCGTCATTGTTCGTGTTGGAATTAACTCATTATTCTCATTAGTAACGACGGTCATACCACCCTTCTTCGGTACACACTACACTGGGCTCACCCAGGAGCTGTCTGAAATTGGATAGATTATGCCTGCATCCAGCCATTTCAATACCTCTTTCTTGACCACTTCTTTCATTATCGGATTAAGCCTTCTTTGTTGCTCCACTGACGACTTACTATTATCTTCTAACAGGATCTTATGCATGCAAAAAGAAGGGCTGATCCCTTTGATATCTGCTATGATCCATCCAATAGCTGATTTGAACTCTCTAAGCACTTGTAGCAATTTTTCTTCCTGAAAAGATGTTAGTGCAGAAGAAATAATTACAGGTAGCTTTGAATCTTTATTTAAAAATACATACCTGAGATGCTCTGGAAGTGGTTTTAATTTAAGTTCTGGAGGTGTCTCAAGAGATGACTTTAATTTTACAGATGTCTCTCCAGCTTTCGTCAATGGTTCGACAGGTGTTCTGAATTTTCTGAATTATGGAGTGGTATCCAGATATTGCACAAGTTTATCGAATTCCTCATCCTCCAATTCTGAATTTTCAGCAATGACGCTCCTCAATGGTTCATAATCCACCCGATTCTCAACTTCATCATTTAATACATGGTCCACCAAATCAACTCCGAAACATTCTTCTTCATCTGTTGGGAACTTCATTGCTTTGAAGACATTAAAAGTAACCCCCTGATCATGTACACGCATCGTGAGTTCTCCTTTCTGAACATCAATCAAGGTCCTTCCTGTAGCTAGAAATGGTCTCCCCAGTATGATTGGTATACTCTTATCTTCCTCGTAATCCAAAATAATGAAGTCAGCCGAAAAGATAAATTTGTCCACTTTCACCAGTATATCCTCAACTATTCCTCGTGGATACGTGATGGATCTATCAGCTAGCTGCAACAAAATATTTGTCGGCCTTGGAGCCGGTAATCCTAACTGGTTGAACACTGACAAGGGCATCAAATTGATACTTGCCCCAAGATCACATAGACACTTACTGAAGCTCATCTTTTCAATCATACATAAAATTGTGAAACTTCTCGGATCTTTTAGCTTTGGAGGTAGTTTGCCCTAAAGCACCGCATTGCATTCCTCTATCAAGGCCACTGTCTCGAACTCTTCTAATCTCCTCTTCCTTGACAATATACCCTTCATGAACTTTGCATAACTTGGCATCTGTTCTAATGCCTCTGCGAAAGGTATGTTGATATGCAGCTTTTTAAAGACCTCCAAAAACTTGCTGAACTGTTTATCTTCCCTCTGCTTGTTCAATCTTTATGGATACGGCACCGGAGGGTGAACTAGTGGTACTGTACTCTTAGGCTTCTCATCTGAACCTACTTTCTCCTTCTCTACTTGCTGCGACTCAGAATTCTCCTCATTCTCTTTCTGCTCAGCCTCAATTTCTGCCTCGCTCGACCGTGCGGCTTCCTCAGTATAACATGGCACGGCCGCGCCATGCTCAGTTTCTATAGTCTTTTTCCCAGACCTTAATGTGATCGCTTGACACTGTTCCTTCCCTTCTCTTCATGGATTTGCTTCTGTATTACATGGCAATGAACCCTGGGGCCTATTGTTAAGCATGTTTGCCATATGCCCCATTTGAGTTTCCAGATTTTTAATAGCCACTTATTGGCTTTTGATTATTACCTCCGTGTTTGCCATGTACTTCATCATCATCTCCTCCATCTCTGATTTCTTTTCTTGCTGAGGTACGGTTGGAGTGTGATGTTGTTGTTGTTGAGAAAATCCTGACAGAAAAGGTGGTCTTGGAGTAAACTGTTGCTGCGCTGGCTATGACTGAAACTGATTATTCGGCTGAAACTGATTCTGCTGATTTCCTTGATTATTTGACCAACTGAAGTTAGGATGATTGTGGTTGTTGGAGTTGTATGTGTTCTAAAACTGTCATTGGTCTTTCCTGTAATTGCTCACATACTGTACCGACTCCGAGCAGATAGCACATTGATCTGTCGAGTGTGACTCTGTAAAATTTCACACACAAAGGCAACTGTCTTCGCCTTGCTCTCTGTCAATGTATCTATTTTCTTTGCCATGGCTGCCATATGTGCTGACAACTACGTGATAGCATCCACTTCCAATAAACCTGTAACTTTGGGCTGTGGCATCCGAGATGTAGGGTTTTGAAAGTCATTCGCTGCCATTGTCTCAATAAGGTTATAGGCTTCCTCATAACTCTTTGCCCATAATGCTCCTCCTGCAGTTGCATCTACAATCGGCCGAGACTGCCATCCCAATCCATTGTAAATGTGTTAATCACCATCCAATCTGGCATACCATGGTGCGGACACTTCCGTAGCATCTCTTTATACCTCTCCCAGGCTTCGTATAAGGATTCACCCTATTGTTGCTCAAACTGAGAGATGACTGTCCTCATTTTCGCAGTCTTAGCCATTGGGAAAAATTTGGCTAAAAACTTCTGTGCCAGGTCCTCTCATGTAGTAATTGATCCTGAAGGCAAAGAATGAAGCCAACTTCTTACTTTATCCCTCAATGAGAATGGAAACAGCCTAAGTCTTATAGCATCCTCCGCCACCCTGTTGAATCTGAAAGTAGCACATATCTCAATAAAGCTCAACAGGTGTTCATTCGGATCATCCGTAGCAGCACCCCCAAACTGTACCGAATTTTGCACCATCTGAATAGTGCCCAGTTTTATCTCGAATGTATTAGCTGCTATCGCTGGTCTGACTATGCTAGACTGTAATCCATTAATATTAGGCATGGAATAGTCTCTCAGAGCCCTGTGCTCCTCTCTTTGCTCTTCTCTTTGTCCCTCGGCTCCCATATTAGATGTTGTTCCTTCTAATTCTGCTTGTAAATTCCAATGCACTCTCGCTTTCCAACCTCTTCCGTTAATGCTGTCTTGAGCAGGTGTTAATTCGGGATTGGATGGCCGCGTGCGCATAAAAATTTATACAAGTACCTGATACAAAAACCAAAACAAAAATAGAAATGAGATAAGATTAGATTGGTCTAAGTCATACAATATAGCTTAAAACTGATGATAATAATAAAAATTTAAACGCCTTTCCCCGGCAACGGCGCCAAAAACTTGTTACCTCTTTTTTAGTTCTAACAAAAGAGCTCTAACTCATGCAAGCATACATGTGTCAACAAGTAATACAGAGTAAGTCGAGTATCGATCCACGGAGAAAGTTGTATAAATTAAACTATTATGCATCAACTAAATCACTATTTTTATATGCTTAAACGAATGTTTATAATTGTTAATTACTCTAAATGTAAATAATAACTAAAATAAGAATAGTAATGTAATAAATCAAATCTAGAGATAATGGGATCCTAACTTCATTTAATAATTTATCTACTTACAGCCGTCATGCAAGATTATTCACGTATCACAGAAAAGTAGCCAAGAGCCCTAATGTAGACATGACCATTTTTCAATGCATTATGACCTACTTACATAACATCCACTTGCAATAGACACCATGTAATCATCAATAAAACCAACCTCACTATATTTCTATGTGAAATTGCAGCAATATTGAATTTAAGTACAAGCCCTTATATAGCTCATACGGTGAAATAGTATATGTCTATCTGGTTCACGAAATACAAAGCTAAGCAAAACAGCGCCATATACGCATGCTATCATGATTACAATCCATACTCGCATGTTATTTTTCAATTCCATACAAGCACATAAAACGAATGGTGATCAATCATTTATGCATTCAAATCAACCATGATAGAAATTCCTTATGATACACAAACAATCCAGCAATCAGTCCATAAGTTAGACTACATATTGAAATCCATTAGAATCCCATAATGGAGTTTAGTTAATGACTGAACCAAAAGCCATTATGGGATCAAAGCAACGCATGGAAAATAAATAAGCAATCGAAAGAGAGTAGATAGAATTGATCAAACCCAATTGCTGATTATAATCCAACTGTAACGTTCAAATCCTCACTAATATCCAGCAACATAAAAGTAGTTCATCCACAATGATTGAAATCCAAAGAAGAAGAGAAAATAATAAGTCTATGCTTGGCTTCACGTTGGAATTCTCTCAAAGTGTAAACCCTAGTTCTCTCTAGTGAAAAACAAGTAAAAACTGATGAATCATATGTCTGGTGCCAACCAGATTGTTTTAACCGACTCTAACTCTTACAATTTAAAAATTAAAATAAAATTAATTAGCAGCTGCAGATGTCCCGCGCTGACGCGCGAGTTCCCTGTGTATTCATCGCGCGGGCGCGTGTGTTCAAAATTTGTTCAATTCGGATGATCACGCGGGCGCGCGAGTGTTAGCCTGTGTAGCCGCGCGGCTTCTGCATTTTAACTTCTGTGCTTTGCTGCTGCTACTACTTCTGTATCCAGCTACTAATTCTTTGACATGCCACTCTTCCTTCATCCATCCTCATTTGAATATCTCCAATTGTTCCTTGCGACATGCTTCCATTAGACTCATGCCATCTACCATCACTGAGCTCATGCCATTTCCTGCACTTTTGCACCAAAGGAGTTCTCAATACATGCAATACAAAATATTATGAAATGCAACTAAAAACACACTAAAATGTACTTGAGATGGGCATAGTTCTCATGAATTGATATTCAATAAGTAGGTATAAAACCCACTTACCAACAGTATATATCACGGACAAAAAAATTTTCTTAGCCAATTTTTCTGATTCACGAGATTTGTTACTATGCAGGCACTATGCAAATACTATGCATAATAAAATATAATATATTCTATTTTTCATATAAAACAAAACTTATAATAATAATAATAATAATAATAATAATAATAATACAACTCCCTCCAATTCACGTTACTCCCTCCCCCCCCCCCCATTTCCTTGACTATATATATATATATATATATATATATATATATATATATATATATATAAACAAAACTTATTATATATATAATAATCATAAAACTTCCTCCTGACAAAATTTTCCTTCCCCCACCCGTGACCCTCATTTTTCTTCCTCATGTGGGCCCCACATGTGGCCCCCACCTTTATTATATATAAATATATTCTGAATAACTTTCTACCGATTATTTTGAAAAATGAGTAAATGGGGGGGTCCATATAATAACAAAATTTTCAATAAATACTTCATAAAAATTTCTTCAATATTTTAACAACATTTATTCATCATTATTATTATTCGCAATATTTAACAACCAGATCATTCTCAGGAAAGAGGGGGATTTCCAATAAGGATTTCTCCCTATTGGCGCGCAATTAGGTGACCAAACCTCTCCTTGACAGAACTTTCTAGACATCGTCAATATTGTAAATAATAATGTGAATAACTGTATTGTCTCAATTATTGATTTAATAATATATAAAATATCAAAAATAATTAAATCAAATAACGTGAGATACTATGCAGCAATTACTATAGAAATAATTGAATAAAACTGAGTGACTTCTTACGTAAGCATCAATAATCAATACCGTGTGCTACTATGCACCACGCGTATTACTGTACTTTTAACACCGGGTATTTCAACAGTTAACGATAAAACTTCTGCCGTTATTTTTATAAAAAGATATTTTTGTCGTTTTCTCACTCCGATAATAATTCTGCTGTGGGATCCACCAATGATTGTGTCGTCGTACGAATATTCCCTGTTAAAACGAATATTCCCCGACCAATCGAATATTTTATGAAAACTTGCATACTTTGTAAAATTTATAAATATTACCCACAACTATAACATTATATTAAATCCACACCATAATATTCAAAAATGATATTTATAGAAAAATTTATCTTTATTCATAAAAGTTGGGGTCTTACAATAAACGCTCCGGATGTAAATCCAGGCTCAATCAAGGCATAACTCGATAATATTAGTGTGTGTGTGTGTGTGTATATATATATATATATATATATATATATATATATATATATATATATATATATATATATATATATATACAAAAGAAATAAAAAGCCACGGACCGAAGTCCGGGCACACGCACACAACACGACTCTCAACGTGAATAACAATGTGTGCAAGAAGTGTAGAAAAGGCTTTAGATGATGTAAGAAGGTTTATAGTGAACTTCCAAAGAAGACTTCAACAGCTTTAAATAGATGAACACTCGGCTCCCGCCGGTAAAAAAAAGTAGCCAAATATAAGCTCACAAGTGTTTGAAATGAGAAAGCACTCAGTTTAAAGTGTGTACAAAGCAAATTGGACAGGGCTTCCTCACCTTTTTTCTTTGTAAAATGGCTGCCCCAAGCCCTCTAATTATAGAAGGGGGAGCCGCAGGTGTACATGCGACTACCCGGGGTGCCCCGGGCTCCGCAGGTCCCACCGTCTCAAAGTACGTGCACGCGTGCAACATGATGTTCGCTCGAACTTTCTGAACTTTAATCCTGACATCCGATCGACGTGTATAAGACCTTTTGCGCCATGCTGTTGTTGAGAGCTACACAATGACATGGGATAAGAGGTTGTACGAAGTCGAGAAGACGGGACCATGCCTAGGTCTTCAAGCTTCAAATTCTATCCGGTGTGATTCTTGTGTAGTTGTCACTCGGGATTGGAGCTATTGGTTCTTGTAGGACATTCCTATGTAGCATGTATGTTGAAATGTTGTTGAGACGGCGCGTTGGGGATTGGGGTGGTAAAATGACTATTTTTCCCCTGACCGGGGTTATTTCTGGTTTTAGGTTGATTTAGCAGTCGTTGCTCAGGGTTATCTCTGAGATTAGGCTCCTGCAAGTGTTGAACGTCCTCAGGGTTGTCTATGAGATGTGCATGTCCTCTCGGGGTTATCTCCGGGTTTGGGAATGAGTGCCTCGGGGCTATCACCGAGTGTTGAAGCTGATTGCAAGGGTTTGAAACAAGCATTTTCGGGGTTATCTCCGGAACTGCAACTGCATTCCTCGGGGTTGGGTCTGAAACTCCCAGGGTTATCTCCGGGACTGGAACTGAAGATCTCGGGGTTGTCTTTGAGATGAAACTGAAGATTCTGGGGTTATCTCCAGAACTGGAACTGCATTCCTCGGGGTTATCTTCGAGTTTGAAATTGAGTATCCCGAGGTTATCTCCGGGTTGGACTGTACATCACGGGGTTGTCTCCAAGATGGCAAACTGAGTATCTTGGGGTTGTCTCCGGGACTATGCGAATTTGACTTCCAAGGTTATCTCAGGAAGACGATTTTGCCCTCCTGTAAGGTTAGTAACAGGAATGTAAAATTTCGAGTGTCTACAATATAAACGTGTAGCTAAAAATATATTTGTTCGGAAAGCATATTTATTACTCCCTCCGTCCTTAAAATGATAACTAAAGTTACAATTTTTTTTATTCCTAAAAGATGAGATAAAATAAATAAAGTGAAAGGTAAATATGTCATTTAATGAAATCCATTAGTATATAAAAACTAAAGTACTTATCACTTAATATTATATAAACTTATGAGGCCACTAAAAATAAATTTAAAATTTTTTTAATGTGTACAAATTATATTGGCAAAACTATTTTTTTTCAACACTATACTTGGCACGTTTTACTTAATACATCATTGAACTTTTAATTTTTTGAATTACATCACTGAACTAATTATTATTTTATAATTAAGTCATTCCGTTAAAAAATATTGACAGACGTTAAATAATTGCTGACATGGCGCTGACTTGGCAAAAAAATAAATAAATAATGCTGACGTGGCAAAAATAAACATAATACTCATTTTAAAGTTTTAAAAATAACAAAACCATAATAAAATAAAACAGATTTTTTAAAAAAATATATTTTTAAATAAAAAACCGATTTTTTTAATAAACATAATTTTTTTTAAAAACATATTTTTTTAAAATATATATATAATTTTTTTTTAAAAACGTAACTTTTAAAAAAAAACATAATTCTTTTAAAAAAACAGATTTTTTTTTTTAAAAAAAACAGATTTTTTTTAAAAAACATAAAAAAAAAAATTAAAACGTAATTTTTTTAAACAACGTACTTTTTAAAAAAACATAATTTTTTTTAAAAAAACGGAACTTTTTTTAAAAAAACATTTTTTTAAAAAAACAGATTTTTTTTTCAAAAAACAGTTTTTTTTTCAAAACGTATTTTTTTAAAAATACGTAAATTTATTAACAACGTCATTTTTTTCAAAAAATAGATTTTTTTTAAAAACATAGATTTTTTAAAAAAGCATAATTTTAACATAAAATTTTAAAATCCGTTTTTTAAAAAAATTATGTTTTAAAAAAATCTGTTTTTTTTAAAAAATTATGTTTTTTTAAAAAAGTTCTGTTTTTTTTAAAATATTATGTTTTAAAAAAAATACGTTTTTTTAAAAAAATTATGTTTTTAAAAAAAACTATTTTTTTTATCAAGTTGATATTAAATTTTCTTTATTTTGTTATATGAATTTGATGCACAATTCATTTTAAAATTTAATATCATTCCTTTTAAAAAGCATAATTCATAATTTTTTTTTAAAATCAGATTTTTTAAAAAAAAAATAGATTTTTAAAAAGCACAATTTTTTTTAAAAAAACACAATTTTTTTTAAAAAACATAATTTTTTTTTAAAAAAATTTTAAAAATAGGTTTTTTAAAAAAACAGATTTTTAAAAAAACGGATTTTAAATGTAATTTTAAAAAAAAACAGATTTTTTAAATTTATGTAAAAATTATGCTTTTATAAAAAAAATATGTTTTTAAAAAAAATCTATTTTTTGAAAAAAATGACGTTTTTTAATAAATTTATGTATTTTAAAAAAATTATGTTTTGAAAAAAAAATCTGTTTTTTCTTAAAAAAATCTGTTTTTTAAAAAAAAAATTGTTTTTTTAAAAGTTCCGTTTTTTTAAAAAAATTATGTTTTTTTTTAAAAAGATACGTTGTTTAAAAAAATTACGTTTTTAAAAAATTTTATGTTTTTTTAAAAAATCTATTTTTTAAAAAAAATTATGTTTTTTAAAAATCTGCTTTTTTAAAAAAAAATCTGTTGTTTTAAAAGTATTATGTTTTTTTAAAAAGTTTCGTCTTTTAAAAAAAATATTTTTTTAAAAAAAATTATATTTATTAAAAAAATCAATTTTTTATTAAAAATTATATTTATTAAAAAAATCTGTTTTATTTTATTATGTTTTTGTTATTTTTAAAACTTTAAAATGAGTATTAATTTTTTTTTTGCCACGTCAGCATTATTTTTTTATTTTTTTGCCAAGTCAGCGCCATGTCAGCAATTATTTAACGTCTGTCAATATTTTTTAACGGAATGACTTAATTGTAAAATAATAATTAGTTCAGTGATGTAATTCATAAAATTAAATGTTCAAAGATGTATTAAGTAAAACGTGCCAAGTTTAGTGGCGAAAAACATAGTTTTGCCAAATTATATTTTGTTATTTTGAGGAACAGACATTACTTTGGCATGAACAGCCAAATATAGTGGAAACTGGAACGTAGCTACATGGATGTAAGTCATGACATAAATTGTTACGTTCGTGAAAATAGGCGTCAATATGATCGCAGTGACAGATCACACCGTTAGTAGTTTAATATGGTTCCCCTCCACAATCCGTCAATCAGCACTAACGTCGTCTACTCCTCCTTCCTCCTCCTCTCAGGTTCAAAACCTTAACCCTATTCTCTCTCCTCATTCTTCCTATACTATAATGTCTTCGTGCAACGTCGAATTCCCAGTAATCGGAGCCGAAAACAACCCCAACGAATCCGATGCCGGAGAAGACTCCGGCAGTGCCGCATTCTACTCCCAAACCACTGATGTATTAGCATACTCCACCACCGCTGGAGAGTCTTGCTCCGATCCGAACAAATTCGATCAAATCACTCCAAACGGTAGGCTAAACCCTTACTATTACAAAAAACTCAAACTCGACGCCGTCGCCGCCGATTCTAGCGACGGCGGCGATTATCGAGTCGACTAACGGAAGGACCAGGAGGAATGGAATGACTCGGCGATCTCGTGTCTCCTCGATGCGTATATCGAAAAGTTTACGCAGCTGAATCGAGGCAATTTAAGAGGGAGAGATTGGGAGCAGGTGGCTTAAAGTGTTACTGAGGGATGTGATATGAAGTTATGCAAGAGTGTTGAGAAATGTAAGAATAAGATTGATAATCTAAAGAAAAGGTATAAGGTTAAGCTTCAAAGAATGAATAGCAGCGGCTTATCGGTTAGCCATTGGCATTGGTTTAAGAAAATGGAAGTGATTGTGGGAAATTTGGCGTCGATGAAAAGTGTTTCAGATGATGATAGGTCTAATGGAGGAGGGAATTCTTCGTATATGCTACGATAATCAAAAAGGTATATGAAATTTTGATTACATTTCATGACCATATGAATGCTAAATTGTTGAAAATATTAAGACTAATATTTAGTAATAGTTTGTTTGTTTTTTCGGGTGGTAAAATTATTGGCAATGAATGTGGCTTGCACAATCTAGAGTACTTATTTAGTTCTATTTCATATTATACATGGACATAGTCACAATGGGCAGCTTATTACAAGTGCAATCGTTCTGTATTAGCGACTTATATTAATTTTTTTGGGATAAATATATTTATACTTGAGCTCATTGTTAATGGGCAACAATATCTACGACCTACCATCCTAGGTTATGTAACATGTATATCAGTAATGATTCTTCATTTAGTAGAATGTTGCAATTTTTGCAAGGATTATGTTGGGCATTTTTCAAGTTTTTTCGGTCTCTATAGCTTCTCCTTGTGAAAGATTAGAGTTTGAAAGTGTACAAGGATGTTTAATGTAGAGTTTTACATCTATGGTACCTATCATCTCAAATGTTGAAGTGTGCTTGGTTCAAGCCTCATTAAATACTCAATTTTGAGCCAAAAAGCATGTTTTTTTTGTAGGGGGAATGTATCAGAAGTCATCTTACTTAAGAAATATGTAACTTGAATTGTAAATAGATTAAAACTTTATCGGTATTGATTTTTAGGAGAGAAAAAATATGAAGGACAAGAAAATGAATCTTACTATTTTCTTTTGGTATTATTGAATCAAAACTTCTTTTCTCATTATGTTTAAGAAGCAGACAACTTGGTTTAGCTGAATTTTCTATCCAGTAATGTTAAAGTATATATGAGATTTTAGTATTTTACCTATTGCAGGCTTTTTGTAGGTGTATAACTGCTTAAGAATCAAGGAATACTTAGATTTTGTGCTAACTTATAATTAAGGATATATGTATGTACACACCCAAATTGTACATCCAAAAACACACTCAAGTGTAAAATGATAGTAAAAACTTTTGAAGTGATTTGCACTGTTGTCTCATTTGACCTTTTTCTGCTGGGGAGTTCCTCTATCAACTTTAGACATTTGTATGGGCTGTGATCGTGGTGTCCTCCTGCTCTTGTATTACGATCATCTGTTTGATCGTAGGCGCTCCACAATTTTGAGTTTAGTGGTTGACAAGGTTATCAGTAGCACATTTTGAGACGTTCCTACTGACTATGGATCTTTATTTGGTTCATCAGCCAAAAAGTTTTGGGACTTTGTAACTGGTACATTACTTCATAGTGTATTTTTGATACTTTCAGTGATGCTTTTCCTTAACAGATCACTGCTCCCTCATAGTTGATACTATCTTCTCAGAGAGGTACGAGTTCTTCTTCTTTATATGCATCTAAAGGCAGTCTTGCATATCTCCTTCTAACTGAAGTCATCATAATCATTTACACCTCCTTGTATCATAAAAAATGGATATCTTCAGGACTAATCACCCTACGATCATTTGACAGAACATGGACCAATCGGAGCAATTTCAGGTGTATATACACATTTACTTGTACACAATATTTCCAACGTGTGAGCTCATCTGCATTTACAAGTGACTTACTAATAAACTAAGTTTAGAACAATGTTTATGCCTAGGATCAGACTCAAAGCGATTAGCTTTTGAATATAGCATAAGAACCTGCTCTGATACCAATTGTTAGTTCCCAGTAGGCACACAATAGATCTAGAAGGGGGGTTGAATAGATCCTTCTTCATTTCAAATACTTTTCTCGTTTATTTTGTATTGCTAATGAATAAGCATATGACAAACATAAGAATCTTTTCAAGCATAGCGGAATAAAAAAAAAGATCCTCTTCATTGATATATTCATAATCATACATATATTGTTCTTAGAGTTAGTTAAGTTGTAAGCGGTTAATACATACATAGTAGTTATAGCAGTTAGGTACATAATGTAAATGACACGAAGGATTTTAAGTGGTTCAGAGACTCAAGCTGCTAATCCACTCTTCTGATTTAACTCGCAGGATTTCCACTAAGGAAGGGCAACACCCTGAATCACTAAGATTCCTTCAAGGCCAGCAGCCTTGGAACTTCAATTCACTAAGAACTCTTCAAGCCCAGCAAGCTTGGAACTCCTCTAGTTCCCTTGGAACTCTTCAAGCCCGGCAGGCTTAGAACTTCATTTAGTCCCTCTGAACAAGGACCCCTCAGGCCCTGACTACTTATTGTTGTTGGTGGTAGTGGTGGTGCCTTGCTACTAAGATGTCTTTAAGCTTGACCATCTTCTGCACTTAGAAGCTTGGCGTGGTCCTCTTTATATTCTGCTTTGAGTCTGGACCACATCTTCTTTGGTGCAGCTGATCTTCATTATGTTCTGCTCATCTTCATCCAGTGTAAGATTTGCACCATCACCATTTAGGTTTGCTAAGTGTTTGAGCTTTTGGTAGACTTCGTCTGGCACTTAGCATTCACTGAACCCTTCTTGACTGGTTTGCAGACATGGTTCTGCACTTGTTCTGTTTCAGCTTTTGGTTCACGGTTATTCGTAGAGTGGCTCTCTGGATCTTCTTTGTACTCTGCCACTTTTTTGAATGCTATCTTCTTGTCCTTCCCGGCTCTCAGCTTCGATGCCATCTTATGTGGCATTCTCATTTTTTTGAGTGAAGCTTTAGTCTGTTTGAGTCCTTCTTTAAATCTGCTTCACTTCCACCTTCATAGTCTCACTGTCACTGAGACTCATTCTGTTAAGCTCTGGTGGAACTCGTAGAGTCAACAGTATAGCATTCTAACAACTCAACGATTCTGTAATTTTTTCAACACTTGATCTTTAAAGCTCTTATTGATTTATACTCCTTCACAACCTTCCCATTGGAATGTAGCCATTGGGAGCTATTTGAATTACTTCGCAGATCTCGAGTTATTTGATGTAGACTATAGATGTGACATGACATCCCCTTTATGACTTTCTGACACTGCAGTCTACTGTTTCACCTACCCCGTCAGAGATATCACTTTGATGTCTTGGGCAGGTAGTCAACTTTATCTCTTTTTTTTGACTTCTCGATTAGAATGTCAGGAGCTGTCCTTTTGCATCGATGCTCTCAACTAGCAATGTTCGAATATCAGTCTTCAGGTTGAATCGTTGCCAATGCATCAATCTTCAGATGACCGAACTCTACGATTCTGATGCAGATGTTCTTAAACCTGATCTTAGTGTGTCTTGTTAAATGTTGCTCATAAACAGGTTAAGACAACACTACGATCTTGAAGAGTGTTCATTGGATCTTCAATGTACAACACCTCTTCCTTTTATTGTGCAGTGCTTCAACACTTTTTTTTGCCTCAACTGATCTCAGGAACTAATATCTTGACTCCTTGTTCTGGCCTCTTCTGAATAGCAAGACACTTCAAATTTGTGGCATGCCCAGGTCGCTTTCTCCTTGTGATCTCCCATTCACTTATCATTAATGGACTGACCCAATACTTAAGCACTGTAGCCTTGTTCTTCATAAGATGACCAGTATCTCTGTGTATACTTCATCAGTTCCTGCTTGTTTGTTAAACACTACGATCCTGGTTGCTTCCAAGATCGTTGCTTCTGTTCACTTGACAGCTACTGTAACACCCCAGTCCCACATCGAAAGATAGGGGAAAAATTTGTCTGCATATAAGAAAATAAGTTACTACCAATAGTACCTTCAAGTCATGACCTTTTGGGAGCCTGTGGTGGGATAAGATGACCCAAGAAGATACTATTGGGCTAGTAGTTTGAGACCTTATTTCAATGGATTTGATTTGATTCGGACTTGGGATTTGACCCGAGATTTGTTCCAGACTCGGGATTTGACCCGGGTTGTTTCATATGGTATTAGAGCCGACTCTCGAAAGCTCGGGTCGGGTCATCCGATCGGGTTGCCGGAGGTGGTGACACGAAGGATGGTGGTATTATCCCACAATGGAGAGATGGAGGTCAGGAGGTGGGGACACGAAGCCAGCCGGTATTATCCCACAATGGTTAGAGAAGCAAAGATCTTTGAGCTGTGTGTGTGATCAGATTCTGACGGGGACGTCAGAAATTTAAGTGGGGGAGTTTGTAACACCCCAGTCTCACATCGAAAGATAGAAGAAAATTTTATTTGTATATAAGGAAATAAGTTACTACCAATAGTACCTTCAAGTCATGACCTTTTAGGAGCCTGTGGTTGGCTAAGATGACCCAAGAAGATACTATTGGGCTAGTAGTTTGAGGCCTTATTTTGATGGATTTGATTTGATTCGGACTTTGGATTTGACCCGAGATTTGTTCCGGACTCGAGATTTGACCCAGGTTGTTTCAGCTACTGCACTTGCTGACTTTACTTAGTCAGTTATTTTGACTGAAGTCTTCTTCTGATCAACTTATGGAAGACTTCATCATGAATGGCTTCTCAGCTCAGTCTGGATGTTGATTGGGTTGGAGCTTAGATCTTCTGTTAGCACGCATGTCATTCGTTGAGTGCTCTCTGGTTTCCTTCAGGTGGAATGTATCTTTGCAGCTCAGACTAGAAGCTTCAAACATTGGATATTCTGGGAGTGCTCATTTGTTGAGAATAGTGATTACTCTATAATTCTGCCTAGGCATTGTGAGCACCTCTGTTGAAGCCTTAGTTTTGCACTCTACGATTCAGCTTTAGTTGTGCAGACACTACGACTCTGAGATCAGATGTTGACACTCTACAATCTCTGTCCTTAAGCTTGTTATCTTCATCTGATCTGGCTTGACTACGATCTCTGCTTCTTATATGATCAGTAGATTCTACGACTCTGAGTGTGGTCTACGATTCTTGACTTGGCCTTGGCAGATACTCGGTTGGCTCTTAGACAGGTTGTCTCTACGATTCTGAATATGACTTCCTCAGCAGACTAAGGCTACGAGGAAGTTCTTCTCGACACACTATGATCCTTTCTCATTTCTCCTAGCAATCTACAAACTCCGAGATCTACTATCCTGCAGACTACGATTCTGCCTTGACAGTTCTCGAGTTTCCTTGACTCTCCTAGCAGACTACGATTTCTAGTGCAGTGCTCGATGATCAGACAAGCCTATCTATTACATTATAAGATCAACCTAACAAGCTTGATCTTTCCACATTTATAGTCCTTGTACATCATTTCTTTTTAAGTACTTTACAAAGCTGTATTGCTTATGTAGGATCAACCTAACATATTTGATCAATTCATTCTAAGTCCTTGCACATATGTTCCTATTCTCTATCAAAGGACTTTACAGCTTTTCTTAATGCAAGCATACTTGCATATTCATTCATTTATATCATAATCAAATCATATATAAATAGGAATATCATTCACATGCTTATTCCTGACAAGCTCGAATCTTCAAGGGTATAATTCTGATCTTCTGCTCATTTATAGATTGATAATCAAGCACAAGAATTGATTATGGTTAATGGTTTGAAAGAAAATTTAATATCCTATTTTATTACGCTTCCGTTTCGTTTATGTAATTTGATTCCATGCATACATTTCTAGCAAACCCAATAGTGGTATTAGAGTCTAATCTTGTTCTTATTGTCAATCTTTATGATTCCATGTGTGTATAATATGCGATTGGATCAGATTCTTGGGCAACAGGAAAAAGTTTTATGTTTCTGCAATCGGGCGCACCTGCGCTATCTCCAGTTCATTTTGGAGCGTAGCTGCGCCGTTACCCATATCCAGTTTCCTGGATAAACAGCACAGCTACGCTACGACCCAGTTCATTCTGGGCGCAACTGCGTCGTTACTTGGAAAGCAGTTTCTGCCTTTGCAACGCATGTGCACCATGACCCAATTCATTCTAGGCGTAGCTGAGCCCTTGGGCAGAATCTGAAAAGCTTTTATTTTTCTTCAATTAAAATAAATGGTTTATTTAATTGATAAAAGTTTTAAATAAAGGAGTTTATTTTATCTGAAATATGATTTCAGATTACTAAAATTAAAGAGTTTAATTTGAATTTGGTTTTTTGATTAAAATAAAAGAGTTTATTTTGTTTCCAAACTAAAGTTTAGCAAACTTTTGCACATTAATTGATATTGATGCATATATGGAATGGAAATTTTATTTATGAGATGAATGTTATTTATTGATGCATATGTTGATATGTATGATAATAAATGGGATTGATTATGGACTATTGATCAATGTGATTGGATTTTATTTTAGTTGGATGTATGAATGTATGTGTTTTATTAAATGGAGTCTGCGTACCTCGTCTTCTCTAGTTTTTCTCAATGTAAATTTTATCTCCCTCCTATGTACTTCCCCTTGACTGCTTATCAAGGTTTCTATTTTTATAAATAGTTCTGTAATAGGAATAGTTAGAATTAAAATTTTAAAAAATTGGAG
Organism: Panax notoginseng; assembly: GCA_016801055.1. Lineage (NCBI taxonomy): Eukaryota > Viridiplantae > Streptophyta > Magnoliopsida > Apiales > Araliaceae > Panax > Panax notoginseng. The sequence goes on from CM029015.1 coordinate 124,521,602, forward strand.
ACCAAGGAGCGCTTGAAGACCTGTTTATCATGGAGCCCTGGTTTAAATGTAATAGTTACGTTTAAATTCAATTCTTTCACCCTAGGGTTTGACCTTTTGGTTCACTTGGTGGGTCGAGTGAACCAAACTAGAATAAAGTCAATAATCAATTCAGGTAGAATATAGTATTCTATATGCATGCTTATACTTATATATATATGTGTGTGTGTGTGTGTGTGTGTGTGTGTGTGTGCATGCACGCTAAACAAGATGAGACAAATAATAACAAACTCCTCAAAGAAATTATATTAAGTTGTAATGTTTAAAGATATTTAGAATATCGAACGTCGCATACTAGCATTATAGAAACAATAGAGTACTAAATATTTAATATGAGTTTGTTGTGCACACACAAGGCAAGTATTAAATATTTAAGATGTTGTTTTTATTGCATATGATGTTTATAGGGAATTGAATATTGCCGCTTTGTTGTGCACACACAAGGGCTGTAGTTTTCTCTTCACATATATGAAAATGTTGGGTATGACTGAACTTATATCATTTTAGTTCGGATATGCACACACTTGACCATTATGATTTAAGAGGCAAAATATAAAGAGTTACATGATGATGTAATTGATAAGAGTTGTCTACCTATTTATTTATATATAGTTTGTTACGCACACGCAAGGCTATATACATTTGAAATGGGATCCTTATTCTCACTAGCAAATCTTTAATTAGTATTGTCGAACTATATAACGAGGGTAATATAGTTTGAAGAAAATAGTGGGAGGTACCAATTTCAAACAAGGCCTAATTTATTTTGAAAATTAACTAAATGAATGTTTGCTTAAATATTATCTTTTTACATGCAGAATTTTTTAAATGTCACACTCACTAATATCACTACGTAGCATATTGGATGCTAACAAACTGACATGACCGAATTTAACGGACTGATTAAGGAATCTTAGAATTATTCTCACTGCTGAAAAGGTTTCTTATGTCATGAATTCGCTCGTCCCTGAAAACTTGCTGAAACAGCCTCTGAGGAAGAGATTGCTACTTTTAAGAAGTGGCAAGATGATGCATTTGTGGTTTAATGCATCATGCTAGCATCTATGAGTAATGAGCTTCAGCGTCAACATGAAACTATGGATGCTCCTACTATATTGTTGAACCTCCAAGAGTTGTATGGTGAGCAAAGTAGGACTGCTAGATATGAGATATCAACGGAGCTCTTCCGATCTCGGATGATCGAGGGCACTACTGTTGTGACTCATGTCCTAAAGATAATCAATCTGATTAAATGTCTTGGATAGCATGGGTTCGTCATGGATGGGGAGCTGAGTTAAGATTTAGTATTGCAGTCACTCCCTGACTCCTTCTCACAATTTGTTATGAATTTCCACATGAATAAGTTGGACGTATGCTTTCCTGAGTTACTTAACATGTTGAAAACTGCTGAAGGTCACTTCCCATCCAAGAAAACCCAAGTCTTACTAGCGGATGATTCTTCCAAGAAAAGGAAGAGGCCCAAGGTATCTTCTAAAAAGAAGAAATCCAAGAAGGGTGAGGGAAAGGCGAAAGGAAATGAAATAAGAAACTTGATCCAGATAGCAAAGGAATATGCTTCCATTGCAACAAGCCGGGTCACTAGAAGAGGAACTGCAAGGAGTTCCTTGCGGAACAAAAGTAGAAGAAGTTTGGAGAAGCTTCGACTTCTAATCAAGGTTTTTTCATGTTTGAAGTTAATTTTTCTGAAAGTCAATCTTCAACTTGGGTATTGGATACCGGCTGTGATTCTCACATATGTAATACTATGCAGGGATTGGTCAGAAGTAGAAAGCTGAACAAGGATGAGGTCGTCCTACAAGTGGAAAATGGAGCAAAGGTTGATGTATTAGTTGTAAGGACTTATTGTTTAGCACTGCCTACGGGCAAGTCCATTAGATTAAATAATTGTTATTTTGTTCCATCACTAATAAGAAATATTATTTCAATTTTTGTATTGGATATGGATGGTTTTGACATTATAATAAAGAACAATAGTTGTTCTATTTATAATAATAATATTTTATATGGTGTTGGTAATTTGCAAAATGGATTTTACATACTTGACTTGCATGAAAATATACTTTAAATTGAACAAACTATGAAAAGGAAAAAAGATGATGTAAATATACCTTTATGTGGCACTGTAGACTCGGTCATATTAATGAAACAAGATTATCTAAGTTGCATAAGGATGAGCTCTTAGAGCTATCTGATTATGAATCATATTCAACTTGTGAATTAAATCTTGTCTCATGGGTAAGATACTAAATCTCCTTTTAGTGAAAAAGGAGAAAGAGTTACAGAGTTGTTAGCATTGGTAGACACAGACATATATGGACCTATGACAAAAAAATGCACGAGGAGGGTATTCTTATTTTATTACTTTCACTAATGATCACTCAAGATTTAGACATGTGTATTTAATGAAATACAAATCTGAATCATTTAAAAAGTTCAAAGAGTTCAGAAGTGAAGTAGAGAAACAAACTGGCAAGAGTATCAAGATTCTTTGATCAGATTGAGGAGGATACTACTTAAGTAGTGAGTTTCTCGATTGTCTCAAAGAAAATTGTATAATCTCACATTAGACTCCACCAGGAACACCACAGTTGAATGGTGTGTCTGAAAGGAGAAATTGAACATTGTTGGACATGGGTCGTACCATGATGAGTTTTATCGATCTTCTAGTATCATTCTGGGGTTATGCTCTAGAAGCGGCTGCATATATACTAAATAAGGTCCCCACAAAATCTGTCCCCAAGACTCCATATGAGATGTGGACAAGGAGGAAACCTAGTCTTAAGCATGTTAAGATTTGGGGATGTCCAGCTTATGTGAAAAGATTTCAAAATGATAAGCTTGGGACAAGATCTAATAAGTTCATGTTTGTGGGATATCCTAAAGAAAGTTTAAGATACTATTTCTATAATCCTACTGAGCAACAGGTGCTTATTGCCAAACACGCTGCCTTCTTGGAAAAGGAGTTTATCCTTGAAGGGGTCAGCGCGAGGAAAATAGATCTTGAAGAAATTTAAGAACCACAAACCACTACTAGTTGAATGGATGAACTTGTCCAAGTAGTGATACCTTCTGTACAACACCCTATTCGTAAATTTAGAAGAGTACCGAAGATTCCTAATAGGTATGAATTCATCATAGAGGATGATGATGAGGTACGCATCATAGATGATGATGATCCATTGAATTACGACCAGGCTATGAGTAGTAAAGACTCAGGGAAATGGCTAGAAACAATGAAATTCGAAAAGGACTCCATGGATGAAAATCAAGTATGGACTTTAGTTTCACCACCTGAAGGCATTAAGCCTATTGGGTGTAAATGAGTCTTTAAAAGAAAGATTGGAGTGGACGGCAAGGTAGAGACCTATAAGGTCCGACTAATCGCAAAAGGTTTTAAACAAAGATAAGGAGTTGGCTATGATGAAACCTTCTCATCAGTAGTTATGCTCAAGTCCATTCGGATTTTGCTTGCAATTGCAGCTTACCACGACTACGAAATATGGCAAATGGACGTGAAAACGGCCTTCCTCAATGGGAAACTTGAGGAAGAGGTGTATATGACACAACCAGAGGAATTTGTTTCAACGGTTGGAACAAATCAAGTCTGTAAGTTACAACGATCCATTTATGGATTGAAGCAAGGTTCTCGTAGGTGGAACATTCGTTTTGATGAGACGATCAAAGAGTTTGATTTTATCAAAAATGAGAATGAATCATGTGTGTACAAGAAGGTTAGTGGGAGCATTGTTTCATTCTTTTTATTATATGTTGATGATATATTACTGATAGGGAATGATATTCCTAAGCTACAATCAATTAAAATAGGGTTATCTAAGCATTTCTCCATGAAGGACTTGGGAGAAGCATCCTAAATTTTGGGGATAAAGATATATAGAGATAGATCTAAAGGATGCTTGGCTTGTCTCAAGGAACGTACATTAACTCGATGCTAAAGAGGTTTAGCATCGAAGATTCCAAAAGAGGTCTTATGTCGATGAGCCATTGAATACATCTCTCCAAGAATCAGGGCCCAAAGACACTTGAAGAGAGAGACCGTATGAGTAAGATTTCTTATTTAAGGCCCCGAATTTTATGAAATAAAATTATTTAATTTTTTTTGTAAATATTATTCTATATAGTAACGTGATAATTTAATAAATGTTATAGTTATGGGTGATATGTGCAAACTTTACAAAGTAAGTAAGTTGTCATAAAATATTCGTTGTGTCGGGGAATATTCATTTGGTCGAAAAATATTCTTTTTGTTGAGGAATATTCGTACAACAGCGCAATCATTGGTGGATCTCACAGTGGAATAATTGTCGGATATAGAAAGCGATAAAAAATGACCTTTTTATAAAAATAACGGTAAGACTTTTACCGTTAAATTGTTGAAATACCCGGTGACAAAAGTACAATAATACGCGTTGTTGCACAGTAGCACACGGTATTGCACAATATCTCTGATTATTGATGCTTACGTAAGAAGTCACTCAGTATTTCATTCAATAATTGCCACAGTAGTTGCTGCATAGTGTCTCATATTATTGATTCAATTATTATCACAGTAACATCTGCATAATATTTTATATTATTAAATCAATAATTGTCACGACATAGTAACTCATATTATTGAAATAGTATTATTAGATAAGCATTATTGACAACGTCTAGAAAGTTCTGTCGAGAAAAGGGGTTTGGTTATTTAATTGCACGCCAATAAGGAGAAATCCTTATCGGAAAGCCCCCTCTTTCTTAGGAACAATCTGGTTGTCAATATTGTGAGTTATAATATTAATGATGAATAATTGTTGAAAGATTAAAAATGTTTTATGTATATTTATTAGCGATAAGTGATGAGATTTAATTTAATAGTTAGTCAAGACTAGTTAAATAGTTTGAACAAACTAAGAAAGCAAAAGTGTGTATAAAACACAAAAAAATGAAATTAAAACTCGAATTTGAGTTAATAGAATTTTGATGATCAGACTACTCGGTTGAATCAGGAACAATGAATCTAGTAAGAAAAGACTGTAAACTCGATATGGTTTCAAGGTTGACTTTTTGGTCAAAGTTAGCAATTGACTTTTATGTAGAAAAGTTAAATGTAGAGTTCGAAATTGAATTTGAAGATGCAGACGAGATATTTGAGTCCGAGACGATGAAATTAGTTAAAATAGACTATAAACACAAAATTTGTCGTGGTTAACTTTTTAGTCAAAAAGTCAACAGTTGACTTTTTCGGAATAAATAAAACTTCAAAAATTCAAAGATAAAATCGTTGATAAAAATATTTTCATTGTGTTGGGAATATTAATGTTAGTGGAAATCAACATTTATTTCAATAATAGTTGATTTCTGGATATTAAATTGACCAAACGGGCAATTAATCGGATAAATGAGCAATTAATTACTATTAGTTCACATGCAATGAACTATTGGTTCACATGAAAGTACTATTAGGGGAAGTTATGCAAGATTGACAATACTTGAGAGACTAAATTAAAAATAGAGTCAAAGATGAAGGTACTAAAGTATAATTAACCTTGTAATTTGACACCTTTTTCTAGCCTATAAATATTCCTCCATCCATTCATTATTTTCTACCATTTTTGAAGAGCAAAGTTATAATCACAAGTTATAGTGAAAGAAACTATAAAGAGAGAATAAAAGAGAAAGAAGAAGAGTATTCTGCTACTACACTATTGCAGTATCCAATCTCCTATTAAGGTAAGGGGTATTATTTCTTTCGTATTCGTAAAGGATGTTATTTTCTTTCAATACTCTTAAGGGTTGTTATTCTATTCCTTATTAATCTATGGGAATAACTTGTCTACGCGGACTACCGCATGCCTGATGAATAACCCTTCGTATTCATTCCTTATTAATATTTGGGAATAACCTGTCTACGCGGACTACCGCATGCCTGGTGAATAACCTTTCGTATTTCATTCTTTATTAAGTTGTAAAAATGATCTGTTTATGCGAATTACCGCATGACGGGTGAAAATTTATTTGCAGTTTCTTGTATTATTTCATTTCATATTCCTAAATCTAAACTTACTATTGCTTCTATAATTCCTGAAATGATTAGAAATTCTTTGAGGTTTGTGCTTCATCTAATATCATTTCACTGGAATATTGGTCTGAACTATCTTATTAAAATTTTAATCTTTTCATGTCGGGGTACTATTCATTCGAGGTACTATTTATACGATACTATTAATGGGTTCTATTAATACAGTACTATTCATACGGTACTATTCATGAGTACTATTCACAATGGATTTTAATTTTCTTTTCTTTGTCCAAGTTATCTTTTATAAATCTTATTCTTGAAATTGAATCCATATTTTGATCTTCATGCTGACAATTTGGACATTCTTGAACTCCAGATAAATTGAATTATAAATATCTAATATTTATCATTGATCTCACTTGATTCATTCTTTATATCATTGTTATAATTCTCAGACTTAAATTGTGGTTAAAGTTATCTTTGGCCCGTAGTGCAGAGATGAACTATTGATTGGTATGATTATGACCAGGAACTGTGTATTGGTATAATCATAATCTTTAATGTTATAGATAAAGACTTGTGATGAAAGTTCTCTTTGGCCCGTAGTGCAAAGAAAAACTGTTGATTGATATATTTGGCCCGTAGTGCAAAGAAAAACGGTTGATTGATATCTTTTGCTCGTAGTGCAAAGATAGACATGTGCTTTACATGATCATGACCATTGGTGATACAAATGAATATCATTGACCCGTAGTGCGAAGATAGACTATTGTTTATCGTGATCATTGGCTTTATAGTTGAACATCTTTGGGCGTAGTCATTTCCATCCTTCCTTGCATACTCGTGGGAAAATAGTCGAATCGTGCCAATTCATTAAACTTACCTATACCTTTGAACATTAAGGTAGCAAACGAAGAGATAATTCCTGTTGAAGATATTCATAGGAGTTATTGCGTAGATGTACGGGGTTGTAAGTTATCGGTAGATTTAATACCGATAAAGTTAGGAGAATTTGACGTAATTCTAGGAATGGATTGGTTAATTAATCATGGAGCAATTATAGATTGCCAAAAGAAATGTGTGAGAATCAAGTCGTTGAAGCAACCTCCTGTAGTATTTTACGGTAGTAAGTTGTCGGGACTTCCGTGTTGCCTTACGATGACACAAACTAGAAAATTGTTAAGGGAAGGTTGTGTGGGTTACCTTTGCCATGTTGTGGATACCCAGAGAGTGGGAGCAACCATGGAACAAATACCTATAGTAAATGAGTTCATGGATGTATTTCCAAGTGAGTTACAGGGGTTACCGCCGGATAGGGAGATCGAATTTGTGATAGACATTGTGTCAGGAGCGGCACCAGTCTCAAGGGCACCGTATCGTATGGCGCCTGTGGAAATGAAAGAAATAATGGTTCAACTACAGGAACTATTGGACAGAAAGTACATTCAACCAAGTGTTTCTCCGTGGGGGGCACCAGTGTTGTTTGTCAAGAAGAAAGACGGATCGTTAAGGCTTTGTTTCGACTATCGGGAGTTGAACAAGTTAACGATAAAGAATAAATACCCATTGGCCAGGATCGATGATCTCTTTGATCAATTAAAAGGGGCAAAGTATTTTTCTAAAATAGATTTGTGGACGGGGTATCATCAGTTGAAAGTTAGGAAGGAAGATGTACCAAAGACGGCATTCAGGACTCGTTATGGTCATTACGAGTTTCTGGTAATGTCATTTGGGTTTACAAATGCACCTGCTGCATTTATGGATATGATGAACAGAGTGTTCAAATCATATTTGGACCAGTTCGTCGTTGTGTTTATCGATGATATTCTAGTCTATTCTAAGACAGCAGAAGATCATGCTGAACACTTAAGATTAGTGTTGGAAACACTAAGGAAGGAGAAGTTATATGAGAAATACACCAAATGTGAATTTTGGCTGGAAAAGGTGCAGTTTTTAGGTCATGTCATTGACCAAGAAGGGATTTCAGTAGATCCAGCGAAGGTGGAAGCAGTGATGAATTGGGAACAACCGAAAACGCCGACTGAGGTGCGGAGTTTCCTAGGGTTAGCAGGGTACTATCGAAGATTTATCCAAGATTTTTCGAAGATAGCTACCCCGTTGACTAATTTGACAAGGAAGACGGTGAAATACGTGTGGACGGATAAATGCGAAGACAGTTTTCAAGAACTGAAGAAAAGATTAAGTGAAGCGCCTGTTTTATCCTTGCCAGATGACACAGGAAATTTTGTAGTGTACCGTGATGCTTCGCATAGAGGACTTGGTTGTGTGCTTATGCAACATGGCAAAGTCATTGCGTATGCGTCACGACAGTTGAAGGATTATGAGAAAGTTTATCCTACTCATGATCTGGAACTGGCTGCAGTAGTGTTTGCCCTAAAGATATGGAGACATTATCTTTATGGGGGAAAATGTGAGATATATACGGACCATAAAAGTCTAAAGTATATCTTCACTCAGAAGGATTTAAATATGAGACAAAGAAGATGGTTAGAGTTGATAAAGGATTATGATTGTGAAATACTGTACCACCTTGGAAAGGCCAATATAGTTACCGACGCCTTAAGTAGGAAGGGTTGGGAAAAGTTGTCTATGTTAACAACTCAAAATGAGCTAATAACAGAGATGGCTATGATGGAATTAGAGGTAAAGTTGCCAATTGAGGTGGAGCAAAGACTGTTTGCGACGGAGATGCAGTTTACCATCGTAGAAAGAGTCAAGGAAGTACAACTCACGACAAACGAGTGTAATCAAATGAAGAAGATGTTATCCGAGAAGGAAGATGCTAAGTATAGTCTTGATAATGAAGGATTATTAAGATTTGAGGGAAGAATTTGGGTTCCGAATGAGACGAAATTAAAGGAGCAAGTGTTACAAGAAGCTCATAATTCGAGGTACTCGATACATCTTGGTAGCACTAAGATGTATCAAGACCTTCGACAGAGTTTTTGGTGGCCGAACATGAAGAGAGAAATAGCAGAGTATGTGAGTAGGTGCTTGACTTGTCAAAAAGTTAAGGCCGAACATCAACGACCCAGTGGCTTATTGCAGTCATTGGAGATTCCAGAATGGAAGTGGGAGCATATTACGATGGATTTCGTGGTGGGACTTCCGACAACGAATAAAGGATATGATGCGATTTGGGTAATAGTGGACCGGTTGACGAAGTCGGCTCACTTTTTGCCAATTAGGGTCAAGTATAACTTGGACCAATTAGCTAAACTTTATGTTAAGGAAATCATTTCTAGACATGGAGTACCGGTATCGATTGTGTCAGATCGTGATCCACGATTCACATCGAACTTTTGGAGGATTTTGCAAGAGCAGTTAGGAACACAGCTGAAGTTGAGCACAGCTTATCATCCTCAGACTAATGGGCAGAGCGAGAGAACAATTTAGACATTAGAAGACATGTTGAGGTCTTGCGTCATGGATTTCAAGGGTAGTTGGGATGATCACCTACCACTAGTAGAGTTTGCGTATAACAATAGTTATCATGCAAGCATAGGCATGCCGCCTTACGAAGCTTTGTATGGAAGAAAATGCAGAACACCTTTGTGTTGGGATGAGGTGGGAGAACACTGTATGCTAGGACCAGAATTGGTGCAGCAGACAGCAGAGGTGGTAAAGTTAATTCGGATGCGTCTCGTCACGGCTCAGGATAGACAGAAGAAGTATGAGGACTCACATAGACTAGGTCGAGAGTTTGAGGTGGGTTCGTATGTATTTCTAAAGGTATCTCCCTGGAAAGGAAAGATACGCTTTGGAAAGAAAGGAAAGTTAAGTCCAAGGTTTATAGGACCTTTTGAGGTATTAAAACGGGTAGGAGAGGTAGCTTATATGATAGCATTACCTCCAGACCTAGAACGAATACATAACGTGTTTCACGTATCTGTATTACATCCATATAAGCCGGACTATAAGCATGTAATCAAGTATGAGCCAATTCATATCGAGAAGGACTTAACGTATGAAGAGTTGCCAATGCAAATCATTGATAGAAAGGAACAAGTTCTGAGGAACAAGGTAATACCATCAGTGCAGGTATTATGGAGGAACCACGATGCTGAAGAAGTAACATGGGAACTAGAAGAAAAGATGAAGAAAAATTTTCATCATCTATTTGATTAAAGTAAGATGAGATTCTGGGGACAGAATCTTTATAAGGGGGGAAGAATGTAACGACCGAGAAATTCGGATCTTATTGTAAAATGATTTTATTAAATTAAATAATAATAAAATCTTATTCTATGTGTTATCAAGATGGTTGTCGTTATATAACCTATTGATGTTAGAATGTCGTAGTATTTGAGCTACGTGGATGAATTAAAGTGTTTGAATTTCCAAGACGAAAATAAGAGTTTTCAGAGAAATTTTCTTAAAAAAACACTATTCATCGGTATTGGCTCGGGGTATAATTTTGGATTTCTGAGAAATACATAATGATGGAATAATAAGGTAAGATGGATTATGTAATAAAAATCTAGTTATGGAAAAAAAAATATTTCGCTTGTGGACTTAATTCATAAACGTTAAGGAAGGCGAAATAGTAATGAATATGTAATAATGGTATGATACTTAGGTATTGTACAAAGAAATGGAAATGAGTATAATACGAAGTATTATACGAGGTTGTATGAAGGGTGAATTATCGTATATAAATTCTATATGAATTAGAATACGAAAATAATACATAAACTATATGTATTATGAAATGTTAATGGACTTGGAAAGATTGTTGGGAATTAAAGGGATAGGCCCAATTATTAATTAAGGAATCAACTAGTAGGTTGTTAATACAAAGCCCAAGGATTTAATTAATCCAAGCCCAAATTAGAATCCATGGATTGGTTGACACATGGGGCAAACCATATCAATCTGTTTAATATGTGGTGATCAAGTTAATGTGATGACCAAGTTAAAAGAGTAATGACCAAGTGTAGGATAAGTGTTGTGAGTAGCAAGTAATGAATAGTAAGGAGGTGGCTTAAGGAGGTGGGATGTTTTAAAGACCAAACTACCCTAACTTTTCAAGTTCTATAAATAGAGAAGACTTCCAAGCCATTTGTTGGTTGTTCAAATAATCTAACACTTCTAAAGTGCTTAAGTGTTAGAGAGAATAAGCTAGCAATAAGTCATTTCCATAAGCCAAGAAGAATAAGCAAGCTACTTTCCAAGATAACAAAGAGTAAGACTTCTTGTCAATTATCTTCTATCTCTACCATGATAGGATAATAAAAAAAGTTGAATTAAGAAACATGAATGATAAGAAGCAAGAAGATTATGTAAGTCATGGACTTAAGCCACATAAGTTGGTAATAAGTCATTTATGCTAACATAAGTTATAAACTTATATGAAGATAATATGAACTTATAAGGAGTTTATTAAAAGAATTGATATGAAGGTAAAAGAATTTTTATGATCATGTGTATCATGTATACCTAAGTTAAGTTGTATGTTAAGAACATATAAGAAATGATGTTTAAGAAACTTTAATTGTCACAAGTCATGAATAATTAAATCTTAAGTAGTTTATAATTTGATAAGTTATAAGCTCATGAGAAGTCGAGGTGCAACAATGATTATAAGTTGTTGTAATAAGTACGTTGAGATGTTCACATGATGAATGGAAGTCATTTGTAATGTGGAACAAATCATAAGAAGAAAGATGTGCCGGAAATTGCACGATTGGACGATAATCGTCGAATTCGTAAAATTCTCAGAATGGAAGTCATATTTTGTGTTTAGTCACGGAATCATTGTTTTACAGTGGAGTTAAGTCATATTTGGCATTTAAGAGTGGCGGACTCAAAAATGACCAGATTCCGACTTAGAACGAAGAAACGAGCGTTGAACGTTCACGAACTTTTATCGTTTCGTTAAAAAAATAAACCAATAGGTGAATGTTTAGCAAACGAAGTCAAATAGAGAAAATTCTTAGATGATCATGTAGATTACAAAAATTGTGAACCGTAGGCTTTTGAATGAGCCAATTCGGACTTATAACGAAGAAGTTATGCGTCCGGGAAGTTCACAAAATTTCAAAACTGAAATTTTTACCTGGTGCACAGAGTTGGCGCTGCGGCGCCAACCCAAGGCAAATGACTCGCGCCCCAGCGCCATGTACAGCACCAAAAATTTCTGGAGGTAAGGACTCGCGCCCCAGCGCCAAGTCCGAGCCATGCTAGAATAAGGCTCGCGCCGCAGCGCGAGATGTAAGTGTAAAGCTGGCGCCGCAGCGCCAGTCTCAGAATAAAGATAGTAATAAAGGTTTTTAAGTACAAAGAAAGGAAACGGAAATAAACACAAACTAAAGGAAGGTAATGTAACATTGTTTAAACTTTGTTAAACCTTGAGGAATGTAATGTAAAGGTTAAGATAACCTAGTGAATATAAATGCAATGGTAATGTTAAACCGCAATGAATAGTAACTGAATCTAATACACGATTAGATTGAAATGAAGGGTATGATATAGTCATATACATATTTGATTATATGTGACCTAATGTAAAGTCATTATGTGATCATGTATTGTAGAGACTTGAACGACTTGAACATAAAGATAATTTATCGTAGCAGACGCTAAAGGCAAGTATTCTAACTCTTGTTTCAGTTCAATCTGAACAAGTTTAAGATTCATGTATTCTTTCGCATGAATTGAGGTATGTTGAGGTTAAAGCCAATCCCCTTTGCCTAGACTTGATAATCAACTCTTGTATTATCAAATGTTGCTATCTTTTGTCAACTACTTGATATGGTTTTCAAAAGAAGACTGAAATGTTAAACAAATGTTTTGTCAGTAAAACGACAGGCACGTGAGGTTGCCAAATGATTAAACGTACATACGTTTAATGGATGTAGTGTTGATCAACATAGAGTACAATAGGCTGATCACCTAGAAGTGCTTGTAAGTAATATCGGGCTTACGAAATTCGTTCCAGGTTGTCCTTTTCAATAAAGAATGAATACTCAAGGTCTTTGACCGGAGTGAATGTTTTAACTAAATATTGTTGTTATTGTAAAACATTTTAAAAGAAAAGATGAAGTGCTACTTTGAATTATCAATTGTACTTCATAACTATTGTTCAGTTATTGAAGATATACGATTTGTATGTGTCAGACATGTTGTTATTAAATTATTATACTTGCTGAGCTAGCCATGCTCACTCTTGCTTGAACCATATGAATGCAACTAAGACCGAACGTCCTGAAGGATCAAAAAGGGATAAAGGAAAAGCTAAGGCAGATTGTTAAGCTGTCCTGTAATAGTATAGGTCTATTGTTGTAATGTAACCGATATTATGACAAAGAACCTTTGTAATGGGTATAGAACCTGGGAATTGTAAATATTACTTTAATATATAAAAGTTATATTCGTTCTTTGAGACTTTTCAATTGAATGAATGTATGAATGTTGTACAGTATTGCACCATCTGTCGGGTTGGAAGATACCCGAATTTGGGGGCGTTACAAGTTGGTATCAGAGCCTAGGTTATAAAACTTAAGGGAGAAAGAAGAACCTTAAGTCATAACCTTAAGAAAAGAAGCAAAAGATGGAAAGTAACCTTATAAAAATGTATTATATTATGTTATGTGTTTTAATTATTTACTGACGTGTTCTAATCAAACTATATTATTTTATTGTAGATGTCAGGAGAAAATGATATGTATAGAGACATACAGTTAGTGAGCGAGAATTCGGTTAATCGGGTAGAGATACTACCAAATCCTGTAGCCGTAGAACCAGAAGTGGTGACAATCGGGTCTGGAGACTCAGACGATTTGGACTACATGTCTATATTTGATGGCGTGATAGAGGAGGAGGTGGACGTGATGTCTTTTGATCAAGTTCCACCTACAGAGGAGTTGTCTACGGGAGAATCAGTGAAGGCATTATTTATGTCAGTATTGGATAGAAATATCCATTACTGCCAAGAGGTTAAGGAGTTGAAAGAGGAACTCCAAGCTATCCGGGAGGACAAGGCTAGTATGGAAGGAATGTGGGAAGAGGAGCACGATGATAGAGTCCTAGCTATGGACAAGGTCCGAGATTTGAAAGAAGAAGTCTTTGAGCTCAAGCAGGAGCTAAAGACTAAACAGTAGAAGTTGGAGAGGATGTCCTATATACATAGGAGTTCTCATGTAGATTTTTAGCAGTAGTTAGCTGGATATCAGATAGAAGCAGGACAAACCCGTCATACCATCAGTAGAGATGTTGTTGCCGGTTTGGCCAGAGCAGACTTTGAGAATGCCTTACGGCAAATATAATCTAGCAATAGCTAGGGTAGCTTAGATATGTAAATATTATATATCTAGTAGTGACGTAAAACCCTCTTTTGTATAAACAAAGGGTAGTCTTATGTAAAATCACAATTTTTGGAAAGTAATTGCGGGATGGTAATGTAATCAGCAAGGCTGAGTAATGTAAAACAATATAGTGTTATACTACAAGTTATGAATCAATATAAGTCTTTTTATGGAATATATTGAGTAATGAACATGAATTATTGTTTTTTTATAAATAATAACAAACCAACAAGAATAATATAATAATGATGTGTTGTTTTCTTAACAGCAAAATGCCGCCAAGAAGGAGACAACAAAATCAAGATACAAATGTTAACCAACCGGAGGGTGGTCCAGTTAATCCAATGCAGGAGTTCGTTAATCTTTTAACGACTGCATTTAATAGAGCAGGGGCTAATGTACCTGTGATTCCGGGAGTAGTACGAGCTACTACTTTTAAGGATTTTAAAAGTATAGGTCCACCGGAGTTCAAAGGAACTACGGACCCTATAGAAGCCCAGACTTGGGTAAAAGAAATTGAGAAAGCATTTGTAATAACAAATGTTGAGGAGGGTCAAAAGGTTGCCTTTGCAACCTATTTGATAAAAGGAGAGGCCAACTTCTGGTGGGAGGAAAACCAGGCTAGGGCCGATATAGGAAATCTAACGTGGGAGAGGTTTAAGGAGATTTTCTTCGAGAACTATTTTCCCACGAGTATGCATGAAAGGATGGAAATGAGGTTTCTTGAATTGAAACAAGGGGAGATGACAGTTCCCCAGTATGCTGCCAAGTTTAATGAACTGGCACGATTCACTCCACATTAAGTGGACACTGAAGTGAGAAAGGCTAGGAGATTTGAGCAGGGCTTGAAACCCTGGCTCTATAGCCAAATCTCAGTGTTCCAAAGTACTTCCTTTGGAACCATATTAGAAAAGGCAATAATTACCAAAGGTGGGAATGAGGCTCTTAGCCAGTACCACAAGGATAAGAAGAGCAAGGGCAAGGTTGATGGAGGAACCAAGACCGAGGGAGTCAGTGGAAGTGGAAACGGTCAAAAGAGGAAGGGTTTTAACTTTGGGAATACCGGAGTAAAACAAGGGGATTCTAAGAGAATGATGGAGGCCTGTAAAACCTGCGGGAATACTCACTTAGGAGTCTGTCTCAAAGGAAAGTCAGTATGCTATAATTGTGGACAGGAAGGGCACATTTCGCCTAACTGTCCAAATTTGAAGAAAAACAAAGGATGTTTTGTATGTGGATCAACTGACCACATAGGAAAGAATTGCCCGAAAAAGGGGACAGAAGGTAATAAGGGAATTAATAACGGGAAGTTAGCTATTAGTGGTCCATCTCAACCAGGTAAATCAATGGCTCGCACTTTTAATATGACGGTCCAAGATGTTGTGGCATCAGGGGAGGTAGTTGCAAGTACTATTCCGATCAATAACATAAATGCATACGTGCTTTTTGATTCGGGTGCTACTTGTTCGTTTATAGCATGTGATTTTGCTAAACGACTAGAATTATTTCCCGAAAAAATTACCTATACCTTTGAACATTAAGGTAGCAAACGAAGAGATAATTCCTGTTGAAGATATTCATAGGAGTTGTTGCGTAGATGTACGGGGTTGTAAGTTATCGGTAGATTTAATACCGATAAAGTTAGGAGAATTCGACGTAATTCTAGGAATGGATTGGTTAATTAATCATGGAGCAATTATAGATTGCCAAAAGAAATGTGTGAGAATCAAGTCGTTGAAGCAACCTCCTGTAGTATTTTATGGTAGTAAGTTGTCGGGACGTCCGTGTTGCCTTACGATGACACAAACTAGAAAATTGTTAAGGAAAGGTTGTGTGGGTTACCTTTGCCATGTTGTGGATACCCAGAGAGTGGGAGCAACCATGGAACAAATACCTATAGTAAATGAGTTCATGGATGTATTTCCAAGTGAGTTACCGGGGTTACCGCCGGATAGGGAGATCGAATTTGTGATAGACGTTGTGCCATGAATGGCACCAGTCTCAAGGGCACCGTATCGTATGGCGCCTGTTAAAATGAAAGAACTAATGGTTCATCTACAGGAACTATTGGACAGAAAGTACATTCAACCAAGTGTTTCTCCATGGGGGGCACCAGTGTTGTTTATCAAGAAGAAAGACGAATCGTTAAGGCTTTGTTTCGACTATCGGGAGTTGAACAAGTTAACGATAAAGAATAAATACCCATTGGCCAGGATCGATGATCTCTTTAATCAATTAAAAGGGGCAAAGTATTTTTCTAAAATAGATTTACGGACGGGGTATCATCAGTTGAAAGTTAGGAAGGAAGATGTACCAAAGACGGCATTCAGGACTCGTTATGGTCATTACGAGTTTCTGGTAATGTCATTTGGGTTGACAAATGCACCTGCTGCATTTATGGATATGATGAACAGAGTGTTCAAACCATATTTGTACCAGTTCGTCGTTGTATTTATCGATGATATTCTAGTCTATTCTAAGACGCCAGAAGATCATGCTGAACACTTAAGATTAGTGTTGGAAACACTAAGGAAGGAGAAGTTATATGCGAAATTCACCAAATGTGAATTTTGGCTGGAAAAGGTGCAGTTTTTAGGTCATGTCATTAACCAAGAAGGGATTTCAGTAGATCCAGCGAAGGTGGAAGCAGTGATGAATTGGGAACAACCGAAAATGCTGACTGAGGTGCGGAGTTTCCTAGGGTTAGCAGGGTACTATCGAAGATTTATCCAAGATTTTTCGAAGATAGCTACCCCGTTGACTAATTTGACAAGGAAGACGGTGAAATACGTGTGGACGGATAAATACGAAGACAGTTTTCAAGAACTGAAGAAAAGATTAAGTGAAGTGCATGTTTTGTCCTTGCCATATGACACAGGAAATTTTGTAGTGTACAGTGATGCTTCGCATAGAGGACTTGGTTGTGTGCTTATGCAGCATGGAAAAGTCATTGCGTATGCGTCACGGTAGTTGAAGGATTATGAGAAAGTTTATCCTACTCATGATCTGGAACTGGCTGTAGTAGTGTTTACCCTAAAGATATGGAGACATTATCTTTATGGGGAAAAATGTGAGATATATACGAACCATAAAAGTCTAAAGTATATCTTCACTCAGAAGGATTTAAATATGAGACAGAGAAGATGGTTAGAGTTGATAAAGGATTATGATTGTGAAATCGTATACTACCCTGGAAAGGCCAATATAGTTGTCGACGCCTTAAGTAGGAAGGGTCGGGAAAAGTTGTCTATGTTAACAACTCAAAATGAGCTAATAACAGAGATGGCTAGGATGGAATTAGAGGTAAAGTTACCAATTGAGGTGGAGCAGAGATTGTTTGCGACGGAGATGCAGTCTACCATCGTAGAAAGAGTCAAGGAAGTACAACTCACGACAGACGAGTGTAATTAAATGAAGAAGAGGTTATCCGAGAAGGAAGATGCTAAGTATAGTCTTGATAATGAAGGATTATTAAGATTTGAGGGAAGAATTTGGGTTCCGAATGAGACGGAATTAAAGGAGCAAGTGTTACAAGAAGCTCATAATTCGAGGTACTCGATACATCCTGATTGCACTAAGATATATCAAGACCTTTGACAGAGTTTTTGGTGGCCGAACATGAAGAGAGAAATAGCAGAGTATGTGAGTAGGTGCTTGACTTGTCAAAAAGTTAAGGCCGAACATCAACGACCCAGTGGCTTATTACAGTCATTGGAGATTCTAGAATGGAAGTGGGAGCATATTACGATGGATTTCGTGGTGGGACTTCCGACAACGATTAAAGGATATGATGCAATTTGGGTAATAGTGGACCGGTTGACGAAGTCGGCTCACTTTTTGCCAATTAGGGTCAAGTATAACTTGGACCAATTAGCTAAATTTTATGTTAAGGAAATCATTTCTAGACATGGAGTACCGGTATCGATTGTGTTAGATCGTGATCCACGATTCACATCGAACTTTTGGAGGAGTTTGCAAGAGCAGTTGGGAACACATCTAAAGTTGAGCACAGCTTATCATCCTCAGACTGATGGGCAGAGCGAGAGAACAATTTAGACATTAGAAGACATGTTGAGGTCTTGCGTCATGGATTTCAAGGGTAGTTGGGATGATCACCTACCACTAGTAGAGTTTGCGTATAACAGTAGTTATCATGTAAGCATAGGCATGCTGCCTTACGAAGCTTTGTATGGAAGAAAATGCAGAACACCTTTGTGTTGGGATAAGGTGGGAGAACGACGTATGCTAGGACCAGAATTGGTGCATCAGACAGCGGAGGTGGTAAAGTTAATTCGGATGCGTCTCGTCACGGCTCAGGACAAACAGAAGAAGTGTGCAGACTCACATAGACTAGGTCAAGAGTTTGAGGTGGGTTCATATGTATTTCTAAAGGTATCTCCCTTTGGAAAGAAAGGAAAGTTAAGTCCAAGGTTTATAGGACCTTTTGAGGTATTAAAACAGGTAGGAGAGGTAGCTTATATGATAGCATTACCTCCAGACCTAGAACGAATACATAACGTGTTTCACGTATCTGTATTACATCCATATAAGCCGGACTATAAGCATGTAATCAAGTATGAGCCAATTCATATCGAGAAGGACTTAACGTATGAAGAGTTGCCGATGCAAATCATTGATAGAAAGGAACAAGTTCTGAGGAACAAGATAATACCATCAGTGAAGGTATTATGGAGGAACCGCGATGCTGAAGAAGCAACGTGGGAACTAGAAGAAAAGATGAAGAAAAATTTTCCTCATCTATTTGATTAAAGTAAGATGAGATTCTGGGGACAGAATCTTTATAAGGGGGGAGAATGTAACGACTGAGAAATTCGGATCTTATTGTAAAATGATTTTATTAAATTAAATAATAATAAAATCTTATTCTATGTGTTATCAAGATGGTTGTCGTTATATAACCTATTATTGTTAGAATGTCGTAGTATTTGAGCTACGTGGATGAATTAAAGTGTTTGAATTTTCAAGACGAAAATAAGAGTTTTCTGAGAAATTTTCTATAAAAAAACACTATTCATCGGTATTGGCTCGGGGTATAATTTTGGATTTCTGAGAAATACGTAATGATGGAATAATAATGTAAGATGGATTATGTAATAAAAATCTAGTTATGGAAAAAATGATATTTCGCTTGTGGACTTAATTTATAAACGTTAAGGAAGGCGAAATAGTAATGAATATGTAATAATGGTATGATACTTAGGTATTGTACAAAGAAATGGAAATGAGTATAATACGAAATATTATACGAGGTTGTATGAAGGGTGAATTATCGTATATAAATTCTATATGAATTAGAATACGAAAATAATACATAAACTATATGTATTATGAAATGTTAATGGACTTGGAAAGATTGTTGGGAATTAAAGGGAGAGGCCCAATTATTAATTAAGGAATCAACTAGTGGGTTGTTAATACAAAGCCCAAGGATTTAATTAATCCAAGCCCAAATTAGAATCCATGGATTGGTTGACCCATGGGGCAAACCATATCAAAATGGTTAATATGTGGTGATCAAGTTAATGTGATGACCAAGTTAAAAGAGTAATGACCAAGTGTAGGATAAGTGTTGTGAGTAGAAAGTAATGAATAGTAAGGAGGTGGGATGTTTTAAAGATCAAACTACCCTAACTTTTCAAGTTCTATAAATAGAGAAGACTTCCAAGCCATTTGTTGGTTGTTCAAATAATCCAACACTTCTAAAGTGCTTAAGTGTTAGAGAGAATAAGCTAGCAATAAGTCATTTCCATAAGCCAAGAAGAATAAGCAAGCTACTTACCAAGACAACAAAGAGTAAGACTTCTTCTCAATTATCTTCTATCTCTACCATGATAGGATAATAAGAAAAGTTGAATTAAGAAACATGAATGATAAGAAGCAAGAAGATTATGTAAGTCAATGACTTAAGCCACATAAGTTGGTAATAAGTCATTTAAGCTAACATAAGTTATAAACTTATGTGAAGATAATATGAACGTATAAGGAGTTTATTAAAAGAATTGATATGAAGGTAAAAGAATTTTTATGATCATGTGTATCATGTATACCTAAGTTAAGTTGTATGTTAAGAACATATAAGAAATGATGTTTAAGAAACTTTAATTGTCCAAAGTCATGAATAATTAAATCTTAAGTAGTTTATAATTTGATAAGTTATAAGCTCATGAGAAGTCAAGGTGCAACAATGATTATAAGTTGTTGTAATAAGTACGTTGAGATGTTCACATGATGAATGGAAGTCATTTGTAATGTGGAACAAATCATAAGAAGAAAGATGTGCCAGAAATTGCACGATTGGACGATAATCGTCGAATTCGTAAAATTCTCAGAATAGAAGTCATATTTTGTGTTTAGTCACGGAATCATTGTTTTACAGTGAAGTTAAGTCATATTTGGCATTTAAGAGTTGCGGACTCAAAAATGACCGGATTCTGACTTAGAACGAAGAAACGAGCGTTGAACGTTCACGAACGTTTATCGTTTCGTTAAAAAAATGAACCAATAGGTGAATGTTTAGCAAACGAAGTCAAATAGAGAAAATTCTTGGATGATCATGTAGATTACGAAAATTGTGAACCGTAGGCTTTTGAATGTGCCAATTCGAACTTATAACGAAGAAGTTATGCGTCCGGGAAGTTCACAAAATTTCAAAACTGAAATTTTTACCTGGTGCACAGAGTTGGCGCCGCGGCGCCAACCCAAGACAAATGACTCGCGCCCCAGCGCCATGTACAGCACCAAAAATTTCTGGAGAGTCGCGCCGCAGCGCGGCCCATTAAGTAAGGACTCGCGCCCCAGTGCCAAGTCCGAGCCATGCTAGAATAAGGCTCGCGCCGCAGCGCGAGATGTAAGTGTAAAGCTGGCGCCGCAGCGCCAGTCTCAGAATAAAGATAGTAATAAAGGTTTTTAAGTACAAAGAAAGGAAACAGAAATAAACACAAACTAAAGGAAGGTAATGTAACATTGTTTAAACTTTGTTAAACCTTAAGGAATGTAATGTAAAGGTTAAGATAACCTAGTCGAATATAAATGCAATGGTAATGTTAAACCGGAATGAATAGTAACTGAATCTAATACACGATTAGATTGAAATGAAGGGTATGATATAGTCATATACATATTTGATTATATGTGACCTAATGTAAAGTCATTATGTGATCATGTATTGTAGAGACTTGAACGACTTGAACATAAAGATAATTTATCGTAGCAGACGCTAAAGGTAAGTATTCTAACTCTTGTTTTAGTTCAATCTGAACAAGTTTAAGATTCATGTATTCTTTCGCATGAATTGAGGTATGTTGAGGTTAAAGCCAATCCCCTTTGCCTAGACTTGATAATCTACTCTTGCATTATCAAATGTTGCTATCTTTTGTCAACTACTTGATATGATTTTCAAAAGAAGACTGAAATGTTAAACAAATGTTTTGTCGGTAAAACGACAGGCACGTGAGGTTGCCAAATGATTAAACGTACATACGTTTAATGGATGTAGTGTTGATCAACATAGAGTACAATAGGCTGATCACCTAGAAGTGCTCGTAAGTAATATCGGGCTTACGAAATTCGTTCCAGGTTGTCCTTTTCAATAAAGAATGAATACTCAAGGTCTTTGACCGGAGTGAATGTTTTAACTAAATATTGTTGTTATTGTAAAACATTTTAAAAGAAAAGATGAAGTGCTACTTTGAATTATCAATAGTACTTCATAACTATTGTTCAGTTATTGAAGGTATACGATTTGTATGTGTCAGGCATGTTGTTATTAAATTATTATACTTGCTGAGCTAGCCATGCTCACTCTTGCTTGAACCATATGAATGCAACTAAGACCGAACGTCCTGAAGGATCAAAAAGGGATAAAGGAAAAGCTATGGCAGATTGTTAAGCTGTCCTATAATAGTATAGGTCTATTGTTGTAATGTAACCGATATTATGACAAAGAACCTTTGTAATGGGTATAGAACCTGGGAATTGTAAATATTACTTTAATATATAAAAGTTATATTCGTTCTTTGAGACTTTTCAATTGAATGAATGTATGAATGTTGTACAGTATTGCACCATCTGTCGGGTTGGAAGATACCCAGATTTGGGGGCGTTACATATAACATATCATGCTCGCATACAACACATATAACATATCATGCAATTTAAAACA
Organism: Panax notoginseng; assembly: GCA_016801055.1. Taxonomy (NCBI): domain Eukaryota; kingdom Viridiplantae; phylum Streptophyta; class Magnoliopsida; order Apiales; family Araliaceae; genus Panax; species Panax notoginseng. The sequence continues at coordinate 124,544,190 of CM029015.1, forward strand.
GTTCATCAAGTCCACGTAGAAAATAGGAACCGAAAGACTTGCATTGATCGTTGTTTACCAATAACAGTTTAACAGCTTACAATTATATGCACTTCACGTGCCCTTGTATGCTAGAAGGTGAAAATTTTCTTCCTTTGATCAATAAGACTTCTTTTCCCCAATTCTTTTCTCAAAATCTCTCTAGGATTCTCACAAGTTATCTCTCACTTTTTCTCTGTATTCTTCTTCTTCTCCTATTTTCTTCTTCTGAGTCTTTCTTCTCATAACTCTAACTTACGTACTAACATTATAATGTAAATAAAAATATAGGTATTAAGTATATAATATAAATATATCTATAACTGACATCAGTTATTTTTATTTTTGAAAAATCAAAAGCCCAACGGCTTGTTTGCCTAACTACTTTAAAATTAACCAATTAATCCTTATGCCTTGTTTGGTAAACCTATTTAAATAAAAGACTTAACATTCATTAAGCCTTGTTTGGCAAAACTGAATTTAACTCCTTTATAGAAAGGTTATTTGTCATACTTTATTCAATTAAATTTTAATATTCAATTTAATTAATTCTAATAACAATTTATTAAATTACTTTAACACATAAATCAATACAACATAATTATAATTTTTTTTATACTTATAACTTTATTTAGTCAACTAACACGTCATTTTAATTACAAATTCAAATTAAAATATAATAATTTATTAAATCATTATAAACTTTCTAACTTAATTATTAAATTAAATTAGCACATTATCCCATAATTATTAATTTTCTTACCTCATTAATTATTTATTAAACAAATAATTAATCAAATCAAATCAAATCAATTAAACAAATATTTATTTAATGTTTAAACACATCTATTAAATATTTATATAATTCAATAAATATTTAAAAATTACAATTAAAATTCTAGAAATTCTGGATTGTTACATCTTTCCCTCCTTACAAAGATTCTGTCCCCAGAATCACAATTCAAACAATTCATTCATCACATTAATTCTTAATACTTCGGGATGTCACATCATTTCCTCCTTATAAGGATTCCGTCCTCGGAATCAACAAAACCTCCTATACTCGGTTTTTACCAAATCTCTTTTCAAAATTTATCGTTGAATATCTTCAACACATTATCTTAATATAGGTTTTATATTTCCTGCTACATTCATCACTTCAACAAATTTTAGGTTTTATTTCATAACTTTCACTTGAACTCAATTATATTTTGAGTATTATATACTCTTTAACCCATCCATTTCCTTTTCTAAGGATCGCTATCATAAACACTCGGGATATTACATTCACCCATTCTTCTAAGAATTTCGTCCTCAAAATTTTATCTATTAATCTTTATTCATTCAATCTATAAAAATAAATTTTACGCTAATACTTTATTCATTCATTGGGTTCTACAACCAAATTCTTTCTCTAAGGATCTTTCTACAATTATTAACTTTTCTATTAAAAGTTTTACATTATTCTTTGATAACTCATCTCCTTCTCATTTCAAATTTTCTTTTCTCACTTATTCAATATATTCATCATTTAGTGTCGCATTCTACGACTTACTTCCTTCTAAGGAATATCATCCTTACCACATTCGCCTTTTAGAATAACAAGAATCTTCCACAACTGCTCAATAATTGAGAAGCAATATGAATAACTCAGAAATTTAAAAGATTCCAAATCATGCTGAGGGGTCATAAGACCTTGAACTACGTCCCCAGGTTATCAAGTATCTCGACTTGAACCTTTAACAGTCATAAGACTATATGGACCTCCCGTACTTAGGGTGTTAATCCCTTCGTACGATGTATTATGCACAAACATTTAAACGCAATGCGTATGTTCATAGTTATAAGTAATCTTTCAACTTAAACTTTAATAGTCATAAGACTATAGGGACTCCTCGTACTTAGGGGGATCAACTCTTCGTACAATGTATTGTGCACAAACATCTTAACGCTTTCGCGTAATCCCCTATAAAAGGGTTGTTCATCTCAGCTTTTCAACATCTGAATCCGCACCAAAACAATTTGATTTGGCATAACTTCTCAAGAAACTCTTGAATTTCATGAACATTTTTTAATATTCGTCTAGCTGAACCAAATAGCATAGACCTCTACAACAATTTGGACATCATCCGAAATATACATATACATACATACATATGTATTCTCATATCGTAAAGAAATCTCAAAAATCTTTTTATGACGTCATGATACCGCATTGTATTTACAGTCCATTGAGGATTCCGTCATTTAGTGATTTTATCATACTACATCATACCATAGTGGACTGACGATCCTTAGATCACATCCAACACTAAGTAATAATGCATTGATGACTCCATCATTTTTTTATCATCTCTGCACTAGGTTCCATGATACTTTAATGACATATAAATACATTTTAATATATTTCAAATCATTTTTGTCTAGCCGAAGCAATTAGCATAGACATACGAATAATAGCATTGTTTTAAAAATTCTTTGGTTCACTAGTGTGATCCAACATTTTTTCAAAAATTAAAAATACAACCATCGGCACGAAGTCAATAAATTTCGAAAATCTAGCAAAGCTAGAAGATTTGGAAAAACCTATGTCTCCACTATCAACTCCACTTTCTATAATGATCCATTGCTTAATCAATCTATCTATTCCTATCATCCTCTATTCACACTTAATTATACCCGAGTTCATCAAACTTACTACAAATCAGAAACTCAGGAACTTGCCACAATAATATGAGTTTAAGAACTTATCCTAGTCAGACCATAGGCGTCCATTCGCTGAGGGGTTCAAAACATACCATATTATTATGAGTCACGAACTTACCATATGCATTAGTTTTAAGAATCGCACTTAATCCTAATAATATCCGACTAATCTTAATAGTTCCTAACTATCAAATATACACATAAGAAAAGAATCACCTTTTCGCCACATATACATTGATAGCGCGACACCAACATTCCAATGATTATCAATGTGATAAACTTAGTGCAAGCAAAAAATCCTCGCCCATACAAAGGTTTGTACAACTCAGTCATCACATGAGTCCTCAATTGAAAACCCACCTAACTCTATCTTGCTTATAACTTGCTCTTTGCTCAATACGAATTCCTCGTATCACTTTATCTATAACTCCTCATGAGTTATCTCGTACTATTTCATAGTACACCATCTTCATAGCATTAAGCTATAATTATTCAAATATTATAGACCATTTTTCTTCTATAACTTAAACAGATCACGTCGTGATCTTATTTTATAATCATCTCTCTTAAAATTCTTTTCTTAACTCGTGATCGTTTTGTTTTACGATCCCCTTTCTTTCCTTTCATTTACGATATTATTCGTTATCTTGGCTATTGAAGTTAGGTAACTTCCATTTCTTATCTTTATATCTCTTCAAGATTCTTCTTTGAATCTTCTTGTCTATATAACAATTCCTATTTTAAGAATTTCCAACTTCATTTACACTGCTCAACATCTCATTCAAGTTCTACATTTTCATCACACGTATCCATTTTCTACACTTGGTACACATCGAGTCTCTAACAGTTTCAATATGGTGCGTTGAGTGGTTTCCCACAAACAACCAACAAACTAGGTTCTGAGTTGCTAGTTCGTATATGCCTCCGCTCTATGAAGGAATTGTTTAGCCCAGATACCATACATCAACTACTAAAGAGTACAATTGCACCATACTTAACTATAACTTTTATTCTTAACTTCTTTACCATTCTCTTCTTATAGACATTGTCTATTTATTATCACCTTACATCCTTATTATTAGAGTTGGGTAACCCCACATTCATATTCCTTATAACTCTACGAGATTCTTCTTTGAATCCTCTCACGCATGTTTTAATCCCTTCTTTATTAATTTCTTAAATTACTTCTTATTGTTCAAACTCAATTTGAGCTTATTCTTTCCTTGTCTTCACCTCTCTTCTCTAAGGTTATAGCCTAAGGTACTCCTACCTAAGGTTTATAACCTACAGCTTTTATACCAACTGTAACGATCCCAAAATTCTTACAATTTAATTCTCGACTTCGGTCGTTAATAATACATTCAACCTCTAATTTTACATCATTAAATGATAATACAACCATTAAAATTTGCGAAATAATTAAAATTTTCTATTACAAACCATTCTCGTTCCCAAAACCTTCAACCTTTACATCTAAATATCTAAGAATCATTTTAATACTACAATTTTTTACATCGCAAAACGATATTACAATTCAATATTATTACATTATTCGGAACCTTAAACATGGTTCAATAATAATAACACAACCAAAGTGTATAAATCTTCAAGTATCACATCTGATTCATGTCTTTCAAGTAACACATAACTTTACCTTGAATCTTGAACCTGCAAAAGTGGTTATTTATAAGATTGAGCTCGATAGCCCAGCAAAATCTAACAGTTTTCATGCATCACATAGCATATAATAGCATGCTCAACATACATATCATAATAATTAAAGTAACATGGCATACATGCTTTAATTCACATAGCAAATATAAAGATTGAGTTCCTTACTCAATCATCATTATTTAACCAAAATAATGTAGTCATAAAGTGACTTTAACATTTTATGATTTTAACATGTATAACATATCATGCTCGCTTACAACACATATAACATATTATGCAATTTAAAACAGTTCATCAAGTCCACGTAGAAAATAGGAACCGAAAGACTTGCATTGATCGTTGTTTACCAATAACAGTTTAACAGCTTACAATTATCTGCACTTCACGTGCCCTTGTATGCTAGAACGAGAAAATTTTCTTCCTTTGATCAACAAGACTTCTTTTTCCCAATTCCTTTCTCAAAATCTCTCTAGGATTCTCACAAGTTATCTCTCACTTTTTCTCTGTATTCTTCTTCTTCTCCTCTTTTCTTCTTCTGAGTCCTTCTTCTCCTAACTCTAACTTACGTACTAACATTATAACGTAAATAATAATATAGGTATTAAGTATATAATATAAATATATCTATAACTGACATCAGTTATTTTTATTTTTGAAAAATCAAAAGCCCTAAGGCTTGTTTGGCTAACTACTTTAAAATTAACTAATTAATTCTTATGCCTTGTTTGGTAAACCTATTTAAATAAAAGACTTAACATTCATTAAGCCTTGTTTGGCAAAACTGAATTAAACTCCTTTAATTTATTTAATAACTCCTTTATAGAAAGGTTATTTGTCACACTTTATTCAATTAAATTTTAATATTCAATTTAATTAATTCTAATAACAATTTATTAAATTACTTTAACACATAAATCAATACAACATAATTATAATTTTCTTTATAATTATAACTTTATTTAGTCAACTAACACATCATTTTAATTACAAATTCAAATTAAAATATAATAATTCATTTAATCATTATAAACTCTCTAACTTAATTATTAAATTAAATTAGCACATTATCCCATAATTATTAATTTTCTTAACTCATTAATTATTTATTAAACAAATAATTAACCAAATCAAATCAATTAAACAAATATTTATTCAACGTTTAAACACATCTATTAAATATTTATATAATTCAATAAATATTTAAAAATTACAATTAAAATTCTGGAAATTATGGATTGTTACAGAATTTCTTTGGTGTAGGGTGTAAATTCGATATGATTATTGAGTGTCTTTAACCTTTGTGGCAAGGACATTGAGTGAAAGTTAATTAAACATTTGTAGCAAGGAGAAACTATTAATTTACATGATTATAAACATGAATTGTGAATTTAACTATAAACTTTGGTGATTCAAGTAAAGACAGGTGATGAAACTTCTCTTTGTCTTGAGTACAACAAAGAACTGTTGATGGGTATTATAGGAATGAAATATTAATTATGGACTTTTAATTTGGAGAAAATAGTAGACATTATGTTCTACTTGACTATTCTAATGAATTGTTGATTCTGCTGCAATTATGGTTGAAAACTTTTATCATCTACCATATGTTCTAAATATCTAATTTATTACTGATAACGGCTATTGATAATTTAATTATCTTTAGTCATAATATTCTTTACTGAGCTATTTGTGCTCATTCTTTTGTTTCATAATTCCTTTCAGGTAATAAGAGTGTAGCTGGGTTGAGCGGGGATAACAAGGAAATAGAGTGATGGTCTACGACTGTTGAAGTTTCTATATACATTATAAAATAGCATGACAATATATAATTGTATTGAGGACTTAAAATGTGTGTGTCGTATTTTATATGTCATTTAATAGTTAATTTTGGTGAACAACAATAGGGTAAGGTGAACTCGAATTTGGAAGTGTCAAAAATGCACCCCATTAGAATGAAGAGGACAGAATTGTATTAGGAGCTTAAAGGGTGGGTTGCCACTATCATACATGGTGTCTAACCATATACAAATTCATGTTATCATTAGATATGGTTGTGCGCATCCACTTACTGACTATATCTATGAATTATCTATATAATCTTGGAGTATGGTTGGAATATAATCCTCAGTTTGAGACAATGGAGATAGTTATATGGCAAGAAGATACATATCATAAGAATGAACAGAATAGTAATCTTCTCATTCTTCTTTGGGGTCTATTGGGTCAACCAATGTTAATTCTCAAGTCCTATGATATCTATTATAATTTAGATGCATGGCCTCCCATATATGAAGGATTCCTTGAGTATTTTTCAAAGATTTTAATTCCTAAAACAATTATCGAATGTAACTTTATGTAAATTATCATTGTTTTGGAGTGTGAGTACTGTTATTTTTATTAAAACTCACAGCTTATGTGTTGTCGTATTTTGCACGACAGTTTAATAGTTATAAATAGGAAGATTTGTATTTAAATTTTATGGTGTGTATTTGGCGACCCAAAATGGGTTGTGTGGACCTATTTTGGGGGCGTCACACATTATGCTTCAGCAATAGGATCTATCATGTATGGTATGATATGTAGTCACTCATGCACTTAGTGTAACAAGCAGATATCAGTCCAATACTTGAGAAGAACATTGGAAGGCAGTGAAAAATATCCTAAAGTAATTAAGAAGAAATAAGGATGTATTTCTTGTCTACGGTGGGTCTGAGTTGAAACTAGAGGGCTATACAGACTCAAGTTTTCAAACGGACCAAGATGATAGTAAATCCGTTTCAGGGTATGTGTTTACCTTGAATGGTGGCTCAGTGACTTGGAAAAGTTCCAAGTAGCAAACGGTTGCTGATTCAGTGACAGAGGAAGAGTATATAGCTGCAAGTTAAGCTGCAAAGGTGGTTGTTTAGATGAAGTTCATAACCGAACTTTGTGTGGTTCCTAGTATTAGAGGACCAATACCTTTATTTTGTGACAACACCGGAGCTGTTGTGCAGTCTAAGGAACCCAGATCTCATCAAAAATCTAAACACGTGTTGCGACGCTTTCATTTGATTAGAGATATCATTGAAAGAGGAGATGTCACCTTAGAACGTGTGGACTCTCAAGACAATATTGCAGATCCGTTTACTAAAGCTTTAACAAAACAGCAGTTCGATCGTCACTTAGAGAAGATGGGTATAAGATACCTCGGCGATTGGCTTTAGTGCAAGTGGGAGATTGAAAGTAGTATACATACAAGCCAATCATGTATGATGATAAAGCATATACTTTGTAACAATATTTTTTATTTATTAATAAAAGAATTATTTATTAAAGGCATTTAATTATCTACATGATATTGTTTTAACAATATGTGATAAACTCATAGTTTTAATCAATGCTTTTAGAATCATGATGAGATCATGCTAATGAGATCTAAATTATTAGATAGCTTAAAAACTATAATATTCCCAATCAATGGATTACTAAAAAGGGGATTAGTGAATTCGAATAGATTGGTACATACGTTGCTTGCTCATTGGATGAGGATGATTAATCTCGTGATCATTTATTTGGAGACACTAAAGCAAGTATGTAGGTGCTTATTAGAGAATATGTAGCGCCCCCAAATCCGGGTATCTTCCAACCCGATACTGTACAATCATTCATACATTCATTCAATTGAAAGTCTCAAAGAACGAGCATAACTTCTATATATTTAAAGTAATATTTACATTTCCCAGGTTTTATACCCATTACAAAGGTTCTTTGTCATAATATCAGTTACATTACAACATTAGACCTATTCTATTACAAGACAGCTTAACAATCTGCCTTAGCTTTTCCTTCATTCTTTTTCGATCCTTCAGGACGTTCAGTCTTAGCTGCATTCATATGGTTCAAGCAAGAGTGAGCATAACTAGCTCAGCAAGTATAACAATTCAATAACAACATGCTTGACATGTATGAATTGTATATCTTCAATAACTGAACAATAGTTATGAAGTACTATTGATAATTTAAAATATCACTTTACCTTTCTTTCAAAATGTTTTACAATAATAACAATATTTAGTAAAACATTCACTCCGGTCAAAGACTTCGAGTATTCATTCTTTCTTGAAAAAGGACAACCCGGAACGAATTCCGTAAGCCCGATATTACTTACGAGCACTTCTAGGTGATCAGCCTATTGTACTCTATGTTGATCAACACTACATCCATTAAACGTATGTACGTTTAATCATTTGGCAACCTCACGTGCCTATCGTTTTACCGACAAAACATTTGTTTAACATTTCAGTCTTCTTTTGAAAACCATATTGAGTAGTTGACAAAAGACAACAACATTTGATAATAGATGAATGAATTACCAAGTCTAGCCAAGGGATTGGCTTTAACTTCAACATACCTTAATTCATGCGAAAGAATACATGAACCTCAAAAACTTGTTCAGATTGAACTGAGACAAGAGTGAGAATACTTGCCTTTAGCGTCTACTACCGTAATTTAACTTTATGTTCAAGTCTTTCAAGTCTCTACAATACATGATTACATAATGCCTTACATTAGGTCACATATAATCAAGTATGTAAATGACTATATCTTACCCTTCTTCTCAATCTAATTGTGTATTAGATTCAGTTATTATTTGTTCTAGTTTATCATTATCCTTGCATTTATATTCCACTAAGTTATCTCAACTTTTATACAACATCCTTAAGGTTTAACAAAGTTTAAACAAAGTTACATTACATTCCTTAAGTTGTGTTTACTTTCAAAACAATTAGCTTTCCTTTCTGTGTACTTAGAAACATTCATTACTATCTTTGTTCTGAGACTGGCGCTGCGACGCGAGTCCTTACTTAATGGGCCGCGCTGCGGCGCCACACTCCAGAAGATTTTCTCACTGTACATGGCGCTGCGGCGCCATAAATTGTACTACGGTTCGCGCTGCGACGAACTCTTACAATGTGCTCGGCTACTGTTACGCGCTGTAGCGCAACTCATTTAGCCTAGTGTTGGCGCCGCGGTGCCAACTCTGTGCACCAAAAAATAATTTCAGTTTTTAAATTTTGTGAACTTCCCGGACGCATAACTTCTTTGTTATAAGTCCGAATTGGCTCGTTCAAAAGCCTACGATTCACAAATTACGTAATCTATGCATTCATGCAAGAATTTTATCTATTTGACTTCGTTTGCTAAAAATTCACCTATTGGTTTATTTTTTAACGAAAACGATAAACGTTCGTGAACGTTCAACGCTCGTTTCTTCATTCTAAGTCGGAATCCGATCATTTTCGAGTCCACAACTCTTAAATGCCAAATATGACTTGTCTCCATTGGAAAACAATGGTTCCGAGTTCAAATACAAAATTTGACTTCTATTCCGAGAATTTCACGAATTCGACGATTATCGTCCAATCGTGCAACTTCCGGCAAATCTTCATTCTTATGATTTTTTCCACATTACCAATGAATTCCATTCATTATGTGAACATCTCAACCTACTTATTACAACAACTTATTTTAATTGTTAGATTTTAGACTTATTTCTTCATGAGCTTATAACTTGTCAAATTATAAACTACTTACTATTTCATTGTTCATGACTTATGACAATTAAAGTTTCTTAATCATCATACCTTATATGTTCTCAACATATAACTTTTACTTATGTATTCATGATATATAATCATACAAGTTCTTAATTCACTTTTCTTAATAAACTCATTACAAGTTCATATTTTCATACTTAACATTCAAGGTTAACTTATAATAAGTTCATAACTTTTATAAGTTCAAATGACTTATTGCCAACTTATGTGGCTTAAGTTCATGACTTATACATTCTTCTTGCTTCTTATCATTCATGTTTCTTAATCCATCTTTTCTTATCAACCTATCATGGTAGAGATAGAAGATAATGGAGAAGAAGTCTTACTCTTTTGAAGTCTTGGTAAAGTAGCTTTCTCCTTCTTCTTACTTATGGAATGACTTATGTGTAGCTTATTCTCTCTAACACTTAAGCACTTTAGAAGTGTTGGATTAATTGAACAACCAACAAATGGCTTGCAAGCTCTTCTATTTATAGACTTTCCAAAGTTAGGGTAATTTGGTCATTAAATCATCCCACCTCCTCATGCACCTCCTTACTATTCATTACTTGCAAGGTACAAAACTTATCCAAAGCTTGGCCATTACTTCTATTACTTGGCAATTACCTTAACTTGGTCATTACATTACTTGGTCACCACATTAAACCATATAAATATGGTTTGCCCCATGGGTCAACCAATCCATAGATTTTAGTTGGGGCTTGGATTAATTAAATCCTTGGGCTTTATATTAACAAACCACTAGTTGATTTCTTAATTAATAATTAGGCCTCACCCTTTAATTTACTTGGACTTATAATAAATCCAAGCAATGTTTCCCAAGTCCATTAACATTTCATAATACATATAGTTTATGTATTATTCTTGCATTCTAATTTATATAGAATTTATATATATTATTTCATCCTTCATACAACCTCGTATAATACTTCGTATTATACTCATTTCCATTACTTTGTATAATACTTAAGTATCATACCCTTATTACTTATTTCTTACCACTTCGCCTTATTTAATATTATAAATTAAGTCCACAGGCGAAATATCGTTTTTTCCATAACTAGATTTTTATTACATAATCCACCTCACCTTATTATTCTATCATTACGTATTTCTCGGAAATTCAAAAATAAATCCTGAGCAATTATCGATGAATAGTGTTTTTCGGAAAATTTCTCGGAAAACTTTTATTTCCGTCTTGGAAATTCAAACACTTTAATTCCTCCAGGTAGCTCAAATACTACGACATTCTAACATCAATAGGTTATATAATGACAACCATCTTGATAACACATAGAATAGGATTTTATTATCATTTAATTTAATAAAATCATTTTACAATAAGATCCGAATTTCTCGGTCGTTACAGAATAAGTTCACTGAACGTGACTCGCTAAGAAATACTTAATAGAGTTTTACTTGCCTATCAATAGGAATTCCTAAAGTGATAGTAGTACAAGTGATCCTTAGACTTGAGATCATCATAGTATCTTGTATATAATGAATTATACTTTGACTTATTTCTTAAGACCCTTAGGGTATATCAAAGGGTATGCTTGGGTGTAATGAGTTATATATGAAGATAATGAATAATCAATAAAGAATCTACCGCTTCTAGTAAAAGAAAAGATATATCATATGTGATTCGATAAATGACAACTCAGGAATCCTTAACCAAGGTGGAATGAAATTAGAAAGAAGTTTCTAATTTGCATTTATTTGGAGTTATGCATTTGGGAGTCGAAATACATATAATTAAATAAAATAAGACTTGACAGTAATTCCATATCTTATATTTAATTGGGACATTGTATGGTAGAAGGATTGAATTGTACGAAAACTATTTACTCAAATGTTCTTTTATGATTAATATTGAAATCTATATTATCTGAAAAGTCGTTGATCGGTAAGGAGGCTTATCCCTATTGTAGAATAAATATTATTTATTGAAATAGATTATTAGTTTAATTTATTTATTTAAATAAGATTAGAATTGTTCTAATTGATTTATTCACAACCGGTTTAATGTGAAGAACCTAAAGGGTCACACCATAAAAAGAAGAAAAAATTATTTAAGAAGTTAATGGCATAATCGTAATAATATGTTAAGTATATTTAATTTAATCTATGGTAATAGAATAAATTAAATAGCTTAGTATCTATTATTTAATATTATGGGAATATTAAATATAAATTAATATGAGGAGTCCTATTAATATTATTACAATTGTTATTATTTTAATTTCTAATAGAGTTTGGGAATTAATTTAATATAAGTACTCTCATTTATTCCTAATAAGATTATGAGGTAAATTAATTAAAAGAATTTAATTAATTATCCCTAATAAGATTTAAGAGCTTAATTAATTAAAGGATTTTAATTAATTAAATATAACCCTATTTCTAATTAGATTAGAAAGGTTGACTAATATCTGTATAAGATGAGTCTTATGTCAGATATCAGTAGACGTAATTCCAATTGTTGGAGAGTACTCTTTTTTCTACAGAGATAGAAAAACTAGGGTCCAACCACCCTCCTTCTTGAATAATCTTTCTTCCTTGGTGGATCACCTCTAGAGGCCAAACGCTTGGGTGGCTAACGTTAATCAAAGGAAGGAATCAATCCCGCGTATTCAAGGAGAGCACGAACAAGACTAGGAGTTAAACTTGTACTTGAGAAAACTCGAATCTTCAAGGGTATAATTCTGATCTTCTACTCTTTTATAGGTTGATAATCAAGCACAAGAATTGATCATGGTTAATGGTTTGCAAGAAAATTTAAAATCCTATTTTATTACGCTTTCGCTTCGTTTATGTAATTTGGTTGCATGTATGCGTTTCTAGCAAACCCAACAATTACAACAAACATTAGTTCACTGGAGCCCAACTAGAAGAAATTAGGTCACACACCTTGAAACGAGAACAGCCGATGAACCTTATTCCCGGATCAGCAGTTCCCTCTTTCCAAGCTACTCACATCGGTGCGACAATCCAACATTAGCATGCCATTGGAGTTCTGGGCATCTCCCAATCTTCAACGCGATTTGTGAAGCTATTTTCGCTGGAGCTCATGTTAGTTCCTCTCAAGTAGGAGTCGGAATCGATTTGAGAATAATTTTGGGGATAGAGAGTGTTTTGATTCCTCTCTTCAATTTCTATTCATCTTCGGTCTACCTGATGTTGAAGAACAAATGATTGTGGAATGATTTTGGGAATTTAAAGATTTAGGGATTTAGTTGGTTAAGAGATTTAGGGATTTAATCCACGTAATATATTTAATCGATTGTCAATATTGCCACGTATTGCCACATCCTTTTTCTGTTAAATGGTTAACAGATATAGACAGCAAAATCACTTTTTATAAATAACGTATAGTTCAATGAGTTGACCGTAAAAAAATTCACTTTAGTGATGCATTTGTAAACCGAGGTCGAGTAGAGTGGGAAAAAGTGTATTTAACCCCCTTTATAGCCGATCTTGACGATCAAGATCAAATCATTAAATTTGAATTGGGACGCCTAGATCAACCCACGTGTAAGACATCGTGGGAAGCCCAAACATCACCTATACGGGTTTAAGGGGGATGACATCTCACATTTACGCATTTATATCGCATAGTTATGAGAAGTTATATTGTAGACCTTATTTCCATCCATGCTCAGAACGCTATCCAACCTCAAGTTTCATCAACATTATGCACTAAACTCTAAGGAATCTGCTTAGCTCAATAATTTGTTTAGTCCATCTTCCCCTCTGAATTTTGTATCTTAACTTCTATTCCCTTATCCTATTAAAGTAGAATAAGGGAGTTGGGGGCAATGTTAGGATACAGCCCGAAAGGCCCAACCCATATCTTTTTGGCCTAGGCCCAAAAACTGACAAGTCTGGTATGCTCAAACGGCTCAGGAAAAGTGTGTCGAGAAAGCTTGGAGAGCCTGTCCAATCTGAAGGGTCCCATGTAGTTGTATCTTGAGTGGTGTGAAAATCAAATGATGGGGACACTGTTTGTTGTATATTAAATCTCGAGAAAAAGTTTGATAAATGGATTTATTTATTTTCAGCCCATAAAAAAAATCATTTTATTCTTAAATTTTTGACATTTTAAATTTTATAATTAATATAAAGTATATATACTTTCAGTCAGTATAATTGTGATTATTATTATTTTGTTGTTTAAAATTCTAATCGCGTATTTACTTGTTAAAGTTAAATTGAGATACTTTTCGTGAATCGAATGGAATATCATTGTACTTGAAAAAATTAAAATCAATTTTAAAATTCTAGTCGCGCATTTACTTCTGAAAGTTAAATTGAGACACTATTCGTGAATCGAATGGAGTATCATTGTAGTAAAATAAATGTAAAGAAAAGATTAGTCCAATTTTTTATTTATATGCACTTTTCAGTTGCGAAATTTATAAATTTTAAAGATATATTTTGCTTCCATGTTAATTCCTAAATATAATAAATATTTAATTTAATACTAATGACTTGATAATGAAATTTTATTGTTATACTTGAGAAGATTATGTCAATTTATAATGTCATCGGTTAAAAAAAATGGTTCTTGTAAAATAAATTTTTCCACAAATGAATTTTGTGTGGAATGGATGGAGAATATCTTGGATATTTAAAAGCACCCTAAATTCAAACAAGACCAAAATTATATTATCTTGGATTACTTTGAATTGAACTACCAAATAGGACAATTGCAATTGATAATATTTGTGTAACAAATATGATTCAAAATACAACAATCTATTATGAAAAAGAAAATAATATATATGTTAATAAATTTGATGAGGAAGTTGAATTATAGTAAATATAAAATTTTAAGTTATAAAATAAAATAATAATATTTGAATTATCTTGTAATTCCTTCCTATCGGTTTCCAAATGAAGTGTCCATTTTAAATGGTTGAATCCCTAGTTACTTTCCCAATAGCACCTGAGCTACCAACTTATCCAAATTCACAAAAGAAGACCCTCCAACCCCAACAGCCACGTCAGCCTTTCTCTTCCACTCCACCACATTCCTCTTCATCTCCTTCCCCTTCTCCCCATCCATCAACTCCCTCACAAGCCCCTCCACCTCATCCCTCTTCACATCATTATCAATCTCCATCCCAATCCCCCACTCCACACAACTATACCTGCAATTCGTCTGCTGCTCCGCGAAAAACGGCCAACAAATCACCGGAACACCGCCTGAAATACTCTCAACGGTCGAATTCCACCCACTATGCGTCAAAAACCCGCCCACCGTCGGATGCTTCAATATCTCCTCTTGCGGGCACCAGCTTGCCAACATTCCCCTTTCTTCCGTCTCCGCCACAAACTCCGGCGGCAGCATCGCCGATTCTCCGGCGACTATATCAGGTCTAATAATCCACAAAAAATGCTTTTTGCTATTGGCAAGTCCAAATGCAAATTCAGTTAATTGTTGAGTGTTAACGCCAAGATCTTCTCCCACGTCCCAATCACGAAAGACGCTCTGATCCTGCACAGTTCAACAAGTCAACACCAAAAGCTTGACGGCCTGACCGTCGGAGGATAGCTCCGGCGTGAGAGTCAGTACAGGCGATCACAAGGTTAACAATGGAGGAAAATGATGAATAGTGCCTGAGTGTGTACGAAATGATAATGTTGTGTGTAGTGTTTTGATACCTCTTTTCCTTTTGTTATCCTTGCCACATACGCTCCCCAGACCCGGTTTACTGTGCCACCCACTACCTCCTGACACCTCCTCCCATCCCCGGTCATCTCAGCCGAAAGTGTGTAGCTTATTTTCCTACCTGCTACCACTGTTACCTCCCGCCGGCAATCGGAGTCCCATCCTCATTAATGCCATGCAGAAAGGTGACAGACATAACAGTCAACTACTGCTTTTGTGATGATTACCGGTCAAAGATAAGATAAGTAATACCTTACGTAATGGACCAACCCCGTGACTAAGCCCAATATTATAGTCAAGTAGCGAGGCCCAAGTTGTTTGACCCAATATGGTAAAGGTGATATAGTCCAAAAGACAAGCACATTCGGCCTGGCCCAGTAGGAAAAGTATTCTGGCCCAACATTGCCCCCCAGTCTTTTATTAAATGGGATGTTTAGTGGAAGACTGTAAATAGTGCGAGTCCACAAGAAGAAAGGGTCCAATAAGCGCCGGCCCACCTTGGATAACCCATTAAAGCCAAAATCGGACGTTACCCCTTCCTCTCCCACATCATTACCCCCAATTAATGCGCCGCCCTAGGCTCTCGTGCAAATTTTGAAAAGACCACTCGCTATAAAATCCGCTGCACATTCTCCTTGGATGGTTCCCTGCCATTTCGAATTCACAAGAGCTTATTGTCTTTTCCTTCTCAAATTTCTTCATTTTCTCTGCAAATTCTCAACAATGGCATCTCAAAACCCCGATACAAGCTCTCCACTTCGTGTAGCCCCTATCTCCACCATGGCTCCCCATTCAAACCCAGACAAAGAGGTTCCGAGCTCAGACCCCCAAATCGGTGCCCCGAGTAAGGAAGCTCCACCTATGGAATCACTTCCCAACCCCTCTGATTTTTTCAAAAATGAGGAAGATTTTCCTCACGCCAACACCCCCTCCACTGTTAATGAGGTTGAGCTCTGCAACATTCGGGCTCGCTATCAAATACCGGATACCCACAGGGTACGGATAGCAGCCTCCCACGAAAGGATGTATCAGCATCCCGACGGTTGAATCGCCGTCCCGGCAACTTTTCTGGAGAAGGGGGTGAGATTTCCCCTTCACGCCTTCCTGATCACCCTCCTAGGGTTCGTTGGAGTGGGGTTCGCCCAATTGGTGCCGAACTCGTACATCCATATGCTGGCTTACATAGCCTTCTGCTACGAGATAGGAGTTCCTCCTGCTGTGGATTCCTTCTTTACCCTCTTCTCGGTGGGGAAATCTCGGGAGAAAGGCTTCAAGGTGCTAAGTAAGATAGCCCCTAAGCCCAATGCTAGAATCGAGAAGCGGTCTCTAATGGACACTCCTTCGAGCAACCGAGGATGGCACAATAAATGGTTCTTCGTCAACGGGCCCGAAATCTCCTCTGTCCCTGACTGGACCACTTCTAATCGCGTCTCTGCAGACTTCGAAGATATATTCGAGGAGCGTATAAGAGAAATGACGCGCATCATAGAGAAGATACCTCTGAAGGAGTGGAGCTTCGGCCTCCTGAGCAAACAAGCATGGTTGTATGACCACAAGTTGTCTCTCATCAAGCCGACTTCGATCGATCGGAAGGACCTGGACAGGTACCTCTCTGGTAAGCCTTCATCACCTTCCACCGAAGTTCCCCAGGAAGAATTTCCGGCTTCGGAAGCCCATGATGCGGAAGTCTTTCGCGGATCCGAATCTGCTGAGGAACCTAGCCGACCTCGACAGAAGAAAAGGGCAGTTCGGAAAGTCCGGGCAACTCCTCAAGGATCTCAATCAACTCCCGCAGCGAGCTTGATTGACATGCCTGCGATCGACCGAATGCAGGCTCTTCAAATTAAAAAGAGGAAGACCAAGGTGACTCCTCTGTCCACCGATGAGCTTCGGGTTCCTCCTCCTGCAGCCGATCCGCCTATCATTGTTCCTATGGAGATTCACGTTTCAGAAGACGAGCTCGAAGACCCGAACGAGTCTCCTCTTCTGTCTCATAAAAGGAAGCAGCCTTCCGAGGATCAACCACCACCGCCCCCTGAACCATCAGTGCCATCCTCGGCAAGATCTTCTCCTTCCTCCTTCAGGCGAGAAGCCGCATCCTCTCCCACCATATGGCCGGAGTTTAATGCCAACTTCCCCTTCCAGCTGTTCGAATCTTTTGTCCGGGAGACTGATGACCATCGGTTCGGAAACAGCTCGATTAGGGACTTAATCGAAGAAGGCATGAGCTATCAGGCAAAGGTTAGTTTGTTCAATTTGAAATATTTGGTAATCATTTGTTTCATCTGTTCCTTCTACTAATTCACCGACTTTCTTTAACCGTCTGCAGGCAAATGCTGTCTTCGGGAGATTTCTCCCCCGGTACAGAGAGTCCGAAGCCGAAGAAGATACAGCTAGGCGGGAGAAGGCCATTCTGGCTTCGGCTCTGGAAAGGGAGAGAAGGGCTCATGGTGCCACTCTCCTCAATAATGAAGGCCTCCAGAAAGATGTGAATAATTTAAAAGAAAAACTGGAGACAGCCGAAGCCACCCACCAACTGACCGTTACTACGAACATAGATCTGGTTCGCCGGAACGAGGTCCTTGTTGGGAAGAACGAGACGATGGTGAAGACCAATAAGAGCTTGGCCATACAAGTACATGATCTGGAGGCCAGGGATTTGAGACATCTAAAGGAGCGGGCGAAACTCGAAGAGGAGCTCCGTGAACTTCGGGCTCTGAGAGATTTGGGTCCTCCTCTAACCGGAGATCTTCGGAGGGAAGTTCAACAAGAATACCGAAAATCTGCCGAGTTGAACGAGGAGATCATCCAGATGTTCTCGGATGGGTACGACGAATGCCGAAGCAAAGACAAGGCAAGACTTGTCGCTGCCAAGGTTGACCCGACTATCCTGGATTCTTCGGAAGACGAAGCCGATCTCTGAAGATGATTCTCTTTTCCCTTAGCAGTTAGGATTATTTGTAAAGCTTCTATTTTGTAAATAGCATTATATAAATAAAATATCAACATTATTCCTTATGACTTCGGTGTATTTACTGTTTACCAACACTTCAATAACGATTCAATCTCAATCTCCTTCACGGATTTAACTTAAACTGTTAATTAACAACTAGGAAAGTCTTATAACAGATAAGATGAAGTTAAAAAATGTGGCCTTCCGAACTCAACACTTAGAAAAATTTTGGTAGTAAAAAGTAAAGGAATACTTATTCGTTACCGAAGTGTGAGTTAGATGCCGTGAGGGGCCTGACGAAGTCTGAATGATGACACTTGCCTACCACGGAGGGCCTGACAAGGTCTAAAGGACGACGCTTGCCTACCACGAAGGGCCTGACAAGGTCTTTAGGACCACCTGCCAATGAGGCTACCATCGAATGGTCAGCGAGTCCGCCCGAACCTCCTTACACCAATGACGTTCGCCTACCACGAAGGGCCTGACGAAGCCATAAGGACCACCTGCCAATGAGGCTACCATCGAATGGTCAGCGAGTCCGCCCGAACCTCCTTACACCAATGACGTTCGCCTACCACGAAGGGCCTGACGAAGCCATAAGGACCACCTGCCAATGAGGCTACCATAGAATGGTCAGCGAGTCCGCCCGAACCTCCTTACACCAATGATACTACCAACAACGAAGACACGATTTGTTTGAAAAGAAAGGAATTTTTATTGATGATGACTTGAAACCATTTACAGACTTCCGGTGTACTGGCAATGTAGCTATTGAAAATATTTTCGAAGCCTGCCTGCATGCCAAGTATTCTTGATTTCTGATCCGTCGAGAGCCTTCAACCGATAAGTACCCGGCTTCGGTACTTCTATGACTTCATATGGCCCTTCCCAATTCGGCATCAGCTTTCCCACATTCTGAGGCGTAGATGCTTCGGCTTCTCTGAGAACGAAATCCCCTACTTCGAACCTGCGAAGCTTTACCCCTTTGTTATAATGCTTAGCCACTCTTCGCTGATAAGCTGCAAGTTTGACCAAGGCTGTTTCCCTGACTTCTTCAAGTAAATCAAGGTTGGCTTTCAGCCCTTCATCGTTGTATATTTCTCTGAACTGGCCAACTCGAAGACTTGGAGATCCAATTTCAACAGGGACTAAAGCATCAGTACCATAGGCCAGTCTGAAGGGTGAATCCCCTGTGGTGGTCCTCGGAGTGGTCCGATAGGCCCATATTACGCTGAGCAGCTCTTCTGGCCATCTTCCTTTAGCTTCGTCCAATCTGCGCTTGATCCCATTCAGCAGCGTTCTGTTGGTCACTTCGACTTGCTCATTTGACTGTGGATGAGCCACTGAAGTCTTCCTGTGCTGGACTCCCAATTCCTTCAGAAAGCCTTCAAATTTTGATCCCACAAACTGGCGTCCGTTGTCTGATATCACCACTTGAGGGATCCCAAAGCGAAACACTACGGATTCTTTCATAAATTTCAGACACTCCTGTTCCGTTATCAGCCGGAGTGGTTTCGCCTTGACCCATTTGGTCATGTAATCAATAGCAACGATGACGAAACTGACCTGCCCTTTAGCCTTCGGTAACGGACCCAGTATGTCAACCCCCAAGATAGCGAAGGGTATAGGAGATAGAATCGAGTATAGCTCTTCTGGTGGCTGATGTGGGATCGGACTGTTGAGCTGGCACTTCACGCATTTCTTGACGTATTCAGTTGCTTCCTTGAAGATCGTTGGCCAGTAGTATCCCTGCCGAAGAACTTTGTATGCCAGCGACTTAGCAGCCATATGGTCACCGCAAATGCCCTCGTGAACTTCCCGAAGAGTATAATCGGCTTCGGACGGAGTCAAACACTTTAGCAGTGGAGACAAGAAGGCTCTTCGGAACAGATCCCCATCTATCAGAACGAAATTAGCACTCTTGTACTTGATTTTTTTGGCCAACATCTGATCCGAAGGTAGAACGTCATCTGCCAGATATTCCAGGTATGGGGTCAACCAACAGTTGGTTCGATCAACGCACATTACCGATTCATGATGAACACTAGGATGTTACAGAATTTCCAAGTATACTGATCCATCAAAAACGTTAACATCCGTAGTGGCTAATTTGGAGAGTGCATCGGCAATGGAATTTTCATCACGTTCGACCCCCTGGAATTCGTAGAACTGGAAATAATGAAGCCGTTCTTTCAATTCCGCCAAATACTTGATCATTCGATGACCTCGGGCTTCGTATTCCCCGGAGACTTGTTTAACGACTAACTGAGAGTCGCTGAAGATAACTATTATTTGCACTTCGAGGCTTTTAGCTAGCCGCAAACCTGCCAACACTGCTTCGTACTCTGCCTCATTGTTCGTTGCTTTAAACTGAAATCTGATGGCCTGTTGCACCTTGAATCCCTCCGGACTAGTCAGAATAATCCCTGCTCCGCTGACGTCTGCGGTAGAAGACCCATCTGCATACAGCGTCCACGAACTCTGCTTCTGCTAAAGAGCCGCAACTATGATGTCAGATCCTCCAGCTTCTGCTACAGCCTCATCAGCTTCAAAAAACGAACACTCGACCACAAAATCAGCCAAGGCCTGCCCCTTGATGGCAGTACGGGGATGATATTCAACGAAGAACTGAGACAACTCTATCGTCCATGCAGCTAATCTCCCTGATACCTCAGGTTTGCCCATAATTTTCTTCAAAGGCTGATCTGTGTATACTATTACCAACCTACCCTGGAAGTACTGCCTAAGCTTCCTACTAGCAATTATTAAAGCAAAAGCAAACTTTTCAATATTTGGGTACCTTGTTTCGGCATCCCGAAGGACATGGCTTACATAATAAACCAGGTGCTGCTTACCCCCAACCTCTCGCACCAAAACTGCTCCTACTGCCAACGAACTAGCTGCTAAGTACAAATATAAGGGCTCAGCAGGAGCGGGCTTCACCAACAAAGGCGCCGAAGATAAGTAGGACTTGATGCTTTGGAAGGCGTCTTAGCATTCCGAAGTCCATTGGAACGTCTTGGCATTCTTCGGCCCTTTCAAAGTGTCAAAAAACGGCAAACACCTTTCTGCCAATTTGGACATAAACCTCCTCAAAGCTGCAATCCTTCCAGTCAGACGCTGAACGTCTTTAAACGACTGAGGAGTCTTCATGTCCAAGATCGCTTTAATCTTCTCTGGATTGGCTTCAATTCCCCTCTGACTGACCAGGTAACCTAGAAATTTGCCAGCCCCTAATCCGAAGGTGCACTTGGTAGGATTCAGTCTCAAATTGTGGTGACGGACTGTCTGAAAACATTCCTCCAGGTCACCCAGATGTTTGTGCACCAACATGCTCTTAACAATCATGTCATCCACATATACTTCCATATTTTTGCCCAACTGACGCCTAAAAACATAGTTCATCATCCTCTGGTAAGTGGCCCCGGCGTTGATGAGGCCAAAGGTCATTTTCTTGTAGGCGTATATCGACCGATGCGTAATAAATGCCGTCTTTGGTATATCCTCTTTACACATGGAGATTTGATGATAGCCAGAGAATGCATCCATGAAGCTTAACAAGGCATACCCCGAAGTTGCATCGATGAGCTGGTCAATGTGGGGTAATGGGTAGAAGTCCTTCGGACAAGCTTTATTCAGGTATGTGTAGTCGATGCAGACCCGCCATTTCCCGTTCTGTTTTTGGACCAGTACCACGTTTGCCATCCATTGCGGATAGTCGATTTCGAAGATGAAGTCAGCAGCTAGGAGCTTCGCAATCTCTTCATCGATGATTTTCTGGCGCTCGGGCGCGAAGATCCTTCTCTTTTGCCGAACTGGCTTCTTCGACGGATCCACTTCTAGCCGATGCTCAGCAATATCCCTGCTCACTCCCGGCATGTCCTAAGGCTCCCAGGTGAAGATGTCAACATAGCACTGCAGGAGTTCAATGAGGTTCTTCCTGAGAGGTTCCGGCAGGCCCGAACCTATTTTCACCGTCTTGTTCGCCTTGCCCGGGATGAGCTCTATCTCTTCTGTCTCTTCGACTGGCATGACCAACGGTTCTGAGCTGCTTTCCGTGAAGGGTTCGATCTCTATTGCCATGGTCTGTTTTTGCTTCGATACTCCTACTCCCGAAGTGATCACGGCATTTCTATAACACCTTCTGGCCAGATCCAGATCTCCTTTTACCTCCCCAACACCATGAGCCGTAGGAAATTTGATTTTGAAATGAGGGATAGAGGTTACAGCTTGTAAAGCAATCAAAGTGGGTCTCCCCAAAATAGCATTATAAGCAGAATCTACATTCACTACGTAAAATTTGCAAGTGATTTCTACCTGTTGGGGGGCTATTCCGAAGATAACCGGCAGCTCAATGGTTCCAGCCACTTTGACCGGATCGTTGCTGAAGCCGTATAAAGGGGCCTCTTGTCCGATCTCCATCTTCTGCCCATCAAGATGCATCCTCTGATAAGCATGAGCATATAGGATATCCACAGAAGACCCGTTGTCGATCATCATGCGCTTCATGTCCACCGAACCCACTTGTGCTGTCACGACCAATGATCCCTCATGTGGTTCGATGGTTTTCGAAGGGTAATCCTCATCGGTAAAGGAAATTACAGTACCCGGGAAGGATCTGTCGGGCTTCGGGAGACTACCCGCCACTGACATGACCGAATCCAGATAACCTCGGCGCTTACGGGCTGTTCGGGAGCAGGGAACACTTGCTGAATTGGTTGGGCTGCCTGAACGGGTCCTCTATTCTGTTGCTGGTTCGCTCGGGCAGCCACATAATGAACTAACGCCCCGTCTTGCACCTTTCTCTCGATAAAATCTTTCAGGCTAGCACAGTCGTTCGTATCGTGACCCGAGGCTTGATGATAGTCACAATACTTGCGAGAATTCCCTTTTCTGGGTTTAAAATTATCTCGAGGTGGCTCGAAAATAGGTTGATTCTTGATCTGCTCCAAGATAACAGCTCTGTCGGCGTTGAGCGCCGTATATGTCCTGTTTACCCTCTGAGCGGGGGCGGACGAGCGTTCTCCACCCTGCCTCCAATTATTATTGTATTTCTTTGATTTGCCGTCGCGACGGCCTCTATCCCCTTCATTTCTACCCTGGTCACCCTCTGCTCTGTCCCGATCTGTCTCTTTAAGTCGCTCTGAAGAGGGACGTTTGAGGCTATTCATGGCCTCTTCTACCACAATATAGCCTTCTGCTTTGTCGAAGGCTTCTGCGAGACTCTTCGGGTGGTGAAACATCAACTTCTTCACAAACTTTTTCGATTTGACCAGATCTAATCCGTTCTGAAACAGTCCCACGGCTTGTAGATCGTTCAGCTCTGTTACTTGGCCGACTGCTTCACGGAATCGCTTCACATATTGGCCCAAAGACTCATTCGAGAACTGCCGAACCTGAGCCAATGAGCCAGTTGGTTTCCCTCTTCTTCGGTTGCTCCCGAAGCGGGTGTGGAACTGACTGCACATATCCGCCCAAGATGAGATCGAATCTGAAGGCAAAGTCCCCATACACTGTCTGGCATCCTTTCGGAGGGTCGTGATAAAAGTATGACACTTAGCAGCATCGCTAAAGTCATAATAATCCATCAGTCGGTCGAACGCCTGACTGTGGTCGTAGGGATCCTCCGATCCATCATAACTTTCAATGTGAGGCAACCTCTTGGTGGGGTCAGCAGTTTCTCTCAGAATCTCCGTGGAAAAAGGGGATGCCTTCTTTCCCGAAGTCTCCTTCACTTTCTGTACCTCGGCAAGCTGCCTCCGAAGCTCCTTCACCTCCTTTACCAGATAATCCACGCCTTCGGGTTGAGACGATGCTTCTTTTTCCGGTGACCCTTCCCTCTTCTGGGTGGACCGATGCTTTACAATAGAATTCCCAACTTTTGAGGGGGTTTTCTGATGATGACGGTCCACAGAGCGTAGTGCCCTCGGTGGACTTTCGGGCGTACGGCCTCTAGATCTGCTTCGTCTCAATACCCGGTTACCGTGGTGGGAATGCGCAACAACGAGCGCCCCTTAGTATTCTCCGGAGTATGTTCTCTGGATCGACCTCTTCGTTCGCTTCGACTCAGCTCCTTATAACCGACAGGGTGATGTGCCCTCTTCGATCTTTGAGGAGTAGGGCTCCTGGACCTTCTTCTTTCCCGATGTCGATCCTGATTTTCACGCTCGGAATGAGCAGGCTCCTTCCCGCTCCGATGCCCCCGTTCTTCAGAGTGGACGTAGCTGGAAGCTTCGTCCCTCAATTTGGCCATTCGAGACATCTGTTCAGCTATATCCCGTCGTTGTTTCACAAGCGCCTCCATGGCCCTATCAGCTTCATCTGCCATCTTAGCCAAGCGGGCAGCCTTTTCGCCTTGGTCGTCTCGGTATCGAGTTCTAGGCGAGGTGCCTTCTACTCGTTTCCGGCCATGACCGGACCCTTTCTCCGCTGTAAAAATTAGTTGTCGCTTGGCTTTACTCATAGCTCTCGGACAAGAATCTCTATGCGATCGTTTGGATGCCGTGCTGGCATGAACACTTAGTGCAGGTCCCAAACGGTCCTTCACAGATACTCGCGGTACTGATTCACTGGCAGCCCTCGGCTGCCCCTCAGGTGTAGGTGTCCTACTCTTTCCCATAAACACCGACGTAAAACGAACAAGGTTTGTGATTGAAAAATATTCAGGACACTAGAACGCCCTCCTTCTAGCGCCAATGTTAACGCCAAGATCTTCTCCCACGTCCCAATCACGTAAGACGCTCTGATCCTGCACAGTTCAACAAGTCAACACCAAAAGCTTGACGGCCTGACCGTCGGGGGATAGCTCCGGCGTGAGAGTCAGTACAGGCGATCACAAGGTTAACAATGGAGAAAAATGATGAATAGTGCCTGAGTGTGTACGAAATGATAATGTTGTGTGTAGTGTTTTGTTACCTCTTTTCCTTTTGTTATCCTTGCCCCATACGCTCCCCAGACCCGGTTTACTGTGCCACCCACTACCTCCTGACACCTCCTCCCATCTCCGGTCATCTCAGCCGAAAGTGTGTAGCTTATTTTCCTACCTGCTACCACTGTTACCTCCTGCCGGCAATCGGAGTCCCATCCTCATTAATGTCATACAGAAAGGTGACAGACATAACAGTCAACTACTGCTTTTATGATGATTACCGGTCAAAGATAAGATAAGTAATACCTTACGTAATGGACCAACCCCGTGACTAAGCCCAATATTATAGTCAAGTAGCGAGGCCCAAGTTGTTTGACCCAATATGGTAAAGGTGATATAGTCCAAAAGACAAGCCCATTCGGCCTGGCCCAGTAGGAAAAGTATTCTGGCCCAACATTGAGTATTCATGACTGTGATGTTACCAAAATTAACATAAACAACAGAATTTGGTTCTTTTTTGTTGAGCCAATCGATGCAAGTTGGTTCCTCTTCCCACAAGTTAGACCCAATTGATTTTAGGGCATGATTATTATTTGGAATTTGATGGAGCATCAAACTTAAGGGACCAATTGTGTAAATTTGGTGTTGGACGGCTTTGATGGCGTCCACGGCGTCTTGTTCGAGGGCGTCGAATGTGTTGAGAATGAGAGCAGAAGCTTTGGCAATGGCTTCGGATTCTCCCCTGAGGTATTTGACCATGAAATCATTCGGGTCTGTAGTTCTGATGAAACTTGGGATATCCCTCAGTTTTGATGTCTTTTTTCATTCCTAGAACCCAATCTAATGTTGTTTCTAGATACCCATTTGCTACGTAGCTCATATCTGCAAATTAATCAAACATATTAAATATTAAAAAAAAAAATTTATATTGTGACAAAAGCATAACTTTTGTTACAAATAAATATATCAATAAACTATGCATATATTTGTAATGTATTTGTATTAATATACAGACAATATCATTGTATCTAGTTTCAGACTTAAAAATTTAATGTAAATGTTTTTCATATATCCTATATATTCAACAACAATATTTTTTTTCTTTCTAGTTAGTATCATTCCACTATATTTGTTTGTAATAATTATGTTTTAATAAAGCTATAATTATGTGGAGAGTAAAATGCAAAAATGACCTTGTACTATAGGGGTGTTTAGATATTTCGCTCATTTTTTTTAATCAATACAAAACGAAACTTTTACTATCTGAAAATTTGAATTGTGAACTCTATTGTACCATGTGACGTTGACTTATACACATGACACGTTGACATGTTAATTTAACACATTTGAGCTAAAAATATCTATTCTCTCAAGATTTGAACTCAAAACCTCATATTCCAAAAATTAGCAAAACATTTGATTACCAACTAAGTTAAGAATATTAATGTTATCTCTTAGAAAATTATTACTAACAATGATGGTATTAATACAACTTATTAGTAATATTATTAATAAGTTGTTATTAATTACTTATTAGTTATTAATAATTCTCTTTTAACATGATTTTTGCTTCTTACCTAAATATTAAATATATATTATCTTAATAATATTACTTATTCGATATTAGGATATATTAATGTTATTAATAATATTAATATATACTTACAATATTATTGTTATTAATATACATAAATGCTAATGAAAAAATAAGATAATTTAGACAAAAGGAAGAGATAAATTCAATTTTTCTTTCTCTCTGTCTAGTTTCTCTTGTAGGAACGGATGAAAAGAGTCAAGACCGTGAATAAGAGTCATCTTAGGGTTTTTATTATTTATTTGTTTGTTTGTTTGTTATTTTGTTAAATTATATTTCTCCAACTTCGTTACTTATTACAAAAGATGGAATCTAAAAAGTCATTTAAATATTTTGAATAAATAAAGTACTTAAAATTTTTACAAAATATGAGGTCACAAGATTAAATTATTTATTTATTATAACTATTTTATTATTGTTATTATCATAAATTATTCTTATTAGCATACATTAATTTAATTATTATTTTTGTTAAAAAAATTATAAAATAAAATAAAATAAGGTTTGTTTTTTTTAGCATTATTATAGACTATAACAATAATGCTATTAGAATATTAATGTTACTAATACCATTAATATATACTAATATCTAATAAGAATGTTATTAAGATAATATATAATAAGTATAGATTCAAGTAAACAACATTATGTTAAAGAGAATTATTGATAACTAATAAATAATTACTAACAACTTATTAATAATATTACTAATAACTAATAAAGTTAACTAATACAATTAGTGTTGGTAATAATTTTTTTAAAAATAATATTAATTCTTAGCTTAGTTAGTAATCAGTATTTTGTTAGC
Source organism: Panax notoginseng (assembly GCA_016801055.1). Lineage (NCBI taxonomy): Eukaryota > Viridiplantae > Streptophyta > Magnoliopsida > Apiales > Araliaceae > Panax > Panax notoginseng. The sequence goes on from CM029015.1 coordinate 124,572,082, forward strand.
GTTGGAGGTATTAAGTGTTAAGTTCAAATCTTGAAAGAATAGATTTTTTTAGCCTAATACCCCTATAATAGTTTTGCATTTTACTTGTTACGTGGAATATAATTCAAAAGTGGTCATTTAACTCAAATATAGGATTTCTCAAATAGATCCTTAAATTTTCAATAAAAAATCATTTAGAGCGTGAATTTCTATCCTATTCCATTTTATTTAAGAATTTTGATGGGGAAATTCTTTGTTTCTATATTTTTTAGAATATGTAGATGAAAAAAATGTGATATTTTTAGTAATGCATGTAGCAATCAATACAAACAACCCATCAAATTAAATAAACGTGAAGATTGTTTTTTTCTTATGATTTAAGATACCGAAATCACATTTATTATCTCATCTTCTGTCTCGTTTTCATATATCGATACGATACAAGTTTTAACTATTTACAAATTAACTGTAAATAAAAGAATGAATAACAATTGACAAAAATTATAAATATAAATATATAAAATATGACAGCACATGATATACACAAGGCGATCTAATACTTAAGTCATTTAAACAATGGCATGAGACCTTAAAATTGAAAAAAAAATTAAATTTTAATAATTTATATATGTTAGAGTTCATTCAAAAAGCCTAAAATTTTTTTCCCAAACAAATCAATAGCTACAAGTAGAATCATACAAGTTTGATCAATAATTTTATATCTAAAAGAGAAAAAAAATGAAATTCTAATTGTTTTAAAAAATCATAGATATTAATTTAATTTAGCATTAAGTGATTAAAAATAAAAAAAAAAGATTCCAATTTAAAATTTGACTTGAGAGCCGAAAAAATTTAGACCGAACCTAAATATATATAGAGTGAGACCGTATATGAGAGAGTAATTAGAACATGAGATATATAGAGTGAGACAGCAAATGATAGAGTAATTTGAACAGAAGTTTTGTACTCTATGGATCCTGTTAGTATGAAGTTATTTTGTTGGTAAGTTAATCTATTGGCTAATAGAATATTGACATACATACAATCTCGTTTGCGTGTCAATATTCTATTTGTTAATTGATCAACTTACCCTAAAATAAACTTTAGGAGTAAAACTCGTTACCCCATCCGAAACAATACACGTCACCGGCGGCGCGTGGGAACCACTCGCGGTGTTGAGTTTAGTAATAAGCTTGCAGAAAGGTTCCAAGCAGGTTTCTTGTGTGGACTTACATAGAGAAGGGATATCTTGGGTGGCGTCGGCATCTGACGGCTGGAGGCCGTCTGGAATGGTGTAGAACCGGAAGTCCGCCAATCCGTCGAGGGCGGTGGGGCCCCTCGACCTGAGCAGCCGCGTGTGGTTGTACTCTGTGTTGACAAATGATACGTGGAAGCCTTTGTAGTGGAGGAGTTTTGCTAGTTTGAGCATTGGCTTTACGTGGCCTTGTGCTGGCTTAGTACTAATTTGTGGAGTGGAGCCCATTTCTCTCTCTAGTTTGATCTCTTTGTTTTGAGTTTTAGAGGAGATTAGGTGTGATTTAGAGAAGTTAGATCAATGTTCTTTATATATATAAGCAATATGATGAAAGAGTACAAGATTATCTTGGTCTTCGAATCTGTGTAGAAAATTAACTGGGCACATTCACAGATGCACTATGTTTTGACAGAGATAGGATCTTTGATTTTGCTTTTCTTTTTCTTATTAAAAAATGCTTAATTTTGTTTATTTAAAATTGCGTTGGACGCTAAAACATTGTACTCCTTCAGTTCCGAATTATGAGATCTCTATTGATTTTTAAAAATCAATTTAAGATATTTTTAAATTTAAAATTGACATAATTCAATTTAAATTTTCAAAACAATAAATTTTATAGCTAGTCGTATTTTTTAAGTAGTTTATAATATTCATAGTTATATTGACAAAAACTAAATAAATTCATCTCAATTTTGAATTTAAAAATATTTAAAATTAATTTTTCTAAAATCAATATTAATTTTATAATTTAGAACGAAGATAGTATAAGATGACAAAACTTCAATACAGAAGTGGTTAGCATAACTTTGGTCAATTGACTAATACAATATCGACACGCATGTTGAAAGGTGATCTCTCTCTACGTGTCAGCACTGTATTGGTCAATTAACCAACTTACCATGAATTTAATTTCATGGTATACCTTCAATACAGTGCAAGGTTCAGCGACCAACGTGTGATGCGCCACCAAATATAAATGATCACACCTTTCTTGTTAGTTGTTAATGAGCTATCTTGCCGAGTTTGAACTTGTTTGAAAATTAAACGAATCGGGTTAAGTCAAGTTTTAAACGAGTCTGAAATTTAATTTATAAATTTGGGTCACTTAATAAACGAGTTAAGCTCGAGTTCAACTAAGTCGGCCGCTTAAGCGAACCTAGCTTAATCGAACTTAAACTTAGCTCGTTTAACTTTTTATTATAAAAGTAAGAAAAAATAATTAATTAAACGTCAGCTAAACTAAGACACCCACTATATATTTGAGTTTAACTCATTTAACGAACTAAAATCAAGTTTAGTTGAACTAAACCGACCAGAGTGAACTCAAATCACAATTAATTTTTAGTTATAGTAATTTGAACTAAAGAAGTAAATTTTATAATTTAATTTTCAAAACTAGAAATGAAAGTTTAGAAATATGTCACATTACAACTAAAGAAGGTTGTCAACATTTTGGATCCGGTTATCATGAATTAATTTCATGGTAAATTTATCAATTGACCAATATAGTACTGACATGTAGAAAGAGAAATCACCTCCTAATCTACGTATCGAGATTATATAAATCAATTGACATCACGCTAACCACTCGCCAACATTTCATATCATACTAAAACTATCCTATTCCTATATAATAAAACAGATTATAAAAGACATTGCTTTGCCAAATGGGCTATATATATATATATATATATATATATATATATATATATATATATATATATATATTAAATAATAATAATAATATATGATGGTCCCCAAACCATATTTAAATTCCTAAATATATGCTTAGTCAAATAATGCCATACGGAGAGATCGAATCTTCTGAAGCATGAGTAATTACATAAAAACATGTCGCCCTTTAATTTGGATGTTATATGCACATTTTACATTATTGATTGCACTCTAAAATAACAAAGTGACTAATATACCCTTTAGGAAATTATTTCACACTTACTCATTGGCCTAATTTTCCCATTAATCTATTATCAGAGGCGGATCCAGTCAAAAAGTTCAGTGTGATCAAATTCGAGAAAAAAATTTGTTAAAAATAAAAATTATAACTATATATATATATATATATATATATATATATATATATATATATATATATATATATACACGGAGAATTTCTAAAGCGAACCCTAAAAAGCGAATCAAAGACGAACCATCGTCTTTGGTGTCTATGGCGACGGTTCGACCCTTCGCCAAAGACTACATGGCTATGGCGACGGATCGAACCGTCGCCATAGACACCAAAGACGACGGTTCGTCTTTGGTTCGCTCTTTAAGGTTCGTTTTAGAGACAGACCGTGTGTGTGTGTGTGTGTGTGTGTGTATATATATATATATATATATATATATATATATATATATATATATATATATTAGAATGATTTTTTTAATCAACAAATTTTTTTATTAAAAACCCAATATAGTATAAATGTGACAAATCCAAAATACTTGGATAAGGCCACACGGAAATAAAGAAAACTAAGTAAATAATCTTGGAGTTTTAACACCTTGTGTGACGCCCTCAAAATAGGTATACATCACATATTCTGAGTTGTCAAATACATGGTACAAAAATCAAATACAAACTTTTTTTATACAATATGACAAAACATAGCTGAGAGTTTTTATATGAATATTGTCTAATAGACAGTACTCAAACTCAAAAAGGAGTTCTCATTACAATTATTATCACACTATTTTATAAGATAGTGATGACTACTATAGCCATCATCTCGGACCATCACTCCGTTCCCCGACTAGTCCCGACTACGTTCTCATTTCTTGAAGAGAACAATGAAAGCAAAAGGGTGAGCTCAACTATCCCAGTAAAAAATATTATGACTAAGATAATGTAGAATAAATTATCATTAGCCTTCAACAGTGTTAAACAATAAACAACAAGTTTAACTGCAGCGGAACAAGCAATCCATTAGAAGAGTCAAGTAGAGCATGATATATATATATATATATATATATATATATATATATATATATATATATATATATATATTATCTTCTATGATTTAAAAAGTTTATTATCAACTTTATAGCTGAGACTCAGCTTAACAAATAATTCACATCACCGAATTATCCATGCACTACGGGCCAAGGATATTCATTAGTATCACGTAAAAAAATTATCCCCGCACTACAGGCTAAGGATATTCGTGTAATCACCAATGATCATGATCATATTAGCAACTATCCATCAATGCACTACGGGCGAATGAGGACTTTTACCACATCATTTGTAACATTACGGGCCATGATTATATCGAATGATCCCTGGTCATAATCATACCAATCAACAGTCCATCTATGCACGTAAGCCAAAGATGACTTTCATTAAGATATAAGCATGAGGATGATGACAATGATATAAGAATTCAATTAAAAGAAAACAAAAGATAAATTTTTAAAGATTTATAATTTAATTTATCCAGAATTCAATAATGTCCAAATTGTCAACATGATACTGCTTTGTGGAGTAAAATTCAAGAATAATATTGTATCAAAAATGATTTGGACAGCAACGAAATCAATTTTTATCATGAATAGTTTCTCGGATGAATAGTACTCCATGAATAATACTTCGTGAATAGTACTTTGTGAATAGTACCCGGGAATAGTACTTGTAGACACTCGAAATTTTCTGCATATCTGTTACTGACATTGCAGGAAGGCAGATTTGTCTTTCAGAGATAACACTGGAAGACAGTTTACATCCAGTCCGGATATTACCAAAAGTTCAGTTTCAACCCCAGAACACACACTAGGAGCAACAGCTCAACCCCGGAACACACACCGGGAGTAACAATACCAACCTCAGAGATAACCCCCGAGGTATGCAGATCTAATACCGGAACACAAACCGGAGAAGACCGATTCATCCCGGAGATAACCCCGAGATGTTTCGTCTCAGTCCCAACACTGGGAATAGCAGATTCCAACCTTGGAGATAACCCCAAGGAAAGGCAGTGGCAGTTCCGGAGATAACCCCGGAAATGTGACGACCCCAAAATAGGTCCATTCCATCCAATATATTCTGAGTCGCCAAATACATGGTACAGAAAATAACTACAACTTTATTACAATAATTGTTGTGCAAAATACAACAACACATATGCTGTGAGTTTGGATACAAATATATACCAAATGGGACTCATGTCCCAACCGTGGACAGCACCTCACAATGACACATTACATAAAGGTATATTCAAAAACTGTTTTAGAAATTAGAATCTTTGGGAAGTGCTCAAGGAAACCTGCTTCTAGGTTGTGATAGATATCATATGGCCACAGAATTATCATTGGTTGACCCAATATACCCCAAAGAAAAACGAGAAGATTACTATCATATTCTTCCCAATGGTGAGTCTTCTTTTGACTTATCATTATCTCCACTGTCTCTAATTGAGAATTATACTTCAAACAAACACCAAGATTATATAGGTAGTGCTCGTAAATATACTCAGCAAGTGGATGAGCACAATCCTGTCTTATGATAACACGAGATTGTATGTCATTAGACATCTTGTATTATAGTCCCATATTGAACATATATTTTTCTCAGAATTTTTAAAATTCATTTACTATTTTCAGATGGCCAAAACAGCCGAATATTTAGACATTTACCATAAATTGTAATTTTATCCAAAAATTCCGAAATTCAAAGAGTACACTGATATTATATAGATATACTTCCAATAAAAATTTCATCAATTTTAGAGTTAACCACAAGGAGTTATAAGCGATTACTTTTAAAAATAGTCTTTTCCCGTAAAATTCATAACTCTTAATCCATACATCCAAAAATCATCATTTTTGGACACAATCAATAAAACTCATCAAAATATCATTTTAAATTTTTTCAGAATTTTCTGAAGGTCGAAAGAAGTACGAACTGAAAAATATAATAACCCTTAAAATCCCTTACCTCAAAAGAGCAGTACTTCTGACTTGAATATCAGATATAACGCTGAGCAACACTCAAGATATCTAAATACTCACAAAAATATGCTTGATAATATAGAGAGAAAGAAAACTTATTTCAGGTGTGATTTTTAATTCTAACATAAGCACATATTTATAGGAAAATGCTAGAACGCCAAAGGAGACTAAAATAATAAAATATTATTTTTCTTTTTTACACACCAACCATCCAAGACCATCCATCGAAGCATGCCAATTATGAAAAAATATAGCAGCCCACATGTTATTAACACCAACCAAAGTGGGTCCCACCCTATAATTTAATAAAAATCATTTTATTTTCCGAAACTTCAATAATTTATAGAAAATAGCCCTTTTATCAGAAAATTCGAATCTCGCGATTTTTTATAGAAAATTTAATTCTCTACAATTTTACAGAAGAAAGTTTTTTCAAATTCCAAATAGAAATTAACCGAAATCCATAAACGGGCGATTTTACAAGCTATAATCAAATTACAGTCAAGAAATGGGGTCCACCGACACACAAGACATGTGTTAATCTTTTAATACAACAAAAATACTCTTTCTCCTAATATACTCATATATCCCACATTCATTGTAAAACTATCACTATTATTATATTATTAAATATAATAATAAATTATTTTATCAAAAAAGATAAAATATCATTTTTCAACAATTGTCACTTAAAAAATTTTCTCCATCTATATCCACATGAAATTAATATTTTTCTCATCATATAAATCAATAATTAATTATTCATAAATAATATTACAGAATCACAGTACTGACAACCAGGCCGTTCCCAGGAAAGAGGGGGCTTTCCAATAAGGATTTCTCCTTATTGGCGCGTAATTAGATGACCAAACCTCTTCTTAGACAGAACTTTCTAGACATTGCCAATAATGTTATCTAATAATATTATTCCAAATAATATAAATTATTGATCTGATAATGGAGATGATGTGTAGTGACAATTATTGAGCGACAATAATATAAAAAAATCAAAGCAGCAATTATTGAATTAATAAAATAAAATATTGAACAGTAATTACTGTAACAATTATTGAGTAGTGCTGTGACAACTCCAAAATAGGTTCATTCCATCCAACCCATTCTGAGTCGCCAAATACATGGTACAGAAAACAACTACAACTTTATTACAATAATTATCGTGCAAAATACAACAACATATATGCTGTAAGTTTGGATACAAATATATACCAACTGTGACTCTCATCCAAACCTTGGATGACACGTCACAATGACACCTTACACAAAGGTATAGTCAAAATTTATTTTAGAAATTAGAATCTTGGGGAAGTGCTAGAGAAAACCTTCGTACATGGGAGGCCATGCTTCTAGGTTGTGATAGATATCATATGGCCACAGAATTATCCTTGGGTCTTCTCTTAACTTATCATTATCTCCACTGTCTCTAATTGAGAATTATACTTCAAACAAACACCAAGATTATATAGGTAGTGCTCGTAAATATACTCAGCAAGTGGATGAGCACAATCTTGTCTTATGATGACACGAGGTTGTATGTCATTAGACATCTTGTATGATAGTGACAAAACACCCTTCCAACGTTGGGTTCGCCTCACCCTCAATAGCTATAGACCACCGTTCTATTCCCCTGTTATCCCCCACTCGACCCAGCTACACTTTTATTACCTGAAAGGAATTGTGAAGCAAAGGGTGAGCACAACTAGCTCAGTAAAGAATATCATGACTAAAGATAATTAAATTATCAATAGCATTCATCAGTAATAAATCAGAGATTTAGAACATATGGTAGATGACAAAAATTTTCAACCATAGTTGCAGCGGAACGAGCAATCCATTAGAAGAGTCAAATAGACTATAAAGTCTATTATCTTTTTCATGTTAAAAATCCACCAACAATGTTTTATCCCTGTAACATCAATCAACAATTCCGGTCCACAATCATATGAATAACTCATAATCATAACTGTAGTTCTAAATTCCTCTTCTCATCCAGGACGAAGATAATTTTCATCACCTATCTTTACCTGAAACATCAAAGATCATGGTTACACCAAATCACATTTCCTGTTCATAATCATACCAATAACTTCATCTTTGTACTACGGCCAAAGATATTCATTTGTATCACCAATTGGTTATGTTCATCTCAACACCTGTTCATCTTAGCACTACTGGCCAAAGATATTCAACAACATGTCATCTTTGCACTACGGGCCAAAGATATTCATCAACAGACCATCTTTGCACTACAGGCCAAAGATATTCATCTACAATTCATCTTTGCATTACAGGCCAAAGATATTCCTCAATAATTCATCTTTGTACTACAGGCCAAAGATATTCCTCAACAGTTCATATTTGCACTACAGACCAAATATGTTAATATCTCAAAGAATATATAATCATTTCAGAATTTATATAAACAATAATTATAACCATGTTGATCATTTCACCTTTGCACTTAAGCTAAAGATATTCAATTATAAATTCAATGGTCATGATCATACCAGTCAACAATTCAACTTTACACTACTGGCCAAAGAGAACCCATAGTCATGATCATACCAATAATCTACCCATCTTTACACTCAAGTCAAAGAGAAATATCATCATTAGGGTTATAAAAATATTATATATGATAATAAAAATAATATGACCAACATATAGATTTAATCTTAAGAGTAATATTCATAAATCAACTATAATTTGGTCAGAAAAAGAAACCAATTTTATCGTGAATAGTAACTCGTGAATAGTAACTCGTCTCGTAAATAGTAACTCGACATGAAAAATGTAAAAATTCTATAATAAAATTTATACCAATATTTCGGTATAATGATATTGAAATAATAATATTTCTTAAGCTTATAAATAATTTATTTTAATTGTTTACACTTTACTAAATAATGCATTTAATCATCCCAAACTGCCAAACTCATAAGATTTCATTACCAATAACCAAAACCCTCATAAAAAATCTGCATATACCTCATATAGGATTCTCAAGCCATAAAATCCTATTTTTCAATTTTCTTACTTCACATAACATATTTAATTCATTTACTCATAACTAGTCTATTTTCATGAAAAATACCAAATCAGTTCCAAAACTATTTCTTTTTTGGAATTTACCAGAATATAGTCCCATATTGAACATATATTTTTCTCAGAATTTTTAAAACTCATTTACTATTTTTCATATGGCCAAAACAGCCGAATATTTAGACATTTATCATAAATTGTTATTTTATCCAAAAATTTTGAAATTCACATAGTACACTGATATTATATAGATATACTTCTAATAAAAATTTCATCAATTTTGGAGTTAACCACAAGGAGTTATAAGCGGTTACTTTTAAAATAGTCTTTTCCCATAAAATTCATAACTCTTAATCTATACATCCAAAAATCACCATTTTTGGACACAATCAAGAAAACTCATCAAAATATCATTTCAAATTTTTCTAAAATTTTCTGAAGGATGGAAGAAGTACGAACTAAAAAATATAACAACCTTTAAAATCCCTTACAATCTCTTACAATCCCTTACCTCAAAAGTGCAGTATTTTTGACTGGAATGCAAAGCCGAAGGAAACTTGCACTGAATAACAACTCTCAAAGTATCTAAATACTCACAAAATATGTTTCATAATATAGAGAGAGAAAGAGAGAAAGCTTATGTTTCTGGTGTGATTTTCAATTCTAACTTAGCCCTCTATTTATAGGAAAATGTTAGCACGCCGAAGCAGACTTAACCTGCAACCTGATGACTTTACCTGCTACTATTCCCACCCACCATATTTGAATAAAAATCTCAGCACATTTCTTCACCAACCAAGAGTGGGGCCCACCAATTTTAGAATTTTTCACCAAAATGATTAACTCCGAAAATTCAACAATTTCTGAACCAGTCATCTCGTAAAATTCATAACAAATCATACGTTCATTTTTAAGGGTTAAAAATTTGTGGACATATACTCAACTTATATATGTATAATATATCCAAAAATCACAACGATCCAACGGTCGGATTAAAAATTATAACCCCCGCAAAATATCTCAAAAAATTTTCAATACCTCCGTTCCGACAAAAATACAGATAAAACACCTCAACATTAACTCCTTCATTTTTAACCACAAAAATATATCCCTCATTTATATCTACATAAAATAAATATTTCCTTATCATATGAATCAATAATTAATTATTCACAAATAATATTACAGAATCACATTTATGACAACCATGCCGTTCCTAGGAAAGAGGGGGCTTTCCAATAAGGATTTCTCCTTATTGGTGCGCAATTAGATAACCAAACCTCTCCTTAGACAGAACTTTCTAGACATTACCAATAATACTATCTAATAATATTATTCAAATAATATGAATTATTGATCTGATAATGAAAAATACTGTGCAGCAACAATTATTGAAACAACAATAATATAAAATATTAACGTAGTAATTATTGAATCAATAAAATAAAATATTGAATAGTAATTACTGTAACAATTATTGAGTAGTGTCTTCTCACGTAAGAATCAATAATTAAAAAATATTACTGTGCAATACCGTGTGCTACTGTGTAACTACGCGTATTACTGTATTTTAACCACCAGGTATTCCAACAGTGTTAACGCAACAACTACGCCGTTAATTATAAAAACTTAATTTTTTGTCGTTATCTTCATCCGACCATTTTTCGTTATGGGGCCCACAAATAGCTGCGCCGTCGTACGAATATTTCCCGACAGAAAGAATATTCCACGACCAACGAATATTCCCCGACAACAATGATTATTTTATAACCACTTGTTTATTTTAAAAAAAATTTCACATTTCACCCATAACTTTAACTTTTATCAATTTAACCATTTACTAAATAGGAAAATTGAATACTTTTATTTCATAAAATTCGGGGTCTTACAAGTGCCTTCCTACGTAAGGATCAATAATTCAAAAATACTGTACAATACCGTGTGCTACTGTGCAATAACGCATATTACTGTATTTTAACTACCGGGTATTCCAACAGTGTTAATGGTAACAACTACGCCGTTAATTATAAAAACTCAGTTTTGTCGTTATCTTCATTCGACAATTATTCTGTTATGGGGCCCACAAATGACTGCGCCGTCGTACGGACATTCCCGATAAAAAGAATATTCCACGACCAAACGAATATTCTCCGACAACAATGAATATTTTATAGCCACTTACGTATTTAAAAAAAAATTCATATATCACCCTTAACTTTAACTTTTATCAATTTAACCATTTGCTGAATAGTAATTATAAGAAAAATTGAATACTTTTATTTCATAAAATTTTGGGTCTTACAATCTCCCCTCCTTATGAAATTTCGTCCCCGAAATTTACGTACCTGGTATTTCGAAAAGTTGAGAATACCTTGCTTTCATTTCAGATTCTATCTCCCGGGTCATCATGATTTTTCCATTGCTCATCTCCCGTGATAACTTCATTTGGGTTCCTCACTTGTTGGGAAGTCATGACAACCGCTCTCCCTTGAATTACCCGACTTTGACTTGTCTAGGCAGCATTTGGCGTCATCACTACCGTTGGAATATACTTTTCTATCGGGCATATTCCTCCCTCAATTGCCTCATCGTACTCCTCATTCATGATTTGAATCATCAATCTTCGATCCACATCGAATTCAGGTTGACCGCTGTTGGGTAAAATCAATACACGCAAAACACGCAAGTATACGTGGTCACAAGTAATAAAATAGTAAGTAAAGTATCGTTCCCACAGAGATTAACACAAATTTCCCTCGCAACTACCAATTTCCTTCTAATCCAAATTTTATTAAACTAATCAATCTCCAATTAAATTAAATTGTATCTCAATCATAAAAGAAAAATAAATAATCACCACAAATACCAAATAAGAAAGTCCAAACAAGTATAGAGAATTAGGCTAATAACTTCACTCTAAGCACCCCTTTGATTTGTATTACCTTATTCCAGTTTAACTCACCATTTCAGCTTATTAATCAAGAACACATAAGTAGTATTAACCACCTCTCGATGAATTAACACCGTATTGACACAAATCCACAATTAAGATAGAATTTAATCAAACACCTTAATTAATCAAGTCACTATATTTCTAAGTAACTTCCAATTAAGCAAGGTTTAATCCCAAGTCCTCTTCAAGATTATATATGATGTTCAGCATATCTCTATCTCAACAATAATCACTAATTTGCTCTCAACAAATTTAATGACACATGCTATATTAATTAAGTCTAGATTTATATTTCATCTCTCAAATTCATACAAATCACACATAAAATTGTTGATCAGGCAATTTATAAATTAATGCTCAAATTGATATAGATAAACTGCATAATAGCTATATTAAACTGAAAACCAAGTTTTCACAATCATCGTTCCACTTAGAGATCCATTAAAAGCCTAATAAATAATTTAGCCCATAATAAACGAATAATATGCTAAATAAACCAAAGGAAACATCATCCCGAATACAGAGCTAGGAAGTTAGAGAAGAAAATTGATACACCACCCTTCTCCGCCTCTAATTCTGAAACTTCGTGAATTTTCCTCTTCTTCGATCTTTCCAATCCTAGCTCCCATTGATAGATAAGCTCCCTCTTGAACGCCTCTCTATATCTGTTATTAATAGCCTTTTTACTCCTCCAACCAAGACTCCTATTCCATCACAAAGTTCAGCCCAACAGAGTCCAGCTCGCAAAAAAAAAAAAACAGTTCAGTTCACGCACCAGCGCGGTCCGCGCTGGATTTTACACTACCACCGCGCGCTCCGCGCCAGCCTGCCAGCAGCTCTTTCACGCCACAACGCGGTCCGCGCTCTCCAACCTAGTGATGCGGCGCGCTCCGCGCCAGGTAGACAGAAACTTCAACATATCCTCAAGACATCCTCAAATGCTCCAATTTGAGACATGAGTCGGAATTACCTACAACCAAACGCAAACCCCATCAAAGATAACATGAAAATACTCAAAAACTAGCAAGATAACAAGCCATATAAACATAATTCATGGGTTAAAACCCACTCATCAAACTCCCCCAAACTTGAACATTGCTTGTCCTCGAGCAAAAATGTAATGCAACTAAAATCTAAACTACGAATCCAGAATTAAAACCATACAAATGATTTACTCGTGCATCCTCAGAAAAATTAGTAAACAAATACCCTTCATACAAAATTCCATCCGCAAGACCATCACTCTATAATCTAACCCTGTCATTATTAGTATAGTGTGTGTGTGCGCAACACCCATGCCAACCGATACTAAATCAACATAGCTACATAACCAATTTCTTTTCAGGAATCATGCAGTAAAAACTCAAAAGTTCACAGATAAACAAACTCTAGCATTAGCTAAATAACCAAGTTCCGGTTCCGAGAAGTGTATTCATACTCAATTTTTCTTTTCTTTTCTCTTCTTTTCCTTTTTTTTTCTTTTCTTTCTTTTACTAAAGAGATGGTTGGTGAGTGCGTTTTACGCTCCATCTCACACTTGCGTTTATGGAGAGTATTTCTTCTCAATCCACTACAAGCCATCATTTTACTTTTTGTTTTTTTTTCGAGCTTATATACCAAAATCTTCCCCCAAGCTTAGGTTCATACCTATCTTGTTCACTTTCTTATTTATACTAACACTATCCTTTTAGAAAATATTTATGTAGCAAGTTGAACTAATCAATTAACACAACTGTTGTTACGTGCTATCCGTTTTATACTAATTTCAGACCGAGCAAGATTCAATCACAATAGAACTTGCATCAAAATTCTTATACTTAGGGAAAAACTCATTTACATAATTTCAATTTCATCATTGGCCAAAGTAAATCACAAATATGATCTAATAACTGGATTCATGTAAATTTTTTTTTAATAAATAAATAAACTAGCATGCAACCTCAATAACAAATTAATACTGTAAAATCTAAATACCCAATCCCCCAAACTTAGATAAAGGAATGCCCTCATTACGTAAAATATACACCTTAAGTAAATAAAATGAGGACTTCCCTGAACGCGTGACTACTCCTCCTCCGAAGGAGGATAAGGTGGAAGGATTGGTGGAATTGGCATAACAACCGGCTGAGCACTAGGATTGCAGCGAGAAAATATCTCAGCAAGCGTATCAAAAGCATGTGCATTGTATTGATGCATTAATTCTTGCCGTTCGACCAACCACAAGAATTGATTCCTTGGAGCCTGCGGTTGTTCTGCTATAACTGGTGGTGATGGTTGGCAGATCATGATGTAACCTTCACCACGCGGGTGTGAACGCGCCCCATCCCAGGCTTTGTATCTTTCAATAGTAGCATGGTCAATCACTCCCGTTGGTTGTAGTGATGGCTCGTTAGGGTTCCACTGTACACCAGCTTTCCGGCATAAGTCTATAATGAGAAACCCATGGAGTAACCCGCCGGTAGTACTCCCACGTAAGGCCCGGTCAATAGAATCTTGAATACACGTCCCCACATCAACATCATAAAAGGCAATGGAATTGTCCCGATTGTAGTGGTGGTGCACAATCCCATACAACAGTTTAGCCCGTGCCTTCGTCACATCATTTTGGTGGCGCGTGGGCATTAAACGAGCACATATAAATGTGTGCCATGCTTTACCATATCGACTTAATACTGATTGGGGAAAACTTAACTTTTCAGTCGTGCCGGCCTGAGTTACCCATTTAGTCCCTGGTTTGCATAAGGTGGCGATCAACTCATCCATCTCTGATAAAGCATCTTCATACAAGTCATCGGTTGGTGTTTCCAACCCAAAATAAGCATTAATTGTGTTAGCATGAAACGCCACCGATTTACCGCGAACCATGGTGACATGATCAACGTGCTCCGTAGCATTAGCATAAAATTCCTTTACGATATTGATTGCCGCCGGAAGTGGTTGTTCCACTAGTTGAAACCAATGACGTTCGACAATTTGCAGAGCCATGTCTCCATCTAAATTTGCATCCGGTTTCAAGCCTCGCTCTTGCACCAAGTTCTTCTTGTCGATGGAGGACTTGAATTTGTACGCAGCCGTTTCACTTACAAATTTTAAATGATCATATGTCGGCCGAGTTGTGGAGGATGATGCTCGTTGGCGTTTGTGGGAAGACATGTTGTTTCAGGTGTAAATGGGCACAGGCAGGTGGTTCAGGCTTTTTATCGAACAGGTAGTGGGCGGAGCGTGTGACTCCCCCAAACTAGATTTGTTGATGATGCCTTGCTACCCAAAATTGGTTAAAACCCAGCACCTTCGTTGTTGTAGCACTTAGATTTTGTAAGAGATGACAGAAATTTCGTAACTTGAAGAAGTGTGGTTTGTCTTGTTGAAGAAATATCCCCCTGTGTGTCAAATTGGGCAAGGGTAGTGTTGGAATGAGGATGGGATTGTGATATCTGAGAGTTAGAGTACCACTTGGTTTGGAATTCTGATATTGGGTAGCTTCATATAGATGTTAGGAGACCAACGTGGGTGAGAGTTGGAATTGAAAAGGGTTAATGGGTTTGGAATTTGGAAAAGAGAAGGAGAGTAAAGGTGAATTAAATGTGGAGTTATAGGGAAGAGGAAGTGTAGTAGATTTAGGAGAAGTGGAAAGGTGGTATCAATTGTTGGGTAACTGTCGTCGCCGCGCGATCCGCGCTTAAGGTGGCGCGCTACGCGTCTGGAAGACTAATGAGGGCTAAGCGCGCCTGCTGGAAGGAGAAGTGTCTGACCTGGTGACGCGGTCCGCGCTGTTGGTGGCGCGCTCCGCGCTAGTAGGGCAGTGTGTGAGGGCTCCTGAGGGTGTGAATTGCTTTCCTTACTGACCTAGTGGCGCGGTCCGCGCTGTTTGTGGCGCGTTCCACGCTGGTAGTCCAGTAACTAGATTGCTTTGTGTTCTCGTGCTCCTGCTCCTTCTGAACCTTTCTGCATTTATTCAAGAGATTATGTTATCTCGTAATATATTATTATGGGTACTAAGTAACTACTAAAATTTAAATGAAAGTAAGAAAATAAAATTTAGAGCTTGGGTTGCCTCCCAAGTAGCGCTTGGTTTAACGTCGCTAGCCCGACAGTCCGTCATGTCTGCTTATATGTCTGTGAGGGTAATGTTGACGGTGTCCACATTTGCATCCGTACCCCAGTAATGCTTCAATCTTTGACCGTTAACCTTGAATGTTTCCAATGGATTTCTGCTATATAACTCCACGACGCCATGTGGGAAAACAGTTTTTATGGTGAAAGGCCCTGACCACCGTGATTTGAGTTTTCCTGGGAACAATCTCAGTCTTGAATTGAACAGTAGCACGGCTTGTACTGGCATGAAAGTTCGGTACTTAATTTTATGATCGTGCCATTTTTTAACCTTTTCCTTGTATAAGTGTGCATTCTCATAAGCTTGTAATCTGAATTCATCAAGCTCATTTAACTGTAATAACCTCTTTTCCCCCACTGTTGCTTGATCAAAATTCAGTTTTTGAATAGCCCAATAAGCCTTGTGTTGAAGCTCAACCGGTAAGTGACATGCTTTTCCATATAACAGCTGGTAGGGTGACATGCCGATAGGGGTCTTGTATGCAGTTCTGTATGCCCAAAGGGCATCATCTAATCGGAGCGACCAATCCTTACGATTTGGGTTGACTACTTTTTCCAAAATTTTCTTGACTTCTCTGTTGGACACCTCTGCTTGTCCATTGGTTTGGGGATGATACGCTGTCGCTATTTTGTGGTTGACCCCATATTTTGTCAGGAGGGCTGTAAATGCTTTGTTGCAGAAATGACTTCCCTCATCACTTATTATGGCCCTCGGTGTTCCAAACCTTGTAAAGATATTCTTCTGTAGAAACCTTAAGACCACTTTGGCATTGTTAGATGGTAGTGCTGTGGCTTCCACCCATTTCGAAACGTAATCCACAGCAAGTAAAATGTATTGATTGCTGAGAGATGAGGGAAATGGTCCCATAAAGTCAATACCCCATACGTCGAAGATTTCGACCTCTAAAATTGTTTGTAATGGCATCTCATTTCTTTTTGCTATGTTACCCACTCTTTGACAGCGATCGCAAGTTTTCACAAATTGATGGGCGTCTTTAAATAATGTAGGCCAATAAAACCCGGCTTGGAGGACTTTTGATGCTGTTCTTTCACTACCGTAGTGTCCCCCGTAGGCCGATGAATGGCACTCATGCAGGATATTATGCACTTCGCTGTGGGGTACACACCTTCTGATCATCTTGTCAGCACATTATTTGAATAGATAAGGCTCGTCCCACATATACCACTTGATGTCAGAAAGAAACTTCTTCTTTTGTTGTCTTGTCATATCAAGGGGAAGCATGTTACTGACTAAGTAGTTTGCGAAGTCCGCATACCATGGAAATTCTGCATTTACCCCAAATAATTGCTCGTCCGGAAATGATTCGTTTATGATGCTCTTGTCCCCTTCTTGTGTGATCGGATTATCCAGCCAAGACAGATGATTAGCTACTGGATTGTTCGTCCCCTTCCTGTCCTTTATTTCAAGATCGAACTCTTGAAGAAGGAGAATCCACCGAATAAGGCGTGGTTTAGCGTCTTTCTTCGCAATTAGGTAACGAATAGCTGAATGGTCTGTATAAACTATTACCTTAGTGCCAACCAAGTATGCCCTGAATTTATCAAATGCATATACCACAACAAGCAATTCCTTTTCTATAGTTATATAATTCAATTGAGTTTCTGTAAGGGTCTTGCTTGCGTAATATATAGCATGAAATACCTTATCCCGACGTTGTCCCAAAACGGCCCCCACTGCATAGTCGCTTGCATCACACATCAGTTCGAAAGGTATGTTCCAATCTGGTGCGACGATAACTGGGGCTGTCGTCAACTTCTTTTTCAACAGTTCAAAAGCCATCTTGCATTCTTCATCAAAACTAAACATAGAGTCCTTCTCTAAAAGACTGCACAATGGTTTTGCAACTTTAGAGAAGTCTTTTATGAATCGTCTGTAGAATCCCGCATGTCCCAGAAAACTTCTGATTCCTTTGATGGAGCTTGGTGGAGGCAATTTTTCGATCGTTTCCAACTTAGCTTTATCCACTTCCAGGCCTTGAGCCGAAACCTTGTGGCCCAAAATTATGCCCTCTTCAACCATGAAGTGGCACTTTTCCCAATTAAGTACAAGGTTTGTCTCCTCGCATCGTTGTAACACCATTACCAAATTCCCAAGACATGTATCGAAATTGTCTCCATGAACAGAGAAGTCGTCCATGAAGACTTCCACATTTTTCTCTACCATATCAGAGAAAATGGCCATCATACACAGTTGGAAAGTAGCCGGTGCATTACATAACCCGAATGACATCCTCCTGAATGCGAACGTGCCATATGGACACGTAAATGTAGTCTTCTCTTGATCTTCAGGAGCGATGGCGATCTGGTTATATCCGGAGTACCCATCCAAAAGATAGTAAAAATCGTGACCAGCAAGTCTATCCAACATTTGGTCGATGAACGGTAGCGGAAAATGATCTTTTCTGGTTGCCTTGTTCAGCCTCCTATAATCTATGCATACCCTCCAACCTGTTACTATTCTTGTCGATATTAACTCATTATCTTCGTTTTGTACCACAGTCATCCCCCCTTTTTTCGGCACACAATGAACCGGACTAACCCACTTGCTATCGGATATTGGGTAAATGATTCCAGCATCCAGTAGTTTCAAAATTTCCTTCTTGACTACTTCCTTCATAATTGGGTTCAGTCGTCGTTGTTGCTCCACCGTTGGTTTTGCGTCATCTTCCATCAAAATTTTATGCATACAAAACGACGGGCTTATTCCCTTGATATCTACAATTGTCCATCCTATTGCTGCCTTATGTTCTCTCAGCACCCTTAGCAATTTCTTTTCCTACAAATTGTTAAGTGCAGCAGAAATAATTACAGGTAAAGAACTTAAATTACCTAAATACGCGTACCTGAGATGTTTAGGGAGTGGCTTGAGTTCAAGAGTTGGTGGTTCCTCCAATGATGGTTTCAATCTTTTCGTGTCTATCTCCTTTGTCTGTAAAGATTCAAAAGGAGTTTTGAACCTGCTTACTCGTGGTAATGAGTCCAACATCTGTAGATAGTCCATGTATTCTGGGTCATCGAACTCCTCATCCCCCAATAATGTTGTCTCGAGAGGATCGTTGCTCAGGCTCTTTCCTATGTCTTTATTGACTATTCGATCAATGATTTCCATCCGGAAGCACTCTTCTTCATCCGCGGGAAATTTCATGGCTTTGAAAACGTTAAACTTAACTTCTTGATCTTGGACCCTCATAGTTAACTCGCCTTTTTGCACGTCGATGAGTGTCCTGCCAGTCGCCAAGAAAGGCCTTCCGAGGATAATCGGGATGTTTTTGTCCTCCTCAAAGTCAAGAATAATGAAAACAGCGGGAAAAATGAGTTTATCAACTTTTACCAATATGTCTTCCACAATGCCCCTCAGATATGTGACTGACCTGTCTTCCAACTGTAATGAGATGTTCGTAGGTTTCGGAGCCGGCAATCCCAATTCTGTGTAAACTGATAATGGCATGAGGTTCACACTTGCTCCTAGATCGCACAAACATTTATTGAAGGCCGTGTTCCCGATCGTGCACGGAATGGTGAAACTCCCAGGATCTTTCAATTTGGGTGGCAACTTCCGCTGTAGAACCGCACTGCACTCCTCTGTTAGTGCCACTGTCTCGAAGTCTTCTAACTTCTTCTTTCTAGACAGAATCCCCTTCATGAATTTTGCATAACTAGGCATTTGCTCTAGAGCTTCCGTAAACAGAATGTTAATTTGCAATTTCTTAAATACTTCCAAGAACCTTGCAAATTGCTTGTCTAATTTTTGCTTTTGGACTCGTTGCTGAAATGGTGGTGGTGGCTACACAACTGGCGAGTCATCTAACTTTGTTTCCCTAAATTGGGTATTCGCACCTTGGTTTTCTGTATCCACTGTGATATCATTGCCCTTTTTCTCCGAGAAAACTGAGTTGTTATTATCTCTTTCCACTATTTGTTTTCCACTCCTCAAGGTAACTGCCTGACACTGTTTATTATTTCCCTTTGGATTTCTTTCGGTATCACTTGGTAGAGTTCCTTGTGGTCTGTTATTCAGTGCTAAAGCAATTTGTCCCATCTGGTTTTCCAAAATCTTAATGGCCATCTCTTGTGACTTCATTGCCATTGCTTGGTTCTTCATAGCTGCCTCGTTACTTGTTATATACTTCGATAACAATTCCTCTAAGTCCGATTTTCTCTCTTGACGTGGAACTGATTGTTGATTCTGAAATCCCGGGGGGTACAATTGTCGTGGAGCTTGCTGATTCTGAGTATTAATCCACGACTGATTCAGATTTCTATTCCCTTGATTATATGCGTTCTGATATGCATTCTGAGGAATTCTGTTGTAGCTACCCATGAATTGTACCGACTCTGGGTTGATTGCGCATTGATCCGTAGAATGTTCCCCTGCGCACAATTCATAAATGATCGCAACTGAATGTGTCTGTCCCCCGGACCACATGTCGAACTTCTTAGAAAGTGCTGAAATATGTGCTGTTAAAGTCGTCACTCCATCTACTTCTAAAACGCCAGCGACCGTAGGTTGCATCATTCTTGCCGTGGGCCACTGATAATTATTAGCAGCCATAGTCTCTATCAGCTGGTAAGCTTCCTCATACGTCTTCGCCATAAATGCTCCCCCTGATGCCGCATCGATACTAGACCTGAGATTCCCATGCAGGCCGTTGTAAAAGGTATTCAATTGCAACCATTTGGGCAATCCATGATGTGGACATTTCCGAAGTAACTCTTTATATCTCTCCCATGCCTCGTACAGTGACTCCCCATGTTGCTGATCAAACATGGTGATCTCATTCCTTATCTTCGCAGTTTTTGCGGGTGGGAAGAATTTTGCTAAGAATTTCTGAGCCAGGTCCTCCCACGTCGTTATTGAGCCTGCTGGTAGAGAGTTTAACCAACTCTTCGCCTTGTCCCGCAGAGTGAATGGGAACAGGCGAAGCCTAACTGCCTCGACCGACACCCCGTTGTATTTGAAGGTGTCGCATATTTCTAGAAAACCGATTAAATGATCGTTTCGATCGTCATTAACCATTCCCCCAAACTGCACTGAGTTCTGTATCATTTGAATTGTCCCAGGCTTGATTTCGAATGTGTTTGCAGCTATTGCAGGCCTGGTGATACTAGATTGTAGCTCAGTCATCTTGGGTGTTGCAAAATCTCTCAACGCTTTCTGGTCTTCGGCATCCATTACTTCTTCTTTTTCAGCGTTTTCGAATTCTTCCCTTGTTTCCTCTATCCACTTGCTTAACCTCTGAAACCTTTTGTCGATGTCGTCCTCAAAAGGAAGCAGGTCTGGATTTTTGGATCGAGTTTGCATAAACCAATGTCAAAAACCTGAAATGCGAATATAAAAAAAAACGTGTTTAAGTAAAACTGGACTAATTAAACTGATATTGCAAATATATAAAGAAAATTTGTATTTAATCCCCGGCAACGGCGCCAAAAACTTGTTGGGTAAAATCAATACACGCAAAATACGCAAGTATACGTGGTCACAAGTAATAAAATAGTAAGTAAAGTATCGTTCTCACAGAGATTAACACAAATTTCCCTCGCAACTACCAATTTCCTTCTAATCCAAATTTTATTAAACTAATCAATCTCCAATTAAATTAAATTGTATCTCAATCATAAAAGAAAAATAAATAATCACCACAAATACCAAATAAGAAAGTCCAAACAAGTATAGAGAATTAGGCTAATAACTTCACTCTAAGCACCCCTTTGATTTGTATTACCTTATTCCAGTTTAACTCACCATTTCAGCTTATTAATCAAGAACACATAAGTAGTATTAATCACCTCTCGATGAATTAACACCGTATTGACTCAAATCCACAATTAAGATAGAATTTAATCAAACACCTTAATTAATCAAGTCACTATATTTCTAAGTAACTTCCAATTAAGCAAGGTTTAATCCCAAGTCCTCTTCAAGATTACATATGATGTTCAGCATATCTCTATCTCAACAGTAATCACTAATTTGCTCTCAACAAATTTAATGACACATGCTATATTAATTAAGTCTAGATTTATATTTCATCTCTCAAATTCATACAAATCACATATAAAATTGTTGATCAGGCAATTTATAAATTAACGCTCAAATTAATATAGATAAACTGCATAATAGCTATATTAAACTGAAAACCAAGGTTTCACAATCATCGTTCCACTTAGAGATCCATTAAAAGCCTAATAAATAATTTAGCCCATAATAAACGAATAATATGCTAAATAAACCAAAGGAAACATCATCCCGAATACAGAGCTAGGAAGTTAGAGAAGAAAATTGATACACCACCCTTCTCCGCCTCTAATTCTGAAACTTCGTGAATTTTCCTCTTCTTCGATCTTTCCAATCCTAGCTCCCGTTGATAGATAAGCTCCCTCTTGAACGCCTCTCTATATCTGTTATTAATAGCCTTTTTACTCCTCCAACCAAGACTCCTATTCCATCACAAAGTTCTGCCCAACAGAGTCCAGCTCGCAAAAAAAAAACACAGTTCAGTTCACGCACCAGCGCGGTCCGTGCTGGATTTTACACTACCACCGCGCGCTCCGCGCCAGCCTGCCAGCAGCTCTTTCACGCCACAGCGCGGTCCGCGCTCTCCAACCTAGTGATGCGGCGCGCTCCGCGCCAGGTAGACAGAAACTTCAACATATCCTCAAGACATCCTCAAATGCTCCAATTTGAGACATGAGTCGGAATTACCTACAACCAAACGCAAACCCCATCAAAGATAACATGAAAATACTCAAAAACTAGCAAGATAACAAGCCATATAAACATAATTCATGGGTTAAATCCCACTCATCAACTGCTCTGTACAGGGTAATTCAAAACTCGATGTTGGGTTCTCCCAATTGCTTTCCAAAAAGAGAAATTCATATCATCTATTTTAGCCTTCTTAGATCGGACATCTCTTTCCACAATATCCACGTGTTGTGCGGCTTTTGCCCATGCATCACTTATTCTTACTCGTTCAGTTTTTTCTTCTTTCAGCTCAGTTTCCATCTTTATCATCTTATACTCTGCCAAATAATGCTTCTGTTCAAGCATCACATATCGGGTAACACAAGCTTGAATTATTGCATCCTTTTGCTCCACGACCGCCTGTCGTTCTTCAGCTTGCTCTTCTAACTCATGAATACAATTTTGAAATTATACATTTTGATCATATAATACCTCTAATAAATTCTCCTCAGGTGCTTCTTCTTCCTCACTCTCAGCTGCTACCTCTACGACTAGCTCGGGTGCAACTATCAATTCTTCACTCACCGCATGGATTTCTCTAATTCCTTCTTCGCCTGACATCACATTATTCTGGTTGATGATTAGAGGTATCCCCACGGTCTCATTCACTCCATTGTTAATATTCTCAGCAACCATTCTCAAATACTGCCATAAAACAAGGGTTAATTAAACAAATTAACATATCACATAATATGTCGATATTATGAATGACCAACAAATAAGCTTAGGTAGGACACACTAGCGAAGGATTTACTCATCTCTCCCCTCCTAGTTATATTCCCCGATCTCCGCCAGAGACCATATCCCTAAGTTCTGATACCAACTGTGACGACCCCAAAATAGGTCCATTCCATACAACCTATTCTGAGTCGCCAAATACATGGTACAGAAAACAACTACAACTTTATTACAGCAATTGTCGTGCAAAATACAACAACACATATGCTGTTAGTTTGGATACAAATATATACCAAATGTGACTCATGTCCCAACCGTGGACAACACCTCACAATGACACCTTACATAAAGGTATAGTCAAAAACTGTTTTAGAAATTAAAATCTTTGGGAAGTGCTCAAGGAAACCTTTGTACATGGGAGGCCATGCTTCTAGGTTGTGATAGATATCATATGGCTATAGAATTATCCTTGGTTGACCCAATATACCCCAATGAAAAATGAGAAGATTACTATCATATTCTTCCCAATGGTGAGTCTTCTCTTGACTTATCATTATCTCCACTGTCTCTAATTAAGAATTATACTTCAAACAAACACCAAGATTATATAGGTAGTGCTCGTAAATATATTTAGCAAGTGGATGAGCACAATCCTGTCTTATAATGACACGAGGTTGTATGTCATTAGACATCTTGTATGATAGTGGCAAAACACCCTTCCAACGTTAGGTTCGCTTCACCCTAGATGATTCACCAAATATTACTACTAAATGATGACCACCGTTCTATTCTCCTGTTACCCCCGCTCGACCCAGCTACACTCTTATTACCTGAAAGGAATTGTGAAACAGAAGGGTGAGCACAACTACCCTAGTAAAGAATATCATGACTAAAGATAAATAAGTTATCAATAGCCTTCAACAGAATTAAATCAGAGATTTAGAACATATGGTAGATGATAAAAATTTTAACCATAGTTGCAGCGGAACGAGCAATCCATTAGAAGATAATTCTGGTCCACAATCATATGAATAACTCATAATCATAATTGTAGTTCTAAATTCCTCTTCTCATCCAAGACGAAGATAATTTTCATCACCTATCTTTACCTGAAACATCAAAGATCATGGTTACACCAATTCACATTTCCTGTTCATAATCATACTAATAACTTTATCTTTGCACTACGACCAAAGATATTCATTTGTATCACCAGTTGGTCATGTTCATCTCAACACCTGTTAATCTTTGCACTACTGGCCAAAGATATTCAACAACATGTCATCTTTGCACTACGGGCGAAAGATATTCATCAACAATTCATCTTTGCACTACTGGCCAAAGATATTCAACCACAGGTCATCTTTGCACTATGAGCCAAAGATATTCATCACCAGTTCATCTTTGCACTACAGGCCAAAGATATTCAACAACAGTTCATATTTGTACTACATGCCAAATATATTCATCAACAGTTAATATTTGCATTATAGGCCAAATATATTAATATCTCAAAGAAATATATAATCATTTCAGAATTTATATAAACAATAATTATAACCATGTTGATCAATTCACCTTTGCACTTAAGCTAAAGATATTCAATTATAAATTCAATGGTCATGATCATACCAGTCAATAATTTAACTTTGCACTACTGGCCAAAGAGAACCCATAGTCATGATCATACCAAAAATTTACCCATCTTTACACTCAAGTTAAAGAGAAATATCATCATTAGGGTTATAAAAATATTATATATGATAATAAAATCAATATAATCAACATATAGATTTAATCTCAAGAGTAATATTCATAAATTAACTATAATTTGGTCAGAAAAAGAAACCAATTTTGTCGTGAATAGTAACTCGTGAATAGTAACTCATGAATAGTAACTCGTGAATAGTAATTCATGAATAGTAACTCGACATGAAAAATGTAAAAATTTCACAATATAATCCATACCAATATTTCGGTATAATGATATTGAAAGAATAAATATTTCTTAAGCTTATAAACAATTTATTTTAATTGTTTACACTTTACTAAATAATGCATTTAATCATCCTAAAATACCAAACTCATAAGATTTCATTACCAATAACCTAAACCCACATCAAAAATCTGCATATACCTCATATAGGATTCTCAAGCCATAAAATCCTATTTTCTAATTTTCTTACTTCACATAACATATTTAATTCATTTACTCATAACTAGTCTATTTTGATAAAAAATACCAAATCAGTTTCAAAAATATTTCTTTTCTGGAATTTAGCAGAATATAGTCTCATATTGATCATATATTTTTCTCAGAATTTTTAAAACTCATTTACTATTTTTCATATGGCCAAAACAGTCGAATATTTAGACATTTATCATAAATTGTAATTTTATTCAAAAATTCTGAAATTCACAGAGTACACTGATATTATATAGATATACTTCCAATAAAAATTTCATCAATTTTGGAGTTAACCACAAGGAGTTATAAGCGATTACTTTTAAAAATAGTTTTTTCCCGTAAAATTCATAACTCTTAATCTATACATCCAAAAATCACCATTTTTGGACACAATCAATAAAACTCATCAAAATATCATTTCAAATTTGTTCAAAATTTTCTGAAGGTCGAAAGAAGTACGAACTAAAAAATATAATAACCCTTAAATTCCCTTACCTCAAAAGAGCAGTACTTCTTACTTGAATATCGGATATAACGCTGAGCAACACTCAAGATATCTAAATACTCACAAAAATATGCTTGATAATATAGAGAGAAAGAAAACTTATTTCTGGTGTGATTTTCAATTCTAACATAAGCACCTATTTATAGGAAAATGCTAGAACGCCAAAGGAGACTAAAATAATAAAATATTATTTTTCTTTTCTACACACCAACCATCCAAGACCAGCCATCGAAGCATGCCAATTATGAAAAAATATAGCAGCCCACATGTTATTAACACCAACCGAAGTGGGTCCCACCCTATAATTTAATAAAAATCATTTTATTTTCCGAAACTTCAATAATTCATAGAAAATAACCCTTTTATCAGAAAATTTGAATCTCGCAATTTTTTATAGGAAATTTAATTCTCTACAATTTTGCTGAAGAAATTTTTTCCAAATTTCAAACAGAAATTAACCGAAATCCATAAACGGGCGATTTTACAAGCTATAATCAAATTTCAGTCAAGAAATGGGGTCCACCGACACACAAAATATGTGTTAATCTTTTAATACAACAAAAATACTCTTCCTCCTCATATACTCATATATCCCACATTCATTGTAAAACTATCACCATTATTATATTATTAAATATAATAATAAATTATTTTATCAAAAAAGATAAAATATCATTTTTCTACAATTGTCACTTAAAAAGTTTTCTCCATCTATATCCACATAAAATTAATATTTTCCTCATCATATAAATCAATAATTAATTATTCATAAATAATATTACAGAATCACAGTACTGGCAACCAGGCCGTTCCCAGGAAAGATGGGGCTTTCCAATAAGGATTTCTCCTTATTGGCGCGCAATTTAGATGACCAAACCTCTCCTTAGACAGAACTTTCTAGACATTGGCAATAATGTTATCTAATAATATTATTCTAAATAATATGAATTATTGATCTGATAATGGAGATGATGTGCAGTGACAATTATTGAGCGACAATAATATAAAAAAAATCAACGCAACAATTATTGAATTAATAAAATAAAATATTGAACAATAATTACTGTAACAATTATTGAGTAGTGCCTTCTTACGTAAGGATTAATAATTCAAAAATACTGTGCAATACCGTGTGCTACTGTGCAATAACGCGTATTACTGTATTTTAACCACTGAGTATTCCAACAGTGTTAACGATAACAACTACGCCGTTAATTATAAAAACTCAGTTTTGTCGTTATCTTCATCCGACAGTTATTCTGTTATGGGGCCCACAAATGACTGCACCGTCGTACGGATATTCCTGATAAAAAGAATATTCCACGACCAAACGAATATTCCCCGACAACAATGAATATTTTATATCCACTTACGTATTTTTAAAAAAAATCATATATCACCCTTAACTTTAACTTTTATCAATTTAACCATTTGCTGAATAGCAATTATAAGAAAAATTGAATACTTTTATTTCATAAAATTCGGGGTCTTACAGGAAATGCTTGTTTCAAATGCATGCCATCACTTTTAATCTCGACGCTCACACCGAGGCACTCAGTACAAAACAGGCACACCTCAGAGATGACACTGAGGACCTTCAACATTTGCAGCAGTCCAATCTCAGCGATAACCCTGAGCAACGTCTGCTTTATCAGCCCAAATCGGAGATAACCCCGGTGAGGGGCAAATCATCATCTTGCCACCGTGACGCCACATCACGCCGTCTCAACATTTCAAACATACATTTCTACACAACAATATCCCATAAGAGCCAAGGAAAATCAATCCCGAGTGACTATTGCACAGGATAACGGATAGAATTTGAAGCTGAAGACCGGAGGGCATCGTCCAATCTTCATGACTTCGTACAACCTCTAATCCCACGTCATTGCGTAACTCTCGACAACAGTGATCCGAAATGGGTCCTATATACCTCATTCGGATGCCCAGATTGCAATTTTGAAAATTTGAGCGGACATCACGTTGCATGCGTGCACGTACTTCGAGACGGTGGGACCTGCGAAGCTCGGGGCACCCCGGGCAGCCTTTGGTACACCTGCGGCCCAGTCATAGGTACACCTGCGGCTCCACCCTCTATAAATAGAGGGCTTGAGGTGGCCATTTTGAGAAGAGAAAAGCAAGGAAGCCCTGTCCAATTTGCTCTGTACACACCCCAAACTGAGTGCTTTCTCATTTTAAACATTTGTGAGCTCACATATAGCTACATCTGTACTGGCGGAAGTCAGTGTTTATCTACTTTAAAGTTATTGAAGTCTTCTTTGGCAGCCCACCGTAAGCCTTCTTACACATTTCAAGCCTTTCTCTTCATATTTGCACACACCCTTCTTTACGTTGAGAGTCGTGTTGCGTGTGTTTGCCCGAACTTCGGTCCGTAGTTTTATTTCAGTTTGTATATATATATATATATATATATATATATATATATATATATATATATATTTATATATATGGACTAACATTATCGAGTTATGCCTCGATTGAGCCTAGACTTTGGTCTGGAGCATTTACTTGCTTTTGTATATTTATACATTTATATATATGAACTGCATGTCGAACTCTGTTCGATGAGCCTAGACTTCGGTCTGGAGCGTTTATCACTTTAATATATATATATATATATATATATATATATATATTAACTGTTGTCGGACTTTGTTCGATGAGCCTGGATTTTATATCTGCTGCGTTTATTTGCTTTCGTATATATATATTTTTATATATTAACTGTTGTTGGACTTTGTCCGATGAGCCTGGATTTTATATCTGGTGCATTTATCGCTATATATATATATATATATATATATATATTTACATTTCGTCCCACTTGGAGTTTACTTCGTGGTGGTTGACCGTTTTTACTGCTTTCCGTACATTTCGTCCCACCTGGAGTTTCCTCCGTGGCGGTAGATAGCTTTTACAGCTTTATTTACATTTCTGATACCCCATGGAAGTGTTTCGTGGTTGGTGATCCTGTCTGTATATATATATTTATAGCTTTTATATATATACCTGCTTACTGCGTTTATATCAATTGCGGCATCATGTGAGCCTAGGAATCATGTAATCACAGATTCAGTATACTGAATCTAGATTCGGTTCCCGTGATGGACCTTTTCAGCTGTAAGTAGCTTGTAAATTTATCTGTGATGTTTGGATCTCCTCAGATGGTTTTCATACCCACGAGGAGTTCAACACCTTTTGTATATTATTTTCCTGCAGATGCCTCGTATCTGTAAAATAAAATCAATCAAGCCGAAAACGGAATAAAATATAAGTATCAAAGGCCTCAATTACTATTGAGCACAATGTTTGAAAAACCTCTTTTAAAACATCACTGCTATATCTTGTTTAAAACTGAATTTTTATACAAATTCAAACCCTATGTATATAGGTGCAAACGAGGCATAACACTACTTCAAAATAACAACACATTGACCCACACACACACACACGCACATTCATATAACAGTTTCTTGAAAAGTGGCGGTCACCGTGGCAACACGGATGTCGGGGGGTGCCTAACACCTTCCCTCCTCATAAGCAAGTCCCCGGACCCTAAATGAATCTCGGTTTCACATACCCGTTTAGCAGTGTCACATCACTGGGTCAATGTGCAAACCATTTCTCGGTTGTGTTGGTACAATCAGTTAAAAAATCAACTGGCGACTCTTACAGTCTAATCGTCGACATTATACATGTCGGACCTTTTTCACTTGTTTTTTCAAACAAATCTCATATAAAATGAGAACACAAAAGAACAGGTAACGAAAAGGGACAAATAAAAATCCTGACGTCGACAGGTGGCGACTCTGCTGGGGACTCCAATAAGAGGAATTAAGCCGCTATTGCAAGCTTTTCAAAACTGTTATATGCTTGTGTGTGGATGTTGCATTTACATTTATGATGAATGTGTACGAATGCATATCTTTACTGCGATTAATGCTTTACACTATATCTGTCTGTGATATTAGTGCTTCACACATGTCATCATTTTTATAAATGGTGAGACACGTTATATGTGAATGTATGTTGTGTGGTCCCTCCACCAGGAGGCTATCCTGTCGGTGTTTGATTACTGGACTTGTAGGAAGACTAATTCTCGCGAGGCTCAAGAAAGGCACCACCCAAATTCACTCCAGTTGAAAGACCGGATTAACTTCCCGTTGAGTAAATTGTGATGATTTGGAAACCTTCATGCCGAAATGCCACTAGAGTAACCTAAGATAGGTCAGCCTCTAATAAACCAAACGCGGAGGAAAGTCTCTTCATGCTTTCTCATTTTAAATTACTTGTAAAAACAATTACTTGTAATTTACATTCCACATTCATCTCCATGTAATGAGAAATATGAAGAAATATGTGCATATACATATTTACATTAACATGCTATCCTGTACTACGAACAGCTAACATCCGTTTTGCAGGACAAAAATTCCTAAAATGGACACACCGCATAGCATGTTAATATTTACACATTTCCTAAAAACTAAACTATGTCAGTTTTGTCACAGGGCTGCATTCAGACCTATTACCCGATCAAAGTCCAAAAAGGCCGCAGGCCTACAGCCAATCATGTCTGCATCTGACCAGTCTAATCCAGTTTCTCGTGAAGAATTTGACGGATTAAGTAAACAAATCACAGACTTATCTGTTTTGCTTAAAGAATTACATCAATCTATGCAGGGTCCAAAAATACCCATACATGTTGAATCCTCTATACAAGGAGGAACTTAAGGTCCTAATAAAGCCATTACAATACCTGAACTGCAGTTGGATATAACCAAATAAAGTCATGATGCCACCCATCTCACAAAAGATCTAGACACCGGTGACATCAAAAAGAAAGTTCTTCAAATGGAAGAAACCCTTCGCGCTATCAAAGTAATTGGAGCACACGGGAGTGTGTCATATGCTGACCTTTGTATATTCCCTGGTGTTCATTATCCAAAAAAATTTAAAACTCCTGACTTTGAAAAGTATGATGGGTTAGGAGATCCTTACACACATTTGAAGGTGTTCTTTGGAGAACTCGGATCTTATGCAGAAGATGAGAAGCTAAGAATGTAGCTGTTCCAAAAAAGTCTGACTGGAGAAGCCCGTTTGTGGTATACCAGATTAGACAATTCAAAGATCCATAGCTGGAAAGAGCTAGCTCACACTTTCCTTACGCAATACAGTTTCCAGTCTCAGATGGCTCCTGACCGGTACCAGATTACCAAGGTCAAGAAATAGTCCAATGAGTCTTTCAGAGAGTATGCTCAAAGGTGGAGGCGCCTTGCTGCTTAAGTTATTCCTTGTATGACAGAGTCAGAGATGGTTATGACCTTTATTGACATACAAGAAGCTCCTTTATATGAGAGAGTCTTAGCTGGCATCGGTAAACCATTTTCTGAAATGATCAAACATGGGGAGATGGCTGAGATGGGATTGAAGTCATGAAAGATTCAAGACCTAGCTGCCATTAAAGCAGTTGCTGAGCACATCCAATCTGGAAATTATGGAAACAACCCCCGGAGGGTCCATAAAAAGAAAGAAGAGGATCGATGTTTTCCTGATACTATAGGGTCAAAAAGGCAATCAGAACATGCCTATCCAGAGGAGAAATTGCATTCCTTTTTAAGCACAGTCTTCAAACCCTCCAATACCAAAAGGTGGAGAAGTCAAACGCCCTCAAGTGTTCACACCCTTAGGGGACTCCCTCGAGAACATTCTTACTCTTCTGACCACGCAGAAGAAAATCACGCATCTTCTTCCACCAGCCAACCCTAATGGTAGGGGTTTTAATGCTGCTTGGAAATGTGCTTATCATGTCAGGGCACCTGGACATGATACTTAAGATTGTTGGGCCTTGAAACATAAAATCTAAGACCTGATAGACAACGGTGAGATTTTGGTCACCAAACCAGATCAACCTCACGTTTAAGACAACCCTCTTCCTCAACACAAAGAGAAAGAGGTTAACATGATCAATTGGAGCAATGGACAAAGTTCCAATTCTAACGGTGAAGCATCCCAGATCATTAAAGACGATGCTGACAAGTGGGACTATGCCAAATTCCAGTTTGCAATGGAACAAAAGATAAAAGCTCTTTGCAAACAAATTGAGCAATTGGCAGAACTGGTGACCTACCAACATCAAGTCACACACCAATTAATCAGCCAGGAGCATGCTAGTCTCCTTCCTGTTGCCATGAATATTCCCCCTTCACCTTCAGGAAGTGAAACAATGGAGGACAAAGTGGCAAAGAGAGCGAATGCCAAAGCTCGTCGAGATTTTGCCAACAGAAGATAATTTACATATCTGGGCCAATCCATGGAGGAAATCCTTCAAATGCTAATCAATGAAGGAAGGATTGATTCCCTTCTACCTCCAATCAATCCCCGTTCAGGACGGTACAATTTTGATGAAGTATGTCAATATCACTCCCATTCTAGCGGTCACAGCACAGAAGAATGCTGGGCACTCCGCCACCTTATTCATAATCTCATTGATAGCGGTGTCCTGCAACTAGCAGACGATGATACTGTGCTACGTGGTGGTGAGAATACCTATCCTACTAAATAGAAGGGATTGGTAGCAGTTATCTCTACTGAGGCTAATGGCATTGTCAAGCCACTCACTATACCAACAATTCAACTCAAAGGAAGCAACAATCCTTTGAAAGTGGCCGCTCCCTAGCCAATTAACTTACCATGCAGAGCACAATATCCTATTGTTAGCTTGCATACAGTTTCGTGGAATTATGAAGAAGGTGAAGAATCCACCTCGCATACAACTGCTATAGTGTTGAAGGAGAATCCACTGTATCTGCCACAACGGGTGATGAAGTCTACCATCAAATCAAAGGGGAAAATTCCCATGGAGAAGATTGAAAAATTCCTCCGTGCTATGGGTCATAATGAAGCAAAGGTGGTTTTAAGCTTAAGAGAAGCTCCACATCAAATTTTAATACTAGACTTGGTTTTAACTTCCGAGGATCACAGGAAGATTCTACTAAAGGTTTTGGAAGAAGCCTACTTGCCAAAATCAGTGGATGTGGAAAAATTTTAACATCTGGCTGATCACATTTTCAACAACAATGTGATCTCTTTTAATGATAATGATAATGATAAAGCTTCTACACCCATCTGCCTTTCATAAATAGCGTTGAACCTCTTACACCAGGTTCGAACTACATAGACCTGATCTCCTCTTCAATAGGAGTACGTAGGCAGCCATTTATGGTTCGGTCTCACCCCCTACCAAAACATAAATACTTGTTAATGGTACTGGATCAAACTTCAATTCACCACATTTCATTAGCTTCAAACCAAAGGGATGGAATTACCTAACCTCTCCTCACGAATAGGAGATTCAGTGGCCATCAAATATGCGGTTGTTCCTTTAAGAGCAACACCAATCCATAAGAGATGGAATTAACTAGGCTCCTCCTAAATAGGAGTACTGACGACCATCTGTGGTGCAGTCAATCTCAGAGAGGAAAGCCACAATCCTCTCCACATTTCCATACAGAAACCAGTCCCAAGACAACGAAAAATGGTAGGGATACACACAGATCCATGATCTATTCTGAACTATCCAGAGACAACTCAATGTCCATCCATCAAGGAGGAATTCAGAATACATCAAGATCATAAGCCCTAAAGAAGCAGGCAAATATCAAGCAAGTATCAAAGAATATCTAAAAGGGAAGTGATCAAAAATATATTTCCCTGCTATATATAATACTGTTTGATATACATAATGTAAACTGTACATGACAAAATGGCTAAGCTAGTCTGTGCAGGAAAGTATGAGCCCATCTACAAATCGGTATATATGCGAGCTAACAAGCCCAACATGGCATCCCTCTTCGAATAAGGAGGCAAAGCTGTGGTCTCCTGTACGAGGATGTCCACACGACCCAACAGACCTGTAGTCATCTGCATGGTGACCATATGCTCATCAATATATGTGCTCATCTCTGCAAGCATTCCAGTGGTAAGGGACCTCACTGCAGTACTGTTTGTGATGGCTACATCCCAGGCAGATATGGCGCTATCCCGTTCACCTATCACTGCATCTCTGGCTGATCTGGCCTCATCCCGTTCAACAGTAGTGGTATCTCTACGAGCCAATGCCTCGTCCCTCTCTAACAGGGCTGCGTCTCTCCCATCAAAGGCAATCAACATCAGGGATCTAGCCTGATCTCTCTCAAAGGTCATTAGATAAAAACTCTGCTCAAAGTACTGTGCTGAATGCTGAATCACGATAGTGCTAGTACTGGGAGAATCTAAAGGAAATACTGGCAACCCAGTAGATGGCTCCTCCTCGGTGTGAGAATCAATGTCCTCCATGGGCTCTCCACCATCTGAGTCAATACTCGGCAATATGGATACTACCTCAGTCGGTGCAGTCTCTGTCTCCATCCATGCAGAATACTCTGCTGAACAACCTGGTTGACTAATAGAGAAAGCAGCTATCTCACGCTGATCCCAACATACATACACACGGGATCTGTCCTCTGCTGAAAGATAGCGAGAAGCTAAACGCTGGCCCAGCGCCCCCTCAAAAGAATGAAAATCCTGAAACTGGTCAAACTGCGACATCACGGCCAGTGGATGGTAAGTAGTCATGCCCCTCAAACCAGCCAGAGGGATGTAATCCATGCTCGGAACATGAGTAATAAAGCTATAAGGTGAGCTGAGCCCTGAGCACGAAAATATACTAAATGGGTCTACAATATCAGCTAAAAAAGCGGACCAAGACGCAGCATCCGTACACTCTGCAGGCTGAAATCAATATGACATAGCTATATCATGGGTGAAATAATACCTATGCCGTCTGAAAGTGCCAATCGGTCTCAAGTGTGACATGAACCACATGTATAGCATAACCGAACTGCCCGTAAATACTCCTGTCGGATAAGTACAGCAGTATGTAGCTGACCTCAATATCTCGGCTATAATCATAGGTATGATGGTACGACCCTCCCTGAGAGCTCTCACCGCCATGATAACTCCTATGTCCAATTCATCCATATACAGTGGCATGTAGACATATGACAGTACGCATAATATCAGTACATCTACCCTGGCCAGATGCTAATGATCCTCCGGTGTGGTAAAATCCCCGGAATGTCGTTTATAACTATCCTCAGAGCCAAATCTGTCAAATAGAAAACGCTGGGATATAACGTGGCCAGATGTAAGCTCATCCTGCACCACTCTACACCTCAGTCCAGTGAGGGTCATGAACCGCCGACTCATGTCTCCCAAAGCCATATGCACGCAAGGTTTGTCCAGTGGCAACATCGTCAACCGTGCATACTCCTCCAGAGTGGGAGTCAACTCCTGGGTTCCAAATCGAAAAACCTGCCTCTCCGAGACCCAGTGCTCCAGCATGCCATCCACAAATCCTGTGGGAACCTGAAACATCAACAGGGTCATAGTATGCTGCAATAAATGATCTACAGTCACCCTGTCTGATGGTGACATGCTATCATACCACGATCGCATACCAGATGCCACCAATAATTGTGGGGTATGATCAATACGATTAACTATTGAAGAAGACATCTGCACGGGCCATGTCATAAGACCATCCAGGGGTCAATGCTGAATATCTCTGGACATACATACATATGCATAACATGATACATGCGTTATAGATAATAGATGGCAATATGATATAGGGAATGAAAAAACTGTGCATTCATTCCTAAGTATATCATCATCTAATATATCATCTCTATACACCTAAAAATACAGGAGAATGGGGCACAACCACCTAATAGCTAACAGAGGCCTATCAAAAGAGATAACGAGAATACACATCAGAAGAAGATAATGGTGTTGATGTCCACATCATCAATCCTGTCCACCTGATGTAACTCCTCCTGAGTCACTGAATCTCTATCAATAGGGATATCAGGCCGATACAAAGGAGGATCTGCGCTGGTAAAACCAAATGGGTCATCTGAGGGGCCAGCGCCTGAGCTGGAAGGATCAAACGAATCCGTCTCTGCCAGATCTTTGCCCAAATGCTGGATAAAGATATGTGCCTGGTCAAGCTACCAATCTGTGTCATATGAGTCGGATCTTGGACACATGCTAGCCAATCCGTCATCATCACGGATCCTAGAACCATATCCCCCATGAACTGAGTGGCACGGGTCTGGGCTTCAATAGTACGAGGGATCCACCAGCGTTGGAATATATTCTGAGTGCAAGGACCCTCTGACAATGCAAAACTGTCAACGCCCAACAATGGGATATCAATGACGGGTGACTGTGACACAGGCCAATAACGCCTGACAGGAGGCAAGATCGGAATACAGATCTCTCCTGTGGTGTTCTTAATAGCACGCTCTCCTAAATAGAGCTCCCATCCTCCATCTGTGAAGAGAGGAACCATCCGGGTGGAAATCACGTACTCGATACCAGTCGGGTATCCATCCTCAAATCCGATGGCCAAATACTCCCCAGAATAGGGAATCCATGTGATAAGTCTGCTGTCAACAACTCTAGCTGCAAGCGACAGTGAGTGATACCCTTAGCTATAAGGACCTCTGCCAATATAGAATGATGCCATTGTCGTCCTCGTGGGTAGGTATCCAATCCTAGCACACTCACCGGACGCAAACATGGGAGCCTCTCATAGGCCCAAAACTGCCAACACAAAGGTAAATATCTGCTGTCAGTTAACACTCTTAACCTATATATGGTAAATGACATGAGAAATACTTACCAGCAGAAATGGGTAAAATTCTAACCAAGCCTCGGTCAAGCCCTGTGAGCGCATATGCATGCCCCTGAGGAAATAGGCAAAGGTATCGAAACCCCAATCATACTCTCCAATACGGTCCACATGCCTAGTGGCGCTGATTAAAGCGAATGACACCGTAGAAGAGTTATTTGCTATGATGCAGCCCCTAATGATCATCAGGAATAATCGCCAAAGAATGCGATCCCTGACTCTAACATCATCTGGCATGGGATCGCTCAATAGCCCACTCATAGCATCTATGCTCAAAGGACCCGCACGGACAGTCCTGCCCTTGAGTGCCTCCGCCGAAACTCTTAACAATGATCTGACGGTAGTCGGGGTAATATCCGCCGTGCAAGGCACTGGCGCCCCTCTAAACTCCATACCCGTGATAAATCGCCAATCCATCGGCGTCATCATTACCTCATAGTCCAGCAAATGGAGTGACTGAGTCTGGTGAAACCATCGCTCAAACAATGCCCTGAGGTAACCCTAGGGGCAACGACGGGGAATGATGGAAAAGAATGCTCCAAAACCCCAATCATGCACAATCGCTCTATAGTCAGGAGAAAGAGTCTGGTACATAGAGTGTATACTGAACCAGTTCCCTCGAGGCTATGTAAAGCCAGGAACCTGCATGAAATATAGATCAACATTAAATCCTTTTACTCCTCACAAATAGGAAAGAAGGAAGATCAAGTACTGACGGCATACCTCGTTAGCATGCAAATACATCGAGGGATGTCGACTCAAGTCACCCAGAAGCTCTGAGTTTGCCACCTGAATACTCGGGAGGTCCCTACGGGGTACATGCACAGCAGGAGCGGGGTCCACAACCAGAACATCCTCCTCATCATCCTCGACGTCTGGCACATCAACCTGGACTGGACGTATCACCGCCTCCACCAACCTGCGAGGCAGTCTCACAGAACGGGGTCGAGGCACTTCAAAAGCCCTCTTTCGTACACTAGAAGTGGTCCTATGGGAACTACTCGGTTGATCCGAATCCATAATAACTAGACAACAAGTCTCCAAATCACCTCAGAAAGGGTGTGGTATCTTCTAACCTAGAGCTTTTCAAAATGCATTTAATGACTACATGCATGCATTCATCATTTTAACGTACATCTACAGTAAAGTTAAAAATGCATGACTACTCAATGCCTACATTTTGGAAAATTTTGCCATAGTTTCCTCTATAAATAGGACTATCCACATGCACATAGGCATGACTAGGTAGCCATTTAGTAGCACACCTGCCCACAGTCACATACATCCTATTTGCATCCAAAAATCAAAGTCATCAATTCATAAGGGTAGCCTATTTACCAGGATTACTTTGCTTTTTCACCTATGCTCATTTGTCCTCAAATAGGATAAGAAATAGCAGAAAAAGGTGCTAATTTGACTGTCTCAAAAGTCAATTTTTTTCACATCATTATGTTCAGCATAGTTTAATACTAACATTTACTATGTTGAATATTTTTTATCAAGTCATTTGTGCATACATAATCACTACTATGTGTTTAGATGCATTTTATATGATAAGTCATTTTCCAACGAATAAAAACTGGAAAAAGTACATGCATACGTTACCAGGACAGTGTAGAACACTTGTACGGTGACAGAATTTGTAGAAAGACGTCTGAACTCAGCAGATCTGAAGAAGAGCTCTCAAATTTCCTTCGCGACGTAAGTTGAAAATGACTTATGAAAGTAACCTGCTGGTCTTTATCATCTACGGTTGGCCGCAGGTCCATCTGTGACTGTAGCAGGTGTACCTGTGGCACCCCAATGTGGGTCCCACCCCTCTGGATCGGTCCAGTTCGAGTTGCAAAGGAGTTCTCGCAAGCTAAAAAGGCTAAATTAGGGATAAAAATGCTACGCGATTGAGCAGAATAGCCTACAACCCTGGTTGAATCATGGGTCTTCACATCATTCATTGGTATTCGCCCAAACACAGGGTACACTATGCCGATGATCTCAGACGATAAAAGTCACGCTCAACGATACGTCATGCAGGTCTAATTCCTCTCATTTAGGATCGTCATCCTACTTTGCCACATTACCCCGGTGGGGGTCACAATGCAGTACATATGTCGAAGTACATAACCCCGGCGGGGGTGACAATGCAGTACATATATCGAAGTACATAACCCCGACGGGAGTCACAACGCGGTACATATGTCGAAGTACATAACCCCAGCAGGGGTTACAACGCATATCATCCGTTGACATACATATCAACGAAGGTCAAGCAACCTTGGCATCACTATAACCGTTGGCAAGTAAATTCAGTGGAGCGTCGGAAGCTGTCTGATGATTTCAGCCGCTGATACACACATCAGCAAGGATCCAGTGGAACCACGGCGGGGGTTACAACGCGCTTGTATATATCAAAATACAACAACCTTGGCGGGGTTCACAACGTATTGTCATTCGTTGACATGCATATCAACGAAGGTCAAGCAGCCTTGACGTTATTTCAGCCGATGGCAATTAAACCCATCGAAGCATTGAGAAATATTCGAGGATTTCATACTCGGGTATTCATATTCCCCAGCGAATCACCAGCGGGGGTTACAGCGCGTTCTGCCATTAACATACACATTAATGAAGGTCAAGCAGCCTTGACACTCTGCCCATAGAATATCAGCCGTTGATTCACACGTAGGTGAAGTACACGTCAATGAAGGTCGGATAGCCCTGACAACATTTGCTGTTGGCAGTAAAACCAATAGAAAATTGACATACTCTGGCGATACAAACCAGGAAAGGTCAACGTCATCAAGAAGGATTGATGACGGAATATATTATACACATCCTCAAGCAGACAAAACTTTATCCCCACAGATCTTTTACACATAAGAGGCACGTCTTCGGAATCAAGTCTGTATCAAGGATTCAGGACTTTGGTGATAACCCCAACGGCAACATCCTCAAAGATTTGGATCACACATCCAATCTGGTCATAATTGCCAAATCCCTAGTAGAAGCTATAGGGAAATAGTAATCATCCTCAGCATGTTGGGCAACAACCCCATACACATTGTGATGCCCCCAAAATAGGTATACATCACCTATTCTGAGTCGCCAAATACATGGTACAGAATACAAATACAATCTTTAATATACAACAAGAGAACTGTGAGTTTTAATATAAATACTGTCTTCTAGACAATATCCACTCTCAGAATAAGTCCTCATTATATTTATTGTCACATTATTTA
This sequence comes from Panax notoginseng, assembly GCA_016801055.1. Lineage (NCBI taxonomy): Eukaryota > Viridiplantae > Streptophyta > Magnoliopsida > Apiales > Araliaceae > Panax > Panax notoginseng. Next base: position 124,612,542 of record CM029015.1, read on the forward strand.
ACAGAATAGTGAGGACTACTAAAACTATCATCTGGTCCATCACTCCGTTCCCCGACTCGTCCCAGCTATATTCTCATTTTTTGAAGAGAACAGTGAAAGAAAGGGTGAGCTCAACTAGCCCAATAAGAAATATTATGACTAAGATAATACAAAATAAATTATTATTAGCCTTAAACAGTGTTAAACTGATACAATATAACAAACATCAAGTTTAACTACAGCGGAACAAGCAATCCATTAAAAGAGTCAAGTAGAGAATAAAATCTACTATCTTTTATGATTTAAAAGGTTTTTCATCACTTTTATCGCTGGGACTCAGCTTAATAAATAATCCACATCATCGAATCACCCCTGCACTACGGCCAAAAATATTCTTTAGTATCACGACCATAATTATCCATGCACTATGGGCCAAGAATATTTGTGTATTCATTAATGGTCATGATCATGCCAACAACTGTCCATCAATGCACTACGGGCCAATGATGACTTTTACCATAATATTTGTAATATTACGGTCATGATTATACCGAATAATATCTGGTCATAATCATACCAAGTTCATCAATGCACTACAGGCCACAGATGACTTTCAACGTAATATAAACATGAGGATGATGACAATGACATAAGAATTCAATAAAATAAGTTCAAGAATTAATTTATCTAAGAACTAATAACGTCCAAATTGTCAATATGATACTACTTTGTGGAGTAAAGTTCAAAAATGCTTAGAAGAATATTTTCATGAAAGGATACTAGATGAAGCGCAAATATCAAGGATATTTCACTAATTTCATGGAGTATAAAAGCCAAAACTTTAACTGTAACGGGTCAAAATTTTTGAGTCGTGATTCTGGGGACAAAATCCTTTTAAGGGGGGAAAGATGTGATGAACGAGAATTTTGTAATTTGATTTTAATATTTATTGAATTAAATAAATATTTTTCGATGATTTAATTATTGGATTAAATAATTATTTGATGCAAATGTGGTAGATTAATTTAATTATATGCGTTACATTTATTAAATTAATGTAGAGAATAATTATTATTCAAGTATGTAATTATGTGAGCTTATTGAATTAAAAGAAATATTTAATTAAGCATGATGTTATTTAAATTAATTTAATTATTAATTAGAGAATTAATAATTTGACATTATTTATTTATGAGAACATTAAATATATGACTATGTGAATTTATGAGAAGTTATTATATTTTATTTATATTAAATAAGATATATGAATTATTGTGAAATTGGGAGTGACATTTATTAAACTATATGATAAAGTTTTATTAAATTAAATAATTTTTAAAACCTATTCTAACTAGCCAAACATGGCACTAAAGGGAGTTGGGGCCAGTTAACCCATGACTGGGTAACTGACCACCAACGCTCGCTAGACTTTTTTTTTTAACAATACGACGTCTTAATTCTTTTCTTCATTTTCTAAGTCTGATAAAACTAACTAGAGAGAATTTGAGAGAGAATTCAGAGGAATTCTGAGAATCTCTGTGTTGAAGAAGCTTGAAAAGGGTTTTATCTCTACTCATTAACATGCTGGGTAATCTCTCCTTCCCAATTTCTACTTTACGTATTTTAGTTTTCATGAAAATGGCTTTTAAAGTTTTTGGTTTAACCTCTGTAATTGGATTAGGAGTAATGATTATGGGTTGTATGTGTGTTATAACATATCAAATCGTGTTTAATTATATATATTATGTAAATCATATAATCAAATTCATGAAAACATGTCGTATTATTGATGACTTGTTATTTCAAAATATACAGAGTTTGGGTTTTGGCTATATGGCCTTATACGTAACTTTAAGGTGTCAAACATAAATATTTTCGTAAAATTTACACTCTTATTTAATTATGCATGTTGATACGAAGAGACCAAGCCTTAAACGAACGGATTCGGTGTTATAACGAATCCGTAGTGTTAAATTATTATTTTTTGTTCAAAATCTTCAAGAACATCAAGTACAGTACAAAATGCATAATTTAATTATGTGATTATGTGTTTTAAATGGTTAAAATCATTTAATAAATGTTGGGCTATGTTTATGCATGAATTATAACATGTGTATATGATTAATTTCGTGTAGTAGTAATTTAATTGGAAATTTTTGGGCTGTGTTATGCAATTTTCGCGAATTGCAGAACAGTTTCTGGCTCGCCGCGCCGCGGTGCCAGTCCAGCGACTTAAGGCCCGCGCCGCAGCGCCACCGCGCCGCAGCGCCAAGTGTCTGGCCGCAGCGCGAAGAACCAGTGTAGCAGTGGCGCCGCAACGCCATTCTCCAGAAAGTACAGAAATGGAAATTTTTTTAAAAATAAAATAATTTAAGTCTAGCAATGTGTTAGTAACTTAATGTAATGAACATAAAACTATGTTAGAAGTATAATGTGATGTTAAAATAGATGTTTAACATGTAAATAACATAAATACATGTGGATTGAGTTATTGACTTCATAATTAAATTATTATTCATGAAGTGATATTATGTGACAGTAAATGTGATAACTTGACTAAGTATAGTTAATAATCAAAGTAGACAAAGAGAATGAGTTTTGATGATTAGTTAAGTTATAATTAACTGGTATTGTGAATGTGAATGGTATGTAGGATTAAAATCAAAGAACGAGTGTAGTTAAAGTGTAATCTACGCATGAGGCAAGTTTCCTAACCCTACTTGTCATTACTGTTCAAGATTATTAATTACCTCGAGTAAATTATCATTAATATTATTCAAATTCAAATGTTATATTAAAGATTGATTATCTTTTCAAAGCATGATTCAGTTATACAATAATCGTTCTATTGTATACTTCTTGAGATTATTATTCAAATTGAATATCGTTATTGTTGAACCTTATTAGACTAGTGAACCTTATTGATTCAACTAGTTCTTAGTTGATGAACGTTCTAAATTTCAGAACCTTTAATGAATTATCCAAACCAAACTTCCTTTGGTGCGAACTTGAATGTCAAACTGAGATGAACAACCCTGCAAAGGGATTTACTTATGCGTTAGCGTTAAGATATTGTGCACAGTATGGTACTAAGGGCTGATCCCCCTAAGTACGAGAAGAAAGGTCCATAGTCTTATGACTGTTAAAGGTTTCAAGTATAACCCTTGATAACCTAGGACATAGTTCAAGGTCTTATGACCCTCAGAATTCTTTTGATTCTTGTTATTCATTCTTGATTCAAAAGTTGAGCTTTTATTCAGATGTCTTTGATTTATTCGCATGTTATTATACCGTTATTTCATTATTATACTTGTGGGCATTTGTGCTCACTCTTGCTTAATAATAACATTGCAGTTAAGAACGAAAGAACCGATGAACCTTCCACTAGTAAAGGCAAGGGCAAAGTTAGCAAGTGACGAAGACTTGTTGTTTTAGATGATGATGTATTTGTTTAAGACTTGAGTTAATGTTATTGTTTAAGACTTATTTGTTTATGATTCCGCACAGATGTTTAAGGTTAGTTTAACCTGGGATTGTATTATTATTATTCAGATGTTGTAACCCTTAAGGAAAAATTTTATTTCTATCTATTGCATGGTTTGCATTTATTATGGGTAGATAGATAGTTGATATTTGTATCGTGAACACCAAATCCTGTGGAAATGGAAGTACCAGATTTGGGGGTGTCACATTAACCCACAGAGTACAATAAAGAATGGAATAACAAAAGAAATCACCAAGCATGAGATAGACCGCACAGACAGGTTATTCCAATAGAATAATAAATAACGGAACCAGGTCAGGCGAAATTCGCATCGACAGGATGTTCCAACAGAATAATAAAGAATGCAATAATAACAGAAATCACCATGCATGTGGTACTTCGCGTAGATAGGTTATTCCAACAAAATACTAAATAACGGAACTAGGTCAGGTGTAATACGCACCGACAGGATGTTCCAACAAAATAATAAAGACGGAACCAGGTCCGACGTAAAACGCGCAGATAGGATATTCTAACAGAATAATAAAGAATGGAATAACAGAAGAATTTCACCAAGTATAGGGTAGCCGCGTATACAGGTTATTCCAACAGAATAATAAATAATGGAATAACAAAAGTTCTCTTCATGAATACAAAAGAAATAATACCCCTTACGAGTATTGAAAGAAAATAGTTCTCTTCGTGAATACAAAAGAAATAACACCCCTTACCGTAAAAGAAACTTGATATCGGAGTAGTGAAGTAGAAAAATACTTTTCTTCTCCCTCTCTATAATTTCTCTCTCTAGAGTTTCAGTGAATTCGTAAGAAATAATGAAGGAATGAGCTTCTATTTATAGAAGAATGGACTGCATAGTAACTAATTCATGAACGGTCCAGATTGATTTACTTTTAAACGGACGGTCCATATTGGTTTACTATTAAAACTTAAAGCAACGGTCCATACTGATTTACTATTAAAACTTTAAACTAGCGATCCATATTGACTTACTATTATATCTTTCCACCAGCGGTCCATATTGATTTACTATTATATCTTCAACCAATGGTCTGAAAAATTAGCACATCTCCTCATGGAATAATATTGTACCCAAAAATAATTTGGACCGAAAAGAAATATATCTTACGGGTGAATAGTATCCTGTGAATAGTAACTCGTGAATAGTAACTCATGAATAGTAACTCATGAATAGTAACTCGTAAATAGTAACCATGAATAGTAACTCGTGAATAGTAACCCGTGAATAGTAACCCGACACGAAAAGTGCCCCGAATACCCGTTTGGTCAATATAACCTCCAGACATCAACAATTACTGTAGCAATAATTGAGTATAACTGAGTGACTTCTCACGTAAGCATCAATAATCAATACCGTGTGCTACTGTGCAACTACGCGTATTACTGTACTTTTAACACCGAGTGTTTCAACAGTTAACGGTAAAACTTTCGCCGTTATTTCATAAAGTATTTTTGTCGTTTTCTCAATTCGACAATAATTTCATTGTGGGGTCCACCAATAGTTGTGCTGTTGTACGAATATTTCCTGTTAAAACGAATATTCCCCGACCAATCGAATATTATATAACCACTTGCTTACTTTGCAAAATTTGTAAATATTACCCACAACTATAACATTATATTAAATCAACACCATAATATTTAAAAAATTATTTCGAAAAAATTAAATCTTTATTCATAAAATCTGGGGTCTCACAATCTCCCCTCCTTATGAAATTTTGCCCTCAAAATTTACGTACATACCTGGTATGCCGAACAGGTGAGGATACCTTGACTTCACTTCAAATTCTAACTCTTGAGGTATAACCTTTGAGCGTCGAATATGATCCTTCTTATCCAAGATGTTAACACGTATCTCATACGTTAAATCTTCTGCTATCTCGTCCGATTTAAAATTAATAATGTGGTTCGGGTCGTCCACATATTTACGTAACATCGATACGAAAAAAAACGTTCTGAACACGCAACATACTTGGCGATAAAACGAGTCTATAAGCCACAGTTCCTATTTGATCAAGGATTTCAAATGGGCCAATTAAATCGAGGGTTGAGATTTTCTCTCTTCGTCGATTCTTGCTTCTAGAACAATGCCCTCTTGAACCTTCTTCTTCATATTCATCAGCTCTGAGTATGTAGCTTGAGCAGTTTTAACTTTATTAATTGCAGTCAATTCTAATCGTATATTCGTTTTCTTCACGTGGGTTCGTACATTCGCACTTGTAACCGCATACGATCTTCTACTCAACGCGTCAGCTACCACGTTCGCACTTCTACGATGATATTGAATGGTACGATCGTAATCTTCAACAGCTCGAGCCAACGTCTTTGGCGTATAATACGTTCGTTTTAGTTGAAGAAATATTTGAGGGTTTAAGAAATTGGTTTTGTACTGGGGTCAATACAAAATTCGATTTCATGCTCTGGGGTAGGCTAAGAAGTCTTCAAGAATACGTCAGGAACTTTATTAATAATAGAAATATCGTTCAAAATGGTGAACCTCATCCAAGACTTGGATAGCACGTCACATTGATACCTATCAACTTGCCATCATCATTCACGACGTCGCCTACAGAAAGTCTGGCTTCGGTGCAATCCACACAAGAAAGTCACCAGATAAAGGCTCAGGGCTTTTTACTTATGGCTTGATATGACAATGATTGACTTTAGTGGTTTGGTTACTTTGAATTCGCATAATAGGTTGGTTAGGAGTATGAAAGCTAACAACCTTACGAAAAAAACATGATGAGTAGTTATCCAATCGATTCCTAAAATCACATCAAAGGCAAGTATTTTCAAAGAGATACGATCAACAGGTAACATGAACGTGTTGATTTGAATCAAACAAGATTTATAAATAGTGTAGGTAACGAAGGTTTCTCCCAACGGAATTTCAACAGATAAATCAAAGTCTAACTTCTCCGGAGTTAAGTTGAAACATTGAACACAACTAGGTGAAATAAAAGAGTGAGTAGAACCGATATCTAACACGGTATAGACTTCAAAAGAGTTTATGACTAACATACCCATGATAATTTTATTCAGGTTCCTCGTCACGAAAAAAAAACCGCTCTCTCTTAAACTACCGACTTTGGCTTGTCTGGGACATCTTTTGGCGTCACTATCTCAGCTGGACTTGACTTCACCATATGACAAAATTGAGCTAGGTGACCTTCTCTTCCGTAATTAAAACACGCTTTGGATTACTGCGTACAGTTTGGACGGATGTGTCCTTCCTGTCCGCATTTGAAACATACGACCGGTGGTCGTTCTTCTTCCTTTGAAACGGGTGCTGGTGCAGACTTTTATACCTCTTAGAAATATTCACGTCATTCTCTCCTCATTATCAACCAAATGGGACGTAAATCGGGACAACTCAACAAACTTGGCTTCGTACTGCGACACGGTCATGTTGTTTTGCTCCAACTTGATAAATTCCACCTCCTTCATGTGACGAATGCTTTCGGGAAAGTACTTGTCATTGAACAGCTCTTGAAACTTCTCCCAAGACATCTTCAGTGCAGTAGGCTGGGTACATTTTACAGATTTCCACCAGTGATCTGCCTCTTCACGTAACATAAAGGTGGCAAAGGGAACCTTTTGCTCCTCGGAGCATCCCAAGGCATCAAATATCTTGGTGATCTGCTTTAACCATGTCTCTGCCTTAAGTGGTTCTGGCTTTCCCAAAAACTCCGGTGGTCCCAGCTCCTAGAATTGCTTAGCGGTGACCAACCGTGGGTTGCCATTGTTTCCTCCTACATTATAAGTAGGAGCCGCCTTCGCCTGATGTTGCATGAATTCTAAAGAACTCCTAAACGTACCGTCGTTCGTCAATTGATCAGTGTTATTGTTTACATGAGGATTATTGATCTGTGGAGACTCAACGGTCTCCTGTGCTCCATTGCTTATCTCAATATTTTCAGATGCCATTTTTAAATATTGTCACAATACAAGGGTTAATTAACATATCACATATTATCTCTATACTCTGACCGACCAATTAAATAAAAAGTAAACTTAGGTAGGTCATACTAGTGAAAAAATTCCCCGTCTCTCCCCTCCTAGTTTTTATCTCACATCTCAGCCAGGGATCATATCCCTAAGCTTTGATACCAACTTTGACACCCCCAAAATAGGTATACATCACCTATTCTGAGTCGCCAAATACATGGTATAGAATTCAAATACAATCTTTACTATACAACAAGAGAACTGTGAGTTTTAATATAAATACCGTCTTCTAGACAATATCCACTCTCAGAATAAGTCCTCATTATATTTATTATCACATTATTTAACAGAATAATGAGGACTACTAAAACGATCATCTGGTCCATCACTCCATTTCTCGACTCGTCCTAGCTATATTCTCATTTCCTGAAGAGAACAGTGAAAGAAAGGGTGAGCTCAACTAGCCCAATAAGAAATATTATGACTAATATAATGCAGAATAAATTATCATTAGCCTTAAACAGTGTTAAACTAATACAATATAACAAACATCAAGTTTAACTGCAGCGGAACAAGTAATCCACTAAAAGAGTCAAGTAGATAATAAAATCTACTATCTTTTATGATTTAAAAGGTTTTTCATCACTTTTATCGCTGGGACTTAGCTTAATAAATAATCCACATCATCGAATCACTCCTGCACTACGGCCAAGGATATTCTTTAGTATCACGACCACAATTATCTATGCACTACGGGCTAAGAATATTTGTCTATTCATTAATGGTTATGATCATGCCAACAACTGTCCATCAATGCACTACGGGCCAATGATGACTTTTACCACAATATTTGTAACATTACGGTCATGATTATTCTGAATAATCTCTGGTCATAATCATACCAAGTCCATCTATGTACTACATGCCATAGATGACTTTCAACATAATATAAACATGAGGATAATGACAATGATATAAGAATTCAATAAAACAAGTTCAAGAATTAATTTATCTAAGAACTAATAACGTCCAAATTGTCAATATGATACTGCTTTGTGGAGTAAAATTCAAGAATGCTTAGAAGAATATTTTCACGAAAGGATACTGGATGAAGCGCAAATATCAATGATATTCCACAAATTTCATGGAGTATAAAAGCCAAAACTTTAACCCACTGAGTACAATAAAGAATGGAATAATAAAAGAAATCACCAGGCATGCGATAGACCGCACAGACAGGTTATTCTAACAGAATAATAAATAACGAAACCAGGTCAGGCAAAATTCGCACTGACAAGATGTTCCAACAGAATAATAAAGAATGGAATAACAACAGAAATCACCATGCATGCGGTACTTCGCGTAGACAAGTTATTCCAACAGGATACTAAATAACGGAACCAGGTCAGGCGTAATACGCACCGAAAGGATGTTCCAACAGAATAATAAAGAATGGAATAACATAAAAATTTTACCAAGTATATGGTAACCGCGTATACATGTTATTCCAATAGAATAATAAATAATAGAATAACAAAAGTTCTCTTCATGAATACAAAAGAAATAATACCCCTTACGAGTATTGAAAGAAAATAGTTCTCTTCGTGAATACAAAAGAAATAACACCCCTTACCGTAAAAGAAACTTGATATCAGAGTAGTGAAGTAGCAAAATATTTTTCTTCTCTCTCTCTATAATTTCTCTCTCTAGAGTTTCAGTGAATTCGTAAGAAATAATGAAGGAATGAGCTTCTATTTATAGAAGAATGGACTGCATAGTAACTAATTCATGAACGGTTCAGATTGATTTACTTTTAAACGGACGGTCCATATTGGTTTACTATTAAAACTTAAAGCAACGGTCCATACTGATTTACTATTAAAACTTTAAACTAGCGATCCATATTGACTTACTATTATATCTTTCCACCAGCGGTCCATATTGATTTACTATTATATCTTCAACCAATGGTCTGAAAAATTAGCACATCTCCTCATGGAATAATATTGTACCCAAAAATAATTTGGACCGAAAAAAATATATCTTACGGGTGAATAATATCCCTTGAATAGTAACTCGTGAATAGTAACTCGTAAATAGTAACTCATAAATAGTAACTCGTGAATAGTAAATCGTGAATAGTAACCCGACACGAAAAGTGCCCCGAATACCCGTTTGGTCAATATAACCTCTAGACATCAACAATTACTGTAGCAATAATTGAGTATAACTGAGTGACTTCTCACGTAAGCATCAATAATCAATACCGTATGCTACTGTGCAACTACGCGTATTACTGTACTTTTAACACCGGGTGTTTCAACAGTTAACGGTAAAACTTCCACCGTTATTTCATAAAGTATTTTTTTCATTTTCTCAATCCGACAATAATTTTGTTGTGGGGTCCACCAATGATTGTGCCGTTGTACGAATATTCCCTGTTAAAACGAATATTCCCCGACCAATTGAATAATATATAACCACTTGCTTACTTTGCAAAAGTTGTAAATATTACCCACAACTATAACATTATATTAAATCCACACCATAATATTTAAAAAATTATTTCGAAAAAATTAAATCTTTATTCATAAAATCTGGGGTCTCACACACATGCATCACCCAGTTGCTTCATGTTATATTTCAAGTGTCTAGAATTCTTTATCCTATCCATGCATTGTATTGCATAAATATGATAAAGAGGGGGAATCTGTAGACACTCAAAATTTTCTGCATATCTGTTACTGACATTGCAGGAAGACAGATTCGTCTTTTAGAGATAACCCTAGAAAACAGTTCACATCTAGTCTGAATACTACCGAAAGTTCAGTTTTAACCCCAAAACACACACTGGGAGCAATAGCTCAACCCCGGAACACACACCGGGAGTAACAATACCAACCTCAGAGATAACCCTGAGGTATGCAGATCCAATACCGGAACACAAACTGGAGAAAATCGATTCATCCCGGAGATAACCCCGAGATGTTTCGTCTTAGTCCCAACACTGGAATAACAGATTCCAACCTTGGAGATAACCCTAAGGAAGGCAGTGGCAGTTTTAGAGAAAACCCCAGAAATGCTTGTTTCAAATGCATGCCATCAGCTTCAACCTCGGTGCTCACACCGAGGCACTCAGTACAAAATAGGCACACCTCAGAGATGACACTGAGGACCTTCAATATTTGCAGCAGTCTAATCTCAGCGATAACCATGAGTAACGTCTGCTTTATCAGTCTAAATCAGAGATAACCCCGGTGAAGGGCAAAGTCATCATCTTGCCACCATGATGCCACATCACGCCGTCTCAACATTTCAAACATACATTTCTACACAACAATGTCCCACAAGAGCCAAGGAAAACCAATCCCAAGTGACTATTGCACAGGATAACGGATAGAATTTGAAGCTGAAGACCGGAGGGCATCGTCCCATCTTCATGACTCCGAACAACCTCTAATCCCATGTCATTACATAACTCTCAACAACGGCGGTCCAAAATAGGTCCTATATACCTCAGTCGGATGCCCGGATTGCAATTCTAAAAGTTTGAGCGGACATTATGTTGCATACGTGCACGTACTTCGAGACGATGGGACACGCGAAGCCCGAGGCACCCCGGGCAGCCTCTGGTACATCTACAGCCCAGTCGTAGGTACACCTGCGGCTCCACCTTCTATAAATAGATGGCTTGGGGTGGCCATTTTGAGAAGAGAGAAGGCGAGGAAGCCCTGTCCAATTTGCTCTGTACACACCCCAAACTGAGTGCTTTCTCATTTTAAACACTTGTGAGCTCACATATAGCTACTTCTGTACTGGCAGAAGCCAGTGTTTATCTACTTTAAAGTTATTGAAGTCTTCTTTGGCAGCCCACTGTAATACTTCTTACACATTTTTAAGCATTTCTCTTCATATTTACACACACCTTTCTTTACGTTGAGAGTCGTGTTGCGTGTGTTTGCCCGGACTTCGGTCCGTGGTTTTATTTTAGTTTGTATATACATATATATTTATATATATGGACTAACATTATCGAGTTATGCCTCGATTGAGCCTAGACTTTGGTCTGGAGCGTTTACTTGCTTTTGTATATATATACATTTATATATATGAACTGCATGTCGAACTCTGTTCGATGAGCCTAGACTTCGGTCTGGAGCGTTTTCCACTTTAATATATATATATATATATATATATATATATATATATGTATATTAACTGTTGTCGGACTTTGTTCGATGAGTCTGGATTTTATATCCGGTGCGGTTATTTGCTTTCGTATATATATATTTTTATATATTAACTGTTGTTGGCCTTTGTCTGATGAGCCTGGATTTTATATCCGGTGCGTTTATTGCTTATATATATATATATATATATATATATATATATATATATATATATATATATATTTACATTTTGTCCCACCTGAAGTTTACTTCGTGGTGGTTGACCATTTTTACTATTTTTTGTACATTTCGTTCCGCCTGGAGTTTCCTCCGTGGCGGTAGATAGGTTTTATAGCTTTATTTATATTTTTGATCCCCCATGGAGGTGCTTCGTGGTTGGTGATCCTGTCTGTATATATATATATATATATATATATATATATATATATATATATATATATATATATATTAATTACGGCATCATGTGAGCCTAGGAATCATGTGATCACAGATTCAGTATACTGAATCTAGATTCGGTTCCCGTGATGGACCTTTTCAGCTGTAAGCATCTTGCAAATTTATCTGTGATGTTCGGATCTCCTCAGATGGTTTTCATACCCACGAGGAGTTCAACACCTTTTGTACATTATTTTCCTGCAGATGCCTTGCATCTGTAAAATAAAATCAATCAAGCCAAAAACGGAATAAAATAGAAGTATCAAATGCCTCAATTACTATTAAGCACATGATTTGAAAACCCTATTTTAAAACATCACTGCTATATCTTGTTTAAAATTGAATTTTTATACAAATTCAAACCCTATGTATATAGGTGCAAACGAGGCATAACACTACATCCAAATAATAGCACATTGACCCACACACACACACACACACATTCATATAACAGTTTTTTGAAAAGTGGCGGTCACCGTGGCAACACGGATGTTGGGGGTTCCTAACACCTTCCCTCCGTATAAGCAAGTACCCGGACCCTAAATGAATCTCGGTTTCACAGACCCGTTTAGCAGTGTCACATCACTGGGTCAATGTGCAAACCTTTTCTCGGTTGTGTTGGTACAACCAGTTAAAAAACCAACTGGCGACTCTTACAGTCCAATCGTCGACATTATAGATGTCGGACCTTTTTCACTTGTTTTTTCAAACAAATCTCACATAAAATGGGAACACAAAAGAACAGGTAACGAAAAGGGACAAATAAAAATCCCGACGTCGATAATACTTTATGAATAGTACTTTGTGAATAATATCCCGTGAATAGTACTTTATGAATAGTATTCTGTGAATAGTATTCCAGCATGAAAAGATCAATAATTATCAAGAATGCTCATAATAATATTTGCATGAAAAGATACTGGATGAAGCGCAAATATCAAGGATATTCTACTAATTTTACGGAGTATAGAAGCAATACTTTAACAGAATGAATGTAGAATCAGGAATACGAAACGAAATAATATTACTCACATACTACAGAGTATGGAAGAAAATATTATTTCTTACGAATACTAAACAAAAATAATATCCCTTACCACAGAAGAAGACTGGATACTGGAATAGTGAAGTAACAGAATACTCTTCTTCTTCTTCCTCTCTATAGCTTCTCTATCTATAGATTCTCTCTCTGTAAATGCTCTTGTGAGTCTTAGTGAATTTGTGAGAATGAAAGAAGAATGAGCTTCTATTTATAGGAAAATATAGTTTCGATAATTGTACGTCTTGGGGCTCGAATTATTACAGTATAGTACCTTCATCTTTTCCTCTATTTTTAATTTAGCCCTACAAGTATTATCAATCTTGCACCAGCTCCCCTAATAGTACATGCATGTGAATCAATAGTTCCATTCACGTGAACAAATAGTTATATGCATGTGAACTAATAGCAATTAATTGCTTATTTATCCGATTAATTTTCCGTTTAATCAATTTAACATCCAAAAATCAATTATTATCGAAATAAATGTTGATTTCCACTAACACAAATAATCCCAACATAATGAAAATATTTTTATCAACAATTTCATCTTTAAGCAATACGAATTTATTTATCATTAATATTATAACTCACAATATTTAACAACCAGATCATTCCCAGGAAAGAGGGGACTTTTTGATAAGGATTTCTCCCTACTGGCGCGTAATTAGGTGACCAAACCCCTTTCCTTGATAGAACTTTCTAGACATCGTCAAAATTACAAATAATAATATGAATAACTTTATCGTCTCAATTATTGATTTAAAAATATAACATATACTATGACAATAATTAAATCATTAATATGAGAGATATTATGCAGCAATTACTGTAGTAATAATTGAGTATAACTGAGTGACTTCTCACATAAGCATCAATAATCAATACCGTGTGCTACTATGCAACCACACGTATTACTGTACTTTTACTACCGGGTAGTTCAACGGTAAAACTTTCACCATTATTTTTATAAAAAGTTATTTTTGTCATTTTCTAACTACGACAATACTTCCGTTGTGCGGTCCACCAATAATTGTACCGTCATACGAATATTTCTGTTAAAACGAATATTCCCCGACCAATCGAATATTTTATTATCACTTGCTTACTTTGTAAAATTTGTAAATATTACCCACAACTATAACATTATATCAAATCCACACCATAATATTCAAAAATATATTTCGTGAAAAAATTAATCTTTATTCATAAAGGTTGGGGTCTTACAACCTCCCCTTCATATGAAATTTCGTCCTCAAAATTAGGGTACGTACATGATATGTCGAAGAGGTGAGGATACCTTGACTTTATTTTAGATTCTAACTCCCAGGTCATTTTCTCAACATCGTGGTTTCTCCACAAAATTTTGACTTGAGGTATAACTTTAGAGCGTAAAATATGATCCTTCTTATCCAAGACGTTAAATCTTCTGCTATCTTGTCCGGTTCTTATTCAATAATGTGGTTCGGGTCTTTCACATATTTATGTAACATTGATATCTGAAAAATATTATGAACACGAGACATTCTTGGCGGTAAGGCAAGTCTATAGGCCACAGTTCCTACTCGGTCAAGGATTTTAAATGGGCCAATGAATCGAGGATAGAGCTTTCCTCTCTTTCCAAATCTTGTAACTCTTTTCCATGGAGCAACACATAATAACACATGATCTCTAACATTAAATTTTACGTCCTTTCGATGAAGATCAACATAACTCTTTTATCAATCTTGTGAGGTTTATATACGTTGCCGGATTATTTGAATCTGCTCCGTAGTCATACGTACTAATTCTGGTCCCAACTACGTTGCTTCATCAACCTCGTCCCAACATACTGGAGAACGACATTTGCGTCCATACAACGCCTCGAATGGAGCCATGTCAATACTTGCTTAATAACTATTGTTGTAGGAGAATTCCACCAATGGCAAGAACTTGTCCCAAATTCTTTTGAAGTCAAGGACACATTGTCTTAATAAATCTTCAAGAGTTTGAATAGTCCTCTCTGACTGTCCATCTGTTTGAGGGTGATATGCCGAACTGAATCGTAAATCCGTGCCCATAGCTTTTTGCAAACTAACCCAAAATCGTGAAATGAATCTTGGGTCTCGATCAGAAACTATGGATACTGGCATACCATGCAGTCTTATAATCTCATTTATGTATATACGAGCAAGACTTTCAAGTGAATAAGTTTCTCGTATAGGTAAAAAATGAGAAGACTTGGTCAATCTATCGACAATGACCTAAATCGCATCTATGCCTTGAGAAACCTTGGGAAGACCAGTAACAAAATTCATGGTAATGTGCTCCCACTTCCATTCTAGAATTTTAAGTGGTTACAATGGACCTTTTGGCATTTGATACTCTGCCTTGACATGTTGACACGTTAAACACCTTGAGATAAACTCCGCGATCTCTCTTTTTCATATTGCTCCACCAAAATGTATGTCGAAGATCATGATACATTTTGGTACTCTCAGATGGATTACAAACGGTGTGTTGTGCTATTCCATCATGATCTTATACTTTAAATTTGGGTTATTAGGAACACAAAGTCTGGAGTTGACTCGAAGTATTCCTTCTTCATTGATTCTTGCTTCCAGGATATCATCTTCTTGTACTTTCTTCTTCATACGCATCAGGTTCAGGTCTGTAGCTTGAGCAGCTTTAACTTTATCGATTAAAGTCGGTTCTACTCATATATTTGCCATCATCACATGGGTCCCTGGAGTCTTTAACTCTATCTCCATCCTTTGTAAGTCATACAAAATGGGCCTTTGCGTTGACAATAACGCACTCGTACCCGCATATGATCTTCTACTCAATGTGTTAGCTACAACGTTCACTTTTCCAGGATGGTATTTAATGGTATGATCATAATCTTTTAACAGCTCGAGCCAATGTCGTTGTCGTATGTTGAGTTCTTTTTGGGTGAAGAAATATTTGAGGCTTTTATGATCCATATAGATCTTCACTTTCTCCCCATACAGGTAATGCCTCCAGATTTTAAGTGCAAAAACGACAACTGCCAACTCTAGATCATGAGTAGGATAATTCTTTTAGTATTCTTTGAGTTGTCGTGAGGTATAGGCTATGACTTTCCCATGTTGCATGAGAACACATCCTAACCCTCTGCCTGAAGCATCACTATAGATGACAAATCCCTCCAAACCAGATAGTATTGTCAGAACAGGTGCTGAAATGAGCCTCCTCTTGAGTTATTGAAAACTCTTCTCTAATTCCTCGCTCTAACCGAATTTTGTATCTTTCCGAGTCAGCTGAGTTAATGGAATAGCGATTCGAGAAAACTCTTCTACGAATCTCTAATAATAACCAGCTAAGCCGAAAAAGTAACGTACTTCGGTCACTGACTTAGGTTGCTCCCAGCTTTGAATTGCTTCAATCTTTGCTGGGTTAACAGATGTTCCGTAATTTAATATCATGTGCCTAAGGAATGCTACTTCCTCAAGCCAGAACTCGCATTTCTTCAACTTGACATATAGCTTGTTTTCACGAAGCTTTTGGAGTATCAGCCTCAAGTGCTGCTCATGATCTTTGCGGCTTTTGGAGTAAATGAGGATGTCATCAATAAAGATGACTACAAAGTGATCCAAATATTCCCTGAATACTTGGTTCATCATATCCATGAAGGTGTCAAGAGCATTAGTCAATCCAAAGGACATGGCTAGGTATTCATAATGCCCTTACCGAGTTCTGAAAGTAGTCTTTAGAATGTCATCAGTTTTAATCTTTAACTGATGATATCCAGAATAAAGATCGATCTTTGAAAAGAATTTGGCACCCTGTAACTGGTCAAACAGATCATCAATACGAGGTAACAGATACCTATTTTTGATGGTGACATGATTCAACTCCCGATAGTCAATACAAAATCGCAAACTTCAATCTTTCTTCTTTACGAATAGAAAAGGGGCACCCCAAGGAGACGTATTAGGATGAATGAAATCGATGTCTAATAATTCCTACAGTTGGGTCTTTAACTCCTGAAGTTCAATAGGAGCCATTCGATATGGGGCTTTGGAAATGGGTTTTGTACCGGGTTCAAGGTCGATACCAAACTCGATTTCACGCTCCGGGGGTAGGCCATGAAGTTCTTCGGGGAATACGTCAGGAAATTTATTAACAATAGAAATATCATTCAAATCTGACGTATTTTTGTTTTAATCTATGACATGGGCTAAGAAAGCTTGACATCTATTTTTCAATAAACGAATAGCTTTATGACTTGATATGACAGTTATTGACTTTAGTGGTTTGGTTGCTTGAATTCACATAATAGGTTGGTTAAGAATATGAAAGCTAACAACCTTACGAAAACAATCAATTTTAGCATGATGAGTGGTTAACCAATCAATCCCTAAAATCACATCGAATGTAAATATTTTCAAAGAGATAAGATCGACAAGTAACGTGTGGTCGCCGATATGAATCAAACAAGACTTATAAATAGTCGATGTAATGAAGATTTCTCCCAACGGAGTTTCAACAGATAAGTCAAAGTCTAATTTCTCCGGAGTTAAATTTAAATGTTGAGCGCAAGTAGGAGAAATAAAAGAATGGGTAGAACCGATATCAATTAAGGTATAGACTTCACTAGAGTTTATGATTAGCTTACCTATGATAACTTCGTTCAGGTTCCTCTCTTTTTGGGAGGTCACGACAAACGCTCTTCCTTGAACTACCGACTTTGACTTCTCTGGGACGGCCTTTGGTGTCTCCATCCCAGCTGGACTTGACTTTCCTGCACGATAAAATTGGGCTAGGTGACCTTCTCTTCCATAATTGTAACACGCTTTGGATTGATGCGTACAGTTCGAACTGATGTGTCCTTCCCCTCCGCAATTGTAACATACGACCGGTGGTCGTTCTCCTTCTTTAACAACGGTTGTTGGTACTGACGTCTTTCCATCATTGTTGAATCTCATCTTCTTGAAATTTCCACTTCTATTGTCATGACCATGATTACCACCGAAGTGATTACCATTTCTGGCATGTCGATTCTGTAAGACCCCAAGTTTTATGAATAAAGATTAATTTTTCTCGAAATATTTTTTTGAATATTATGGTGTGGATTTTATATAATGTTATAGTTGTGGGTAATATTTACAAATTTTACAAAATAAGCAAGTGGTTATATAATATTTGATTTGTCGGGGAATATTCGTTTTAATAGGGAATATTCGTTCGACGGCACAATCATTGGTGGACCCCACAACGGAAGTATTGTCGTAGTTAGAAAACAACAAAAATATCTTGTTATAAAAATAACGGCGAAAGTTTTATCGTTAAACTGTTGAACTACCCGATAGTAAAAATACAGTAATACGCGTGGTTGCATAGTAGCACACGGTATTGATTATTAATGCTTACGTGAGAAGTCACTCAGCTATATTCAATTATTACTACAGTAATTGCTGCATAGTATCTCACGTTATTTGATTCAATTATTGTCAATATTTTATATATTATTAAATCAATAATTGAGACAACAAAGTTATTCATATTATTATTTGCAATATTGACGATGTCTAGAAAGTTCTGTCGAGGAGAGGTTTGGTTACCTAATTGCGCGCTAATAAAGAGAAATCCTTATCGGAAAGCCCCCTCTTTCCTGGGAATGATCTGGTTGTTAAATATTATGAGTTATAATATTAATGATGAATAAGTTCGTGTTGATTAAAGATGAAATTGTTATTTCCATTGTGTTGGGATTATTAGTGTTAATGAAAATCGATAATTATTTCGATAATAATTGATGTCTGGAGGTTATATTGACCAATTTGGTAAATAATCAGATAAATGAGTAATTAATTACTATTAATTCACATGCTAATACCTATTTGTTCACATGTATGCACTATTGATTCACATGCATGCACTATTAGGGGAGTTGGTGCAAGATTGATAATACTTGCATGACTAAATTAAAAATAGAGGTATAGATGAAGGTACTATACCGTAACTATTTTTTTCACATGTGTGTACTATTGATTCACATGATGTACTATTAGGGGAGGTGGTGCAAGTTTGATAATACTTGCAGAACTAAATTAAAAATAAAGGAAAAGATGAAGGTATTATATTATAATATTTCGAGCCCCAAAACGTGCAATTATCAAAACTATATTTTCCTATAAATAGAAGCTTATTCTTGTTTCATTCTCACCAATTCACTAAGACTCACAAGAGCAATTATAGAGAGAGAAGCTATAGAGAGAAAGAAGAAGAGAAGTCTGCTACATCACTATTCCAGTATCCAGTCTTCTTCTGAGGTAAGGGATATTATTTTGTTTAGTATTCAAAGGAATAATATTTTCTTCCATACTTTGTAGTATGTGAGTAATATTATTTCATCTCGTATTCCTGATTATACCCTCATTTTGTTAAAGTATTGCTTCTATACTCCGTGAAATCAGTAGAATATCCTTGAAATTTGCGCTTCATCTAGTATCGTTTTACAAGGATAGTTGCTGCATATTCTTGTTAAATTTTAAATTTTTCATACAGAAGTACTGTCCATGAGTACTATTCATTTATACGGTACTATTCACAAAAGTACTATTCACAGGATAATATTCACAAAGTACTATTCATGGATACTATTCATAAAGTACTATTCACGAGTACTATTTATAAAATACTATTTACGGGGTACTAGTTTTGAAGTACTATTCATGAGATACTATTCACCTGAGTACTATTCATGACAAAATTTAATTTCTTTTCGGTCCAAATCATTTTTGATACAATATCATTCTTGAATTTTACTCCACAAAGCAGTATCATGTTGGCAATTTGAACATTATTGAATTCTGGATAAATTAAATTATAAATCTTTAAAAACTTATCCTTTGCTTCTTTTAATTTAATTCTTATATCATTGTCATCATCCTCATGCTTATATTGTGATGAAAGTCATCTTTAGCTTACGTGCATAGACGGACTGCTGATTGGTATAATTATGACCAGGGATCGTTCAGTATAATCATGACATGTAATGTTGCAAATGATGTGGTAGTGCATTGATGAATAGTTGTTGGTATGATTATGACCAAGGATTATTCGGTATAATCATGACTATTGATGATTACATGAATATCCTTGGCCCGTAGTGCAGGGATGATTCGATGATGTGGTTTATTTATTGAGCCGAGTCTCAGCGATAGAATTGATGATAAACTTTTTAAATCATAGAAGATAGTAGATATCATGCTCTACTTGACTCTTCTAATGGATTGCTTGTTTCGCTGCAGTTAAACTTGATGTTTATTATATTTTATCAGTTTAACACTGTTGAAGGCTAACGATAATTTCTTCTGCATTATCTTAGTCATAATATTTCTTACTGGGCTAGTTGAGCTCACCCTTTGGTTTCATTGTTCTCTTCAGGAAATGAGAATATAGCTGGGACTAGTCGGGGAACGGAGTGACGGTCCAGATATATGCATTAGTAGTCCTCACTATTCTGTAAAATAGTGTGATAATAAATGTATTGAGGACTTATTTTGAGTTTTAATACTGTCTAGAAGACAATATTTGTATTAAAACTCACAGCTCATGTTGTATATTTAAGTTCGTATTTGTTTTCTGTACCATGTATTTGGCGACTCAGAATGGGTGATGTATACCTATTTTGGGGGCGTCACAGTTGGTATCAAAGCTTAGGGATATGATCCCTGGCTGAGATATGAGACTAGAACTAGGAGGGGAGAGACGGTAAATTCCGTCGCTAGTATGACCTACCTAAGTTTATTTGGTATTTATTTGGTCGGTCAGAGTATAGGGATAATATGTGGCATGTCAATTAACCCTTGTTTTGTGGTAGTGTTTGAAAATGACATCAAAAAATGTTGAGATCAGCAATGAAGCACATGAGACCGTTGAGTCACCAACGATAAATACCCAGGATAATGTGCAACAGGATGACAATAATCCTTAGGTAAATAATAACATTGATTAAATGATGAACGATGGGATGTTCAGAGGCTTTATGCAATTCATGCAACATCTGGCAAGAGCGGCTCCCGTTCAAAATGCAGGTGGAAACACTAGCAATTCTCGGACAGTCACTGCTAAGAAGTTCAAGGAGCTAGGACCACCAGAATTTATTAGAGAGCCAAAATCACTCAAGGTAGACACGTGGATAAAGTAGATCACCAAGATATTTGATGTCTTGGGATGTTCCGAGGAGCAAAAGGTTCCATTTGCCACCTTCATGTTGCGAGGAGAGGTAGATTACTGGTGGGAGTCCGTAAAGCGTACCCAACCTACCGCACTGAAGATGTCTTGGGAGAAGTTCCAAGAACTGTTCAATGACAAGTACTTTCCCGAAAGTATTCGTCACATGAAGGAGGTAGAGTTCATCAAGCTGGAGCAGCACAATATGACCGTGTCACAATACGAAGCTAAGTTTGCTGAGTTGTCCCGATTTGCTTCCCACTTGGTTGATAATGAGGAGAGAATGTCGTGGATGTTTCTAAGAGGTTTAAAATACGTCAATACCTAATTTTTTACAAACTGTGTTTGTATTCAGATGTTGTAAATAGGGATCAGTTATTGGAGCGCGATAACGAGTCAACCCAACCAAGAGAGAGCACCCGGCAAAATGATAATACCAGTCGTAGCAGTCATCGAAGCGGTGACAACAAACGTGGAGGCAATCAACATGCCAGAAATGGTAACCACTTCGGTGGTAATCATGACCAAGATAGTAGGAGTGGAAATTTTAAGAAGAGAAGATTCAACAATGATGGAAAGACGTCAGCACCAACACATGTTGTTAAGGAAGGAGAACGACCACCGGTCGTATGTTATAAATGCGGAGGGGAGGGCCACATCAGTCCAAACTGTACGCAGTAGTCCAAAGCATGTTACAATTATGGAAGAGAAGGTCACCTAGCCCGATTTTGTCGTGCACCGAAGTCAAGTCCAGCTGGGATGGAGGCATCAAAGGCTATCCCAGACAAGAAAAAATCGGTAGTTTAAGGGAGAGCGTTTATCGTAACCTCCCAAAAAGTGAGGAATCCGAACGAGGTAATCACGGGCAAGCTAATCATAAACTCTAGCGAAGTCTATACCTTATTTGATACCGATTCTACCGATTTTTTTATTTCTCCTACTTGCGCTCAACGTTTAAATTTGACTCCGGAGAAATTAGACTTTGACTTATCTGTTAAAACTCCTTTGGGAGAAACTTTCATTACATCCACTGTTTATAAGTCTTGTTTGATTCAAATCGGTAACCGCACGTTACCTGTCGATCTTATCTCTTTAAAAATACATGCATTTGATGTGATTTTAGGGATTGATTGGTTAACTACTCATCATGCTAAAATCGATTATTTTCGTAAGGTTGTTAACCTTCATATTCCTAACCAACCTATTATGCGAATTCAAGCAATCAAACCACTAAAGTCAATCACTGTCATATCAAGTCATAAAGCTATTCGTTTATTGAAAAGCGGATGTCAAGCTTTCTTAGCCCATGTCACGGATTTAAATAAAAATACTTCAGATTTGAATGATATTTCTATTGTTAATAAATTTCCTGACGTATTCCCTGAAGAACTTTCTGGCCTACCTCCAGAGCGTGAAATTAAATTTTGTATCGACTTTGAATTCGGTACAAAACCCATTTTTAAAGCCCCATATTGAATGGCTCCTATTGAACTTTAGGAGTTAAAGACCCAACTGCAGGAATTGTTAGACATCGATTTCATTCGTCCTAGTACGTCTCTTTGGGGTGTTCCTCTTCTATTCGTGAAGAAGAAAGATGGGAGTATGCGACGTTATATTGATTATCGGGAGTTGAATCATGTCACCATCAAAAATAGATACCCGTTGCCTCGCATTGATGACCTTTTTGACCAGTTGCAAGGCGCCAAATTCTTTTCAAAGATCGATCTTCGTTCTGGATATCATCAGTTGAAGATTAAAACTGATGACATTCTAAAGACTGGTTTCAGAACTCGATACAGGCATTACGAATTCCTAGTCATGTCTTTTGGATTGACTAATGCTCCTGTTGGCTTCATGGATATGATGAACCGAGTATTCAAGGAATATTTAGATCACTTTGTGGTCGTCTTTATTGATGACATCCTTATATATTCCAAAAGCCGTGAAGATCATGAACAACACTTGTGGCTGATACTCTAAAAGCTTCGTGAAAACAAGCTTTATGCCAAGTTGAAGAAATGCGAGTTCTGGATTGAGGAAGTAGCATTCCTTGGGCACGTGATATCAAATCATGGACTATCTGTTGACCCGATAAAGATTGAAGCAATTCAAAGCTGGAAGCAACCTAAGTCAATGACCGAAGTACGTAGCTTTCTCGGCTTAGCTGGTTATTACCAGAGATTCGTAGAAAGGTTTTCTCAAATCGCTACTCCATTAACTCAGCTGACTCGGAAAGATACAAAATTCGGTTGGAGAGAGGAATGTGAGAAGAGTTTTCAAGAACTCAAGAGGAGACTCATTTCAGCACCTGTTTTGACAATACCATCTGTTTCGGAGGGATTCGTCATCTACAGTGATGCTTCAGGTAAAGAGTTAGGATGTGTTCTCATACAACATAGGAAAGTCATAGCCTATGTCTCACGACAACTCAAAGAATATGAGAGGAATTATCCTACTCATGATCTAGAGTTGGCAGCTGTCATTTTTGCGCTTAAAATTTGGAGGCATTACCTGTATGGGGAGAAGGTGGAGATCTATACGGATCATAAAATCCTCAAATATTTCTTCACCCAAAAGGAACTCAACATGCGGAAACGACGTTGGCTCGAGCTGTTGAAAGATTATGATCATTCCATTCAATACCATCTTGGAAAAGTGAACGTTGTAGCTAACACATTGATTAGAAGATCATATGCGGGTACGAGTGCATTATTGTCAACGCAAAGGCCCATTTTGTATGACTTACAAAGGATGGAGATAGAGTTAAAGACTCCAGGGACCCATGTGATGATGGCAAATATACGAGTAGAACCAACTTTAATCGATAAAGTTAAAGATGCTCAAGCTACAGACCTGGAGCTGATGCGTATAAAGAAGTAAGTGCAAGAAGGTGCTATTTCGGAAGCAAGAATCGATGAAGAAGGAATACTTCGAGTCAACTCCAGACTTTGTGTTCGTAACGATTCTGACTTAAAGTATAAAATCATGATGGAGGCGCACAACACACCGTTTTCAATCCATCCTGGGAGTACCAAAATGTATCGTGTTCTTCGATATACATTTTGGTGGTGCAATATGAAGAGAGAGATAGCAGGGTTTATCTCAAGGTGTCTAACTTGTCAACGAGTTAAGGTAGAGCATCAAGTGCCAAAAGGTCCATTGCAACCACTTGAAATTCCAGAATGGAAGTGGGAGCACATTATCATGGATTTCGTTACTGGTCTTCCCAAGGTTTTTCAAGGCATAGATGCGATTTGGGTCATTGTTGATAGATTGACCAAGTCTGCTCATTTTTTATCGATACGAGAAACTTTCACACTTGAACATCTTGCTCGTATGTACATAAATGAGATTGTAAGATTACATGGTATGCCAGTATCCATAGTTTCTGATCGAGACCCAAGATTCACTTCACGATTTTGGGTTTGTTTGCAAAAAACTATTGGCACGGATTTACGATTTAGTTCGACATATCATCCTCAAACGGACGGGCAGTCGGAGAGGACTATTCAAACTCTTGAAGATTTATTAAGACTCTGTGTCCTTGATTTCAAAGGAAGTTGGGACAAGTTTTTACCATTAGTGGAATTTTCCTACAACAACAGTTATTAAGTAAGTATTGGCATGGCTCCATTTGAGGCGTTGTATGGAAGAAAGTGTCATTCTCCAGTATGTTGGGATGAGGTAGGTGAAGTAACGTTATTTGGACCGGAGTTGGTACGTATGACTACGGAAAAGTTTCAAACGATCCGACAACGTATAAAAATCTCACAAGATCGACAAAAGAGTTATGCTAATCTTCATCGAAAGGACGTGGAATTCAATATTTGAGATCATGTGTTGTTACGTGTTGCTCCATGGAAAGGAGTTACGAGATTTGGAAAGAGAGGAAAGCTCAATCCTCGATTCATTGGCCCATTTGAAATTCTCGATCGAGTAGGAACTGTGGCCTATAGACTCGCCTTACTGCCAAGTATGTCTCGTGTTCATAACGTTTTTCACATATTTATGTTATGTAAATATGTGAAAGACCCAAACCACATTATTGAATTAGAACTGGACGAGATAGCGGAAGATTTAACGTATGAAGAGGTACCTGTTAAAATCTTGGATAAGAAGGATCATATTCTACGCTCCAAGGTTATACCGCAAGTCAATGTTTTGTGGAAAAACCATGATGTTGAAAAAATGACCTGGGAGTTAGAATCTGAAATGAAGTCAAGGTATCCTTATCTCTTCGACATACTAGGTACGCACCCTAATTTCGAGGATGAAATTTCATAAGAAGGGGAGGTTGTAAGACCCCAAGTTTTATGAATAAAGATTAATTTTTCTCGAAATATATTTTTGAATTTTATGGTGTGGATTTGATATAATGTTATAGTTGTGGGTAGTATTTACCAATTTTATAAATTAAGCAAGTGATTATATAATATTTGATTGGTCGGGGAATATTTATTTTAACAGGAAATATTCGTACGACGTCACAATCATTGGTGAACCCCACAACGAAAGCGTTATCGTAGTTAGAAAACAACAAAAATATCTTGTTATAAAAATAATGGCGAAAGTTTTACAACTACCCGGTAGTAAAGGTACAATAATACGCGTGGTTGCATAGTAGCATACGGTATTGATTATTGATACTTACGTGAGAAGTCACTCAGTTATATTCAATTATTGCTACAGTAATTGCTCCATAGTATCTCACGTTATTTGATTCAATTATTGTCAATATTTTATATATTTTTAAATCAATAATTGAGACAACAAAGTTATTCATATTATTATTTGCAATATTGACGATGTCTAGAAATTTCTTGTCGAGGAGAGATTTGGTCACCTAATTGTGCGCCAATAGGGAGAAATCCTTTTCGGAAAGCCCCCTCTTTCTTGAGAATAACGTTGTTAAATATTGTGAGTTATAATATTAATGATGAATAAGTTCGTGTTGATTAAAGATAAAATTGATATTTCCATTGTATTGAGATTATTAGTGTTAATAAAAATCGACAGTTTTTCGATAATAATTGATGTCTGGAGGTTATATTGACCAATCGAGTAATTAATCGGATAAATGAGTAATTAATTACTATTAATTCATATGCTTATAACTATTTGTTCACATGTATGTACTATTGATTCACATGCATGCACTATTAGGGGAGTTGGTGCATGATTGATAATACTTGCATGACTAAATTAAAAATAGAGGTATAGATGAATGTACTATACCATAACTATTTTTTTCACATGTGTGTACTATTAATTCACATGATGTACTATTAGGGGAGGTGGTGCAAGTTTGATAATACTTGCAGGACTAAATTAAAAATGAAGGAAAAGATGAAGGTATTATATTGTAATATTTCGAGCCCCAAAATGTGCAATTATCGAAACTATATTTTCCTATAAATAGAAGTTCATTCTTCTTTCATTCTCACCAATTCACTAAGACTCACAAGAGCAATTATAGAGAGAGAAGCTATAGAGAGAAAGAAGAAGAGAAGTTTGCTACCTCACTATTCCAGTATCCAGTCTTCTTCTGAGGTAAGGGATATTGTTTTTTTCAGTATTCATAGGAATAATATTTTCTTCCATACTCTGTAGTATGTGAGTAATATTATTTCATCTTGTATTTCTGATTATACCATCATTTTGTTAAAGTATTACTTCTATACTCTGTGAAATTAGTAGAATATCCTTAAAATTTGTGCTTCATCTAGTATCGTTTCACAAGGATATTTTATGCATATTTTTGTTAAATTTTAAGTTTTTCATGCCAGAGTACTGTCCACGAGTACTATTCATTTATACGAAACTATTCACAAAAGTACTATTCACAGGATACTATTCACAAAGTACTATTCACGAAGTACTATTCATGAGTACTATTCATAAAGTACTATTTATGGGGTACTATTCTTAAAATACTATTCACAGGATACTATTCACCTGAGTACTATTCACCCGGAGTACTATTCATGACAAAAATTGATTTCTTTTCGGTCCAAATCATTTTTGATACAATATCATTCTTAAATTTTACTCCACAAAGCAGTATCATATTGGCAATTTGAACATTATTGAATCCTGGATAAATTAAATTATAAATCTTTAAAAATATATCCATTGCTTCTTTTAATTGAATTCTTATATCATTGTCATCATTCTCATGCTTATATTGTGATGAAAGTCATCTTTGGCTTACGTGCATAGATGGACTGTTGATTAGTATGATTATGACCAGGGATCATTCGGTATAATCATAACCCATAATGTTGCAAATGATGTGGTAAAAGTCCTCATTGGCCCGTAGTGCATTGATGGACAGCTGTTGGTATGATTATGACCAGGGATTATTTGGTAAAATCATGACTATTGATGATTACATGAATATCCTTGGCCCGTAGTGCAGGGATGATTCGATGATGTGCTTTATTTATTAAGCTGAGTTTCAGCGATAGAATTGATGGTAACATTTTTAAATCTTAGAAGATAGTAGATATCATTCTCTACTTCTCTTCTAATGGATTGCTTGTTCCGCTACAGTTAAACTTGATGTTTATTATATTTTATCAGTTTAACACTGTTGAAGTCTAACGATAATTTATTCTGCATTATCTTAGTCATAATATTTCTTACTGGGCTAGTTGAGCTCACCCTTTGCTTTCATTATTCTCTTCAGGAAATGAGAATATAGCTGGGACTAGTCGGGGAACGGAGTGACGGTCCAGATGTTTGTATTAGTAGTCCTCACTATTCTGTAAAATAGTGTGATAATTAATGTATTGAGGATTTATTTTGAGTTTTAATACTGTCTAGAAGACAATATTTGTATTAAAACTCACAGCTCATATTGTATATTTAAGTTTGTATTTGTATTCTGTACCATGTATTTGGCGACTCAGAATGGGTGATGTATACCTATTTTGGGGGCATCACAGATTCCCTCCACGTTTGTTGTCACCGCTTCGATTACTGCTACCACTGATATTATCATTTTGTCGGCTGCTCTCTCTTGGTTGGATTGACTCATTATCACGCTCCAATAACTGAGCCCTATTTATAACATCTGAATACCAACACAGTTTGTGAGAAATATGATATTGACATATTTCAGGTTTCAAACCTCGTAGAAACATTCGCGTAATTCTCTCCTCATTATTAACCAAGTGGGACACAAATCGGGACAACTCGGCAAACTTAGATTCGTACTGTGAAACGGTCATATTGTTTTGCTCTAGCTTGATGAACTCTACCTCCTTCATGTGAAGAATACTTTCGGGAAAGTACTTGTCGTTGAACAGTTCTTGAAACTTCTCCCAAGACATCTTTAGTGCGGTAGACTGAGTACGTTTTACTAATTCCCACCACTAATCTTCCTCTCCTCTCAACATGAAGGTGGCAAAGGAAACTTTTTATTCCTCGGAGCATCCCAAGACATCAAATATCTTGGTGATCTGCTTTATCCACGTCTCTTCCTTAAGTGGTTCTGGCTTTCCTAAAAACTCTGGTGGTCCCAACTCTTTGAACTGCTTAGCGGTGACCATCCGTGAGTTGCCAGTGTTTCCACCTGCACTTTGGATAGGAGTCTCTCTCGCCTGATGTTACATGAATTGCAAAAAGCCTCTGAACATCCCATTGTTCATCATCTAGTCGGTGTTGTTGTTTACCTGAGGATTATTGCCTTCTTGATGCACATTATCCTGGGTATTGATCGCTGGTGACTCAACGGTCTCATGTGCTTCATTGCTTATCTCAATATTTTCAGATGCCATTTTCAAACACTGCCACAAAATAAGGGTTAATTAACATACCACATATTATCCATATACTCTGACCAACCAATTAAATAACAAATAAACTTAGGTAGGTCATACTAGCGAAGGAATACCCGCCTCTCCCCTCTTAGTTCTAGTCTCACATTTCAACCAGGGATCATATCCCTAAGCTTTGATACCAAATGTGACGCCCCCAAAATAGGTATACATCACCCATTCTTAGTCACCAAATATATGGTACATAAATCAAATATAAAATTCTTTTATACAATACGACAAAACGTAGTTGAGAGTTTTTACACGAATATTGTCTAATAGAAAGTATTCAAACTCATACAATTATTATCACACTATTTTATAAGATAGTGAGGACTACTATAGCCACCATCTCGGACCATCACTCTGTTCCCTAACTAGTCCTGGCTACGTTCTCATTTCCTGAAGAGAACAATGAAAGCAAAAGGGTGAGCTCAACAAGCCCAGTAAGAAATATTATGACTAAGATAATGCAGAATAAATTATCATTAGCCTTCAACAATGTTAAACAATAAACAACAAGTTTAACTGCAGCGAAACAATCAATCCATTAGAAGAGTCAAGTAGAGCATGATATCTACTATCTTCTATGATATAAAAAGTTTATCATCAACTTTATAGCTGAGACTCAACTTAACAAATAATCCACATGACTGAATTATCTATGCACTACGAGCCAATGATATTCATTAGTATCACGTCCACAAGTTATCCCTGTACTACGGGCCAAAGATATTCGTGTAATCACCAATGGTCATGATCATACCAGCAACTATCCATCAATGCACTACGGGCAAATGATGACTTTTACCAAATCATTTGTAATATTACGGGTTATGATTATACCGAATGATCTCTAGTCATAATCATACCAATCAACAGTACATCTATGCACGTAAGCCAAAGATGACTTTCATCACAATATAAGCATGAGGATGATGACAATGATATAAGAATTCAATTAAAACAAAACAAAGGATACATTTTTAAAGATTTATAATTTAATTTATTCAGAATTCAATAATATCCAAATTGTCAACATGATACTGCTTTGTGGAGTAAAATTTAAGAATAATATTGTATCAAAAATAATTTGGACAGCAAAGAAATTAATTTTTATCATGAATAGTTCCCCGGATGAATAGTACCCGAGTGAATAGTATCCCATGAATAGTATTCATGAATAGTACACGTGAATAGTACTTTGTGAATAGTTCTCGAGAATAGTACTTTGTGAATAGTACTTTGTGAATAGTATCCCGTGAATAGTATTCCGACATGAAAAGATTAATAATTATCAAGAATGCTCAGAATAATATTTCCATGAAAAGATACAGGATGAAGCGAAAATATCAAGGATATCTACTAATTTCACGGAGTATAGAAGCAATACTTTAACAGAATGAGTGTAAAATCAGGAATACGAAACGAAATAATATTACTCACATACTGCAGAGTATGGAAGAAAATATTATTTTTACGAATACTGAACAAAAATAATATCCCTTACCTCAGAAGAAGACTGGATACTGGAATAGTGAAGTAGCAGAATACTTTTCTTCTTCTTCCTCTCTATAGCTTCTCTCTCTATAAATGCTCTTTCTTAGTGAATTGGTGAGAATGAAAGAAGAATGAGCTTCTCTTTATAGGAAAACATAGGTTCGATAATTACACATTTTGGGGCTCGAATTATTATAGTATAATACCTTCATCTTTTCCTATATTTTTAATTTAGTCCTACAAGTATTATCAATCTTGCACCACCTCCCCTAATAGTACATGCATGTGAATCAATAGTTCCATTCATGTGAACAAATAGTTATATGCATGTGAACTAATAATAATTAATTGCTCATTTATCTGATTCATTGTCCGTTTGGTCAATTTAACATCCAGAAATCAATTATTATCGAAATAAATATCGATTTTCACTAACACAAATAATTCCAACACAATGGAAATATTTTTATCAACAATTTCATCTTTAATCAATACGAACTTATTCATCATTAATACTATAACTCACAATATTTAACAACCAGATCATTCCCAGGAAAGAGGGGGCTTTCCGATAAGGATTTCTCCCTACTGACAAGCAATTAGGTGACCAAACCCCTTTTCTTGACAGAACTTTCTAGACATCGTCAATGTTGCAAATAATAGTATGAATAATTTTGTCGTCTTAGTTATTGATTTAAAAATATAAAATATTATGTAGATGATACTATGACAATAATTGAATCAATAATATGAGAGATATTATGTAGTAATTACTGCAACAATAATTTAGTATAACTGAGTGACTTCTCGTGTAAGCATCAATAATCAATACCGTGTGCTACCATGCAACCACACGTATTACTGTACTTTTATCACAGGATAATTCAACAGTTTAACGGTAAAACTTTTACCGTTATTTTTATAAAAAGATATTTATGTCATTTTTTAACTACGACAATACTTCCGTTGTGGGGTCCACCAATGATTATGTCGTCGTACAAATATTCTTGTTAAAACGAATATCCCCTGACCAATCGAATATTTATAACCACTTGCTTACTTTGTAAAATTTATAAATATT
This sequence comes from Panax notoginseng, assembly GCA_016801055.1. Classification (NCBI taxonomy): domain Eukaryota; kingdom Viridiplantae; phylum Streptophyta; class Magnoliopsida; order Apiales; family Araliaceae; genus Panax; species Panax notoginseng. Next base: position 124,644,256 of record CM029015.1, read on the forward strand.
ACCCACAACTATAACATTATATCAAATCCACACCATAATATTCAAAAATATATTTTGAGAAAAATTTAATCTTTATTCATAAAAGTTGGGGTCTTACACCTTGTCTTTGTCTTTGAGTTTTAATTTGGTGATAAAAGAAAAGAAAGCGAATGAAAACAAAAAGAGATAATGTCAGTTTTGTAATAGAAGAGAATTTTTTTTAAGAAAAGTGGTGTTTTTGAGTTTTAATTAGAAAAAAAAAATTGAGTGTATTTTGAGTTAATAAATTTCTTCTCATTTTTTTTTCTACAACAAAATTTTTTTACAAGATGTTAGTTAAAAAAGAAAAAAAAGTAGAAAAAAGTACTTACTTTTTGAGCCAAGTATTACACATGGAGAGAGAAATAAGAGAAGTAATAAAAAATTATCATTACTTTAAAAAATTACTTGTACAAAAAGAGGGTAGTGGTGGGGGTGTATACTGTGGGAGAAGGGAAGACACATGGACGAAAATTCAGTGGGGGCAGGTGCCTCCCCTGCTCTAGCGTAGATCCGCCCCTGCCTATTATAGATTGTAACTACAAAACTAAACACAATTAACAATCACAAGAAAATAAAAAAAAACATTGTAATTTATGGTTTAGCACTACATAATATATCGAAAAGAACAATCAAAATTCATATAATTGTCTGAAAAATAAGTTCTTAATTGTCTTCCTTAGAGAGATTAAAAAAAATCATCTCAACACAAATGCACTCATCCATTAAAAAATTATTGCCCACTTCAAATTAATCTGTTGAATTTCATAATTTAAATAACAATTTAATGATATACACTAAAAATTTATTAAACATAAAATTAATCTTCACTTTCCAGTTACATTTTATCATCTATAAAATATCACACTCATTACTTGCATGGCAAATACATATACGAAGTTTTGACAATAAACTTGTATGGAACTATTAACAAAAGTAACAGAACTAGATCTTGAGAATTACATAGTACTTAACTGACACGTGATACATACACAAAAAAAATAAGGAACAATTACATATTATAGTACATTTTTAAAAGTAATTACAAAAATCATACATTCATAAAATAATTACAAAAATATGACATTTTATCGTCTATATTTACAATACTAATACAATTAAAAGTCCTTAATTTAAGGGATTAATATTAATGGGGCAAATGTCTGTTTTTTAAAACGCGTGATAACCGCCATCTATTATCTGTGCAGGACTCTTACGCCCTAACTACTTCTCTCTCTTCGCTCAAAACCACTCATCGTCTTTCTCTTCTGCCGCCGCCGCAACACCACAGAGCATCGATAAAGAGTGGTGACATATGATTGTTGCCACGGATCCTTAGAAAGCCGTTATTCTTTTTCACCAATAATTGAGCAATTTTTGTTTTGTTATATTGTAGATCTACAAAGTTTCTGCAATTGATGTTGAAGCTTTGAAATCTCCATTGATGGGACTATTTGAAAAGCGTCTTGCCAGAAAGTTCTTTATCTATGTCCAGGACTATGAGGAAGATGATCCCAAATCTCATGAAGTACTAGATTTGAACAAAATAACAGCACGTGATCTTATCACGTACGTCTCTAGTCTTTTGCTATTAAATTGTCTGCCCAAAGGAACATTCAAAGGCTGTATCTTCATGTGAAGTTGGAAGTTTTCTCCACTTTTGTCACTCCTAACTAAACTGATTTTGGTGTACATGTTGTTTATGTATTGGTTACCATTAAAACATGTTTTGGTTACTATCATATAAATATTTGGTTACTTCTTTAGTATGTTTTTGGTTACTGTTAGTTTCTGATTTGGATTCTATTTTTGTTTCCTTGAGTTAGGATTTTGGTTACTATTTTTTGTTGTTTTGGTTATCATGTATTTGCTTAGTATATATGGGGTTGACTAAACCGTGTTTGGTCTATGTGTTGTTAATGTATTGGTTACCATTAATATATGTTTTGGTTACTAACATATAACTGTTTGGTTACTTCATTAGTATATTTTTTGTTACTGTTGGCTTATGATCTGGATACCATTCTTTTTTTCTCAATTGGAATTTTGGTTATTTTTATATGTTGTTTTGGTTCCAATGTATTTGCTTAGTATACATTGGTTGACTAAACTGGATTTGGTATACATGTTGTTTATGTGTTGGTTACCATTAAAACATGATTTGGTTACTATTATATAACTGTTTGGTTACTATCATATAATTCATTGGTTACTATTATGCTCTTCTAGAAAATTCATTGGAAAGGTTATGGTTAAATGTACATGTGAGAGTATACATGGGTTGCCTAAACTTGGTTGGATATACAAGTTGTTTCTGTTTCGGTTACCATTAAAACATGTTCTGGTTACTTTCATATAACTATTTGGTTACTTCATTAGTATATTTTTTGTTACCGTTGGCTTATGGTTTGGCTACTATTATTGTGTCCTCAATGTGGGATTTTAGATACTTTTATTTTTTATTCTGGTTAATATGTAATTGTTTAGTATTCATAAATTGCCTAAACTGAGTTTCATTATATGATATTTATGTTTTGGTTAATATTAATATATGTTTTGGTTAGTAACATATAACTGTTTGGTTACTTCATTAGTATATTTTTTGTTACTGTTAACTTATGATTTGGATACCATTCTTTTTTTCTCAATTGAGATTTTGGTTACTTTTATATGTTATTTTGGTTACAATGTATTTGTTTGGTAAACTGTTTATGATATAAATATTATTTATATCTGGTTACTAATGACTGTGTAAATCTGATTTTTTTTTATTTGCAGTTATGGAATCTTTACTATGAGGAATACAATAGAAAATTCATTGGAAAAGTTATATATTGGTGTGACATGGAAGTCCCCGATATTATTACCAAGAAATTGAACCCAAGACAGTTGAAGAAGTTTAAGACATCATTAGTTTGTGGATGTATTATTTTTGTAAATAATAAATTCAAGTCATAATAAACCATGTATTTGTTTAGTATACATTGATGTATTATTTTTGTAAATTCCTTCAAATATATTCTACAAGGTTTATGTTATTCTATTTTTACTTTCATTTCCACAAACACATCTTACATGTTCTGGTTACTTTCATATAACTATTTGGTTACTTCTTTATTGTGTTTTGGTTACTGTTACCTTATGGTTTGACTACTATTATTTGTGTCCTCAATGTGGAATTTCAGATACTTTTATTTTTTTATTCTGGTTAATATGTAATTGTTTAGTATACATGGATTGCCTAAACTGGGTTTCATTACATGATGTTTCTGTTTTGGTTACCATTAAAACCTGTTTTGGTTACTATCATATAATTATATGTTTACTGTTTTATTATGTTACATTATGGTTACTGTTATTAGTAACCATATAATTACAAGCTTGTATCAGGACAAACATCAATTGTTAAATGTACATGTGTGAGTGTCCTATTTATCTACAAACTTGTTAGTAACCAGATAATTATCATAAATAGTTACAAGCATGTTAGTAACCAGATAATTATAAGCTTGTATCAAGACTGTTATAAAGCTTGTATATGTTTACTTTATATTGATAAGTCATGATGGAGTCAAAAATTAAAATATTAATCAACATCAATTTTGGTTACTGTACACCATCAAAAATGTTACCAACCATGTGGTTAATGGTTACTAACAGTAAACAATTATATATTCCTGTAAACAATTAAATTTGTTGTATTGGTTACTGTCAGTCTCCATTATCTAACAATTGAATAAACATTGTAAAGTAACCAAATCAATATTAGACAGTAACCAAATTACATAATCTTAGTAACCAGAAAATAAACCAAATTTTTACATGCAAATTTGAAGGCCTAAATGATGGAATTTGACCAAAAAACCATGAAGTTCACCAGCAAAGCTGTGATTTTTGATCGTTGACCCGTTTCCAATGAAATTAGGCTCCGAAAACGCCAAAATCTGACACTCCAAACTTGACAAAAATTATCAAATTCTCACTGGATCAAATCTTTACATAAACTGACACGCCTGCTCTTCAACCGCATCAGTTTGTTACCACCTAAAGACTAACAGTTGTACGACGTTAAGCAATGTAGTTAATAAGTAATCATCAATATAAAACAAACCAATATAAAACACATTAATATTATACAATAATCATAACAACATTATACAGTAACCAAATTTAGATTTGACAGTAACAAACATTTGTTTATTTAGTAACCAGAACATAAACACATTTTCATTGCATTTTATAGTAAAAAACAACCAGTATAATTTATTCGTTACCAACTAAAGGCAGACTTTTGTAAGAATGTAACCAAATTGACTAACAAGTAACCATTAATACAAAAAACATAAGTAGAAGTGTACATTAATATACTTCAGCAACCAATAATACAGTAACCAAATTAATCACTGCAGTAATTAAGTTTGCATTAGTCAGTAACCAAGTCAGCATGAGTCATTAAATAATATTTTTACACAGTAACCAAGTCAGCATTATAATTTTATACAGTAACCAAATCAGAATTAGTCAATAACCATTATAGTGTTACACAGTAAGCAAGTTAGCATTAGTTAGTAACCATTATAATATTACATAGTAACCAATTCAGCAATAGTTAGTAACCAAGTCATCATTAATTAGTAATATTATGTAGTAACCAATTCAGCATTAGTCAGTAACCAAGTCCGCATTAATTAGCAATATTATGCAGTAACCAAGACAACATTAGACAGTATAATGTTACACAGTAACCAATACAAAATAATCAGTAACTAAGCCAACATTAGACAGTAACCAATTTATATAACCTTAGTAACCATAATATAAAACATGTTTTTAAATACATTTTGCAAGCACTACATTCAACATTCAAACTTTGTGACAATTTTAAGTTCGAAAAACTTAAGAAAGATAATCAATTTAGTAATTCGTAATAACCATAGGTATCTATATGCTTATAAATTTTAAACTCACATACCACAATATTTGCATCGAAGCTGATGTTGATTTTGTATTCAACAATCACTGCAGTAATATTTTTGGTTACTTAACTTGAAGGTGTTGTTGATTTTGTATGCTATTTTCGATCTTACAGATTCGTCGCGACAACAGGTTTCTTCTTCTCTGATTACGAGTTGCGTCGCGACAAGATGCTTCGTCTTCTTTTGTGTCGCGACAGAAGATTTTCTCTTCTCCGATTGATTTGGCGTTGATCTGTTATTGATTTGGCGTTGATCTGTTACTGAGGTGTTATATGTCGTCTTCTCCGATCGATTTGTTGTTGCTCTATTTTTTCTGATCTTCAAGTTGCCTTTTATTCATTAGCGTGAATATAGGATCGGTCAGTTGAAAATATGAAACTTGGTAACTAACGTGTAGGGACTTAATGACGTGCAAAGGTAATATTGTGTTGTTTTATTTTTGTAATTATGTTGTGTGTGTTTTATTTTTATAATTATTTTCTAATTGTTGTATATTAGTGTTAAGGACCCAAAAAATAAATGGTATCAAAATACATGGTCCTGAGTTTTCTAAAGCCCAGGGCAAAAATTTTCAAGTGTGTCTCTTTATATAAAATAAATAAATAAATTATCAACTAACTATTTTTATTAAAATTATAAGAATTTACAAAAAATAAGGAATACTACTTTAAAATGTCATCAAAGCAAATAATCATCACATGTACTTATAAAATAAAAATATCAATGAAATCGGTAAAACTAATGAAATACCCACTGTAGTTGGCAAGTTTTACTGATTACACAATTGAACTTTTAATTTTTCAAATTACCCCACTAAACTAATTATTATTTTGAAATTGTGTTATTCCATTAAAAAAAAAAATAAACGGACGTTAATTTTTTATCTATAAAACTAATGAATTACCCACTGTATTTGGCATGTTTTACTGATTACACCATTGAACTTTTAATTTTTTAGATTACCCCATTAAACTAATTAAAAAATGATTATTTTAAATATTTTTAAAAATAATTATTAATTTCAGTAAAAAATATTAGAAACTTTAATTTTTTTCCATAAAATGAGTAAAGTTTCATAAAATATAGATATAAAAAAATTAAAGTTTTATGAAACCTTACTAATTTTTTAAAAAAATCTTTTTTTCCTTTTGAAAATAAAGTTCATTTTTTTGAATCTATATTTTATAAAATTTGACTCATTTTTTTAAAATATGAAAAATTTTCCAATTTTTTTCTTGAAAATAATATTTATTTATAAAAACTATTAATTTCTTTTTTGAAAAAATTGAATCAATTTTTTTATTTATCTTTTACTATTTTTTTATTTTAATTTCTATTTTTAGTTTTTTTTAAAAAATTCTAATATTAAGAATGAGTCATTCTGTTAAAAAATTAAGTAAACATTAATTTAATTTAAAATCACTTTAATTTTTTTGAATCTATATTTTATGAAACTCTACTCATTTTATGAAGAAAAAAAGTTTCTAATATTTTTTACTTAAAATAATAATAATTTTTAAAAATATTTAAAATAATTATTTTTAATTAGTTTGATGGGATAATTTGAAAAATAAAAAGTTCAACGGTGTAATCAGTAAAATGTGCTAACTACATTGGGTAATTTATTAGTTTTGTAGATAAAAAATTAACGTTCGTTTATTTTTTTAACGGAATGATCCAATTTCAAAATAATAATTAGTTTAGTGGTGTAATTTGAAAAATTAAAAGTTCGATGGTGTAATCCGTAAAACCTACCAACTGCAGTGGATATTTCTTTCGTTTTGTCCAATGAAATCTAAGCCACAAAATATCATTTAAAATGTCTTCTTGTTGCACTTTTAGATGCAAAATTAGCAATTATACTATCATATTTAATGTTTTCTAACATATCATTTTTAATACATAATATCGCTAATCTTTTTATTATTTTATTTTCTTATACACATAAATATATAAGCTTATAAAAAAATTTGAGCCCCCTCAACTATGGGCCCTAGGCGGTTGCCCTGGTGGCCCTTGCCCAGGGCTGGCTCTGATCTTGTGGTATAGAATAATAATTTGGTGTGTAAAAACCCAAACATATATGTGTATATATATAAATATGGAGAGTGATTCATAATCATCGATGGCTATAGATCATTTCTGTAATACCCATGAATTTTTTTTATCAATATCGAAAATAAAGATGTTTGAATATTTATGTTCAAAATATATATATATATATATATATATATATATATATATATATATATATGTGTGTGTGTGTGTGTGTGTGTGTGTGTGTGTGTGTGTGTGTGTGTGTGTGTGTGTGTGTGTGTGTGTGTGTGTGTGTGTGTGTGTGTCTTGGAAGATGGTAATTCAATTTAAATTAAATTAAAGATGTGATAAGTGAGAAATGTAGTAGAAAAGAGGATAATCTTAAGTTTATGTATTATGCCTAGTGTGGCATAGTGATAAAATAAATAATTGCTTAATTAAATTAATAAAGAAATGATCAAGTGATGTAGTGGACTAATGATCATTTTATTACTATTATTATTAATATTAACATTATTGATTAAATCATTTTTATGTGCAATCCTAAATGACGTGTGAGTAGTAGTATAATAAAGTTGTTTCATGTATAAAATATAATGTGGTATATCAAGAATATTAAAATAATGAGAATAACTAATGTATAAGACTATATGGTAAAAGTAAGTTGAATTTTATAACTTATTATGTTGTATAAAGGAGCTTGTGTGACATTATGTTACATGATGAGTTAATTAAATGTGATGTTAAGAATAATATTATAATATGTGGATAGTTGTTACGCGAGACTTTATGGTTAAAATAAGCCTAAGTTATGTGAATTACTAAGTTGTATAATAAGCCTTGTGCGATATAATAATTCTTGGAAAGCCAATAAAGTGGACATTTTAAAAGTATAGGAGAAAATAAATTTTAAGTGAATAAATATTTGATGCTAAATAATTATTTCGATATTTACGTGTAATGAAAATAATAAGTTTTTTGAAAAATAATATATCCTAGCCCAACTCAAATATTATTTGGGATTAACTTAATGTACATAAATTATATGATAATAGCTATATATGTGTATAAGTATCCTAAATACGTTAGTCTCCATGTTGCAAATGTTGAGTATTAGAAAAGAGCTTGTCCCATTTTGTTGGTCCAGTTCTTCATTCACGTGTCAAGGTCATTGGCCTATTCTATGCTTTTCTACTATTCATAGCTACAGTGATTGTGAGAAGGATGGAGGAGAAGTGTAACGAATGAGAATTTTGTGTTTAATGTTAAATATTTATTAAATTAAATAAATATTTGAGTAGATTTATTTATTGAGTTAAATAAATATTTGATGAAAGTGTTATGCAATAATTTAGTTAAGTGTGTTATATTAATTAAATTAATGTATGATAATTTTATGATTTGAAGATTTAATTTAATGAAATAATTAAATTAAATGAATTGTTTAATAATTACAATGTTGTGTAATGATAATGATGTTCTAATTTGATTTAATAATTAAATTAGAAATTTAATAATCTATTAAATAAAATTATAATTATATTGTAAATGTTTGGTTTAATTATTAATAAATTAAGATTAATAATTCAAAGTATTTAGAATTAGATTAATTAATTTGCTAAGAATGTGACAATTGAACCATATTATATAAGTAATATAAAAATAAATTAAAAGAAGGTTTGAGAGGGTTTTTCCAAACATGGTCTTATGACCTTTGGCATACTATAACTGATAAAGCTTTTGGGTTTTTACCTGATAACTTAAGTTTGCGCATAATGATATATCCGTTTTATTGTGTTTACGTGTTTTATTCCTAAGGCTAAGAATAGAGAGTGTAGAGAAGAAGGGAAAAACACAGAGAAAGAGAGAAAGCTCTAGAGAGGAATTGAGAGGGAATTGGAAGAGAAATTCTTGAAAACAAGAAGAAAGTAATAATTCTCTATCATCTTCTAACAAGTTTAAACAAGAATCAAAGGGTAAGAATCCAAGTTATAATCTCTATTTCTCATGTTCTTGAGTTTTTATAGCTAATTTGTGAGAATTTGGATTATATATGTTAATTAGTTTATGTAATTCGTTGGCTATCATCTAGAAACGATTTTCAGTAAGAAAATTCATGAAATTATGTTTTAGAATGGGGATTTTTGTGTTCTTGAATTTTCTTTTTGGAAAAATAAAAATTTGGTTGATGATTTGTTAGAATGGTTGTTATGTGTGTTGTAGATGGTTTATAATCTGTTGTATATTGTTTACAAATGATTTTAGAGTATCAAATTCATGTGTAGTCATGTTTAAGAAGAAGAAATTGGTTTTTGGTTGAATATGTACCAAAAGGCTGATTTTAGAGTTAAAATTTATGCTTAAATTATATGGTAATCTGTAAATTGGTTATTGATTGTGTTAAAACATGAAGAAACAAAAAGAATGCATGTTGTATGAATTGATTTGGTTAAGAAACGAATCTGTGGTGAGATGATTCGCTAAACATGTTGAAGTATGAAGAAATTGCCATGAACTTTGATTTTGGGTCTTTAAGTTGGGTGTTTATGTGGTTTGTGATGTTAGAAGCATGCTAGGTGTGTTGGGTTTTAGTTTTATAAGGTTTGTAATATTTGGGTGTGAGTAATTTGTTGTTTGGTAATGAAATTTATGAGTTTTAGATGAAGAACTGAGCAGGGAAGCAGTTTGCAAAGTTCCTGTCTGCGCACTAGCGCAGCTGCGCCAGTGCCAAGGATAGGAATGGCAGAGCTGAGCTGCACCGTGCTGTTTCTGAGACTGGGTATCAGCGCAGCTACGCCGGTGCCAGGGATTGGGGCAGCGCAGCTGTGCCCTCCCCTGAGTAGAAATAGTTTGTTTTTTTATGTTTTAGTCTATGATGTGTTGGTCTAACCTAGTCTAATGTTCATGATAACGTGTTAAACCTGTAATAAGGTTTTATAACAGATTGTAAGCGTGTGTATGATAATTTCAAATTATAAAGGTAATAAGTTGTGAAAAACTTTAACTTGTTATTTGATTAAGTCTTGAGATGTGGTTTAAGTATTGTGTTGCCATACTAGACTTTTGTTTTCAGATTGGTGAATGGTGTAATTGTCAAAGTATGAATTAAGATAGCAAGATGAACTATGTTAACAGGTTGAATTAAAATGAGAATTAAACCTATAAGGTTAATGTTAGTGTAACTAATCGATGTTACAATTCTAATAGTATATGTAGGGTATTTGACGAATGTGAGTTCTAATTTAATAGCTTACGCACGATGTAACGCCCCGAAATCCGGTCTAACTTCACACCCGAATTCCGTACGTCACGAGTACATCATTAATCCAACATACATCATTATATACTGAAATATAACAACATGCATTCTCAATTCCTAGGTTCTAATACCTTAAAACCTCATTCATTACAAATAATGATAATTACATTATTCTTTACATCTTATAAGAGTGACTTTTATCCGACACCAAGGATACGTAACCGTTCATTAAACTAATCTATAGTTTCATTTCATCTTTCTACATTACAAGTCTTCACTTGATCTTCACACTCATTCACATACTGAATGACACTTCATCTGGATACCGGTCAGCTTGATCTTTACGGGATCCTTAAGTTCTTCTAACATCGTTCGCTGAAAATGTTTTTCATTTAAAGCAAGTGTGAGCATTCAATTGTCCAACAAGTCATAACAATTGAATAAACAACTTCAAGAATTTTAAATATTCCATTAGAACTTCGATAACCGAACAAAGGTTATGAAGCAACTTGAATAGTAGGAATGATTCTGATTCCTATCATTTTAAAACATTAATCACATTCACTTTGAAATCTTTTCCTTCTTCTACCTTTTTCATACTTATCATGTCTAGCTAGAATCATTAGCACAGACTTAACAATAACGGTTCATGTATAAATATAACATTTTCATTTTGAACAATTCAAACACAGAACAGTTCATCTCATAGAAACACTGAAGTGTTCAAATTGTGGCACAAGGCCTAATACTTTCTACCACCTTGTACAAATATCGCACATTCGCATATAGACAGAACTTCTCAAGTTCAACATTTGAGAAGTTTTAGAAACTAGCATTCATTTAGAATATGAATGAAGTTAGAAAACTTGCCTTACACACAGTTGCAACTTACGCTGAACTGCTCATTCCAATTCCTATATAACACATAAGGAAAACATAAATACCAATTAGTCATATATTTGACTTACACATTGGTTTACTTAACTTTACTTCTTAGGGTTCGCGTTCTTGCAACCTAAGTTTACGCGACCAACTTTCATTACCGGTTAACGACTTCATGACATACGGAGATGTCTTACTCAAAACATTCATCATCTTTGATGATTTGCATTCTTATCTTCTTCTTATAACTTCTATAGGACTCAACACACATCGCTTCTCTGCTAGTAGTCCATATGGTACTCTGAGTGGTTTTCCACAAACAACCAATAAACAAGTTCCCGTCTCATCTACACTTCCATCACAGCGAGTTAGATCAGTTGCCAGTTTTGTATATACCTTCGCTCTATGAAGGAATTATTTAGCCCAGCTCCCATATGTCAACTATCAAAGGTTACGATTGTACCATAACCTAACTTGTCTTAACTTATCCGAACCATTAAACTTTAACGTTCGTTAAGTCAATTTCTTATTCCTTATGGCTTTCTGGCAAGTAAATGCCATACCTCAGAATTCATTCTTATCCGACTCACATTTGGCTTTCATTAATCTTATTACCGTCCATTACGGCTTTCTTGATAATTCATATCTTACTTAATACTTTCATCAACATCTAAGTCATACAACCAGGGTATACTTAGAACGTTCGTTCCGATGCGAATACGATTCACGAGGATCGTTTGCGTATCTAACGTTCACGTTGCCCGTCTCTTAATCTCTCATTCAACCTTTACTCAAGGTTTTAATCGCTTTCAATTGTTATCCATCGCATGAACCCCATGTTCATTATTCTTTCTTAATGTCGAAGCCATACCGTTCGTTGTATGCTATGATCGATCTTTCATCGCAACAGCGTTGCGTTCATAGCGTCTATACGCTTTACACTTATCTCGCATTACTACAACATAACATTGAAATATTATTCATTACCCTCGTCACTCAACGTCTAAGGAATCACAATCATAGCAATCCCCCACGTTCGTTCTGTCGCGTCCACGGTTCCTAGATATCGATTTCGTAACCCGCATTTACATTCTTTGTCTTTTAATCTCGTTTAATCTTTCCGTTCAACGTTCATTTAAGGTTTAATTTACTCGATTAAGTGTTACATTAATTGAACATTATGTTCTTTATCTTCCCTTACAATTCCCCGCAGTAATTGAGCAGTTAAAAGCTCATTACTGTGCGTTGCTCTGCACCGGTGCTGCGGCACTGGGCCCCTTCCTTTTCCTCGTGCTGCAGTGCCTTCTCCCCTGAGTTGGCGCTGCGGCACCGCCCAACAAGGCATGACTGGAGCTGCGGTGCCAAGCCCTAAACTCAGAAAATTTTTCTAAGTGTTGGAAATTGTTTGAGACGCTTCCTTCCTAATCTCACAACTTATTCGTTATAACTCGGAACGAGGTCGTTCGAAAGCCATTCTCTTCCTTATCTTATGTACTTCAATATCCCTCAGACAGAACTTTATTTTAAATCCGTTAACATGCCATTTGATTGGCTTGATCTTCACCCTTTGTTCATTTTTATGTTTTTAACGTTCTTCGTTCGTTCGTCCGTAATTCGGTCATTCGAACTCAGAACTCGTTCGTTCTTGAGTTCACGACTCACGTTTTCTACGTTCACTTACTTTCTTATGAAATCCTACACCTTCGGGTTCATTTAAACACTTTTTTAATTCTCGTTCGGCTTTTACAAAATTTTCGCCATAACTTCGTTATAGCTCAGTTTTAATCCGTTCTTTATGAACGTTTCTACCGTTCCTAACCAAGAAATAAGCATCTAACTTATATGCGATGGTTTTAAACTTGTCCATCAACAACAAATTATACTACGATGGTTTTAAATTTGTCCATCAACAACGTTCTTCGTGTTCTTCGCGTGTTCTTCGTTCGTTCTTCATTTTTAATCGATATTTTGATTATGATTTCACTTTTTCTTAGAATTTGGTGTTATAAGACACCATTCCTTACTTATTTCACCGTATCATTCATATGATTCACTCGGATCGTTCTAATTCATTACGAATCTTATACTTCCTTAAGAAATTTATAAAATAAACTTCTAATTCTTATTTATTCATTTTCTCATGATTTCAACCATATGCAACCATTACTACATCTTTTACTTCTTATTCTCATTAAGTTAAGTTTTAAACATATAAAACTTAAAGAAAATTAATTCGAAAGTTAGGTTTTCGATACCTTTCTTCTTTAATCTCCTTCCGTCGGACAAAGTTTGCTCACGAGCAACTTTTCCTCCTCCTTTTCCTCTTCTTTCTCCCATCCGAACTCTCTCTCTCTTTCTCATGTTGTAGGATTTTCAAAATCCCACTTAAATGAAATTAGCTTCCTATTTATAAATTTTTCAAGCTAGGGGTAAAATAGTCATTTTCCCCTCCGATTACTATTCTGACTTCCTTACTATTCCACCTCCTTACTATTCACGAAACTTCCCTTGGAAGTTTCATGATTCCGTCTTTCGGGTTTCGTCCGACAGTTTTAAAAACTGCGATTCTCGGAATCCAAATATTTTTGGATATTTCGTCTTTCCTTTACCGATTAACTTTTACATATTCTTTGGATATCTGAAAAACTGAAAAACACTTTTTGGTGTAGAGTGTTTTCCTTCACGTTTTCCCCTAACATAGTTAAACGAATGAAAAGTATGTAACAGTACTTTATGTCATTTTTATTTCGTCCGATTTTTGCACGTTTTTTGAAAAAAACTTTTATCAGCTTACTTAACTTTTCACGATATATTATCGTCAAATCTTTCGACGAAATATTATTTCGATATACCGAACTCTCAGAAAGGCTTAGATTGTTCAAATCCTAACCCTTAGGGTTTCGTCGGGTGAATAGTGCCTATTTCGTCTTTTTTCCTAAAAATATTTTGTTCTCGAAATTTTTTTATTTTCGTCTTGAAAATTCTTACTCGTTCAGTTTAGCTCATAGCCAGAATCCTCCCGTATTGCAATCATCCTAGGTTATAGAATGATTTATAAACACATAGCACATAATAGTATTAATAAAAATTCATTTTATTACTAATTAATTCTTTAAACTTAAATTCTGATCAATCCGAATTTTTGGGTTGTTACACACGAGACAAGTTCTGTATCCCTATCCTGTTTGTTATTACACAAGTTTCTAAACCCTACTTTTCGCTGAGCAAGTTTCCTAAATTTAAACTTCTTAATGTTTTGATTATAACTGTTCAAGTTCATAACCATTGTCTCTCATTAATGCAAAGCTTAAGTTGATCATTATTTCGAACAAGACTTTCTAATTCTTTGAAAATAGTACATTGGATATACAATGCTTTATTCAATTGTACATTATTATGAGTTAATCTTTGATTCAAATATTGTAGTTCAATATCATTTTATTGTATCAAACCTTGAATGGCTAGTGAACCTTTATTGATTCGACTAATCCATAGTCGATGAGCGTTCTAAATTCTAGAACCATTGTTAAGGCTAATCTAAACTAAACTTTATTTAATGCGGATTCCTAAGTTAAACTAAGATGAATGTTGCCTAATTTTTTAATAGCACTTTAACACGCAAGTATACGCGTTCAATTGTAATATTCAGCAAGCAAGGATATCGTTCCCACGAGGAAATAGACTAATATTTATCAATTACTAATTTCAATGCAATTAATCCTATTTTAAACTACAAAATTTTGTTTATGATTTAAAAATTAAACTTAACAAAACTAATAATTAAAATAAGAATTTCACAAGAATAACTGCAGATTTAACAGATTAAGATTACAACTTCCCTTAGTATTTCATTTAAACCAATTTACTTCCCATTTAAATCAATTAATTAATATGAATCATTATCCAAGAATATTTTATAGAATTCACGCACTTTTTCCAAAACACGTGAACAAATCCTCCTAACTCCAATCCTTAAGACACAGAATTACAAGGAACACCCCAGTTAATCAACTCACTATATTCCTATGTGAATCAAGTTAATTAGGGTTTAACGCACAAATTCTTTCAATGGATACAAAAGACACATAGGTATATTCCTATCCTACATGCTAATCATATTAACCCTAATCAGATTATATGAACAGATGTTATCATATCCAGATCTCAATCTATACTCCATCTTCCAATTTTATATAGATTATCACAGTAATTGTTGGCCAAACAATTAATCAATAAGCAAAAGATATAATAAATAATTCAATAAAAATCAACTTTCATTCAATGGGAAGATTTAATTTAAACTACATACCAAGTTCCGTTGCAATCTTAATAAAAATTTAGTTCATAATAATAATAAAGAAAAACATCATCCAGATGAATAATCTAAACATCCCAGATAATTACAAAAGTTAAAACTAGAGAAGAAAAGAAGAAACTCTGAATTTGCTCCAATAATCTCTCTTTAATCTTCAACCCTTGCAATTCTCCTTCGTGTTTTCCTTCGTTGTTCTACCTGTAAATCTCTTGAGAAATTAAGTTGTTCCGTCTTTTCTAAAGTCTTCTCCTATTTGTATTGGTCTCCACCCTCTTTTAGATTCCTTTTTTGCTTCAAAAACCCACTTAGCAATAGAAAAACTCTCCTTTTTCCGCACATGAGCGCCTAGGCGCTCAACATAGGCCATTTCCAAGCGCCTAGGCGCTTGCTCAGGACAGCGTAATTACAAAAATGCCACTCAGCTTTAATTTTAATGAATTTTGACCTTTTTCTTCTCCCAAATGACCAATTTATCCCTCCAGCTCCAACCTACAAGAAATAAACACAAAACACATAAAAAGATACTAAAAAATAATTAAAGATAGCAATAATTAAGTTTAATAATATCGGATTCGTAGGTATAAAATCTACTCATCAAATACCCCCAAACTTAACCAATTGCTTGTCCCCAAGCAACAAAACACAATGCAATAACTAAATATGCAATGCAAATGCAAATGCAGCTATCTACATGCCTAAAATTCCAGCTGCCAAACAGAACAAAATCTATTCATCACGCCTCAGAGAAATCACAATAAACATGCTAGTACATCATACCAAGACAGATCAATAATTTCCTAGTCAATCATCAAATCTTACCCTGTCATTACTGATATAGTGCGTGTGTGTTCAACAACAATGCAAACTAATATAAGGTTAAATACAACACATACTAGATCTCTTTAAAGGCATCATACAGTATAAACTCACAAAATTCACGAACAAGCTAGATCCAACTAAAGTCAAACATCCACCAAATTCAAGAGTCCAATCCGGGATACTTATGCTTTACTTTTCATTACGGGGGCTTTTTTTTTTTTTTTTTTTTTTTCCTGTTTTATTGTTTTTTTTTTTTAACCATGACTGTGCAATGTCTCATTCCATTAGGCTAACAGTGTCACCCCTTAGCGAGCTTTCGACCAACGACTCCCAGACCATATAAGACCTTAGGGCGCTAGGTTTTAAGATACCCCTTCGGGCGTACTTACTCAAGTAACAAAGGCCCCGAAACAAAACTAGTCACGGTAATTTTTTTTTTCTTTTTTTTTTTTTAGCGAAGCTTATATATCCCAAATTTTTCCCCCAAACTTAAGTTTTTATCGAAATTTAGTCATCTCTGCCTATTCATGTCTTTCATTCCTTCACATTAGTATTATCCTTAAGAAATTCATTATGTATCACTTTAAACTTAATCAGTCAACATAGCTGTTATTAACGTGCTATCCTTATTATATCAGTTTCAAACAGGAAAAGATTCAAATCATGACAAGAATTCACATCAAAGTCTTAACAGTCAATACTATACTTGTCTACTCAATTCCAATCTCATCATTGGCCAAAACAGACTTAAACTATCTAACAGCTGGAAACATGCAACTACCTGAATTTTTCTCTTTTTTTTTTTTTTCAAAAATATTCGAATGAAAACTAATGAAAAACTATAAAATGAATACTAAAGGAATGCAACTGGAGCTGGAAGAAAGCACCCCCAAACTTAACATATGCAATGTCCTCATTGTATATAAAAAAACATAAGAAATTAGGCACTGAGGACTTCCCTGAAAGATCGACGCTCTATTCCTCGTCAGTATCCTCTTCTTCTTCTTCATCAACCTCATCCTCAGGGGGTAAATCAGCCGGGGGATATGCAGACAAGGGTGGAAATTGGTAGGGAGCGCCTGCTGGATTCATGCGGTCGAACATATCTAGAAATGCTGCGCTACAGTTCTGATACATTTCTGATTGTCGCTGAGCCAAGCTATCCTGATTTCTTTCCACTCGGGTCAATCCATACTGAACTCGATTAGCCACCATCTCAATCCTTCGAGTTTGATTTCTTAATTCTTGACGAATGTCTTCAAAAAAATTTTGTGGTGGCCCAGAACTTCCAGCAGCAGTAGTAGGATTGTCATGTGACTGTTGATTAGGCTCGTCTGCAGGCTCGGGAGGCACAATAATGAAACCTAACCCTCTCGGGTGTGGTATTCCCCCTCCCCATACCTTGTACTTTTTTATCACTGAGTGGTCAATTGCGGCTAAAGGAGGTTGTGTAGCTTCTTCAGCATCCCATTTTACTCCAGCTTGTCGACATAGACCAGTAATCAAAGATGGATGAGGTAGTCCACCTGAGGTCCCTCCTTTAATTGCTCTGTCAATTGAATCATGTATAACCTGACCTACATCTATAGATTTTCCTTGTGCAATACAGAAAAGCAATGCTGCCCGTCGATTTATAACATCACTTGTATGTCTACACGGCATCAACTTGGCACAAATAAAGGCATGCCATGCTTTCCCGTAATTACTTAGTGCGGATGTAGGGAACAAAACAGCTTCTTGTTGATCTGTTAATTTCCATTGTGTTCTAGGTACACACAAGGCTTGAATGACTTCACTGTAGTCCAACTCATGATCTAAATATTGAATGAAGCCATTATTGGGTATTGTGTTTAAGCCGTAGTAAGCATTTATTGACCCGAAACTGACTTCCACTGATTTTCCGCGAACCCAAATCATGTTACCAATATGATCTTTTGCATTGGCGTAGAATTCCTTAACAATTTTAACAACCGATGAATCTGGTTGGGCTGTAAAGTTCGCCCATCTTCTACCACCAATCATTTGCAGTAACTCCCCATCTTCTACCTCTGGACATAATCCACGCTCAGGAATTAGCGTTTTACTAGAGAGTGAATTATAATATTTGTCGGACGCACTAGCACTTGTAAATCTCTTTTTGTCATACTTAGTCGATGTGCCCGAAGTCTCGCCTCTTTGCCTTTTAGTAGCCATGAGTCGTGTGTGTGAATTGCTTACCCAATAGAAGATGTTCAGAGGCTTAGTATGGGTCAATCCTCTTTATGACAATATATCAAACACTTGGTGTGCACAAATTTTGAATACTATTGGTAGGCACTCCCCCAAACTTAATTTTCACCAAATTTGTCACTAACTAAGCACACTAGTCTTCCAATGCAATACAAACAACAATTAACAGTACCCAAACCTACTTGAGCCAACACAATGAAAGAACTAACTTCAACTTACTACCTTAGCTACTCTCCAAGCAAATCCAAATAATTTATAATAAAACTTTGGGCACTTACTTGGTTATAGCCCTAATTGATGTTCCAAGCAAAGTTGTAGGAGTTTGAACACTTACGTTAGCGAGATGAGGTTAGCATGTGAGTTGGTGCCCGGATTGGTGATGATGACCCCGAATTGGTGATGAAGGATGACCATATGGAGATTAATTGCCTTTGAGTTTGGGTAGGAGATTGAGTATTTGGTTATCCTTAGTCAAGAAGAAGAAGATTATCGTGGCTAGATTAGAGGAGGAATGGGAGTTGAGTGAGTTTGAGTTGGAGTGGGAGAGCAAGAGAGTCTTTAATTTAGGTTTGTAGAAGTTGTGCCCGATTAGGGCTTTAAAATTTTTTTTTCTTCGCTGCAGTAGGAGCGCCTAGGCGCTTGGGATTGCACTGGTTGGACCGCCTAGGCGGTTGGCTGCAGAATGCATTGAACGCATGTAGCGCCTAGGCGCTTGGTTTGGCCCAGACTGGACCGCCTAGGCGCTTGGGGCTCGTTGTGGCTACTGTCTTGGAGCGCTTAGGCGCTGCATGATACCTAATTTGGGGCGCTTAGGCGCTTGGGGCGGCATCTCAGCTACTGTATTGAGGCGCCTAGGCGCTTGTTTTGTACTGGGCTTGGGCGCCTAGGCGGTTGGGAATGTCTTGGGGAACTGTTTGCTTCTTTGTGCTCCCAACCTGCATACCACAGCTTAAATTAAGACTTATTCTAAAACCATAACTAAGATAAACTACATAATTAACTAAACTAACATACTAAGAAAGAAAAACACAAACAAGATACCCTACTCCACTAAGCAATTCAATAACACAAAAAAAATGAAGGACATGATTAGAAATCTGAGAATTTGACAAATGAATATTCTTCTATTGAGCTCATAAGTGCTTGGCTTCCAGGGGGCGCTGCCCCCTTGCAACCCCCGCCAGCTCACCGGCGAGCTGGGCAGCCGCTCGCTCACCGGGGAGCGAGACCCCCGACTGGGTAGTCGTAGTGGCCATTAGTCGAACCCGCCAAATATGAAATCTTGTTTCCTATCCTGAAATCAATTAAATATCGTGTTAGAGAACATAAGGGGTGTAACAAACCCTAAACTATAAAAGTTTAACCAGTAACACAAATAAAAAAAAAATAATAATAATAAAATAAAAATAAAAAAAAATATAACAATAAAAGTTCCTGGGTTGCCTCCCAGTTAGCGCTTGGTTTATAGTCTTCAGCCTGACTTTCTTCTCTGTTCTAATCAGCAAGGTTGACCGATGTCTTTTCACGATTAACACAACCCCCATAGTAGTGCTTCAATCTCTGACCGTTGACTTTGAAATTACGTTTGGAATCCGGGTCTTCCACCTCCACAGCTCCGTGAGGATAAACTTTTGTAATGATAAATGGCCCTGACCAACGGGATTTCAATTTTCCTGGAAATAGTTTAAGCCTTGAATTGTATAATAGCACTGTTTGCCCTGCTTCGAACTTTCTTTCCAGAATTTTTGCATCATGCCACCTCTTAATCTTTTCTTTATATAACTTCGCGTTCTCGTATGATTGGAGTCTGAATTCATCCATTTGGTTCAATTGTAAGAGGCGCTTCTCTCCCGCAGCAGACATATCCAAGTTTAACTTCCGGATTGCCCAATAAGCATTGTGTTCTAGTTCAACCGGAAGATGGCATGCCTTCCCATATACTAACCTGTACGGAGACATCCCTATCGGAGTTTTGAATGCTGTACGGTATGCCCATAAAGCATCATCTAACTTACTAGCCCAATCTTTCCGACTAGGGTTCACTATCTTCTCAAGGATTCGTTTTACTTCTCGGTTTGATACCTCGGCTTGACCACTTGTTTGTGGATGGTAAGCAGTAGCTATCCTATGAATGACTCCGTACTTAGCGAGAATAACTGAGAACTGCTTATTACAGAAGTGCGTGCCTTCATCACTAATGATTGCACGAGGAGTGCCGAATCTAGAGAAAATATTCTTTCGAATGAACTTAACCACAACCTTAGCATCATTGGTGGGCGATGCTATAGCTTCTACCCACTTTGAAACATAATCCACCGCTAAAAGTATATAGGAGTTGCTAAAAGATGACGGAAATGGTCCCATGAAGTCGATGCCCCAAACATCAAACAATTCGACTTCTAAGATCATGTTTAGTGGCATCTCTTGTCGCTTTGATATATTACCAACTCTTTGGCATCTGTCACATTTCAATGAAAACACACGGGCATCCTTAAAGAGTGTTGGCCAGAAGAATCCACATTGAAGTACCTTAGCGGCCGTTCTTTCTCCCGCAAAATGTCCACCATAGGCAGATGCATGACATTGGTGTAGAATATTCTCTATTTCAATTTCCGGAACGCACCTTCTTATTACTTGATCTCCACACTGTTTAAATAAAAACGGCTCATCCCATAAATACTGTTTCACATCATGGAGAAATTTCTTCTTCTGTTGACTTGTCAAATCTGGTGGAAACACCTTACTCACAATGAAATTTACATAATCTGCATACCATGGTATATCCATCCTTACCGCATACAGTTGTTCATCCGGGAAAAATTCATTGACCACTGTTGTGTCATCTTTCTTTAATTCTGCATTTTCTAATCGTGATAAATGATCAGCAACCTGATTTTCTGTTCCTTTTCGGTCCCTAATCTCCAAGTCGAACTCTTGTAGCAATAATACCCATCTAATTAATCTCGGCTTTGCATCTTTCTTTGTTATTAAGTACTTAATTGCTGAATGATCTGTAAACACGATCACTTTTGTCCCAATCAAATATGAGCGAAATTTATCAAATGCATAAACAACTGCTAATAGCTCTTTCTCGGTAGTGGTATAATTTAGCTGGGCATCCGTTAGCGTCTTACTAGCATAGTATATAGCGTGGAAAATTTTATCTTTTCGTTGGCCAAGAACTGCACCAATTGCAAAGTCGCTAGCATCACACATTAATTCGAACGGGATACCCCAATCTGGCGCTATGATTACAGGTGTGGTGACTAGTTTCTTCTTCAACACATCAAAAGCTTCAAGGCATGCTTGATCAAAGTTGAATGGGACATCCTTCTCCAAAAGATTACAAAGTGGTTTCGTGATTTTGGAGAAGTCTTTTATAAATCTTCTATAAAAACCAGCGTGTCCCAAAAAACTTCGAATACCCTTTACTGAAACTGGTGGCGGTAGGTTCTCAATGGTTTCGATCTTAGCTCTATCAACCTCAATTCCTTTTGATGACACTCGGTGACCCAAGATTATCCCCTCTTGCACCATAAAATGACATTTCTCCCAATTTAAAACCAAATTCGTTTCCATACACCGTTTAAGCACAAGAGTGAGATTTTCCAAACAATAATCAAACGAATCCCCAAAAACTGAGAAATCATCCATAAATACCTCAAGATTTTGTTCGACCATATCGGAGAAAATAGCCATCATACACCGTTGAAATGTCGCCGGCGCGTTACATAATCCAAAAGACATTCTGCGAAAAGCAAAAGTACCATATGGGCATGTGAATGTCGTCTTCTCCTGATCCTCGGGTGCAATGGCAATTTGGTTATAACCTGAGTATCCATCCAAAAGACAATAATACTCATGTCCTGCAAGCCTGTCCAACATCTGATCTATGAATGGTAGAGGAAAATGGTCCTTACGAGTGGCCTTATTTAACTTTCTATAATCCATACACACCCGCCAACCCGTAACTGTTCGAGTAGGGATCAATTCATTATGTTCATTTGTAACTACTGTCATTCCCCCTTTCTTTGGCACACATTGGACTGGACTTACCCATGAGCTATCTGAGATAGGGTAGATAATTCCCGCGTCCAACCATTTAATAATTTCCTTTTTGACAACTTCCTTCATGATGGGATTGAGTCTTCGTTGTTGTTCAATAGTTGGTTTCGCTTCATCATCCAATAAAATCTTATGCATGCAAATTGATGGGCTTATCCCCTTGATATCCGCAAGAGTCCATCCAAGAGCAGTCTTGTATTGCCGAAGTACCCTTAGTAGCTTTTCTTCTTGAACTTTATCAAGTGATGCAGAAATAATAACTGGAAAGGTAGAAGAAGAACCAAGGTAGGCATACCGTAGATGGTTAGGCAATGGCTTAAGTTCCAAGCTGGGCGGTTCTTCTAAGGATGATTTCACCTTCTCATCCGGTTTTCCCCAATAATCCAGAGGTTCAAATTTTTGCAAGCATCGTGTGAACTTCGGAGCTGAATCTAGCATTTGAACCCATTCTAGCACAGTTAAATCATCAGATAAATTTTCACTTACCAATGCAGTTTTAAGAGGGTCTTCATTCACAGACACACTAAATACCTCCCTTGTCACTCCTTCAATCAGATCAACTTTAAAGCACTCTTCCTCTCCCTTCGGGAATTTCATAGCCTTGAAAACATTAAAAGTTACTTCTTCATCTTGGACTCTCATCGTTAACTCTCCCTTTTGTACATCTATTAATGTCCTTCCAGTGGCTAAAAATGGTCTTCCAAGGATAATGGGTATATCTTTATCCTCTTCATAGTCCAACACAATGAAGTCAGCTGGGAATATGAATTTGTCCACCTTCACTAATATGTCTTCCACAATGCCCCTAGGGTATGTCACTGATCTATCTGCGAGCTGTAAAGAGATATTTGTTGGCTTTGGTGCTGGTAATCCCAACTGAGTGTAGATCGAAAGCGGCATCAAGTTAATACTCGCACCCAAATCGCACAAACATCTATTAAAGAACTGGGGTCCAATCGTGCACGGTACGGTGAAGCTACCCGGATCCTTCAACTTTGGTGGTAACTTTCTTTGCAGAATTGCGCTACATTCTTCTGTCAGCGCTACAGTTTCGAACTCCCCTAGCTTCCTCTTTCTTGCTAAAATATCTTTCATGAATTTCGCATAGCTAGGCATTTGTTCTAAAGCATCTGCAAATGGAATATTGATTTGCAGCTTTTTGAACACTTCTAAAAATTTTGAAAACTGTCTCTCTAATTTCTGCTTTTGCAATCTTTGAGGAAATGGCACAGGTGGTACAACTGTTGTTTGCTTATCTTCTTGTTGTTTTTGCACAACGTTTTCCCCAGATTTACTTTCCGAATTTCCACTCTCTTTTTCGTCATTCTCAGCAGAAATTATTTTCTTTTGTCCGTCTAAATTTGTAGTCAACTCCTTCCCACTTCTGAGTGTAACTGCCTTACAATGTTCATTTCCATCATTCCTTGGATTTTTTTCCGTATCACTAGGTAAAGAACCGGGAGTTCTAGTATTCAAAGCACTAGCTATCTGCCCCATTTGGTTCTCAAGATTCTTTATTGCAGCTGATTGGTTTTTCGTTGTGGCTTCAAACTGAGTTGCCAATCTTGCCAATAATTCTTCCATTTGTGATAGCTTGTCAGGTTGATAAGGCTGTGGGTGTTGTTGAGATTGTTGATGTGGCTGAAATCCAGGTGGATATGATTGCCTTGGAGCTTGTGCTTGAGCATGTGACTGATTACTACTCCAAGAAAAATTTGAGTTGTTTCTCACTCCTGGATTGTAACTGTTTGGATAACTGCCCTGCTGCCTATTATAACTGGAAACGAACTGGACTGATTCAGGATTTATTGCACATTGATCACTTGAGTGGCTACCCGCACATATTTCACAAATTGTTTCCATTTTCTGAACTGGTTGTACCCCAAGTGCATCTATCTTCTTTGTAAGAGCAGAAATCTGAGCTGTCACTTGAGCTGATAATGCTGTCATCGCATCCACTTCATAAACCCCTACTGTCCTTGGCTGAGTCGTTCTTGCTGTAGGCCACTGATAATTATTAGCTGCCATGGTTTCAAGCAACTGATACCCCTCATCACAATTCTTGGCCATAATAGCTCCTCCCGCTGCAGCATCTATACTCGATCTCACTGTGCTGAATAAACCGTTATAAAAAGTTTGCACCTGAAGCCATTTAGGAATCCCATGGTGTGGACATTTTCGCAATGAGTCTTTAAATCTCTCCCATGCTTCATATAGTGATTCTGAATCGTGCTGAACGAAAGAGAAGATATCGTTCCGTAACTTTGCTGTTTTTGCAGGTGGGAAAAACTTTGCAAGAAATTTCTGAGCTAGGTCGTTCCATGTAGTAATCGAGCCTGGTGGTAGTGAATGGAGCCAACTCTTAGCCTTATCTCTGAGAGTAAATGGAAACAGCCTTAGCCTTATTGCATCCTCTGACACATTATTGTACTTGAAAGTATCGCAGATTTCTATAAAGCTGACTATGTGATCGTTCGGATCATCATTCGGTAACCCTCCAAACTGACATGAATTTTGAATCATCTGTATTGTCCCCGGTTTTATCTCAAAACTTGTAGCAGTAATGGCAGGCCTCGTAATACTTGACTGAATTTCAGTAACCCGCGGCGTAGCATAATCCCGCAGTGCTTTTTGCTCTTCTTCAGCCATAGTATCTTTCTTTTCAAGTGCCTCTTTGGTTTCTTTAACCCACTGACGCAACTGTTGAAACCTTTTTTCGATGTCGTCCTCGTAAGGCAATAAATCTGGCTTCTTCGATCGCGTTTGCATACACTAGTCAAGAGCACCTGAATAGAATAGAATAGAAAAGAGAAAAACGTTTAAATTAAGATTAATTCTATCAAAATCAATAATGACAAAAATTTTAAACTAATTTCCCCGGCAACGGCGCCAAAAACTTGTTGCCTAATTTTTTAATAGCACTTTAACACGCAAGTATACGCGTTCAATTGTAATATTCAGCAAGCAAGGATATCGTTCCCACGAGGAAATAGACTAATATTTATCAATTACTAATTTCAATGCAATTAATCCTATTTTAAACTACAAAATTTTGTTTATGATTTAAAAATTAAACTTAACAAAACTAATAATTAAAATAAGAATTTCACAAGAATAACTGCAGATTTAACAGATTAAGATTACAACTTCCCTTAGTATTTCATTTAAACCAATTTACTTCCCATTTAAATCAATTAATTAATATGAATCATTATCCAAGAATATTTTATAGAATTCACGCACTTTTTCCAAAACACGTGAACAAATCCTCCTAACTCCAATCCTTAAGACACAGAATTACAAGGAACACCCCAGTTAATCAACTCACTATATTCCTATGTGAATCAAGTTAATTAGGGTTTAACGCACAAATTCTTTCAATGGATACAAAAGACACATAGGTATATTCCTATCCTACATGCTAATCATATTAACCCTAATCAGATTATATGAACAGATGTTATCATATCCAGATCTCAATCTATACTCCATCTTCCAATTTTATATAGATTATCACAGTAATTGTTGGCCAAACAATTAATCAATAAGCAAAAGATATAATAAATAATTCAATAAAAATCAACTTTCATTCAATGGGAAGATTTAATTTAAACTACATACCAAGTTCCGTTGCAATCTTAATAAAAATTTAGTTCATAATAATAATAAAGAAAAACATCATCCAGATGAATAATCTAAACATCCCAGATAATTACAAAAGTTAAAACTAGAGAAGAAAAGAAGAAACTCTGAATTTGCTCCAATAATCTCTCTTTAATCTTCAACCCTTGCAATTCTCCTTCGTGTTTTCCTTCGTTGTTCTACCTGTAAATCTCTTGAGAAATTAAGTTGTTCCGTCTTTTCTAAAGTCTTCTCCTATTTGTATTGGTCTCCACCCTATTTTAGATTCCTTTTTTGCTTCAAAAACCCACTTAGCAATAGAAAAACTCTCCTTTTTCCGCACATGAGCGCCTAGGCGCTCAACATAGGCCATTTCCAAGCGCCTAGGCGCTTGCTCAGGACAGCGTAATTACAAAAATGCCACTCAGCTTTAATTTTAATGAATTTTGACCTTTTTCTTCTCCCAAATGACCAATTTATCCCTCCAGCTCCAACCTACAAGAAATAAACACAAAACACATAAAAAGATACTAAAAAATAATTAAAGATAGCAATAATTAAGTTTAATAATATCGGATTCGTAGGTATAAAATCTACTCATCAATGAACGACCCTATTATAGGGGATTATTTACGCGTTAGCGTTAAGATGTTTGTGCACAATACATGGTACGAAGGGCTGATCTCTCTAAGTACGAGAAGAAAGGTCCATATAGTCTAACGACTGTTAAAGGTTGAAGTAAAAATACTTAATAACCTGGGACATAGTTCATGGTCTTAAGACCCTCAGATATAGTTTTTGATTTTGTTTTCTATTCTTGACTCAAAGGTTGAGTACTTTACTATTCAGTATTTATTGTCTACTCTTATGATATTATTATTGTCATCATTATATTTATGGAAAATTGTTTGCTCACTCTTGCATATAACATTGTAGCTAAAGTTGACGAGCCGTCTACGAGTAAGGGAAAATGCAAGATGAATAAGTGATGAAGACTTGTTTGATTTTATTTGACAGAATTTATGTTATAAGACTTATTTGTTTATCTGATGTATTCCGCAAACTTATGTATTAATTTAAGATTAGTTTTCCTGGGATTTGTTTTAAGTTGATGTAACCCTTTAATGGGAAGGATTATTGTTTAAGTTATTTAGCTTATGGTATTATCCTTGATTATGGGTAGTTGGACGTGATTGTTTTGGATAGTGAGCATCTAATCCTGTGGGAATGAAGTACCCGGATTTGGGGGTGTCATAAGTTAGTATCAGAGCCTTAGGTTATGAACCTTAGGTGGGGAATCTTAGGAAGTAGCCTTATAGGAGATCAAAAACATAGAGGTGATAAACTCTTATCGAGTATTAAGGAATTCATTGAAAATAATATGTGCTTATGTGTTAATAACTTATGTGCTCACGAGTATTGAAGAGTATCTGTGACGCCCCCAAATTCGGGTACTTGAAACCCGAACTCGGTGCTTCACGATACCATTTCTATGAGCGGAATTCTACGAATAATAATAACAATATTATGAATAACAACTTAATTTACATAATTATCAGAGTTTATCTCCCCAGGTACGAGACCTTAAAGTACATTCCATACAATATATGATATTATTTATATATATATCATTGTCTTAATAATATAAACTATTACAACAACTACCACAAATCTTATTCAGTTCGCTTTCCTTTTCCTTTGTTTCTGCACGAGCTTTCTGGTTCTTCAAACTTAACTGAAAATATTTAAATTAAACAAGAATGAGAATTTGAGTGCCCAACAAGTAATAACAATAATAATATATATTAGCTGAAAGAATTAAATGTTTTCTTTGAAAAACACTTCTACAACGAATCAACAGTTCTGAAGTAAGTTGTACCAAGAATAATAATAACATAACAACTCTCTTTCACATTTTTGAAACTACGTATTGACTATAAGTAGGGTTAAGTGACATATCATGAACATTATTTTCTTTTTCGAAAAGGTTAAATAGAAATTCATCTACAAACCGTCATAACTTACGGACACAGGGGTGATTAGCCCGTTGTGTCCTGCATTGATCAATACTACATTTTAAGAACTCTCTCCGCCTTGGGCGCATAAAAGTTTTCCCTATGTAAGGGATGTTCATACTTGTCTGGGTTCTAAAGCAAATGTTTTATCTTGTTCAACAATAATCTATAATTCAACCTATTTATATAAGGGTAATTGACAAAGGTATATCAACATATGATTAAATACAATGATTATCCAAGTGTGGACACTTATATAACCATTTTATAGAAATTGACGAACATAATATATATCTGAATTACCATATACTAACATGTTGATAAATAATGAGCGGATATAGAATATGTCGCAGTAGAGTTAATAATATAGCATAATAATAATTTAATTCTGAAACTTCTTACTCATGTCCATTGCATAAAGGAAATGCAAAGGTAGGATACTTGCCTGAGCTGCTGCTTACAATAATGCAACTTAGATTAATCTTTTATACAGCGACCTATCAGTAATAAGATCATTCGTTCGATTAGAATAATATACTATAACACATAGTACTGTATTTCGCAGTCAGCACATAACCTAATCACATTATCACACATATCTAACAGTCATTGAATCATAATTAATCATTAATACAATCAAAATATCTAAGTCTAGATGAATTTCTGAAACATATCGGTGTACCGACAGCTTTATTGGATAATTATTGAGTCTAAGACTCTATACTGTATTTCAATATCCGTATGTATCAGTCATATAATTTTTAAATGACTTAATATAATTTTAAAATATTTATTATAATTTATCATGAATTTTCAAACATCGGAATCATATTTAAATGATTTAAACATCAAGTAATTCTATTATCATTAACATTTAATCAATATTAAATTATTAATGAAACTGTTGCCAAAATATTAAAGTTATGTATAATAACTCAAAATGCTTTTAAAATATTTATATTACTCTTAAATGATTTTTAAAACATTTAAAATTATTTTTAAATAATTACCATTAATATTAAAATATTAATGCACTATTTATCTAAATATTAAAAGTCATTTATTATAACTTAAAATATTTTTAATTAATTTATATCCTTTTTAAATTATTTTTAAATAAATAAAACTATTTTTAAACTATTTATTTAATATAATTATTAAATAAACTAAATATCATCAATATTAGATTAATATCATTAATATTAAATTAATAATATTTTTCATGACAAAATATCCAAAGTCATATTTTATAACTCAAAATATTTTTATGATACTATAAATGATTTTTAAAATCATTAATTCTATTTTCCCTAATTATTTCATACATTTATTAAATAACTTAAACATCGTTAATATTAATTAATTAATGAAATTTCATCACAAAATATTAAAATTCATCAAAAATAACTTAAAATATTTTATATTACAATAATATAATTTTTCATGATTTTTCATGAATTAAAATAATTTATTTAATATTATAATTAAATAAATAAATACCTTTTTATATTCCAAAAATACTAAATATTTTTGAAATATACTCAAAATAGTTAAAAACTATTTTTCAGACTTTAAAATAATTTTTCAAAATTTATTAAGTATTTTTAATAATTAAAATCTAATTTTTCTAATTTTTAAATCATTTTCGGAATTTTCAGAAATTAAAAATTTTAAAATAAATCAAAACCGTCGCTAAAGCCTTTAGCGACGCTTATCTGTTGCCTTAGGTGTTCTTGAGCCTCAAGAACACTGACAAGGAAATTATCAAGGTGCCTAGTTTGACCGATTATAATTCTCAATCCATTACGTTTTTGGGCAATCTAACACTTGAATCTTGTAGTGCTCATGTAATACTACAATTACCAACAAACATCATGACTAAAAAACATCAGATCTAAAAGTTATTAGCCATCAAAAAGTTTGACAAGGCTGTTCTTCGACTGAAGAACAGTCGAGGTGCCTACTTTGGATCCTTTTAACTTCCAATCTGTGTATTGTTTGTGGGATCTATCAATTGGAGTGTGTAGAAAATATGTAGGACTATAACTACAAAGCATTATAACACATTAACATCATAACATTAGCAAGATCTAGCTGGTCAAACTCCAACACGGAATCTGCTCAAAAAAATTATGGGTTTGTGTTCTTCAGCGTTTTCGGTCAACGGGTTTTGACCATGAATAACTCTCGATCTACAACAGATATGAACTTTATTCTTTTTGCATATTAACGACCACATATCCGACTACATATAACAACTTTTAAATATCAAAAATTATGATCGAGAAAAGATTTATAAGCTCTGACATTTGCCAAATAATATTTTCTGGACACTCAGAATATTTTTTGGGTTTGAAGAACAGCGAGTCAATGCCGGTCAACCCACTTTAACCTTAAATAACTTTTGATCCACAATAGATATGGACCTGATTTGTTTTGCAGATTAAATACCACATAAAAAGCTACACATATCAACTTTTAGAACACAAAACACATTAAAGATCACAGAGATATAAGGCTTGACATTTGCAAAAAAATCACAGAAAATGAAATTTCTAGATTTTGTAAATCTTCAAATCCGAGCTTCTAAATGTTATGAATCCAACATCTAGCAACCCAGATCATCCTTAGACACTATAATAAACATGTTCTAACATTTAAACATAACATCTAACACCAAAAATTTGAAAAAAAAATCAAGCTAGAGTTTATACCTTTTCTAAGCTTTGATTCTTGATTTTTGGCTTATAATTTGTTATGATTGGTAGTAGGGCTTTGTTTTGGGACTGAAATACTACAATAATTCGTACGTTTTAGAGAGAGAAGCTCAAGGATAAGAGTTGGGCAATTTTTAGTGTACAAAATGCCTTAATTCTCTCTCCAATCTTTATATAAACCAAATTAGATGCATTGAATGCTCAAAATGGTTGATTGAATCTGAATATAATTGAGTCTTGGATGCTAAATTGGTAGGGTAGGATGTTTGCCATGCTTTGATAGCAATAATGCATAATAATTCACTAATAATACACTGAAGAGACAAAAATGACATTTTGGTAATTTTACTTAAAATCTCAAGGGCATTCTTGTACAAGGTGATTAAATCTAGGGTTTATTCACTAGATTGAAAATCTTACAATTTCCCAAATAATTTATAGGGTTTGGACAATTTAAAATTTAAAGTGTAATACAATTTTAATTTAAAACATACTAATTAAATTAGGGTTTTTTTATAGAAATTAGGATTTTTAAATTAGGGTTCCTAAATATTATTAGGGGTCCCAAATTAATTAGGGTTTCCTAATTATCTTTATAATTCACAAAATAATAATTAGGGTTTCTAAAATTTTCAATTAGGGTTTTCAAATAAATAATTAGGGTTTTTCCTAATTTTCAACATAAAACAATAATTAGGGTTTCTTCTAATTACAGAAATTATAATACGCAGAAAAATTCATATAACACAATTACTACTCAGTCTTAACTTATAATTGAGTTTAACAATTAGGGTTTCACAACACAATATTAGGTTATGACCCAATTTACCACAATTGACCAACATTAACAGTCTACAGATATACGGTATATATTTAAGCACTGAAAATTAAAATATAATTAATATTACATTATTATTCTCATTCCTGGATAAAAATCCAAGTTTAGGGATTGGATTCCATATCTGACTTATCCTTCGTACACAACATCAATAATCAAGTTAAAATAATTAACTTAAATATTCTGAACAAATTCATATAATAACATATTTATTATTATAATTCTAATTGTCACTTAATATATTATTTAAATAATATATAAATTATATTTTCAGGAAAAATAAATAATAAAAACATTTGTGCGTACATAAATTAATTACCATAAGAATATAATTTGTAGTAATTAATAATTCTAAAATTATTTCTAATTTTTCAAGTAATAAATATATTCGCATTTAAAATCACAATACTTGACACTTATTGTCATTGTAAAAAAAAATTTATATGCAAAATTTCTTATCTATTTATATAAAAAAATATCGGGTTATTACATTCACCCTCCCTTATAAGGATTCCGTCCCCGGAATCGCCGTTTTAAAACTCATATATACAAGGGTACATAGCATATATAATCATTGCAAGTAGACCTCGATCATAATTGATCGAACTGATCTTTTACCATTCAGCATAACGCTTGTCTACTTGATTAAACCGAAGTTTGATTTCTAAAAGGACTCAAATTCTTCATTCAAAATTTCTTTATAAATTAATTTACTATATATATAACAAAATCATATAAGATATATAAGTAATTCGAATAACACCTGGAGTTCCATTTCCAGCTGCCACAGTATCCTGGACCGTTATGTTGAAGACCCTCGGAGTTGCTTTTGTTGGGTTATTGGTTGAGGTCGGTCCTGTGATTGCTAAAGTCCCACTGCCTTTCCCCGTGGTTACATTTCCTGCCTCCATTCTCCTCTTTGGACAATCCTTCACCTTATGTTCAGTCGATCCATATATAAAACACGCACTGTTCATCCTTGGGTTGGGGCAGTTGGGAGAGATATGATGTGACGCCCCCAAAATAGGTATACAACACCCATTCTGAGTCGCCAAATACATGGTACAGAAAGCAAACTACAACTTCAATAATACAATTATCGTGCAAAATACGACAACACATACTGTGAGTTTAAATACAAATATTGTCTTCTGGATAATATCCACACTCAAATAAATCCTCATTACAATTATTCAAACACTATTTTACAGAAATAGTGAGGACTGCTAAAACATCTTTCTAGAACCATCACTCCATATCCCGACTAGATCCTGCTATGTTCTCACCTCCTGAGAAGAAAAATGGAACAAAAAGGAAAATGGTGAGCTCAACTAGCCCAGTAAAGAATATTATGACTAAGATAATATACAAAAAATTATCGTTAGTCTTCAACAGGGAAAAATCTGATAGAATATAATCGACAATAAGTTTTAGATCAACAACTACATCGGAAACAACAAACCATTAGAAGAGTCAAGTAGAGAAAGAATTTTACTATCTTCTAAGATTTAAAAGTCCATCATCAATATTTTATCCCTGTAACATCAATTAATAATCATCTTTATCCAAATATTCATCTTTGAACTACAGACCAAAGATATTCATTTGTATCACCTGTCAGTCATGTTCATCTCAACACCTGTTCATCTTTGCACTACAGGCCAAAGATATTAATCAATTAATCATACATCTTTGCACTACAGGCCAAAGATATTCAGTAATATCATCATTTAGGACTGAGGATGATGAAAAATATCTTAAAGAGAACGAATCCAGTGAGACAGAAGGACAAATAATAGGGATTCGTATAACAGTTTATCCAAGATCAATAATACTTCATAATAATCAATTGTGAAGTAGAATTCAAAAATAAAGATCAAAACATGGATACAATCAAAGATAGTAACCATAATAGACATCTTGGACAAAAAGGGAAAATTTTTATTTTTCGGTGAATAGTGCCGTATTCGTGAATAGTACCGTATACGTGAATAGTGCCGTATACGTGAATAGTAACCCCGACACAAAAAGTTTCAAATTTGATAAAAACTCATATCAATATTTCAGCATAATGATATTGAAGAAAATAATATCATTAAGAAGAAAATAATATCCCTTACCTCAAAATATCAGTATTTCTGGTCGGAATACCGGTATAAGGCTGAAAGAAAC
This sequence comes from Panax notoginseng, assembly GCA_016801055.1. Taxonomy (NCBI): domain Eukaryota; kingdom Viridiplantae; phylum Streptophyta; class Magnoliopsida; order Apiales; family Araliaceae; genus Panax; species Panax notoginseng. The sequence goes on from CM029015.1 coordinate 124,678,219, forward strand.
TTGCTCTGATGAATAGAAACTCTCAAAGTATCTAAATACTCAAAAAATACACTCAATAATCTAGAGAGAGAAAGAGAGAGAACTTGTTTCTGGTGTGATTTTCAATTCTAACTTAGCCCTCTATTTATAGGAAAATGTTAGCACGCCGAAGTAGACTTTGTAACGACCCCAAAATAGGTCCATTCCATCCAACCTATTCTGAGTCGCCAAATACATGGTACAGAAAACAACTGTAACTTTATTTCAACAATTGTCGTGCAAAATACAACAACACATATGCTGTGAATTTGGATACAAATATATACCAAATGTGACTCATGTTCCAACCGTGGACATCACCTCACAATGACACCTTACATAAAGGTATAGTCAAAAACTGTTTTAAAAATTAGAATCTTTGGGAAGTGCTCAAGGAAACCTTCGTACATGGGAGGCCATGCGTCTAGGTTATGATAGATATCATATGGCCACAGAATTATTCTTGGTTGACCCAATAGACCCCAAAGAAAAATGAGAAGATTACTATCATATTCTTCCCAATGGTGAGTCTTCTCTTGACATATCATTATCTCTACTGTCTCTAATTGAGAATTATACTTCAAACAAACACCAAGATTATATAGGCAGTGCTCGTATATATACTCAGCAAGTGGATGAGCACATCCCTGTCTTATGATGACACGAGGTTGTATGTCGTTAGACATCTTGTATGATAGTGGCAAACCACCCTTCCAACGTTGAGTACACCTTACCCTATTGGATTCACCAAATAAAACTACTAAATGAACTTTTCTATACTGCTTCGGGAGAACATTCACAGCTAAAGACCACCGTTCTATTTTCCCGTTACCCTCGCTCGACCCAGCTACACTCTTATTACCTGAAAGGAATTGTGAAGTAAAAGGGTGAGCACAACTAGCTCAGTAAAGAATATCATGACTAAAGATAATTAAATTATCAATAGCCTTCATCAATAATAAATCAGAGATTTAGAACATATGGCAAATGATAAAAATTTCAACCATAGTTGCAGCGGAACGAGCAATCCATTAGAAGAGTCAAATAGACTATAAAGTCTATTATCTTCTCCATGTTAAAAATCCATCAACAATGTTTTATCTCTGTAACATCAATCAACAATTCTGGTCCACAATCATATGAATAACTCATAATCATAACTGTAGTTCTAAATTTCTCTTCTCATCCAGGACGAAGATAATTTTCATCACCTATCTTTACCTGAAACATCAAAGATCATGGTTACACCAAATCACATTTCCTATTCATAATCATACTAATAACTTCATCTTTGCACTACGGCCAAAGATATTCATTTGTATCACCAGTTGGTCATGTTTATCTCAACATCTGTTCATCTTTGCACTTCTGGCCAAAGATATTCAACAACATGTCATCTTTGCACTACGGGCCAAAGATATTCATCAACAATTCATCTTTGCACTACTGGCCAAAGATATTCAACCACAGGTCATCTTTGCACTATGAGCCAAAGATATTCATCACCAGTTCATCTTTGCACTACAGGCCAAAGATATTCAACAACAGTTCATATTTGCACTACAGGCCAAATATGTTAATATCTCAAAGAATATATAATCATTTCAGAATTTATATAAACAATAATTATAACCATGTTGATCATTTCACCTTTGCACTTAAGCTAAAGATATTCAATTATAAATTCAATGGTCATGATCATACCAGTCAACAATTCAACTTTGCACTACTGGCCAAAGGGAACCCATAGTCATGATCATATCTAAAATCTACCCATCTTTACACTCAAGTCAAAGAGAAATATCATCATTAGGGTTATAAAAATGTTATATATGATAATCAAATCAATATAATCAACATATAGATTTAATCTCAAGAGTAATATTCATAAATCAACTATAATTTGGTCAGAAAAAGAAACCAATTTTATCGTGAATAGTAACTCGTGAATAGTAACTCATGAATAGTAATTCGTGAATAGTAGCTCGTGAATTGTAATTCATGAATAATAACTCGATATGAAAAAGGTAAAAATTTCACAATAAAATTCATACCAATATTTTGGTATAATGATATTGAAAGAATAATATTTTTTAAGCTTATAAACAATTTATTTTAATTGTTTACACTTTACCAAATAATGCATTTAATCATACTAAAATGCCAAACTCATAAGATTTCATTACCAGTAACCAAAACTCTCATAAAAAATCTGCATATACCTCATATAGGATTTTCAAGCCATAAAATCCTATTTTCTAATTTTTTTACTACACATAACATATTTAATTCATTTACTCATAACTAGTCTATTTTCATGAAAAATACCAAATCAATCCCAAAAATATTTCTTTTTTGAGATTTAGCAGAATATAGTCCCATATTGAACATATATTTTTTCCGAAATTTTTAAAAATTATTTACTATTTTTCATATGGCCAAAACAGCCGAATATTTAGATATTTATCAAAAATTGTACTTTTATCTAAAAATTCTGAAATTCACAGAGTACACTGATATTATATAGATATACTTCCAATAAAAATTTTATCAATTTTGGAGTTAACCACAAGGAGTTAAAAGCGGTTACTTTTAAAATAGTATTTTCTCATAAAATTCATAACTCTTAATCTATATATCCAAAAATCACCATTTTTTGACACAATCAATAAAACTCATCAAGATATCATTTTAAATTTTTCCAGAATTTTTGAAGAGTAGAAAAATTACGAAACTGAAAATCATAGCAACCCTTAAAATCCCTTAATATCCCTTACTATCCCTTACCTCAAAAGAGCAGCACTTCTGACTGAATATCGGATATGACGCTAAAGAAAACTTGCACTGATGAATACCAACTCACCAAGTATCTAAATACTCACAAAATATGCTTCATAATATAGAGAGAGAGAAAGAGAGAAAGCTTATGTTTCTGGTGTGATTTTCAATTCTAACTTAGCCCTCTATTTATAGGAAAATTTTGGTAGGTTTGACCTGCAACCTGATGGCTTTACCTGCTACTATTCCCACCCACCACATTTGAAATATAATTCAGCACATTTCTTCACCAACCACAAGTGGGGCCCACCAATTCTAGAATTTTCCACCAAAATGATAAACTCCAAAAATTCAACAATTTCTGAACCAGTCCTCTTGTAGAATTCATAATAAATCATACGTTCATTTCTAACGGTTCAAAATTTGTGGACATATACTCAACTTATATATGTATAACATATCCAAATATTACCACGATCCAACGGTCGGATTAAAAATTATAACCCTCGCAAAATATCTCAAAAACCCTAATTTTTAATACCTCCATTCCGACAAAAATACTGATAAAAACCTCAACATTAACTCCTTTATTTTTAACCACAAAAAACATATCCCTCGTTTATATCCACATAAAATAAATATTTCCTTAACATATGAATCAATAATTAATTATTCACAAATAATATTACAGAATCACATTTATGACAACCAGGCCGTTCTCAGGAAAGAGGGGGCTTTCCAATAAGGATTTCTCCTTACTAGCGCGCAATTAGATGACCAAACCTCTCCTTAGACAGAACTTTCTAGACATTGCCCATAATGCTATCTAATAATATTATTCAAATAATATGAATTATTGATCTGATAATAGAAAATACTGTGCAGCAACAATTATTGAAACAACAATAATATAAAATATCAATGCAGCAATTATTGAATCAATAAAATAAAATATTGAACAGTAATTACTGTAACAATTATTGAGTAGTGCCTTCTTACGTAAGAATTAATAATTTTAAAAATACTATGCAATACCGTGTGCTACTGTGCAATAACGCGTATTACTGTATTTTAACTACCGGGTATTCCAACAGTGTTAACGGTAACAACTACGCCGTTATTTATAAAAACTCAAATTTGTCATTTTCTTCACCCGACAGTTATTCGTTATGGGGCCCACAAATAGCTGCGCCGTCGTACGAATATTCTCCGACAGAAAGAATATTCCACGACCAAACGAATATTCCCTGACAACATTGATTATTTTATAACCACTTGCTTATTTTAAAAAAAAAAATTCATATTTCACCCATAACTTTAAACTTTTATCAATTTAACCATTTACTGAATAGTAATTATAAGAAAAATTGAATACTTTTATTTTATAAAATTCGGGGTCTTACAATCTCCTCTCCTTATGAAATTTCGTCCCCGAAATTTACGTACCTGGTATTTCGAAGAGTTGAGAATACCTTGCTTCCATTTCTATCTCTCAGATCATCATGATTTCTCCATTGCTCATCTCCCATGATAACTTCATTTGGGTTCCTCATTTGTTGGGAAGTCATGACAACCGCCATCCCTCGAACTACTCGGCTTTGACTTGTCTGGAGCAGCATTTGGCGTCATCATTACCGTTGGAATATACCTTTCTATAGGACATATTCCTCCCTCAACTGCCTCTTCGTACTCCTCATTCATGATCTGAATCATCAATCTTCGATCCATATTGGATTCAGGTTGACCGCTATGTACAGGGTAATTCAAAACTCGATGTTGGGTTCTCCCAATTGCTTTCCAAAAAGAGAAATTCATATCATCTATTTTAGCCTTCTTAGATCGAACATCTCTTTCCACAATATCCACGTGTCGTGCGGCTTTTGCCCATGCATCACTTATTCTCACTCGTTCAGTTTTTTCTTCTCTCAGCTCAAATTCCATTTTTATCATCTTATACTCTGCCAAAGAATGCTTCTGTTCAAGCATCACATATCGGGTAACACAAGCTTGAATTGTTGCATCCTTTTGTTCCACGACCACCTGTCGTTCTTCTGCCTGCTCTTCTAACTCATGAATACGATTTTAAAATTCTACATTTTGATCATATAATACCTCTAATAAACTCTCCTCAGGTACTTCTTCTTCCTCTTCTTCCTCAGTCTCAGCTGTTACCTCTGTGACTATCTCGGGTGCAACTATCAATTCTTCACTCACCACATGGATAACTCTAATTCCTTCTTCATCTGACATCACATTATCACGGTTAGTGATTAGAGGTATCCCCACAGTCTCATTCACTCCATTGTTAGCATTCTCAGCTGCCATTCTCAAATACTGCCATAAAACAAGGGTTAATTAAACAAATTAACATATCACATAATATCCCAATATTATGACTGACCAACAAATAAGCTTAGGTAGGACACACTAGCGAAGGATTTACTCATCTCTCCCCTCCTAGTTGTATTCCCCGATCTCCGCCAGAGACCATATCCCTAAGCTCTGATACCAAATGTAACGACCCCAAAATAGGTCATCTCTGCACTATGAGCCAAAGATATTCATCACCAGTTCATCTTTGCACTACAGGCCAAAGATATTCAACAACAGTTCATATTTGCACTACAGGCCAAATATGTTAATATCTCAAAGAATATATAATCATTTCAGAATTTATATAAACAATAATTATAACCATGTTGATCATTTCACCTTTGCACTTAAGCTAAAGATATTCAATTATAAATTCAATGGTCATGATCATACCAGTCAACAATTCAACTTTGCACTACTGGCCAAAGGGAACCCATAGTCATGATCATACCAAAAATCTACCCATCTTTACACTCAAGTCAAAGAGAAATATCATCATTAGGGTTATAAAAATGTTATATATGATAATCAAATCAATATAATCAACATATAGATTTAATCTCAAGAGTAATATTCATAAATCAACTATAATTTGGTCAGAAAAAGAAACCAATTTTATCGTGAATAGTAACTCGTGAATAGTAACTCATGAATAGTAATTCGTGAATAGTAGCTCGTGAATAGTAATTCATGAATAATAACTCGACATGAAAAAGGTAAAAATTTCACAATAAAATTCATACCAATATTTTGGTATAATGATATTGAAAGAATAATATTTTTTAAGCTTATAAACAATTTATTTTAATTGTTTACACTTTACCAAATAATGCATTTAATCATACTAAAATGCCAAACTCATAAGATTTCATTACCAGTAACCAAAACTCTCATAAAAAATCTGCATATACCTCATATAGGATTTTCAAGCCATAAAATCCTATTTTCTAATTTTTTTACTACACATAACATATTTAATTCATTTACTCATAACTAGTCTATTTTCATGAAAAATACCAAATCAATCCCAGAAATATTTCTTTTTTGAGATTTAGCAGAATATAGTCCCATATTGAACATATATTTTTTCCGAAATTTTTAAAAATTATTTACTATTTTTCATATGGCCAAAACAGCCGAATATTTAGATATTTATCAAAAATTGTACTTTTATCTAAAAATTCTGAAATTCACAGAGTACACTGATATTATATAGATATACTTCCAATAAAAATTTTATCAATTTTGGAGTTAACCACAAGGAGTTAAAAGCGGTTACTTTTAAAATAGTCTTTTCTCATAAAATTCATAACTCTTAATCTATATATCCAAAAATCACCATTTTTTGACACAATCAATAAAACTCATCAAGATATCATTTTAAATTTTTCCAGAATTTTTGAAGAGTAGAAAAATTACGAAACTGAAAATCATAGCAACCCTTAAAATCCCTTAATATCCCTTACAATCCCTTACTATCCCTTACCTCAAAAGAGCAGCACTTCTGACTGAATATCGGATATGACGCTAAAGGAAACTTGCACTGATGAATACCAACTCACCAAGTATCTAAATACTCACAAAATATGCTTCATAATATAGAGAGAGAGAAAGAGAGAAAGCTTATGTTTCTGGTGTGATTTTCAATTCTAACTTAGCCCTCTATTTATAGGAAAATTTTGGTAGGTTTGACCTGCAACCTGATGGCTTTACCTGCTACTATTCCCACCCACCACATTTGAAATATAATTCAGCACATTTCTTCACCAACCACAAGTGGGGCCCACCAATTCTAGAATTTTCCACCAAAATGATAAACTCCAAAAATTCAACAATTTCTGAACCAGTCCTCTTGTAGAATTCATAATAAATCATACGTTCATTTCTAACGGTTCAAAATTTGTGGACATATACTCAACTTATATATGTATAACATATCCAAATATTACCACGATCCAACGGTCGGATTAAAAATTATAACCCTCGCAAAATATCTCAAAAACCCTAATTTTTAATACCTCCATTCCGACAAAAATACTGATAAAAACCTCAACATTAACTCCTTTATTTTTAACCACAAAAAACATATCCCTCGTTTATATCCACATAAAATAAATATTTCCTTAACATATGAATCAATAATTAATTATTCACAAATAATATTACAGAATCACATTTATGACAACCAGGCCGTTCTCAGGAAAGAGGGGGCTTTCCAATAAGGATTTCTCCTTACTAGCGCGCAATTAGATGACCAAACCTCTCCTTAGACAGAACTTTCTAGACATTGCCCATAATGCTATCTAATAATATTATTCAAATAATATGAATTATTGATCTGATAATAGAAAATACTGTGCAGCAACAATTATTGAAACAACAATAATATAAAATATCAATGCAGCAATTATTGAATCAATAAAATAAAATATTGAACAGTAATTACTGTAACAATTATTGAGTAGTGCCTTCTTACGTAAGAATTAATAATTTTAAAAATACTATGCAATACCGTGTGCTACTGTGCAATAACGCGTATTACTGTATTTTAACTACCGGGTATTCCAACAGTGTTAACGGTAACAACTACGCCGTTATTTATAAAAACTCAAATTTGTCATTTTCTTCACCCGACAGTTATTCGTTATGGGGCCCACAAATAGCTGCGCCGTCGTACGAATATTCTCCGACAGAAAGAATATTCCACGACCAAACGAATATTCCCTGACAACATTGATTATTTTATAACCACTTGCTTATTTTAAAAAAAAAATTCATATTTCACCCATAACTTTAAACTTTTATCAATTTAACCATTTACTGAATAGTAATTATAAGAAAAATTGAATACTTTTATTTTATAAAATTCGGGGTCTTACAATCTCCTCTCCTTATGAAATTTCGTCCCCGAAATTTACGTACCTGGTATTTCGAAGAGTTGAGAATACCTTGCTTCCATTTCTATCTCTCAGATCATCATGATTTCTCCATTGCTCATCTCCCATGATAACTTCATTTGGGTTCCTCATTTGTTGGGAAGTCATGACAACCGCCATCCCTCGAACTACTCGGCTTTGACTTGTCTGGAGCAGCATTTGGCGTCATCATTACCGTTGGAATATACCTTTCTATAGGACATATTCCTCCCTCAACTGCCTCTTCGTACTCCTCATTCATGATCTGAATCATCAATCTTCGATCCATATTGGATTCAGGTTGACCGCTATGTACAGGGTAATTCAAAACTCGATGTTGGGTTCTCCCAATTGCTTTCCAAAAAGAGAAATTCATATCATCTATTTTAGCCTTCTTAGATCGAACATCTCTTTCCACAATATCCACGTGTCGTGCGGCTTTTGCCCATGCATCACTTATTCTCACTCGTTCAGTTTTTTCTTCTCTCAGCTCAAATTCCATTTTTATCATCTTATACTCTGCCAAAGAATGCTTCTGTTCAAGCATCACATATCGGGTAACACAAGCTTGAATTGTTGCATCCTTTTGTTCCACGACCACCTGTCGTTCTTCTGCCTGCTCTTCTAACTCATGAATACGATTTTAAAATTCTACATTTTGATCATATAATACCTCTAATAAACTCTCCTCAGGTACTTCTTCTTCCTCTTCTTCCTCAGTCTCAGCTGTTACCTCTGTGACTATCTCGGGTGCAACTATCAATTCTTCACTCACCACATGGATAACTCTAATTCCTTCTTCATCTGACATCACATTATCACGGTTAGTGATTAGAGGTATCCCCACAGTCTCATTCACTCCATTGTTAGCATTCTCAGCTGCCATTCTCAAATACTGCCATAAAACAAGGGTTAATTAAACAAATTAACATATCACATAATATCCCAATATTATGACTGACCAACAAATAAGCTTAGGTAGGACACACTAGCGAAGGATTTACTCATCTCTCCCCTCCTAGTTGTATTCCCCGATCTCCGCCAGAGACCATATCCCTAAGCTCTGATACCAAATGTAACGACCCCAAAATAGGTCATCTCTGCACTATGAGCCAAAGATATTCATCACCAGTTCATCTTTGCACTACAGGCCAAAGATATTCAACAACAGTTCATATTTGCACTACAGGCCAAATATGTTAATATCTCAAAGAATATATAATCATTTCAGAATTTATATAAACAATAATTATAACCATGTTGATCATTTCACCTTTGCACTTAAGCTAAAGATATTCAATTATAAATTCAATGGTCATGATCATACCAGTCAACAATTCAACTTTGCACTACTGGCCAAAGGGAACCCATAGTCATGATCATACCAAAAATCTACCCATCTTTACACTCAAGTCAAAGAGAAATATCATCATTAGGGTTATAAAAATGTTATATATGATAATCAAATCAATATAATCAACATATAGATTTAATCTCAAGAGTAATATTCATAAATCAACTATAATTTGGTCAGAAAAAGAAACCAATTTTATCGTGAATAGTAACTCGTGAATAGTAACTCATGAATAGTAATTCGTGAATAGTAGCTCGTGAATAGTAATTCATGAATAATAACTCGACATGAAAAAGGTAAAAATTTCACAATAAAATTCATACCAATATTTTGGTATAATGATATTGAAAGAATAATATTTTTTAAGCTTATAAACAATTTATTTTAATTGTTTACACTTTACCAAATAATGCATTTAATCATACTAAAATGCCAAACTCATAAGATTTCATTACCAGTAACCAAAACTCTCATAAAAAATCTGCATATACCTCATATAGGATTTTCAAGCCATAAAATCTTATTTTCTAATTTTTTTACTACACATAACATATTTAATTCATTTACTCATAACTAGTCTATTTTCATGAAAAATACCAAATCAATCCCAAAAATATTTCTTTTTTTGAGATTTAGCAGAATATAGTCCCATATTGAACATATATTTTTTCCGAAATTTTTAAAAATTATTTACTATTTTTCATATGGCCAAAACAGCCGAATATTTAGATATTTATCAAAAATTGTACTTTTATCTAAAAATTCTGAAATTCACAGAGTACACTGATATTATATAGATATACTTCCAATAAAAATTTTATCAATTTTGGAGTTAACCACAAGGAGTTAAAAGCGGTTACTTTTAAAATAGTCTTTTCTCATAAAATTCATAACTCTTAATCTATATATCCAAAAATCACCATTTTTTGACACAATCAATAAAACTCATCAAGATATCATTTTAAATTTTTCCAGAATTTTTGAAGAGTAGAAAAATTACGAAACTGAAAATCATAGCAACCCTTAAAATCCCTTAATATCCCTTACAATCCCTTACTATCCCTTACCTCAAAAGAGCAGCACTTCTGACTGAATATCGGATATGACGCGAAAGGAAACTTGCACTGATGAATACCAACTCACCAAGTATCTAAATACTCACAAAATATGCTTCATAATATAGAGAGAGAGAAAGAGAGAAAGCTTATGTTTCTGGTGTGATTTTCAATTCTAACTTAGCCCTCTATTTATAGGAAAATTTTGGTAGGTTTGACCTGCAACCTGATGGCTTTACCTGCTACTATTCCCACCCACCACATTTGAAATATAATTCAGCACATTTCTTCACCAACCACAAGTGGGGCCCACCAATTCTAGAATTTTCCACCAAAATGATAAACTCCAAAAATTCAACAATTTCTGAACCAGTCCTCTTGTAGAATTCATAATAAATCATACGTTCATTTCTAACGGTTCAAAATTTGTGGACATATACTCAACTTATATATGTATAACATATCCAAATATTACCACGATCCAACGGTCGGATTAAAAATTATAACCCTCGCAAAATATCTCAAAAACCCTAATTTTTAATACCTCCATTCCGACAAAAATACTGATAAAAACCTCAATATTAACTCCTTTATTTTTAACCACAAAAAACATATCCCTCGTTTATATCCACATAAAATAAATATTTCCTTAACATATGAATCAATAATTAATTATTCACAAATAATATTACAGAATCACATTTATGACAACCAGGCCGTTCTCAGGAAAGAGGGGGCTTTCCAATAAGGATTTCTCCTTACTAGCGCGCAATTAGATGACCAAACCTCTCCTTAGACAGAACTTTCTAGACATTGCCCATAATGCTATCTAATAATATTATTCAAATAATATGAATTATTGATCTGATAATAGAAAATACTGTGCAGCAACAATTATTGAAACAACAATAATATAAAATATCAATGCAGCAATTATTGAATCAATAAAATAAAATATTGAACAGTAATTACTGTAACAATTATTGAGTAGTGCCTTCTTACGTAAGAATTAATAATTTTAAAAATACTATGCAATACCGTGTGCTACTGTGCAATAACGCGTATTACTGTATTTTAACTACCGGGTATTCCAACAGTGTTAACGATAACAACTACGCCGTTATTTATAAAAACTCAAATTTGTCATTTTCTTCACCCGACAGTTATTCGTTATGGGGCCCACAAATAGCTGCGCCGTCGTACGAATATTCTCCGACAGAAAGAATATTCCACGACCAAACGAATATTCCCTGACAACATTGATTATTTTATAACCACTTGCTTATTTTAAAAAAAAATTCATATTTCACCAATAACTTTAAACTTTTATCAATTTAACCATTTACTGAATAGTAATTATAAGAAAAATTGAATACTTTTATTTTATAAAATTCGGGGTCTTACAATCTCCTCTCCTTATGAAATTTCGTCCCCGAAATTTACGTACCTGGTATTTCGAAGAGTTGAGAATACCTTGCTTCCATTTCTATCTCTCAGATCATCATGATTTCTCCATTGCTCATCTCCCATGATAACTTCATTTGGGTTCCTCATTTGTTGGGAAGTCATGACAACCGCCATCCCTCGAACTACTCGGCTTTGACTTGTCTGGAGCAGCATTTGGCGTCATCATTACCGTTGGAATATACCTTTCTATAGGACATATTCCTCCCTCAACTGCCTCTTCGTACTCCTCATTCATGATCTGAATCATCAATCTTCGATCCATATTGGATTCAGGTTGACCGCTATGTACAGGGTAATTCAAAACTCGATGTTGGGTTCTCCCAATTGCTTTCCAAAAAGAGAAATTCATATCATCTATTTTAGCCTTCTTAGATCGAACATCTCTTTCCACAATATCCACGTGTCGTGCGGCTTTTGCCCATGCATCACTTATTCTCACTCGTTCAGTTTTTTCTTCTCTCAGCTCAGATTCCATTTTTATCATCTTATACTCTGCCAAAGAATGCTTCTGTTCAAGCATCACATATCGGGTAACACAAGCTTGAATTGTTGCATCCTTTTGTTCCACGACCACCTGTCGTTCTTCTGCCTGCTCTTCTAACTCATGAATACGATTTTAAAATTCTACATTTTGATCATATAATACCTCTAATAAACTCTCCTCAGGTACTTCTTCTTCCTCTTCTTCCTCAGTCTCAGCTGTTACCTCTGTGACTATCTCGGGTGCAACTATCAATTCTTCACTCACCACATGGATAACTCTAATTCCTTCTTCATCTGACATCACATTATCACGGTTAGTGATTAGAGGTATCCCCACAGTCTCATTCACTCCATTGTTAGCATTCTCAGCTGCCATTCTCAAATACTGCCATAAAACAAGGGTTAATTAAACAAATTAACATATCACATAATATCCCAATATTATGACTGACCAACAAATAAGCTTAGGTAGGACACACTAGCGAAGGATTTACTCATCTCTCCCCTCCTAGTTGTATTCCCCGATCTCCGCCAGAGACCATATCCCTAAGCTCTGATACCAAATGTAACGACCCCAAAATAGGTCATCTCTGCACTATGAGCCAAAGATATTCATCACCAGTTCATCTTTGCACTACAGGCCAAAGATATTCAACAACAGTTCATATTTGCACTACAGGCCAAATATGTTAATATCTCAAAGAATATATAATCATTTCAGAATTTATATAAACAATAATTATAACCATGTTGATCATTTCACCTTTGCACTTAAGCTAAAGATATTCAATTATAAATTCAATGGTCATGATCATACCAGTCAACAATTCAACTTTGCACTACTGGCCAAAGGGAACCCATAGTCATGATCATACCAAAAATCTACCCATCTTTACACTCAAGTCAAAGAGAAATATCATCATTAGGGTTATAAAAATGTTATATATGATAATCAAATCAATATAATCAACATATAGATTTAATCTCAAGAGTAATATTCATAAATCAACTATAATTTGGTCAGAAAAAGAAACCAATTTTATCGTGAATAGTAACTCGTGAATAGTAACTCATGAATAGTAATTCGTGAATAGTAGCTCGTGAATAGTAATTCATGAATAATAACTCGACATGAAAAAGGTAAAAATTTCACAATAAAATTCATACCAATATTTTGGTATAATGATATTGAAAGAATAATATTTTTTAAGCTTATAAACAATTTATTTTAATTGTTTACACTTTACCAAATAATGCATTTAATCATACTAAAATGCCAAACTCATAAGATTTCATTACCAGTAACCAAAACTCTCATAAAAAATCTGCATATACCTCATATAGGATTTTCAAGCCATAAAATCTTATTTTCTAATTTTTTTACTACACATAACATATTTAATTCATTTACTCATAACTAGTCTATTTTCATGAAAAATACCAAATCAATCCCAAAAATATTTCTTTTTTTGAGATTTAGCAGAATATAGTCCCATATTGAACATATATTTTTTCCGAAATTTTTAAAAATTATTTACTATTTTTCATATGGCCAAAACAGCCGAATATTTAGATATTTATCAAAAATTGTACTTTTATCCAAAAAATCCGAAATTCACAGAGTACACTGATATTATATAGATATACTTCCAATAAAAATTTTATCAATTTTGGAGTTAACCACAAGGAGTTAAAAGCGGTTACTTTTAAAATAGTCTTTTCTCATAAAATTCATAACTCTTAATCTATATATCCAAAAATCACCATTTTTTGACACAATCAATAAAACTCATCAAGATATCATTTCAAATTTTTCCAGAATTTTTGAAGAGTAGAAAAATTACGAAAACAACTACAACTTTATTACAACAATTGTCGTGCAAAATACAACAACACATATGCTGTGAGTTTGGATACAAATATATATCAAATGTGACTCATGTTCCAACCGTGGACATCACCTCACAATGACACCTTACATAAAGGTATAGTCAAAAACTGTTTTAGAAATTAGAATCTTTGGGAAGTGCTCAAGGAAATCTTCGTACATGGGAGGCCATGCGTCTAGGTTATGATAGATATCATATGGCCACAGAATTATTCTTGGTTGACCCAATAGACCCCAAAGAAAAACGAGAAGATTACTATCATATTCTTCCCAATGGTGAGTCTTCTCTTGACATATCATTATCTCTACTGTCTCTAATTGAGAATTATACTTCAAACAAACACCAAGATTATATAGGTAGTGCTCGTATATATACTCAGCAAGTGGATAAGCACATCCCTGTCTTATGATGACACGAGGTTGTATGTCGTTAGACATCTTGTATGATAGTGGCAAACCACCCTTCCAACGTTGGGTACACCTTACCCTATTGGATTCACCAAATAAAACTACTAAATGAACTTTTCTATACTGCTTCGGGAGAACATTCACAGCTAGAGACCACCGTTCTATTTTTCCGTTACCCTCGCTCGACCCAGCTACACTCTTATTACCTGAAAAGAATTGTGAAGCAAAAGGGTGAGCACAACTAGCTCAGTAAAGAATATCATGACTAAAGATAATTAAATTATCAATAGCCTTCATCAATAATAAATCAGAGATTTAGAACATATGGTAAATGATAAAAATTTCAACCATAGTTGCAGCGGAACGAGCAATCCATTAGAAGAGTCAAATAGACTATAAAGTCTATTATCTTCTCCATGTTAAAAATCCATCAACAATGTTTTATCCTTGTAACATCAATCAACAATTCTGGTCCACAATCACATGAATAACTCATAATCATAACTATAGTTCTAAATTTCTCTTCTCATCCAGGACGAAGATAATTTTCATCACCTATCTTTACCTGAAACATCAAAGATCATGGTTACACCAAATCACATTTCCTGTTCATAATCATACTAATAACTTCATCTTTGCACTACGGCCAAAGATATTCATTTGTATCACCAGTTGGTCATGTTTATCTCAACATCTGTTCATCTTTGCACTTCTGGCCAAAGATATTCAACAACATGTCATCTTTGCACTACGGGCCAAAGATATTCATCAACAATTCATCTTTGCACTACAGGCCAAAGATATTCATCAATATTTCATCTTTGCACTACAGGCCAAATATATTCCTCAACAGTTCATATTTGTACTACGCCCAAATATATTCATCAACAGTTCATATTTGCACTACAGGCCAAATATATTAATATCTCAAAGAAATATATAATCATTTCAGAATTTATATAAACAATAATTATAACCATGTTGATCAATTCACCTTTGCACTTAAGCTAAAGATATTCAATTATAAATTCAATGGTCATGATCATACCAGTCAACAATTCAACTTTGCACTACTGGCCAAAGGGAACCCATAGTCATGATCATACCAAAAATCTACCCATCTTTACACTCAAGTCAAAGGGAAATATCATCATTAGGGTTATAAAAATGTTATATATGATAATAAAATCAATATAATCAACATATAGATTTAATCTCAAGAGTAATATTCATAAATCAACTATAATTTGGTCAGAAAAAGAAACCAATTTTGTCGTGAATAGTAACTCGTGAATAGTAACTCATGAATAGTAATTCGTGAATAGTAACTCGTGAATAGTAATTCATGAATAATAACTCGACATGAAAAAGGTAAAAATTCTACAATAAAATTCATACCAATATTTTGGTATAATGATATTGAAAGAATAATATTTTTTAAGCTTATAAACAATTTATTTTAATTGTTTACACTTTACTAAATAATACATTTAATCATACTAAAATGCCAAACTCATAAGATTTCATTACCAGTAACCAAAACCCTCATCAAAAATCTGCATATACCTCATATAGGATTTTCAAGCCATAAAATCCTATTTTCTAATTTTTTTACTACGCATAACATATTTAATTCATTTACTCATAACTAGTCTATTTTCATGAAAAATACCAAATCAATCCCAAAAATATTTATTTTTTGGGATTTAGCAGAATATAGTCCCATATTGAACATATATTTTTTCCGAAATTTTTAAAAATTATTTACTATTTTTCATATAGCCAAAACAGCCGAATATTTAGATATTTATCAAAAATTGTACTTTTATCCAAAAAATCCGAAATTCACAGAGTACACTGATATTATATAGATATACTTCCAATAAAAATTTTATCAATTTTGGAGTTAACCACAAGGAGTTAAAAGCGGTTACTTTTAAAATAGTCTTTTCTCATAAAATTCATAACTCTTAATCTATATATCCAAAAATCACCATTTTTTGACACAATCAATAAAACTCATCAAGATATCATTTCAAATTTTTCCAGAATTTTTGAAGAGTAGAAAAATTACGAAACTGAAAATCATAACAACCCTTAAAATCCCTTAATATCCCTTACAATCCCTTACTATCCCTTACCTCAAAAGAGCAGCACTTCTGACTGGATATCGGATATGACGCTAAAGGAAACTTGCACTGATGAATACCAACTCACCAAGTATCTAAATACTCACAAAATATGCTACATAATATAGAGAGAGAAAGAGAGAAAACTTATGTTTCTGGTGTGATTTTCAATTCTAACTTAGCCCTCTATTTATAGGAAAATTTTGGTAGGTTTGACCTGCAACCTGATGGCTTTACCTGCTACTATTCCCACCCACCACATTTAAAATATATTTCAGCACATTTCTTCACCAACCACAAGTGGGGCCCACCAATTCTAGAATTTTCCACCAAAATGATAAACTCCGAAAATTCAACAATTTCTGAACCAGTCCTCTTGTAGAATTCATAATAAATCATACGTTCATTTTTAACGGTTCAAAATTTGTGGACATATACTCAACTTATATATGTATAACATATCCAAATATTACCACGATCCAACGGTCGGATTAAAAATTATAACCCTCGCAAAATATCTCAAAAACCCTAATTTTTAATACCTCCATTCCGACAAAAATACTGATAAAAACCTCAACATTAACTCCTTTATTTTTAACCACAAAAAATATATCCCTCGTTTATATCCACATAAAATAAATATTTCCTTATCATATGAATCAATAATTAATTATTCACAAATAATATTACAGAATCACATTTATGACAACCATGCCGTTCCCAGGAAAGAGGGGGCTTTCCAATAAGGATTTCTCCTTACTAGCGCGCAATTAGATGACCAAACCTCTCCTTAGACATAACTTTCTAGACATTGCCCATAATTCTATCTAATAATATTATTCAAATAATATGAATTATTGATCTGATAATAGAAAATACTGTGCAGCAACAATTATTGAAACAACAATAATATAAAATATCAACGCAGCAATTATTGAATCAATAAAATAAAATATTGAACAGTAATTACTGTAACAATTATTGAGTAGTGCCTTCTTACGTAAGAATATATAATTTCAAAAATACTATGCAATACCGTGTGCTACTGTGGAATAATGCGTATTACTGTATTTTAACCACCGGGTATTCCAACAGTGTTAACGGTAACAACTACGCCGTTATTTATAAAAACTCAAATTTGTCGTTTTCTTCACCCGACAGTTATTCGTTATGAGGCCCACAAATAGCTGCGCCGTCGTACGAATATTCCCCGACAGAAAGAATATTTCACGACCAAACGAATATTCCCCGACAACAATGATTATTTTATAACCACTTGCTTATTTTGAAAAAAAAATTCATATTTCACCCATAACTTTAAACTTTTATCAATTTAACCATTTACTGAATAGTAATTATAAGAAAAATTGAATACTTTTATTTCATAAAATTCGGGGTCTTCCAGACTTAACCTGCAACCTGATGGCTTTACCTACTACTATTTCCACCCACCATATTTGAATAAAAATCTCAGCACATTTCTTCACCAACCAAGAGTGGGGCCCATCAATTCTAGAATTTTCCATCAAAATGATAAACTCCGAAAATTTAACAATTTCTGAACCAGTCATCTCGTAAAATTCATAATAAATCATACGTTCATTTTTAACGGTTCAGAATTTATGGACATATACTCAACTTATATATGTATAACATATCCAAAAATTACCACGATCCAACGGTCGGATTAAAATTTATAACCCCCGTAAAATATCTCAAAAACCCTAATTTTTAATACCTCAATTCTGACAAAAATACTGATAAAAACCTCAACATTAACTTCTTCATTTTTAACCACAAAAATTTATCCCTCATTTATATCCACATAAAATAAATATTTCCTTATCATATGAATCAATAATTAATTATTCACAAATAATATTACAGAATCACAATTATGGCAACTAGGCCGTTCTCAGGAAAGAGGGGGCTTTCCAATAAGGATTTCTCCTTACTGGCGCGCAATTAGATGACCAAACCTCTCCTTAGACAGAACTTTCTAGACATTGCCAATAATGTTATCTAATAATATTATTCAAATAATATGAATTATTGATCTGATAATAGAAAATACTGTGCAGCAATAATTATTGGTACAACAATAATATAAAATATCAACGCAACAATTATTGACTCAATAAAATAAAATATTGAACAATAACTACTGTAACAATTATTGAGTAGTGCCTTCTTACGTAAGAATCAATAATTGGTGCAATACCGTGTGCTACTGTATTTTAACCACCGGGTATTCCAACAGTATTAACGGTAACAACTACGCCGCTATTTATAAATAACTTATACTTGTCGTTTTCTTCATCCAATCGCTTTTCGTTATGGGGCCCACACAAGGCTGCGCCGTCGTACGAATATTCCCCGACAGCAGGAATATTCCACGACCAAACGAATATTCCCCGACAAAATGAATATTTTATAACAACTTGCTTATTTTGCAAAATTTGCACATTTCACCCATAACCAAAGTATTATATCAAATTAACACCTTATTATTCACAATAATATTTAGAGAAAATTTAATTTTATTCATTAATAAGTTGGGGTCTTACAACCTCCCCTCCTTATGAAATTTCGTCCTCGAAATTGACGTACGTACCTGATGTTTCAAAAAGGTGAGGATACCTCGCTTTCATTTCTAATTCCAACTCCCAGGTCATTTCTTCAATAGCATGGTTTCTCCACAAAACCTTAACTTGTGGTATAACCTTCGTGCGTAGGACATGCTCTTTCCTATCCAAGATCTTAACAGGTACCTCCTCGTCCGTTAAATCTTCAGCTATCTCTTCTGGTTCTAACTCAATAATGTGGTTCGGGTCTTTAACATATTTACGAAGCATAGATATGTGAAAAATATTATGAACACGAGACATGCTTGGAGGTAATACGAGTCTATATGCCACATTTCCTATTCGCTCAAGAATCTCAAATGGACCAACAAATCTTGGATTGAGCTTTCCTCTCTTCCCAAATCTTGTAACTCCCTTCCATGGTGTAACACGTAATAATACATGATCCCCAATATTAAATTCCACGTCCTTCCGATGAAGATCCGCATAACTCTTTTGTCGATCCTGTGCCGTTTGTATACGTTGTCGAATCGTTTGGATCTTCTCTGTAGTAATGCGTACCAACTTTGGTCCCAACAATGTTGCTTCACCCACCTCATCCCAGCATACTGGAGAACGACATTTTCTTCCATACAACGCCTCGAATGGAGCCACACCTATGCTCGCCTGATAACTGTTATTGTAGGAGAATTCCACCAATGGTAGGTACTTATCCCAACTCCCTTTGAGATCTAGGACACAAAGTCTTAATAGATCTTCAAGAGTTTGAATAGTCCTCTCGGTTTGTCCGTCCGTTTGAGGATGGTATGCCGAATTGAATCGTAAATCCGTGCCCATAGCTTTCTGCAAGCTAACCCAAAATCATGAAGTGAATCTTGGGTCACGATCCAAAACTATGGATACTGGCATGCCATGCAATCTCATAATCTCGTTTACGTACGTACTAGCAAGACGTTCAAGGGAATAAGTCTCACGTATCGGCAAAAAATGAGCAGACTTGGTTAATCTATCAACAATAACCCAAATCGCATCTATGCCTTGAGAAACCTTGGGAAGACCTGTAACGAAATCCATGGTAATGTGTTCCCACTTCTATTTCGGAATCTCAAGTGGTTGCAATGGACCCTTTGGTACTTGATGCTCCGCTTTTACACGTTGACAAATTAAACATCTCGAGATAAACTCCGCGATCTCTCTTTTCATATTGCTCCACCAAAATGTATGTCGAAGATCGTGATACATTTTGGTACTCCCGGGATGGGTTGCAAACGGTGTGTTGTGTGCCTCCATCATTATTCTATGCTTCAAGTCAAAATCGTTAGGAACACAAAGTCTGGAGTTGACTCGAAGTATTCCATCTTCATCGATTTTTGCTTCTGTAATAGCACCTTCTTGCACTTTCTTCTTCATACGCATCAGCTCCATGTCCGTAGCTTGAGCAGCTTTAACGTTATCTATTAAAGTCGATTTTACTCGTATATCATCACGTGGGTCCCTTGAGTCATTAACTCTATCTCTATCATTTATAAATTATATAAAATAGGTTTTTGTGCTCAATAATATCGCACTCGTACTCGCGTACAATCTTCTACTCAATGCGTCAGCTACTACGTTTGCTTTTCCAGGATGATATTGGATGGTATGATCGTAATCTTTCAACAGCTCGAGCCAACGTCGCTGCCGCATGTTGAGTTCCTTTTGGGTGAAGAAATATTTGAGGCTTTTATGATCTGTATAGATCTCCACTTTCTCCCCATACAGGTAGTGTCTCCAGATCTTCAACGCAAAAATGACTGCTGCCAACTCCAAATCATGGGTAGGATAATTCCTCTAATATTCTTTGAGTTGTCGTGAGACATAAGCTATGACTTTCCCATGTTGCATGAGAACACATCCTAACCCTTTGCCTGAAGCATTGCTGTAGATAACATATCCATCCGAACCAGATGGTATTGTCAGAACAGGTGCCGAAATGAGTCTCCTCTTGAGTTCTTGGAAACTCTTCTCGCATTCCTCACTCCATACGAATTTTGTATCTTTCTGAATCAGCTAAGTTAACGGAGTAGCGATTCGATCAAATCCTTCTATTAATCTCCGATAGTAACCAGCTAAGCCCAGAAAGCTACGTACTTTGGTCACCGACTTCGGTTGCTCTCAATTATGATTCATATCCCAATCTTGGATAGCACGTCACAATGACACCTATTGTTTTACCACCACACAAATATAGAGTCCCTTACGGAGAGTCTGGCTTTGGTGCATTCCACAAAAGAAATCACCAGATAGAGGCTCGGGTACCAACTTCTATAGTTGAGTTTTTAACTCCTGAAGTTCAATAGGAGCTATTCAATATGAGATTTTAGAAATGGGTTTTGTATCGGGTTGAAGATCAATATAAAATTCAATATCACGCTCTGGGTTAGGCCAGAAAATTCTTCAGGAAATACGTCAGGAAATTCACTAACAACAGAAATATCATTCAAATCTGACGTATTTTTGTTCAAGTCCATGACATGGGCTAAGAAAGCTTGACATCCGTTTTTCAATAAACGAATAGCTTTGTGGCTTGATATGACAGTGACTGATTTTAGTGGTTTAGTAGTTTAAATTCGTATGACAGGTTGGTTAGGAATATGAAAACTAACAACCTTACGAAAACAATCAATTTTGGCATGATGAGTAGTTAACCAATCAATTCCTAAAATCACATCAAAAGCAAGTATCTTTAAAGAGATAAGGTCAACAGGTAATGTGATTGTGCCAACATGGATTAAGCAAGATTTATAAACTGTAGATGTAATGAAAGTTTTTCCTAACAGAGTCTCCACAGATAGCTCAAAGTCTAATTTCTCCGTAGTCAAGTTTAAACGTTGAGCACAAGCAGGAGAGATAAAAGAATGGGTAGAACCGGTATCTAGTAAGGCATAAACTTCACAAGAATTCAAGATTAGCTTACCCGTGATCACCTCGTTCGGGTTTCTCGCGTTTTGGCCAGTCACGACAAACGCCCTTCCAGGAACCGCTGATTTCGACTTATCCGGAACAACTTTTGGAGTCACCATCCCCGCTGAACTTGGTTTTGATACAGAACACTCTCGAGCTATATGACCCTCCATTCCACAGTTATAACATACATTGGATTGTTGTGGGCAGTTTGGACTGATATGTCCCTCTTTCCCACATTTGTAACATACGACCGGTGGTCGTTCTCCTCCCCTAGAAATAGTTGATGTTTGTGCTGACGTCTTCACGTTATCATTGTTGTACCTTTTCTTCTTGAAATCTCCTCCCGACTCGCTTCTTCTATTATCACGACCACGATTACCACCAGAGTGGTTACCGCTTTTGTCCGAATGTTTTCTTCCCTGCTAGTTTTCATTGCTTCGATGACTGCCGCCACCGGTATGACCCTGGTTGTGGTCCCTCGGTTGCACATATTCATTATCTCGCTCTAATAATTGAGCCCTATTTACAACATCTGAATATAAAGATAATTTATGAGAGATAAGATATTGCCGAATCTCGGGTTTTAGACCTCTCAGAAACATCCTTGTCATTCGTTCCTCATTTTCGACCAAATGAGGTGCAAACCTGGATAACTCTGCAAACTTCGCCTCGTACTGGGACACCGTCATATTGTTTTGTTCCAGTCTGATAAACTCCACCTCCTTCATATGACGAATACTTTCAGGAAAGTACTTTTCATTGAACAATTTTTGAAATGTTTCCCAGGACATATTGAGTGCGTCAGGCTGGGTACGCTCCACAGACTCCCACCAGTAGTCTGCCTCACCGCGGAACATAAAGGTGGCGAATGGAACCTTCTGTTCCTCCGTGCATCCCAAGACATCGAATATCTTGGTAATTTGCTTGACCCACGTTTCCGCCATGATCGGATCCGGCTTTCCCTTAAATTCTGGTGGTCCCAATTCTTTGAACTGCTTGGCTGTGACAAACCGCGCGTTGTTATCATTTCTACCTATATTCTGCACACGAGTCTCCCTCGTCTGATTTTGCATGAACTGCAAAAAGCTCCTAAACATTCCATCATTCATCGTTTGCTCGGTAACGTTGTTTACAGGAGGAATATTGCCTTCCTGTTGCACGTTCCCCTGGGTGGTGATCAAAGGTGTCTCCACGGTCTGATTTACTCCATTATTAACGTTCTCAGCTGCCATTCTTAAATACTGCCAAGAAACAAGGGTTAATAGTCATGTCATATATTATCCCTATACTCTGACCGACCAAATAAACACCAAATAAACTTAGTCAGGTCATACTAGTGAAGGAATTCCCCGTCTCTCCCCTCCTAGTTCTTGTCTCATATTTCAGCCAGGGATCATATCCCTAAGCTCTGATACCAACTGTGATGCCCCCAAAATAGGTATACAACACCCATTCTGAGTCGCCAAATACATGATACAGAAAGCAAACTACAACTTCAAAAATACAATTGTCGTGCAAAATATGACAACACATACTGTGAGTTTAAATACAAATATTGTCTTCTGGACAATATCCATACTCAAATAAATCCTCATTACAATTATTCAAACACTATTTTACAGAAATAGTGAGGATTGCTAAAATATCTTTCTAGAACCATCACTCCATACCCTGACTAGATCCTGCTATGTTCTCACCTCCTAAGAAGAAAAATGGAACAAAAAGGAAAAGGGTGAGCTCAACTAGCCCAGTAAAGAATATTATGACTAAGATAATATACAACAAATTATCGTTAGTCTTCAACAGGAAAAAAACTGATAGAATATAATCGACAACAAGTTTTAGATCAACAACTGCAGCGAAAATAACAAACCATTAGAAGAGTCAAGTAGAGAAAGAATTCTACTATCTCCTAAGATTTAAAAGTCCATCATCAATATTTTATCCCTGTAACATCAATTAATAATCATCTTTATCCAAATATTCATCTTTGCACTACAGGCCAAAGATATTCATTTGTATCACCTGTCAGTCATGTTCATCTCAACACCTGTTCATCTTTGCACTACAGGCCAAAGATATTCATCAAGTAATCATACATCTTTGCACTACAGGCCAAAGATATTCAGTAATATCATCATTTAGGACTGAGGATGATGAAAAATATCTTAAAGAGAACGAATCCAGTGAGACAGAAGGACAAATATTTGGGATTCGTATAACAGTTTATCCAAGATCAATAATACTTCATAATAATCAATTGTGAAGCAGAATTTAAAAATAAAGATCAAAACATGGATACAATCAATGATAGTAACCATAATAGACATCTTGGACAAAAAGAAAAATTTTTTATTTTTCGGTGAATAGTGCCGTATTAGTGAATAGTACCGTATACGTGAATAGTGCCGTATACGTGAATAGTAACCCCGACACAAAAAGTTCCAAATTTGATAAAAACTCATATCAATATTTCAGCATAATGATATTGAAGAAAATAATATCATTAAGAAGAAAATAATATCCCTTACCTCAAAATATCAGTATTTCTAGTCGGAATACCGGTATAAGGCTGAAAGAAACTTGCTCTGATGAGTAGAAACTCTAAAAGTATCTAAATACTCATAAAATACACTCAATAATCTAGAGAGAGAAAGAGAGAAAACTTGTTTCTGGTGTGATTTTTAATTCTAACTTAGCCCTCTATTTATAGAAAAATGTTAGCACGCCGAAGCAGACTTAACCTGTAACCTGATGGCTTTACCTGCTACTATTCCCACCCACCACATTTGAATAAAAAAGCTCAGCATATTTCTTCACCAACCAAGAGTGGGGCCCACCAATTCTAGAATTTTCCATCAAAATGATAAACTCCGAAAATTCAACAATTTCTGAACCAGTCATCTCGTAAAATTCATAATAAATCATACGTTCATTTTTAACGGTTCAGAATTTATGGACATATACTCAACTTATATATGTATAACATATCCAAAAATTACTACGATCCAACGGTCAGATTAAAATTTATAACCCCCGCAAAATATCTCAAAAATCCTGATTTTTAATACCTCCATTCCGACAAAAATACTGATAAAAACCTCAACATTAACTCCTTCATTTTTAACCACAAAAATATATCCCTCATTTATATCCACATAAAATAAATATTTCCTTATCATATGAATCAATAATTAATTTTTCACAAATAATATTACAGAATCATAATTATGGTAACTAGGCCGTTCTCAGGAAAGAGGGGCCTTTCCAATAAGGATTTCTCCTTATTGGCGCACAGTTAGATGACCAAACCTCTCCTTAGACAGAACTTTCTAGACATTGCCAATAATGTTATCTAATAATATTATTCAAATAATACGAATTATTGATCTGATAATGGAAAATACTGTGCAGCAACAATTATTGAAATAATAATAATATAAAATATGAACGCAACAATTATTGAATCAATAAAATAAAATATTGAACAATAACTACTGTAACAATTATTGAGTAGTGCCTTCTTACGTAAGAATCAATAATTGGTGCAATACCGTGTGCTACTGTATTTTAACCACCGGGTATTCCAACAGTATTAACGGTAACAACTACGCCGTTATTTATAAATAACTTATACTTGTCATTTTTTTCATCCAATTGCTTTCCGTTATGGGGCCCACACAAGGCTGCGCCATCGTACGAATATTCTCCGACAGCAAGAATATTCCACGACCAAACGAATATTCCCCGACAAAATGAATATTTTATAACCACTTGCTTATTTTGTAAAATTTGCACATTTCACCCATAACCAAAGTATTATATCAAATTAACCCCTTATTATTCACAATAATATTTAGAGAAAATTTGATTTTATTCATTAATAAGTTGGGGTCTTACATATGACCCTCTGCCCGCACTTGTAACATACAAACTTACCCTTCAGGCACTCACCAAAGTGATTCTTCCCGCAATTTTTGCACTGCACTACCTACTTCTTCACACCTTCCTATTTCACCTGAACATTCCCAAAAAAATTCCCCTTTCTTTTCTCACTTCTATTTCCACTATTTCCTTCCACCTTCAAAGATCCTTCTGCCTTGCTTCTGTTCTTCTTCTCCTTGTTGTAGAGGCTTATGGCCTCACTCCCCTCCTCAGCTATGATAGCCTTCTCCATGAGTGCTGCAAAAGTATTAATTTTCAATACTGCCACCTTATTGTAGAGCCAGGGTTTTAAGCCCAGCTCAAACCTCCTTGCCTTTCTAGCCTCCGTATCAACTTGATGTGGAGCAAACCTACCCAACTCATTAAACTTTGCGACATACTCCGCAACAGTCATGTTCTCCTGCTTTAACTCCAGAAATTTCACCTCCATCCTAGCTTGCATACTAGCTGAGAGATAGTTTTCAAAAAATAAAGTCTTAAACCTATCCCAAGTAACTACTCCTTCTCCTGCCCTAGTTTTATTTGCCTCTCACCAAAAGTTGGCTTCTCCTTTCATCATATAAGTGGAAAAAGTAGTCTTTTGCCCCTCATCTACCCTAGCAATTACGAACGCCTTTTCTATTTCATTAACCCATGTCTGGGCTTCTATAGGGTCAGCTGATCCTCTGAATTCTGGTGGTCCTACTGCTTTGAAGTCCTTAAATTTTGCCAAGCGATTATCTGGCTGGTTTCCTATGGCTGGTATTCCCTGCTGCATAGCCAGAGCTACCATGTCTGCAAAGTTTTGCATCGGGTCTTGTTGTTGTTCCTCAGTGTTGTTGAGAGATTCTTCTACCCTTTAGTTTCGAGTTTGACGTCTTGGCGGTATTATCTGGTCAAGTAAAACCATAAATTATACTTTATTAACTTACATTCTAAACCTTATTGCATAAGATTAATATATTAAACTTGTTTCATTTCTCAAACTTAGATTTATATTCATTCATCGAATATTTTACATAGCATAGCACATACTACTTTACACACCAGTTATCCCTTTGTGACTACAAAAGTCGGGATTTACAACATTGACCAACACAAAAGTTGAAAATATTTTATTACACAAACATACTTATCACACATATTACCTTAAACATACCTACACAACAGAACCTATACTACCTATTAACTAAGCCTCTCTCTCGGACTATCTTTTGATCGATGACCTTCCATCCCACAAACAAAACGTACGCCTAGATTAAAGTCGGGACAATCTGCAATTGTAACATATCTTTTTCCCTTTCTTCTTATCAGGTTTTCCTAAATCATGGTCTTCTATCTTTCTTTTTCCCTTATCTCTCGGAGCTGCACACGATGTGTTACTTGAGGCTCTTATCTGATCAGTTTGGATTTTAAGCTTATCCCGCTCTTCCATTGTTATTAACGCCTGACGCAGTTGAATATTTAATAGCTTTTCTATTTCCCACATCTTTTTCAAAGAAGAAACCTTGTTCCTCAAATCCTGAACCTCCGTTGATGCTTGATCAGCTTCAACTTTAGTGTCCGAATCACTATCTGTCAGTTCCACCATTTTTGGATCTGGTACTACATTTTCCACAATAACTACCTCGTCCGAGTTGGTTTTATTGTGAGCCTTTATTTCAGCTATTGGCTTCGATATTAGCTCGGGTGTATGGATCTGATTCTTCTTCAAGTTATAAGCCCATAACAATTATTTTCCACCAGACATCTACACACATAAATTATCCTGATTAGCATATAGTATATACACACAGCAAATAATAGTTTTATAAGAGTTATCTTTTATTTTGTTCAATAATGAATTTATTCAATTCATCTCCTTTTAAAACTCTATATGAGTTATTTGTATTTTCAACGTTTCCCCCTGTCCCAAGGTTATAACCTAAAGTCGATCCCACCTAAGGTTTCTAACCCTAAAGCTCTGATACCAACCTGTGATGCCCCCAAATTCGGGTACTTGAAACCCGAACTCGGTGCTTCACGATACCATTTCTATGAGCGAAATTCTACGAATAATAATAACAATAATATGAATAACAACTTAATTTATATAATTATCAGAGTTTATCTCCCCAGGTACGAGACCTTAAAGTGCATTCCATACAATACATGATATTATTTATATATATATATCATTGTCTTAATAATATAAACTATTACAGCAACTACCACAAATCTTATTCAGTTAGCTTTCTTTTTCCTTTGTTTCTGCACGAGCTTTCTGGTTCTTCAAATTTAACTGAAAACATTTAAATTAAGCAAGAATGAGCATTTGAGTGCCCAGCAAGTAATAACAATAATATATATTAGCTGAAAGAATTAAATATTTTCTTTGAAAGACACTTCTACAACGAATCAACAGTTCTGAAGTAACCTGTACCAAGAATAATAATAATATAACAACTCTCTTTCACATTTTTAAAACAACGTATTGACTATAAGTAGGGTTAAGTGACATATCATGAACATTGTTTTCTTTTTCGAAAAGGTTAAACAGAAATTTATCTGTAAACCGTCATAACTTACGGACACGGGGGTGATCAGCCCTGTTAGTTCCCAGAGGGCACAATAGCTCTAGAAGGGGGGGGGGGGGTTGAATAGATCCTTTTTCTTTTCAAAAATACTTTTCTGGTTTATGATGTATTATTCATATTAGAGTATATGACAAACATAGAATCTTTTCAAGCACAGCGGAATAAGTAAAAGATTCCCCTTCATTGATATATTCATATTCATACATACATTGTTCATTGGTTTAGTTTAGTTGTAAGCAGTTAAAACATACATAGCAGTTATAGCAGTTATAGACATAATATAACTGACATAATGTAAAAGACACAAAGGGTTTTAAGTGGTTCAGAGACTCAAGCTCCTAATCCACTCTCCTGCTTTCAATTAGCAGGATTTCCACTAAGGAAGGGCAGCACCCTGAATCTCTACAATTCCTTCAAGGCCAGTAGCCTTGGCACTTCAGTTCACTAAGAACTCTTCAAGGCCAGCAGCCTTGGGACTCCTCTAGTTCCCTAGGAACTCTTCAAGCCCAGCAGGCTTAGAACTTCGTTTAGTCCCTCTGGACAAGGACCCTTTGGCCCTGCTTTGTTTAGTCCCTCCGGACAAGGACCCTCTTGGCCCTGCTTCATTTAGTCCCACTGGACAAGGACCCCTCAGGCCCTGGCTTTGTTGAGTTGTTGTTTGTTGTTGTTGGAGTCGGTGCTGAGCTGCTAAGATGTCTTCATGCTCTGAACATCTTCTATCTTTAGCAACTTGGCTTGATCATCCTTGAAGAGTAGTTGAGTGTTGCATGATGCTCAGCTTCTTAGGGTACTCAACTACTCCGGATGACCCCTTAATGAACT
Source organism: Panax notoginseng (assembly GCA_016801055.1). Classification (NCBI taxonomy): domain Eukaryota; kingdom Viridiplantae; phylum Streptophyta; class Magnoliopsida; order Apiales; family Araliaceae; genus Panax; species Panax notoginseng. The sequence continues at coordinate 124,707,940 of CM029015.1, forward strand.
GCCTTGAAGATCATTCTCGTCGGTACTTGATGGTTGCACATGAGAGATTTCTAAGATGACTGTAAGCTCTTCTGCAAGGTACTTAGAAGTTTTCTCATGCTTTACCCCAAGATGGCTTTTGTGATCTCCCTTCTAGCTACTCGATGCCTTCCCATGATGGACTTGCTAAGATGACCGTAAGCTCTTCTCTATTGTACTTAGAGCCTTCCCATGATGGACATCCAGATGGCATGATGCTCTTCTTTCTCTCATGTAGTAGAACTCTCACTTCTACATAGTAGAACTCACACTTCTACTTCTTGCTTGATTTGACTTTTGAGTGTTCTTGGTGGATCGTAGAGTGAGCCTCTGGACTCACTATCAGTTGATTCGATCAGTCCACCTTCTCTCCAAAACTCACAACTGCAGCAACCTTTGATCTTTGAAGCTCTTCTCTATTCATACACCTTCCCAATCTTTCCGTTGGAAAGTAGTTGTTGGAAGCTATTCAAATGTCTTCACAGATCTCGAGTTACTTGATGTAGACTGCTTGATGTGACTTGTCATACTTTATCTGACGCTGCAGTCTACTTTTTCCACCTACCCTGTCAGATGTATCACTTTACTGTCTTGGGCAGGTTGAAGACTTTATTACTTCTGATTTCTAGATCAGAGGTTGTCCTTTTGCATCGATGCTCTCAATAGGCACTTGTTTGAATATTATCCTTCAGATTGAACCGTTGCCACTGCTTCAGTCTTCAGGTATTCGAACTCTACGATTCTAATGCATGTCTTCAAGGAACTGATCGTAATGCCTTATTGAATGTTGCTCGTTGACTGGTAGAGTTAACACTACTATCTGAAAGAGTGTTAATTGTATTTTCAATGTAAAACACCTCTTCCTTGTATTATGTAGTGCTTCAATACTTCTGTTTGCTTCGACTGTTCTCAGATACTGATGGCCTAATTCCTAGCTCTGGTCCCCTTCTGAATATCAAAACACTTCAGATTTGTGGTGTGTCCAGCTTACTTTCTCCTTGTGATCTCCCGTTCACTTATCATTAATGATCTGACCCATATTTAATCACTTTAGCCTTGCTCTTCAGAGGCTGACCAGTATCTCGGTTCACCTTCCATCAGTTCCTTCTTTGTTTGGCAAGCACTACGATCTTGGTTGCTTCCAAGATCGTTGTCTTCTGTTCTCTTGACAACAACTGCATTAACTGACTTTTCCTTAGTTAGCTGCTGAAGTCTTCTTTGGATCTCCTTGTGGAAGACTTCATCACGAATGGCCTTTCAGCTCAACCTTGATGCTGGTTAGGTTGATGCTTAGATCTTCTGATAGCCTTCATGCCATTCGTTGAGTGCTCTCTGGTTCCCTTACTTGGATTTCATCTTTGCAGTACCAACCAGAGGTGACGTATCTTTGGATATTCTGGGAGTGCTCATTTGTTGAGAATCATATCTACTCTACGATTCTAACTTAGCATTGTTAGCACTTCTTTTGGATTCGTAGTTCTGCACTCTATGATTCAGCTTTGGCTGTGCAGACTCTATGATCCGAGATGTAGTCCTGCACTCTACGATTCAGCTTTGGCTGTGCAGACTCTACGATCCCGAGATGTAGTCCTGCACTCAACGATTCTGCCTTGAGCTCATTGTCTTCATCTGATCTAGCCTGACTACGATCTCTGCATTCATTCAGTGGACTCTACGATCTCAGAGTGAGGTCTTCATTTCATACTTGGCTTGGGCAGATGATCGTTCGGCTTATAGACAGACTGTCTCTACGATTCTGAATGTGACTTCCTCAGCACACTACGATCCCGAGAAAGCTCTTCTCGACACACTACGATCCTTCTTCGTTTCCCCTGGAAGTCTACGAACTCCGAGATCTCACTATCTTGCATACTCATATTCCGCCTCGATAGCTCCCGAGTTAACTCTGACTCTCCTGGCAGACTACGACTTCTGGTGCAGTGCTCGACGATTAGACAAGCCTATCTATTACAACATGGGATCAACCTAACAAGCTTGATCTTTCTATATTTATAGTCCTTGTACATCATTTCTTTTCTAAGGACTATACAAAGCTGTTTTGCTTATGTAGGATCAACCTAACATATTTGATCAATTCATTCTAAGTCCTTGTACATATATTTCTATTATCTATCAAAGGACTTTACAGCTTTTCTTGATGCAAGCATACTTGCATATTCATTCATATATGTCATAATCAAATCATATATTAAATAGGAATATCATTCACATGTTTATTCCTGACAATCTCCCCCTATTTGATTATGACAAAAATAATAAGTGCATATGCATGTTATGAATGAATCTTATATATACAGTGAGCAGCTGTATTTCTAAGTAGATAATCATGAATGTCATTTATATTAATATGGCAGTTTATATATTCAGACACTCTACATCCTGGATCCAGAATATACTAACAGACTAGAGATGTACCTCCTTGGCTCCATGTATGTTTCCAGGATGCTTGTTGATCAGCTACTCATCTGATCCTGCTTCTTTTTCTTGCTCCCCCTCAGATGATGATCTTCCATCTTATCTGGCTCCCCCTCAGAATGATGATTCTTTATCTACTTCTGCTTCTTTCTGCTTTGACTTCTTCTCCCTTATCTGCATTCTCTTCTTTTGATGACTCTTGCTCCTCTTCTTTCTTTGCCTCTTTTTCTCCCCCTTTTTGTCATCAATCATTTGAGACAGCTGCTCCATGTTGGAATTAAGCTACTCCATCAGGTAGGAGGAGTTGGCAACTTTAAATTTAAGCTCTTGCTGGCCGAGCTCAAGTTGCACTGAGAAGGTCTGCTTCATATCATCAATCTTGTCAGAGAGGGCTGATAGCTGCTCTGTATTTACCTTCTGAGCTTGTAGAGCCGCAGCCTTCAGGTCTTGGATGGTTTTCTGATAGATGCTATCTCTCTCTTGCATTTTAAGATATACATCAGCCACCATAGCTTGAAGCTTGTTCTGGAAAGAGTCATCTCCTGCTGCTGTCTGCTTCTGTGATTCTTCAGTAAGCATGGATATCTTCTTGCTTAAATCAACAGAGCTTTGATGTAGTTCCTGCTCCAAGGCAGTTTGATCCTCTTGACTGGCAGTTTCAGGTTGAGCAATTGATTGGACTCTACGATTGTTATCTTTGGAAAGATTTTCAAAAGTGTGAATGATCTATACAATCGTGGAGTACCAATCACTTGTGGAAGATGATGGAGTATCTGATAGCAGTGTTTGAACATTTGGATTCATCTGAGATAGGTCTTGAACATCATTATTCGTAGAGTGAACAGACTCTACGATTGGCTCCTTGGTCATGACCCTTCTTCCTTCAGAGTCTACTCTACGATAGTAGGGTATGTAGAGATTTTCATCTTGTCTGTAGACTTTGAAGTGAGGCTCGTTGGTGATCAGCTTGGTGGCAAATGTCTTCACTCTTGAAAAGTTTTGAGCCACCATTTCCAAGCTTGGAAAGGTCTTATAAGACTCGCTGAAGGAACTTTCATCTTTTTCAGCGTGGGCCTTGAGCCATTTCATCCACTGATTGAACCATCTCATTAGCAAATCATCAGGGTTATAGAGAATGGTTGTGTGATCCATTTCCATGTTGTTCCAGTTCTTGACCCAGTCAAAAGAGGTCATTCTTACTATTCTGATCTGTTCACCTCCATGGTTTATCCATCTGTCAAGAGGAGTCTCCGATGGTTCATTGGGAACTTCTACTACTATTCTTCTGATAAATCTTGCAGGTGAGAGAATAGGGTTGAGTTTTGAGTTTTCTGATTCCTGATCTTCAGGGTTGGAATCATTTCTCGCTTCTTCCTTTTCTGAGTCAAAACCATTTAGATCAGCTTCAGCAGAGAGGTCTTCTTGTTGCATTTCATGTTCAGACTCTTCTTGAGCATCTTCAATAGAAAATCCTTCTTGCTGAATTTTAGCATCTGATCTTTCTTCAGCAAGTCTTTCCTTAGATTTTTCTTCTCCACTGCTGGCTTCTTCTTCAGCATCTTCTCCTGGGGATACAGATTCATCATCACTTAATTCAATGATGTCATTTAATTTGTTCCTGTTCCTTTTGGAGGTAAACTGAGCTTGCAGCCTGTAGCTCTTTCTTCTTCGTAGAGGTTGAACTATTGGAGAGACAGACTCTTCTTCCTTGTCCTCATCACTTTTTGAGCCATCATGAAAGCTCTCTTAGATTGAGGGGATATTTTCTTTATCTTCTTCTTGGATAGCATTTTCTGACCCGTTTACTGGGCTGGTTGGGGCAGTTACACTTGGGGATGCACCTTGATCATCATTACTTTCTTTTTCTTCATCAGAGTGACAGCTCTGAGAGTTGAATACAGGGCTTGAGCACTTTTCAGCTTCATTCTCCTTGCTGAATGCTGACTGTGGGGACTGGACTACATCTTCAGTTTCCTTCTTTTCTGCTGACTCTACGTCCCTTTCTTCAGCAGATATATTGATTTGAGAAGCTAAGGCTGATTTGTCTTCTACCTTAGCTTTCTTGCTGACTGGCCCTTGAAGCAGCCTGTTGCTTCTTCTTTTTGTGGTTTCAGCAGTTTGGGCCTCTTCTTCCTTGTCTTTGTTTAAGGAGAAGACTCTCCTTGGTAGGGTCTGGGCTTTCTCCACTTCACCAGCTCTTTTTACCACTTTTGATTTCTTCCTGGCTGGTGTGATTTCAGCTGCTTCAGAGTCACTGGACTCAGAGCTCTCTGCCTTTACTGTCTTCCTCTTCTTTGCAGAGGCTCTACTGCTGCTCCCAGCTGTCAGCCTCTTGTTCTCCTTGGGGTTCTTCTTCCAGTTTTCAAATAATTATGGAGACATCACCTTGTGCACATTCAGGGCTTCTCCCTCATCTTCCTTGATTTTCCCCCCTAATTTTTTCTTCAGAATGATACTCAGCAACCTTCCATGAAACACCTTGGTCAGTGGTTTCTTCTCAGCCTTCTCTACCCACTTGGAGATCTGATCAAACAAGATAGCTCCAAAGTCAATTTGTTTCTTCAGAACTATTGCTAACATGATTTTCAACTGCTGGTCGATCACTGTGTCATGTGCAGTGTTCTTACACAGTATGCACTTTCCAACTATTTCAGCAAGGAACTCATATTGCTCGGGAAACTCCTTCTTCTTCATGTCCTTGAAACTAGGGTTTCTTTGATACCCCATAACTTCCTTTGCTAGTTCAGAGTTGACATTATTAAGGTTCTTTAGCCCTTGGTTAGGAAACCCGAGGCATTGATTGAGGTCAGAAGATTTTAACTTTAGAGACTAACCTTTAACCCTGGTAGTCAGGGTTTCCGAATTTATAGAGACGTTTGAGTAGAATTCTTTGACCAGGTTGTAGTAGACTCGAGTATTTGCCTCAAGGCATTCTGAAAATCCAGCCTTTTTTACAAGCTCGAGAATATCCCTGAACTTCTTTTCAGATTTCACAAACGATTTGGTTCCAAGCTGAATACCAGTGATTACTTGTCAGTTTTTCATTTTGAGTAGTTTGAAGAATGTGGATGTTAGATATAGAGAGATCTACGCGAGATGGCTGTCTGGTTGGTAAGGCTCTAGAGGTTAACTGATTTTGCTCTTGAAAAGCTTTCTAGGGTTTCGAAAATGGGAAGGAGAACGGTTCGATAGCTTTTTGGTAACTGTCTGCATATTTGAACTTATCTTTATGGCAGTTCCTTCTAATTCTGCATACTCAGTGATGTGTCAACTATCCATTGGTTGCACGTTGCCCAGTAATGAGCTGTAACTCCTCATAACTTTTCAGTTATTTGAAGAGTGGACATTTAATTGACTTGGCTTTGACCGTTGACCTTTTGATTTGTAGAGTAACATGGTGAGATAGCTATAAACTCTACGATTTCATTTGTTGATTCAACGATCAACTTCTAAGAGATGCTATAGTGGATGGCTTTGTCTTTCCTCCTCACTTCGATGCAGCATAGCTCAGTCACTGATGTATTCGAACTTATCTCCTCAACTTGAATGGCTTAGCAGATGTCTCATCATGTTCCCTGTGAACTGGAATACCCTTTTGTAGGACTACGATCGTTGAGTTGTCCTCTACAATCGCTGAGGTTGCACTACGATCATTTAGTCTTCTTCAAACTCAACTCTACGATCGTTGACTGACTTGGTTCTTTTGAGATGAACTAGATCAAACACTCCTTCTGGGATAAGGTAGCCCAAGAAGGGCCAACCTCTTAGTGTTAGTTAAGGGTCAGGTTTGTCCCTGGGGCGATTTTCAGATGAAATGCTATGGCAGTAGTTTGCAATGACATCTCATTAGATCTTTTCTGGGGAGGTCTTTCTATTAGCTTTAAGTATCTGCATTGCTGAAATCGTGGTGTCCTCATGCTCTTACTCTACGATCATATGTTTGATCGTAGACACTTCACGATTATGGATTAGGTGGCTGAAGGGTTATCAGTAGTACGTTTTGAGATGTTCCTACTGATTATGGATCTTCATTTGGTTAATCAGCCACAAAGTTTTGGGACTCTGCAGCTGGTACATCTAACCCAGATTTAATAGTGCTGTTATTCCTTAACAGTTCACTGCTCCCCCATTGTTGATGCTGTCATCTCAGATAGATGTGATTCCTTCTTCATGATCATTTGAAGGCTGCTCAGCACTTCTCCTTCTGATTGGAATCATCATCATTGCTTATATTTCCTTGTATCGTAGAGATGAGTATTTTCAGGATTGATCACTCTACGATTATTTGACAGCACTACGAACGTAGTCTTCTTTGACAGTCCTTAGTTTTGAGAAGTTCTGCTTCGTAGAGAACTCCTTTAGTCTTAAGCTTAGTGAGCTTCCCTTGAGGATCCTTTTCATAAAGCATATCTCTCCTGATAAGGGCACATAGAATCCTCTTTTATCTTCTACTGCATGGCATGCTCCCATATACAGATTTGCAGCCATGTGAGCTCCATTCAGGTTAGCTCAGAGGGTCTTCAAGGACATGCTTGGACATATAGGAACCTTATCAGATTCATCTCTGAATCGTCCTTAGCCTTCTGCTGGTAGAGTCCTAATGAGTGAAGTCTTTTGCTTCAACATTCCTTAGTGTGGTCAGATTGACCAAGTACCTGCAGGTTTAGATATATTTCTACTTTTGGTCCCCATTGTTGAATGGGTCCTGCTAGGTTAGTTTTCTAAACCCCTATTCCTCTTAACTGGATAATCATCATGTTTATCACCAACAGATATATTCATGCATACAACTATCTTGAGATAATACATTTTTGAGATGCATGATGGTGAGTGAGTAGGATTTGACGATTAATAACACACTCTCTATCTATGATGGTTTCATCATTTATTTGGTTCTGTTCACAGTGTTTAAGTGTTCACAGAGTGCGAATCAACTCTTCGATTTATGAGTATCTAGTTGATTCATGGACGTGATCAGTTTCTACAAATCAGCAAGATCCTATTGTAGACCTGATCATTCTCTGTGTGTTGTCAAACACTTAGAACATAGACTTGTACATACGTACTAGCACACCAGCAATGATTACTTCACATAAAGTCCATATGGTCAGTGATACTCTTATGATCTATTTCAGATTTTCTTCAAGATGTAATCTTCTGCCTAAAACTTGGTTAAAGAGAAAGTTTATAGACATTTGAATTTTCCATCTTCAGACTATTTTCTCTCTTCACCTTTTTAGGTAGATTATGACTTCTTGACAGAATACTGTCATAGTTCATAAGATGGTGCAAATATGATGTACACATTGATAATGGTGAGGAACCGTACCTTTTTACTGTCATTTACCTTAGATATACTGAGTTCAGGTATTGATGTGCATAGCTTTTACTTTTGCTCTTTTCAGCTTAATACTCTTGTTGGCCTTTCATCAATCAGTCGTGGTCTTGTAGGTTGAGAAAATCAAGGCATTAAGATCTTTGACATCCTTGAGTTTGCAGAGATAGCACCCAGTTGTTGGTTGGTCACTCATAAGTTTGAGAAGGACTTCTTTCTCCTCTTGATCAGTATTTCTTAGTACGCGTGACCTCTTCATCTTTCAGATTGAAGAATGCTTTACTCTTTGTCGCTGATGTCTCTTACTTTCTTTCTCTCGTCTGATCTTCAGACTATAAGATTGACTGCAGGCTAGGATTGGTCTAGTTGATATAACAATCAAGGATATGGACCAATCTGAGCAGCTTCAGGTGTATGCACATATTTACCTATACACAATATTTCCAACTTGTTAGCACTTCTGCATATAATAAGTTACTTACTACTAAACTAAGTTTAGAACAATGTTAGTGCCTGGGATCAGACTCAAAGCGATTAGCTTTTGAATATAGCATGAGAACCTGCTCTGATACCAATTGTTAGTTCCCAGAGGGCACAATAGATCTAGAAGGGGGGGGGGGGTTGAATAGATCCTTTTTCTTTTCAAAAATACTTTTTTGGTTTATGATGTATTGTTCATATTAGAGTATATGACAAACATAGAATCTTTTCAAGCACAGCGGAATAAGTAAAAGATTCCCCTTCATTGATATATTCATATTCATACATACATTGTTCATTGGTTTAGTTTAGTTGTAAGTAGTTAAAACATACATAGCAGTTATAGCAGTTATAGACATAATGTAAATGACATAATGTAAAAGACACAAAGGGTTTTAAGTGGTTCAGAGACTCAAGCTCCTAATCCACTCTCCTGCTTTCAACTAGCAGGATTTCCACTAAGGAAGGGCAGCACCCTGAATCTCTACGATTCCTTCAAGGCCAGCAGCCTTGGGACTTCAGTTCACTAAGAACTCTTCAAGGCCAGCAGCCTTGGGACTCCTCTAGGTCCCTAGGAACTCTTCAAGCCCAGCAGGCTTGGAACTTCGTTTAGTCCCTCTGGACAAGGATCCTTTGGCCCTGCTTTGTTTAGTCCCTCCGGACAAGGACCCTCTTGGCCCTGCTTCATTTAGTCTCACTGGACAAGGACCCCTCAGGCCCTGGCTTTGTTGAGTTGTTGTTTGTTGTTGTTGGAGTCGGTGCTGAGCTGCTAAGATGTCTTCATGCTCTGAACATCTTCTATCTTTAGCAGCTTGGCTTGATCATCCTTGAAGAGCAGTTGAGTGTTGCATGATGCTCAGCTTCTTAGGTTGCTCAACTACTCCGGATGACCCCTTGATGAACTGCCTTGAAGATCATTCTCCTTGGTACTTGATGGTTGCACATGAGGGACTTCTAAGATGACTGTAATCTCTTCTGCAAGGTACTTAGAAGTTTTCTCATGCTTTACCCCAAGATGGCTTTTGTGATCTCCCTTCTAGCTACTCGATGCCTTCCCATGATGGACTTGCTAAGATGACCGTAAGCTCTTCTCTATTGTACTTAGAGCCTTCCCATGATGGACATCCAGATGGCATGATGCTCTTCTTTCTCTTGGCAGTTCAGAACACTCTTCATGTAGTAGAACTCTCACTTCTACATAGTAGAACTCACACTTCTACTTCTTGCTTGATTTGACTTTTGAGTGTTCTTGGTGGATCGTAGAGTGAGCCTCTGGACTCACTATCACTTGATTCGATCAGTCCACCTTCTCTCCAAAACTCACAACTGCAGCAACCTTTGATCTTTGAAGCTCTTCTCTATTTATACACCTTCCCAATATTTTCGTTGGAAAGTAGCCGTTGGAAGCTATTCAAATGTCTTCACAGATCTCGAGTTGCTTGATGTAGACTGCTTGATGTGACTTGTCATACTTTATCTGACGCTGCAGTCTACTTTTTCCACCTACCCTATCAGATGTATCACTTTATAGTCTTGGGCAGGTTGAAGACTTTATTACTTCTGATTTCTAGATCAGAGGTTGTCCTTTTGCATCGATGCTCTCAATAGGCACTTGTTTGAATATTATCCTTCAAATCAAACCGTTGCCACTGCTTCAGTCTTCAGGTATTCGAACTCTATGATTCTGATGCATGTCTTCAAGGACCTGATCGTAGTGCCTTATTGAATGTTGCTCGTTGACTGGTAGAGTTAACACTACTATCTGGAAGAGTGTTAATTGTATTTTCAATGTAAAATACCTCTTCCTTGTATTATGCAGTGCTTCAATACTTCTGTTTGATTCGACTGTTCTCAGATACTGATGGCCTAATTCCTAGTGGTGCGTCCAGCTTACTTTCTCCTTGTGATCTCCCGTTCACTTATCATCAATGATCTGACCCACACTTAATCACTTTAGCCTTGCTCTTCAGAGGCTGACCAGTATCTCGGTTCACCTTCCATTAGTTCCTTCTTTGTTTGGCAAGCACTACGATCTTGGTTGCTTCCAAGATCGTTGTCTTCTGTTCTCTTGACAGCAACTGCATTAACTGACTTTTCCTTAGTCAACTGCTGAAGTTTTCTTTGGATCTCCTTGTGGAAGACTTCATCACGAATGGCCTTTCAGCTCAACCTTGATGCTGGTTGGGTTGATGCTTAGATCTTTTGATAGCCTTCATGCCATTCGTTGAGTGCTCTCTAGTTCCCTTACTGGGATTTCATCTTTGCAGTACCAACCAGAGGCGACGTATCTTTGGATATTCTAGGAGTGCTCATTTGTTGAGAATCATATCTACTCTACGATTCTGACTTAGCATTGTGAGCACTTCTTTTGGAGTCGTAGTTCTGCACTCTACGATTCAGCTTTGGCTATGCAGACTCTACGATCCGAGATGTAGTCCTGCACTCCACGATTCAGCTTTGGCTGTGCAGACTCTATGATCCCGAGATGTAGTCATGCACTCTACGATTCTGCCTTGAGCTCATTGTCTTCATCTGATCTAGCCTGACTACGATCTCTGTATTCATTCAGTGAACTCTACGATCTAAGAGTGAAGTCTTCATTTCATACTTGGCTTGGGCAGATGATCGTTCAGCTTATAGACAGACTGTCTCTACGATTCTGAACGTGACTTCCTCAGCACACTACGATCCCGAGAAAGCTCTTCTCGACACACTACGATCCTTCTTCGTTTCCCCTTGAAGTCTACGAACTCCGAGATCTCACTATCTTGCATACTCCTATTCTGCCTCGATAGCTCCCGAGTTAACTCTGACTCTCCTGGCAGACTACGACTTCTGGTGCAGTGCTCGACGATTAGACAAGCCTATCTATTACAACATGGGATCAACCTAACAAGCTTGATCTTTCTATATTTATAGTCCTTGTACATCATTTCATTTCTAAGGACTTTACAAAGCTGTTTTGCATATGTAGGATCAACCTAACATATTTGATCAATTCATTCTAAGTCCTTGTACATATATTTCTATTATCTATCAAAGGACTTTACAACTTTTCTTGATGCAAGCATACTTGCATATTCATTCATATATGTCATAATCAAATCATATATTAAATAGGAATATCATTCACATGTTTATTCCTGACAAGCCCGTTGTGTCCTGCATTGATCAATACTACATTTTAAGAACTCTCTCCGCCTTGGGCGCATAAAAGTTTTCCCTATGTAAGGGATGTTCATACTTGTCTGAGTTCTAAAGCAAAGATTTTATCTTGTTCAACAATAATCTATAAGTCAACCTATATATATAAGGATAATTGACAAAGGTATATCAACATGTGATTAAATACAATGATTATCCAAGTGGAGACACTTATATAACCATTTTATAGAAATTGACGAACATAATATATATCTGAATTAGCATATACTAACATGTTGATAAATAATGAGCGGATATAGAATATGTCGCAGAAGAGTTGATAATATAACATAATAATAATTTAATTCTGAAACTTCTTACTCATGTCCATTGCATAAAGGAAATGCAAAGGTAGGATACTTGCCTGAGCTGCTGCTTACAATAACGCAACTTAGATTAATCTTTTATACAGCGACCTATCAGTAATAAGATTATTCGTTCAATTAGAATAATATACTATAACACATAGTACTGCATTTCGTAGTCAGCACATAACCTAATCACATTATCACACATATCCAACAGTCATTGAATTATAATTAATCATTAATACAATTAAAATATTTAAGTCTAGATGAATTTCTGAAACATGTCAGTGAACCGACAGCTTTATTGGATAATTATTGAGTCTAAGACTCTATACTGTATTTCAATATCTGTATGTATCAGTCATATTATTTTTAAATGACTTAATATAATTTTAAAATATTTATTATAATTTATCATGAATTTTCAAACATCGGAATCATATTTAAATGATTTAAACATCAAATAATTCTATTATCATTAACATTTAATCAATATTAAATTATTAATGAAACTGTTGCCAAAGTATTAAAGTTATGTATAATAACTCAAAATGCTTTTAAAATATTTATATTACTCTTAAATGATTTTTAAAAAATTTAAAGTCATTTTTAAATAATTACCATTAATATTAAAATATTAATGCACTATTTATCTAAATATTAAAAGTCATTTATTATAACTTAAAATATTTTTAATTCATTTATATCCTTTTCAAATGATTTTTAAATAAATAAAATAATTTTTAAACTATTTATTTAATATAATTATTAAATAAACTAAATATCATCAATATTAGATTAATATCATTAATATTAAATTAATAATATTTTTCATGACAAAATATCCAAAGTCATATTTTATAACTCAAAATATTTTTATGATACTATAAATGATTTTTAAAATCATTAATTCTAATTTCCATAATTATTTCATACATTTATTAAAAAACTTAAACATCATTAATATTAATTAATTAATGAAATTTCATCAAAAAATATTAAAATTCATCAAAAATAACTTAAAATATTTTATAACACAATAATATAATTTTTCATGATTTTTCATGAATTAAAATAATTTATTTAATATTATAATTAAATAAATAAATACCTTTTTATATTCCAAAAATACTAAATATTTTTGAAATATACTCAAAATAGTTAAAAACTATTTTTCAGACTTTAAAATAATTTTTCAGAATTTATTAAGTATTTTTAATAATTAAAATCTAATTTTTCTAATTATTAAATCATTTTCAGAATTTTCTGAAATTGAAAATTTTAAAATAAATCAAAATCGTCGCTAAAGGCTTTAGTGACGCTTATCTGTTGCCTTAGGTGTTCTTGAGCCTCAAGAACACTGACAAGGCAGTTATCAAGGTGTCTAGTTTGACCGATTATAATTCTCAATCCATTACGTTTCTGGGCAATCTAACACTTCAATCTTGTAGTGCTCATGTAATACTACAATTACCAACAAACATCATGACTAAAAAACATCAGATCTAAGAGTTATTAGCCATCAAAAATTTTGACAAGGCTGTTCTTCGACTGAAGAACAGTCGAGGTGCCTACTTTGGATCCTTATAACTTCCAATCTGTGTATTGTTTGTGTGATCTATCAATTGGCGTGTGTAGAAAACATGTAGGACTACAACTACAAAGCATCATAACACATTAACATCATAACATGAGCAAGATCTAGCTGGTCAAACTTCTACACAGAATCTGCTCAAAAAAATTCTGGGTTTGTGTTCTTCAGCGTTTTCGGTCAACGGGTTTTGACCATGAATAACTCCCGATCTACAACAGATATGAACTTTATTCTTTTTGCATATTAACGACCACATATCCGACTACATATAACAACTTTTGAACAACAAAAATTATGATCGAGAAAAGATTTATAAGCTCTGACATTTGCCAAATAATATTTTCTGGACACTCAGAATATTTTCTGGGTTTGAAGAACAGCCGGTCAATGCCGGTCAACCCACTTTGACGTTAAATAACTTTTGATCCACAATAGATATGGACCTGATTCGTTTTGCAAATTAAATACCACATAACAAGCTACACATATCAACTTTTAGAACACAAAACACATTAAAGATCACAGAGATATAAGGCTTGATATTTGCAAAAAAATCACAGAAAATGAAATTTCTAGATTTTGGAAATCTTCAAATCCGAGCTTCTAAATGTTATGGATCCAACATCTAGCAACACAGATCATCCTTAGACACTATAATAAACATGCTCTAACAATTAAACATAACATCTAACACCAAAAATTAAAAAAAAAAATCAAGTTAGAGTTTATACCTTTTCTAAGCTTTGATTCTTGATTTTTGGCTTATGATTTGTTATGATTGGTAGTAGGGCTTTGTTTTGGGACTGAAATACTACAATAATTCGTAGGTTTTACAGAGAGAAGCTCAAGGATGAGAGTTGGACAATTTTTAGTGTACAAAATGCTTTAATTCTCTCTCCAATCTATATATAAACCAAATTAGATGCATTGAATGCTCAAAATGGTTGATTGAATCTGAATATAATTGAGTCTTGGATGCTAAATTGGTAGGGTAGGATGTTTGCCATGCTTTGATAGCAATAATGCAAAATAATTCACTAATAATACACTAAAGAGACAAAAAGGACATTTTGGTAATTTCACTTAAAATCTCAAGGGCATTCTTGTACAAGGTGATTAAATCTAGGGTTTATTCACTAGATTGAAAATCTTACAATTTCTCAAATAATTTATAGGGTTTGGACAATTTAAAATTTAAAGTGTAATACAATTTTAATTTAAAACATACTAATTAAATTAGGGTTTTTAATAGAAATTAGGGTTTTTAAATTAGGGTTCCTAAATATTATTAGGGGTCCCAAATTAATTAGGGTTTCCTAATTATCTTTATAATTCACAAAATAATAATTAGGGTTTCTAAAATTTTCAATTAGGGTTTTCAAATAAATAATTAGGGTTTTTCCTAATTATCAGCATAAAACAATAATTAGGGTTTCTTCTAATTACAGAAATTCTAATACGCAGAAGAATTCATATAACACAATTACTACTCAGTCTTAACTCATAATTGAGTTTAATAATTAGGGTTTTACAACACAATATTAGGTTATGACTCAATTTACCACAATTGACAAACATTAACAGTCTACAGATATACGGTATATATTTAAGCACTAAAAATTAAAATATAATTAATATTACATTATTATTCTCATTCCTGGATAAAAATCCAAGTTTAGGGTTTGGATTCCATATCTGACTTATCCTTCGTACATAATATCAATAATCAAGTTAAAATAATTAACTTAAATATTCTGAACAAATTCATATAATAACATATTTATTATTATAATTCTAATTGTCACTTAATATATTATTTAAATAATATATAAATTATATTTTAAGGGAAAATAAATAATAAAAACATTTCTACTTACAGAAATTAATTACCATAAGAATATAATTTGTAGTAATTAATAATTCTAAAATTATTTCTAATTTTTCAAGTAATAAATATATTCGCATTTAACATCACAATATTTGACACTTATTCTCATTATAAAAAAAAATTTATATGCAACATTTCTTATCTATTTATATAAAAAAATATCTGGTTATTACAGTATCACGTAGTAATTAAAACTTAAAATATTTTGTTGTCAGGATGTCTAATATTGAAGGATCCAGTCAGGCTAGGCAGGAGATACCTCAGGTGCCTAGAGATGAGAAGCCTCGAGATATCCATGTTGCCTGGGAGAAGTTGGTTCAGAGGGAGCCATCTCCGTTGATTACTGTTGAAGGACAAGAGTATGAGCATGTGTCTGATCGTGAGGAGGATGACTTTTAGGAAGTAGAGGTGGAGGATGAGGAAGAGGATCCTCTGAAGTTTCCACCAAACTCCATTGCAACTGAGATGTATGATGAACTGTATGACCGTAATATAGAGTTACAGGATAGAGTTGGGGAGCTGGAGGAGCTAGCTTTCTAGGTACATTATTAACATTCCATTTTCGTTCAGAAATCCTTGTTAAATACGATTAACGTCTTTTCTTAGAAATTTCGCCATAACTTCGTTATATGATATTTTTACTTCGTTCCGAATGTAATCAATCCATTATTCAATCATCTAGCATCCTAACCAAGAATATAGCATTTAATCCTATATACGATGGTTTTAAACTTGTCCATCAATAACATACACTAAGTTTTTCATGTTTTCTTTAGTACGTTTTAAATCATTCGATTATGATTTCACTTGATACATGGTTATTAATGTTTTAGTTCACTAATATCCATGCTTATTACTCCGAATTATACATACACCACCATTTCACACTTCTTTATTAATCAAAAGAGATGAAAATTATGGTTTAAGCTATTACCTTTGATGTTCTTCGTGTTCTTGATGGTTTGATCAATTAAACTAGCTTCTTCTTTCTCTAGATTGCTTGTTAATTCTCTTTCTTTTCTCTTAATATAATTCTCTAAGTGTTGGATGATTAACAAACAAAAAATGTGACGCCCCAGAATAGGTATACAACACCCATTCTGAGTCGCCAAATACATGGTACAGAAAGCAAACTACAACTTCAATAATACAATTGTCGTGCAAAATACGACAACACATACTGTGAGTTTAAATACAAATATTGTCTTCTAGACAATATCCACACTCAAATAAATCCTCATTACAATTATTCAAACACTATTTTACAGAAATAGTGAGGACTACTAATACATCTTTCTAGAACCATCACTCCATACCCCGACTAGATCCTGCTATGTTCTCACCTCCTGAGAAGAAAAATGGAACAAAAAGGAAAAGGGTGAGCTCAACTAGCCCAGTAAAGAATATTATGACTAAGATAATATACAACAAATTATCGTTAGTCTTCAACAGGGAAAAATCTGATAAAATATAATCGACAACAAGTTTTAGATCAACAACTGCAGCGGAAACAACAAACCATTAGAAGAGTCAAGTAGAGAAAGAATTCTACTATCTTCTAAGATTTAAAAGTCCATCATCAATATTTTATCCCTGTAACATCAATTAATAATCATCTTTAACCAAATATTCATCTTTGCACTACAGGCCAAAGATATTCATTTGTATCATCAGTCGGTCATGTTCATCTCAACACCTGTTCATCTTTGCACTACAGGCCAAAGATATTCATCAAGTAATTATACATCTTTGCACTACAGGCCAAAGATATTCAGTAATATCATCATTTAGGACTGAGGATGATGAAAAATATCTTAAAGAGAACGAATCCAATGAGACAAAAGGACAAATAGTAGGGATTCGTATAACAGTTTATCCAAGATCAATAATACTTCATAATAATCAATTGTGAAGCAGAATTCAAAAATAAAGATCAAAACATGGATACAATCAAAGATAGTAACCATAATAGACATCTTGGACAAAAAGGGAAAATTTTATTTTTCGGTGAATAGTGCCGTATTCGTGAATAGTGCCGTATACGTGAATAGTAACCCCCGACACAAAAAGTTCCAAATTTGATAAAAACTCATATCAATATTTCAGCATAATGATATTGAAGAAAATAATATCATTAAGAAGAAAATAATATCCCTTACCTCAAAATATCAGTACTTCTGGTCGGAATACCGGTATAAGGCTGAAAGAAACTTGCTCTGATGAATAGAAACTCTCAAAGTATCTAAATACTCACAAAATACACTCAATAATCTAGAGAGAGAAAGAGAGAAAACTTGTTTCTGGTGTAATTTTCAATTCTAACTTAGCCCTCTATTTATAGGAAAATTTTGGTAGGTTTGACCTGCAACCTGATGGCTTTACCTGCTACTATTCCCACCTACCACATTTGAAATATAATTCAGCACATTTCTTCACCAACCACAAGTGGGGCCCACCAATTCTAGAATTTTCCATCAAAATGATAAACTCAGAAAATTCAACAATTTCTGAACCAGTCATCTTGTAAAATTCATAATAAATCATACGTTCATTTTTAACGGTTCAAAATTTGTGGGCATATACTCAACTTATATATGTATAACATATCCAAAATTTACCACGATCCAACGGTCGGATTAAAAATTATAACCCCCGCAAAATATCTCAAAAACTCTGATTTTTAATACCTCCATTCCGACAAAAATATGGATAAAAACCTCAACATTAACTCCTTCATTTTTAACCACAAAAATATATCCCTCATTTATATCCACATAAAATAAATATTTCCTTATCATATGAATCAATAATTAATTATTCATAAATAATATTACAGAATCACATTTATGACAACCAGGCCGTTCCCAGGAAAGAGGGGGCTTTCCAATAAGGATTTCTCCTTACTGGCGCGCAATTAGATGACCAAACCTCTCCTTAGACAGAACTTTCTAGACATTGCCAATAATGTTATCTAATAATATTATTCAAATAATATGAATTATTGATCTGATAAATAAAAATACTGTGCAATCCGTGTGCTACTATGCAACCACGCGTTATTACTGTATTTTTAACCACCGGGTATTTAAACAGTGTTAACGGTAACAACTACGCCATTATTAATAAACAACTTATACTTGTCGTTTTCTTCATCCAATCGCTTTCCGTTATGGGGCCCACACAAGGCTGCGTCGTCGTACGAATATTCCCCGACAGCAAGAATATTCCACGACCAACCGAATATTCACCGACAAAAAAATAAATATTTTATAACCACTTGCTTATTTTGCAAAATTTGCACATTTCACCCATAACCAAAGTATTATATCAAATTAACCCCCTTATTATTCACAATAATATTTAGAGAAAATTTGATTTTATTCATTAATAAGTTGGGGTCTTACAACCTCCCCTCCTTATGAAATTTCGTCCTCGAAATTGACGTACGCACCTGATGTTTCAAAAAGGTGAGGATACCTCGCTTTCATTTCTGATTCCAACTCCCAGGTCATTTCTTCAATAGCATGGTTTCTCCACAAAACCTTAACTTGTGGTATAACCTTCGTGCGTAGGACATGCTCTTTCCTATCCAAGATCTTAACAGGTACCTCCTCGTACGTTAAATCTTCACCTATCTCGTCTGGTTCTAACTCAATAATGTGGTTCGGGTCTTTAACATATTTACGAAGCATAGATATGTGAAAAACATTATGAACACGAGACATGCTTGGAGGTAATGCGAGTCTATATGCCACATTTCCTATTCGCTCAAGAATTTCAAATGGACCAACAAATCTTGGATTGAGCTTTCCTCTCTTCCCAAATCTTGTAACTCCCTTCCATGGTGCAACACGTAACAATACATGATCCCCAATATTAAATTCCACGTCCTTCCGATGAAGATCCGCATAACTCTTTTGTCGATCCTGTGCCGTTTGTATACGTTGTCGAATCGTTTGGATCTTCTCTGTAGTAATGCGTACCAATTCTGGTCCCAACAATGTTGCTTCACCCACCTCGTCCCAGCATACTGGAGAACGACATTTTCTTCCATACAACGCCTCAAATGGAGCCATACCTATGCTCGCCTGATAACTGTTGTTGTAGGAGAATTCCACCAATGGTAGGTACTTATCCCAACTCCCTTTGAGATCTAAGACACAAAGTCTTAATAGATCTTCAAGAGTTTGAATAGTCCTCTCTGATTGTCCGTCCGTTTGAGGATGGTATGCTGAACTGAATCGTAAATCCGTGCCCATAGCTTTCTGCAAGCTAACCCAAAATCGTGAAGTGAATCTTGGGTCACGATCCGAAACTATGGATACTGGCATGCCATGCAATCTCACAATCTCGTTCACGTACATACTAGCAAGACGTTCAAGGGAATAAGTCTCACGTATCGGCAAGAAATGAGCGGACTTGGTTAATCTATCAACAATAACCCAAATCGCATCTATGCCTTGAGAAACCTTGGGAAGACCTGTAACAAAATCCATAGTAATGTGTTCCCACTTCCATTTCGGGATCTCAAGTGGTTGCAATGGACCCTTTGGCACTTGATGCTCCGCCTTTACACGTTGACAAGTTAAACACCTCGAGATAAACTCCGCAATCTCTCTTTTCATATTGCTCCACCAAAATGTATGTCGAAGATCGTGATACATTTTGGTACTCCCAGGATGGATTGCAAACGGTGTGTTATGTGCCTCCATCATTATTCTATGCTTCAAGTCAAAATCGTTAGGAACACAAAGTCTGGAGTTGACTCGAAGTATTCCTTCTTCATCGATTCTTGCTTCTGGAATAGCACCTTCTTGCACTTTCTTCTTCATACGCATCAGCTCTATATCCGTAGCTTGAGCAGCTTTAACTTTATCGATTAAAGTCGGTTCTACTCGTATATTTGATATCATCATGTGGGTACTTGGAGCCTTCATCTCTATCTCCATCCTTTGCAAGTCATACAAAATGGGCCTTTGTGTTAAAAACATTGCACTCGTACCCGCATATGATCTTCTACTCAATGCGTCAGCTACTACGTTTGCTTTTCCAGGATGGTATTGGATGGTATGATCGTAATCTTTCAACAGCTCAAGCCAACGTCGTTGCCGCATGTTGAGTTCCTTTTGGGTGAAGAAATATTTGAGGCTTTTATGATCTGTATAGATCTCCACTTTCTCTCCATACAGGTAGTGTCTCCAGATCTTCAACGCAAAAACGACTGCTGCCAACTCCAAATCATGAGTAGGATAATTCCTCTCATATTCTTTGAGTTGTCGTGAGGCATAGGCTATGACTTTCCCATGTTGCATGAGAACACATCCTAACCCTTTGCCTGAAGCATCGCTGTAGATAACAAATCCATCCGAACCAGATGGTATTGTCAAAACAGGTGCCGAAATGAGTCTCCTCTTGAGTTCTTGGAAACTCTTCTCGCATTCCTCACTCCATACGAATTTTGTATCTTTCCGAGTCAGCTGAGTTAACGGAGTAGCGATTCGAGAAAATCCTTCCACAAATCTCCGATAATAACCAGCTAAGCCCAGAAAGCTACGTACTTCGGTTACCGACTTCGGTTGCTCCCAACTTTGTATGGCTTCAATCTTCGCCGGGTCGACAGATACTCCATGTTTTGACACCACGTGCCCAAGGAATGCTACTTCCTCAAGCCAGAATTCGCATTTCTTCAGTTTGGCATATAGCTTGTTTTCACGAAGCCTTTGCAGTACCAGCTTCAAATGGCGCTCATGATCTTCACGGCTTTTGGAATAGATGAGGATGTCATCAATAAAGACAACAACGAACTGATCCAAATATTCTTTGAATACACGGTTCATCATATCCATGAAGGCAGCAGGAGCATTAGTCAATCCAAAAGACATTACTAAGAATTCATAATGCCCGTACCGAGTTCTGAAGGCAGTCTTTGGAATATCCTCAGTTTTAATCTTCAGCTGATGATATCCAGAACGAAGATCGATCTTTGAAAAGAATTGTGCTCCTTGCAACTGGTCAAACAGGTCATCAATGCGAGGTAGCGGATACCTATTCTTGATGGTGACATGGTTCAATTCTCGATAGTCAATACAAAGTCGCATACTCCCGTCTTTCTTCTTTACGAATAAAACAGGAGCACCCCAAGGAGACGTACTAGGACGAATAAAACCGATGTCCAACAACTCCTGTAGTTGGACTTTTAACTCCTGAAGTTCAATAGGAGCCATTCGATATGGGGTTTTAGAAATGGGCTTTGTACCGGGTTCAAGGTCAATAAAGAATTCAATTTCTCGTTCCGGGGGTAGACCGGGAAGTTCTTCAGGAAATACATCGGAAAATTCTCTAACAATAGAAATATTATTCAAATCTGACTTGTCTTTGTTCAAATCCATAACATGGGCTAAGAAAGCTTGACATCCGTTTTTCAATAAACGAATAGCTTTGTGGCTTGATATGACAGTGACTGATTTTAGTGGTTTAGTAGTTTGAATTCGTATGACAGGTTGGTTAGGAATATGAAAACTAACAACCTTACGAAAACAATCAATTTTAGCATGATGAGTGGTTAACCAATCAATTCCTAAAATCACATCAAAAGCAAGTATCTTTAAAGAGATAAGATCAACAGGTAATGTGATAGTGCCAACTTGGATCATGCAAGATTTATAAACTGTAGATGTAACGAAGGTTTCACCCAACGGAGTTTCAACAGATAAGTTAAAGTCCAATTTCTCCGGAGTCAAGTTTAAACGTTGAGCACAAGCAGGAGAGATAAAAGAATGGGTAGAACCGGTATCTAGTAAGGTATAAACTTCGCAAGAATTCAAGATTAGCTTACCCGTGATCACCTCGTTCGGGTTTCTCACGTTTTGGCCAGTTACGACAAACGCTCTTCCAGGAACCGCTGATTTCGCCTTATCCGGGACAGCCCTTGGAATCACCACTCCCGCTGAACTTGGTTTCGCTATAGTACAATCTCGAGCGATGTGGCCTTCCTTCCCACAGTTGTAACACACCTTGGATTGTTGTGGACAGTTTGGGCTGATATGTCCCTCTTTCCCGCATTTGTAACATCTAACTGGCGGTCGTTCTCCTCCCCTAAAATTTGTTGTTGGTGCTGGTGCTGGTGCTGATGTCTTCCCGTCATTGTTGAATCTCCTCTTTCTGAAATTTCCACTTGACTCACCTCTCCTATTATCATGGCCACGATGACCACCCGAGTGGTTACCGCCTTTGTTCGTATTTTTCCCTCCTCGTTGGTTATCATCGCTCTGATGATTGCTGTCACCGGTATGACCCTGGTTGTGGTCCCTCGGTTGAGTATACTCATTATCTCTCTCTAATAATTGGGCCCTGTTGACAACGTCTGAATACAGAGAAAATTTATGAGAGATAAGGTATTGACGAATCTCAGGTTTTAAACCTCTCAGAAACATCCGCGTCATTCGTTCCTCATTTTCGACCAAATGAGGTGCAAACCTGGATAACTCTGCAAACTTCGCCTCGTACTGGGACACCGTCATGTTGTTTTGTTCCAGTCTAATAAACTCAACCTCCTTCATATGACGAATACTTTCAGGAAAGTACTTGTCATTGAACAGTTTTTGAAATGTTTCCCAGGACATGTTGAGTGCGTCAGGCTGGGTACGCTTCACAGACTCCCACCAGTAGTCTGCCTCACCGCGGAACATAAATGTGGCGAATGGAACCTTCTGTTCCTCCGTGCATCCCAAGACATCAAATATCTTGGTAATTTGCTTGAC
The DNA here is from genome assembly GCA_016801055.1 of Panax notoginseng. Classification (NCBI taxonomy): domain Eukaryota; kingdom Viridiplantae; phylum Streptophyta; class Magnoliopsida; order Apiales; family Araliaceae; genus Panax; species Panax notoginseng. Next base: position 124,730,963 of record CM029015.1, read on the forward strand.
CCACGTTTCCGCCATGATCGGATCCGGCTTTCCCTTAAATTCTGGTGGTCCCAATTCTTTGAACTGCTTAGCTGTGACAAACCGCGCGTTGTTATCATTTCCACCCGTATTCTGCACACGAGTCTCCCTCGTCTGATTTTGCATGAACTGCAAAAAGCTCATAAACATTCCATCATTCATCGTTTGCTCGGCAACGTTGTTTACAGGAGGAATATTGCCTTCCTGTTGCACGTTCCCCTGGGTAGTGATCAAAGGTGTCTCCACGGTCTGATTTACTCCATTATTAACGTTCTCAGCTGCCATTCTTAAATACTGCCACAAAACAAGGGTTAATAGTCATGTCATATATTATCCCTATACTCTGACCGACCAAATAGACACCAAATAAACTTAGTCAGGTCATACTAGCGAAGGAATTCCCCGTCTCTCCCCTCCTAGTTCTTGTCTCACATCTCAGCCAGGGATCATATCCCTAAGCTCTGATACCAACTGTGACGCCCCCAGAATAGGTATACAACACCCATTCTGAGTCGCCAAATACATGGTACAGAAAGCAAACTACAACTTCAATAATACAATTGTCGTGCAAAATACGACAACACATACTGTGAGTTTAAATACAAATATTGTCTTCTAGACAATATCCACACTCAAATAAATCCTCATTACAATTATTCAAACACTATTTTACAGAAATAGTGAGGACTACTAATACATCTTTCTAGAACCATCACTCCATACCCCGACTAGATCCTGCTATGTTCTCACCTCCTGAGAAGAAAAATGGAACAAAAAGGAAAAGGGTGAGCTCAACTAGCCCAGTAAAGAATATTATGACTAAGATAATATACAACAAATTATCGTTAGTCTTCAACAGGGAAAAATCTGATAAAATATAATCGACAACAAGTTTTAGATCAACAACTGCAGCGGAAACAACAAACCATTAGAAGAGTCAAGTAGAGAAAGAATTCTACTATCTTCTAAGATTTAAAAGTCCATCATCAATATTTTATCCCTGTAACATCAATTAATAATCATCTTTAACCAAATATTCATCTTTGCACTACAGGCCAAAGATATTCATTTGTATCATCAGTCGGTCATGTTCATCTCAACACCTGTTCATCTTTGCACTACAGGCCAAAGATATTCATCAAGTAATTATACATCTTTGCACTACAGGCCAAAGATATTCAGTAATATCATCATTTAGGACTGAGGATGATGAAAAATATCTTAAAGAGAACGAATCCAATGAGACAAAAGGACAAATAGTAGGGATTCGTATAACAGTTTATCCAAGATCAATAATACTTCATAATAATCAATTGTGGAGCAGAATTCAAAAATAAAGATCAAAACATGGATACAATCAAAGATAGTAACCATAATAGACATCTTGGACAAAAAGGGAAAATTTTTATTTTTCGGTGAATAGTGCCGTATTCGTGAATAGTGCCGTATACGTGAATAGTGCCGTATACGTGAATAGTAACCCCCGACACAAAAAGTTCCAAATTTGATAAAAACTCATATCAATATTTCAGCATAATGATATTGAAGAAAATAATATCATTAAGAAGAAAATAATATCCCTTACCTCAAAATATCAGTACTTCTGGTCGGAATACCGGTATAAGGCTGAAAGAAACTTGCTCTGATGAATAGAAACTCTCAAAGTATCTAAATACTCACAAAATACACTCAATAATCTAGAGAGAGAAAGAGAGAAAACTTGTTTCTGGTGTAATTTTCAATTCTAACTTAGCCCTCTATTTATAGGAAAATTTTGGTAGGTTTGACCTGCAACCTGATGGCTTTACCTGCTACTATTCCCACCTACCACATTTGAAATATAATTCAGCACATTTCTTCACCAACCACAAGTGGGGCCCACCAATTCTAGAATTTTCCATCAAAATGATAAACTCAGAAAATTCAACAATTTCTGAACCAGTCATCTTGTAAAATTCATAATAAATCATACGTTCATTTTTAACGGTTCAAAATTTGTGGGCATATACTCAACTTATATATGTATAACATATCCAAAATTTACCACGATCCAACGGTCGGATTAAAAATTATAACCCCCGCAAAATATCTCAAAAACTCTGATTTTTAATACCTCCATTCCGACAAAAATATGGATAAAAACCTCAACATTAACTCCTTCATTTTTAACCACAAAAATATATCCCTCATTTATATCCACATAAAATAAATATTTCCTTATCATATGAATCAATAATTAATTATTCATAAATAATATTACAGAATCACATTTATGACAACCAGGCCGTTCCCAGGAAAGAGGGGGCTTTCCAATAAGGATTTCTCCTTACTGGCGCGCAATTAGATGACCAAACCTCTCCTTAGACAGAACTTTCTAGACATTGCCAATAATGTTATCTAATAATATTATTCAAATAATATGAATTATTGATCTGATAAATAAAAATACTGTGCAATCCGTGTGCTACTATGCAACCACGCGTTATTACTGTATTTTTAACCACCGGGTATTTAAACAGTGTTAACGGTAACAACTACGCCATTATTAATAAACAACTTATACTTGTCGTTTTCTTCATCCAATCGCTTTCCGTTATGGGGCCCACACAAGGCTGCGTCGTCGTACGAATATTCCCCGACAGCAAGAATATTCCACGACCAACCGAATATTCACCGACAAAAAATAAATATTTTATAACCACTTGCTTATTTTGCAAAATTTGCACATTTCACCCATAACCAAAGTATTATATCAAATTAACCCCCTTATTATTCACAATAATATTTAGAGAAAATTTGATTTTATTCATTAATAAGTTGGGGTCTTACAAAAAATGAAGTTAAGCTCTCTTATTTATAGAATTTGCAAAGTGGGGGTATTATGGTCATTGTGGCATCTTCTTTGTAAGACCTCGACTTTTTATGAATAAAGATTTAATTTTCTCTAAATGTTATTTTGAATAATAAGGTGTTGATTTAATATAATGCTATAATTAGGGGTGATATGTGCAAATTTTTCAAAGTAAGCAAGTTATCATAAAATATTCGTTTGGTCGGAGAATATTCTTTTTATCGAGGTATATTCGTACAACGACACAATCATTGGTGGACCCCACAACATAATGGTTGCCAGATATAGAAAGCGATAAAATTAACCTTTTCATAAAATAACGACAATACTTTTACAGTTAAAATGTTAAAATAACCGGCGATAAAAGTACAGTAATACGCGTTGTTGCACAATAGCACACGGTATTGCACAATATCTCTAATTATTAATGCTTACGTAAGAAGTCACTCAGTTTTATTATGCAACATTAGTTGCTGTATAGTATCTCATATTATTGATTCAATTATTGTCACAGTATCATCTGCACAATATTTTATATTATTAAATTAATAATTGAGATGTCACAGTTATTCATATTATTATTTGTATTATTGATAATGTCTAGAAAGTTCAATCGAGGAAAGGGGTTAGGTTATTTAATTGCGCACCAATAAGGAGAAATCCTTATCGAAAAGCCCTTTTTTCCTAGGAATGATCTGGTTGTCAATATTGTGAGTTATAATATTAATGATGAATAATTGTTGAAAGATTAAAAATGTGTTGATTGAAGATAAGTGATTTGTGATAAATATTTATTCAATTTTTGATATAAATAGAGAGGTTTGTCATGAATTATTTGTTGTAAGTTTGGCTTATTACATGGATCCCCATCTACTCCTTTTTCAAAATCGCCGGTAGAAAGTTGTCTCAATTTTGTTTTATTATTATAATAGTAATAAAATAGAAAACTTTTTATATAAAATAGAATACTTTTTATAATATATATAAAGTTATTTATTATATTAGATTATAATTAGAATATATTATATTATATATAAAATTTTTATTTTATTAGAATATTTTATTGCACAATGATGAATAGTAAAAATTAGAAAATCAGTCAAATTTTTGTGAATCCTTTTCTGTTCATCCGTGATTATTTTCTTAAATAGTGCCCTACCATTCTCCTATAAATAGGATGCTTAGTTAAGAAATAAAAATCACACCAGAATCAGAAAATTCTTCTTCTGTAATATTATGCATATTTATTTCTAGTGTAAGAATACTGAGTATTACTAATAGTGCAAGATTTCCTCAAGAATATCTCCGCTATACCGGTCAGATTTAGTCTACTACTAAGGTAAGGAATATTATTTTCGTTCAATATTCATAAGAAATATTATTTTCTTCCGTACTCTATAGTATGTAAGGAATATTATTTCGTTTCATATTACTAAATCTACACTTACTTTGATAATTATTGCTTCTATAATCCCTGAAATTAGTAGAATATCCTTGAATTTTGCGCTTCATCTAGTATCGTTTAATTGGAATATTGGTCTGAACATTCTTATTAAATTTCAATATTTTTATTCAGGGTACTATTCACGGGGTACTATTCACAACAAAATTAGTTTCTTTTCTGTCCAAATTATTTTTGATACATGAATATCATTCTTAAATTTTACCCCACAATTAGTTATCATGTTGACAATTTGGACATTCTTGAACTCTGGATAAATTGAATTATAAATCTCTAATATTTATCCTTGATCTCACTTGATTGATTCCTTATATCATTGTCATCATCCTCATGCTTATATTGTGGTGAAAGTTATCTTTGGCCCGTAGTGCATAAATAGACTGTTGATTAGTATGATAATAACTAGGAATTATGTATTGGTATAATCATGACTTGTAATGTTACAGACAAATGTTATAATAAAAGTTCTCTTTGGCCCGTAGTGCATAGATGGACAGTTGTTTGGCATGATCATGATCACTGGTGATACAAATGAATATCCTTGGCTCGTAGTGCATGGATACTTTTTGGATTTGAAATATTTATTGATTGGTGTTATAGAAAGAAAATATTAATGATAAACTTTTAAATCATAGAAGATAATAGACATCATGCTCTACTTGACTCTTCTAATGGATTGCTATTTCCGCTGCAGTTGTTGATCTAAAACTTATTGTCTATTGTATTCTATCAGATTTTTTCCTGTTGAAGACTAAGGAAAATTTGTTCCACATTATCTTAGTCATAATATTCTTTACTGGGCTAGTTGAGCTTACCCTTTTTCTTTTGGTTCCATTATTCTTCTTAGGAGGCGACAATGTAGCTGGGACTAGTTGGGGAGTGGAGTAATGGTCTAAGATGATTATTTTAGTAATCCTCACTATTTTAAAAAATAGTGTGACAATAATTGTAATGAGGATTTTATTTGAGTTTGGATATTGTCTACGAGACAATATTTGTATTAAAACTCACAGCGTATGTTCTGTCGTATTTTATACGACAATTAATAGTTGTATAAATGAAGTTTGTATTTGAATTCTGTACCATGTATTTGGCGACTTAGAATGGGTTGTGTGGACCTATTTTGGGGGCGTCACAGTTGGTATCAAAGTATAGGGATATGATCTCTGGCGGAGATCTGAGGTTAGAACAAGGAGGGGAGAGATGAGTAAAACCCTCTCTAGTATGCCCTACCTAAGCTTATTTGTTATTTAATTGGTTGATCAGAATATTGGGATAATATTTGACATGTCAATTAACCCTTATTTTCTGGCAGTGTTTAAGAATGACATCTAAAATTTTTGAGATAAGCAATAGAACACATGAGACCGTTGAGACAATACCAATCAATAACCAGGATAATGTGCTTCAAGAAGGCAATAATCCTCATATAAACAAAAATACCCACCAAATGATGAACGATAGGATGTTTAGGAGCTTTCTATAATTCATACAACACTAAACGAGAGAGATTCCTGTTCAAAATGTAGGTGGAAACAATGGCAACTCATGCCTGGTCACTGCTAAGCAATTCAAGGAGTTGGGACCGCCAGAGTTTTTGGGAAAGCCATAGAAACTTAATGTAAAGGCATGGTGATGAGTGAGATTTATACCCGCGAGTCGGATCCTTTATTGCTTAAGAAGTTGCTTGTTCTTCATAATTTATATAGCTTTTACATCATTTTGTTATTATTATGCTTAATCTATGTGTTGTAGGGCTTATTGGGTCTTTAACAACTTGTAGGGGCAAAAATGTCAATTTTCCCATACTGGCGCTGTAACGCCCATGTCAGGCTTAAAACTGGCGCTGCAGCGCCTGTAACGACCCGAAAAATCGGATTATCCAGAAATTAAGATTTAAAGAATTAGTTATTAATAAAAGGAATTTTATTAATAATATTCTGTGTTATATGTTTATTAATCGTTCTAGAACCTAGGATGATTATAAGTCGGGAGGATTCTGGCTACGGGCTAGACTGAACGAGTAAGAATTTTCAAGACGAAAATAAAAATTTTTTGGGAACAAAAATATTTTCGGAAAAAAGACGAAATAGACACTATTCACCCGACGAAACCTAAGGGTTAAGGTTTGAATAACCTAAGCCTTTTCGAGAGTTCGGTATGTCAAAATGACATTCCGTCGAAAGATTTGATGATAATATATCTTGAAAAGTTAAGTAAGCCGATAAAAGTTTTTCTCAAAAAACGTGCAGAAATCGGACGAAATAAAAATGACGAAAAGTACTGCTATGTACTTCTCACTCGTTTAACTACGTTAGGGAAAAATGTGAAGGAAAACGCTTAACGCCAAAAAGTATTTTTCAATTTTTTGGAAATTCGAAGAATACGTAAAAGTTAATCGGTAAAGGAAAGACGAAATATCCAAAAAAATTTGGATTCTGAGAATCGCAGTTTTTTAAAACTGTCGTACAAAAAGGGAAGTTTCGTGAATAGTAAGGAGGTGTATTGAGGAGGTGGGAGTAGTATGGAGGTGTAAATAGTAAGGTAGTTTGGTCAAATGACTAAAATGCCCCTAGCCTTGAAAATTCTATAAAAGTAAGCCTTATGTTCATTTGAATGAGATTTTGAAAATCCTACACTTTGATAGAGAAAGAGAGAGAGAGATTGAGAGCTTGGAGAAGATGGAGAAGGAAGAAATTGAGCATGATTGATCGAATCGAAGGGTTCATGAAATAGAAAAACTAGCGAATCGCCGGCTTTGTCTAAAGGAAGAAAAATAAAGAGGAAATGTATTAAAACCTAACTCCTAAGTTAGTTTTTCTTTAAGTTTCTATGTTCAAAAATATAACTTAATGAGAATAAGAAGTAGATGATGTTAGGAATGATTTCATATGGTTGAAATCATGAGAAAATGAAGAAATAAGAATTAGAAGTTTATTTTATAAATTTCTTAAGGAAGTATAAGATTCGTAATGAATTTGAGCGATCCTAATGTATCATATGAACAATTCGGTGAAATAAGTAAGGAATGGTGTTTCATAACATCGAATTCTAATAAAAAGTGAAATTGTAATCCAAAATATCGATTAAAATGAAGAACAAACGAAGAACACGTGAAGAACTCGAAAAACACGAAGAACGTTGTTGATGGACAAATTTAAAACCATCGTAATGTAATTGTTGTTGATGGACAAGTTTAAAACCATCGCGTATAAGTTAGGTGCTTATTACTTGGTTAGAAACGGTAGAAACGTTCATGAAGAATGGATTAAACTTAGATATAACGAAGTTATGACAAAAATTCATAAAAGACGAACGAGAATTAGAAAGTGTGTAAATGAACCCGAAGTTGTAGGGTTTCATAAGAAAGTAAGAGAGCGTAGAAAACATGAGTTGTGGACTTAAGAATGAACGAGTTTCGAGTTCGGATGATCTAATTACGGATGAACAGACGAAGAACGTTAATAACATAAAATGAACGAAGTATGAAGATAAACCAATCGAATGACATGTTAATGGATTTAGAACGAAGTTCTGTTTGAGGGGGATTGAAGTACGCAAGATAAGGAAGAGAATGACTTTGGAACGACCTCGTTCTGAGTTATAACGAAGAAGATATGAGATCGTAAAGTAAGCATCTTAAACTTGATGCAAGACTTAGAATTTTTTCTAGGATTTAGGCTCGGCGCCGCAGCGCCAACTATGCTTTGGGAGGCGGCGCCGCAGCGCCAGGCTGGGATGTTGTGCACTACTAACTCGTGCCGTAGCGCGAGAGGAAAGGAAGAGTTTGGCGTCACAGCACCAAACCAAGTAAGAGGGTGACGTAGGCTTGCACCGCATCGTAAGAGGGAGGAAGGGAACCGACGCCGCAGCGCCAGTGCAGGGCAAGGCCCAGTGTTGAGCTTTTAACTGCTCAAATTCTGGGGGAAGTGTAACAAAAGCTAATAAACGTGTAGTTAATTAAATGTAACACTTAGACAAGTGAATTAAACATTTAGTAAAGGTTGAACGGAAAGATTAAACGAGATTAAAAGACAAAGAATGTAAACGCGGGTTACAAAATTGATATCCGGGGACTGTAGTTGCAATAAACAAACGTGGGGAATTGCTATGGTTGTGATTCCTTAGATGTTGAGTGACGATGGTAATGAATAACATTTCGATGTTATGTTGTAGTAATGAGAGATAAGTGTAAAGCGTATAGACGCTCTCTGAACGCAACGCTGTTGCGACGAACGATCAGTCTTAGCATATAACGAACGATATGGCTTTGACATTAAGAAAGAGTAATGAACATGGGGTTCATGTAATGGATAACGAAAGTATTAAGTAGGATACAAATGATATGAAGAAAGCCGTAACGAACGGTAATAAGATTAATGGAAGCCAATAGTGATTCAGATGGAGAATGTTAGAATGAAATGTAAGCGTTGAACACTTTAACCGGCGTGAAGGTTGAGTGTACGCAAATACTAAATGGATAGAACATATACCCCGTGTATGGTTTGACCGTAAGATAATGAAGATCAATGATTAAACCATGAATGGTAAAGAACTGAATTAAAGACAATGACGTTAACATAACGAAGCCGAGTTAATGATTAACTTGAATGATCGCTCTAAGTATACAAAAGACTGTATGACTTGGACGATAAAGAATGAATCCTGAGGTATAGCATTTAGTTGCTAGAAAGCCATAAGGAATAAGAGATTAACGTAACGAACATTATAATTTAATGGTTCAGATAAGTTAAGATAAGTTTAGGTTGTGGTACAATCGTAACCTTTGATGGTTGACATATGGGAGCTGGGCTAAACAATTCCTTTAGAGAGCGAAGGTATATACGAAACTGGAAACCGATTTAACTCACTGTGATGGCAGTGTAGATGAGACGAGAACTTGTTTGTTAGTTGTTTATGGGAAACCACTCAGAGTACCATATGGACTACAAGCAAAGACACGAAGTGTGCTAAGTCCTAGAGAAGTTATAAGAAGAAGATAAGAATGCAAATCATCAAAGATGATGAACGTTTTGAGTATGACATCTCCGTATGTCATGAAACCGTAAACCAGTAATGAAAGTTGGTCGCGTAAACTTAGATTAAAAGAACGCGAACCCTAAGAATTAAAGTTAAGTAAACCAATGCATAAGTCAAAAGTATATGACTAATTGGTGTGTGTTATTTCCTTATGTGCTATATAGGAATTGGAATGAGTAGTTCAGCGTAAACTCTAAGCTGTAGCTGTGCGTAAGGCAAGTTTTCTAACTTCATTCATATTTTACGTGAATGCTAGTTTCTTAAACTTCTCAGATGTTGAACTTGAGAAGTTCTGTCTATGTTCGAATGTGTGATATTTGTACAAGGTGGTAGAACGTATGAGGCCTTGTGCCACAATGTGAACACTTCGGTGTTTCTATGAGATGAACTGTTCTGTGATTAAACTGTTCAATAGGAGAATGCTCTGTTTATACGTGATCCGTTATTGTTAAGTCTGTGCTAATGATTCTAGCCAGACAGAATGTGTATGAAAAAGGTAGAAGAATGAAAGTATTTCAAAGTGAAAGTGAATATTGCTTTAAAATGATAGGAATCGAGATTATTCCTATTATTCAAGCTACTTCATAACCTTTGTTTGGTTATCAAAGTTCTAAAGGAATGTTTGAATTCTTAAAGTTGTTTGTTCAACAGTTATGACTTGCTGGGCAATTGAATGCTCACACTTACTTTAAATGAAAAATATTTTCAGCGAACGATGTTAGAAGAACTTAAGGATCTCGTGAAGATCAAGCTGACGGTATCCAGATGAAGTGCCATTCAGAATGTGAATGAGTGAGAAGATCATGTGAAGACTTGTAATGTAGAAAGATGAAATTGAAATATAGACTAGTTTAATAAACTGTTATGTATCCTTGGTGGCAGATAAAAGTCACTCTTGCAAGATGAAATAAATACTGTAATTATCATTATTTGTAATGAAAGAGGTTATAAGGTTTTTAGAATCTGGGATTTGAGAATGTTTTGGATGAAAGTTGTACTAGTGACGCACGGAATTCGGGTGTGAAGATAGACCAGATTTTGGGATGTTACAGCGCCACTTCCTGGCAAGCAATGGCATCATCACAGCGCTACAGCACCCCAGTTCCTTCATAAACTGGCGCTGCAGTGCCACTTACTGACCAAATGTTCTGACTCAGCGCTGCAGCGCCGCGCCAAGGCTTAATCTTGACGCTGCAGTGCCACCTCTAGTTTCTAGGCAGAAAAGAGCTGGTTTTGACCTAGCTAAAGTAGAAGACATATATATAAGGATGGGGGGTAGCCTCCAAAAGATATCACATATTCCCTCTGGGAACTAAACTTTCTCTTTCTTTTGTAATTTCTTCTCCATTTCCTAGCAGGTTATGTTTGTACATATAGTTTAGGTAGATTAGGGAGATTTTTGGGATTTCTTGGAGCTCAAGAGCAGTTAGCAATATGGATTAGAAAGCTTGAAAGGATTGTAATTCTTGGAGACTGAAGAAACATTGACAGAGCTTATTCTTCCCTATTTGTTTCCTTTGATTTTTTAATCTATAAATATTGTTATATTGCTACTTATGTTTAGTTTAAGACCTATGAACTAATTATTGGCTCTAAGGTTATAATGGAACCCTTTGTTAATTTGAATTGAATATCTTATCTCTTTGGTTGACACCATATGGTTTGGATCAATATATTCATGCTTAATGATTCTTGCTAAGAAATTAGTGATGATTTTGGTAATCTACATGAAATTGAAAGAGGGATTGTAGATTTACACCTTGAATATTGGCATGTGATTATGAGTGGTCTACTTGATTCGAATGCATAATTTGTGTATAGAATAGGCATATATCTGTGCACCATGTGTGACCGAGTTGAGAACTTATGCTTTAAATCCTTGTTATGGTTAATTCGTATAGACATATATAGGACTATTACCTAGCTTGGATGTTCTTTTCTACTCTATTCCCTATTGGGTGGACCTAGAGATGATAGGTTTGTACATACGTCGAAAGAGGTGTATGAGCACTTGTGTGTTCTCGATCGACAAACTGTTGTGACCACTAAGACCAAAGAGAGAAAGTTAGGAGGTTTGATGAAACATAGCATGCCAAGTGTTTGACAAAATGCTAGTGTGAGACGAAGTTATGACCTTAGCTTGTAGCACCTTCGATACCATTCGTTATCTATTTACTTGCTTTGCTAATTAGATTAACTAGATTAATTATGCATCTGTTATTTTGTTGTTCAAATAAGACTTAAGCGATACAAAGTCGGTATTTGGTAAATATTAGTGATAATTCCTCGTGGGTTCGACACTTTTCTTATCACTGTATTACTTGTTAGACCGCGTATACGTGCGCGTGTTTAGTGATCGGTAATCCGACCAACAAGTTTTTGGTCACATAGATTAAGCATATCACCAAGATATTTGATGTCTTGGGATGCACAGAGGAGCAAAAGGTTCCTTTCGCCACCTTTATGTTGTGTGGAGAGGCAGATTACTGGTGGGAATCCATAAAACGTACTCATCTGACCAACTAAAGATGTATTGGGAGAAGTTCTAGAAATTGTTTAACGACAAGTATTTTCCAGAAAGTATTCGTCACATTAAGGAGGTGGAATTCATCAAACTGGAACAGAACAACATGCCTATATCGTAATACGAGGCAAAGTTTACGGAGTTATCCCGATTTGCATCCCATTTGGCAGATAATGAGGAGTAAATGGCATGAATGTTTCTGCGAGGTTTGAAGCTTGAAATTCGTCAATACGTCATTTCTCACAAACTTTGTTTGTATTCAGATGTTGTGAATAGTGCTTAGTTATTGGAGCGCGATAATGAGTCAGCTCAACCAAAAGATAACAACAGGAAAAATGATAATAGTCATACCAGTGGCAACAGTAATCGAAGAAGTGATAACAAACATGGAGGAAATTATCATGCTAGAAATGGTAACCACTTCGGTGGTAATCCTGGCCAAGATAATAGAAGAAATGAGTCAAGTGGAGATTTCAAAAAGAGAATATTCAACAATGATAGAAAGATGTCGACAGCAACACCTGTTTCTAAGGAAGAAGAACGACCACCGGTCTAATGATACAAATACAGACAGGAGGGACACATCAGTCCAAACTATACCTAGCAACCTAAAGTGTGTTTCAATTGAGAAAAGGAAGGTAATTTAGCTCAATTTTGTCATACAGTGAAGTCAAGTCCAGTTGGGACGGTGACACCAAAGGCTGTCCCGGACAAGTCAAAGCCGATAGTTCAAAGGAGAGAGTTTGTCGTGTCTTCCCAAAAAGCGAGGAATACGAACGAAGTTATCACGGGTAAGCTAATTACAGACACTCAAAATTTTGCATTCCTGTTTCTAACCCTACAAGAGGGAAAAATCGTCTTCCGGAGACAACCACTGGAGATTCAGTTCCAACCTCGGAGATATGCCCAAGGGATACAGTTCCAATTTCGGAGATAACCCCGGAGAAGTCAGTTCCAACCTCGGAGATAATCCCGAGGCATTTAGTTCTAACCCCTGAGATAACCCCGGGAGGTCAAGCACACCTCAAAGATAACCCTGAGGACATTCAACATCCATAGCAGCCCAATCTCAGAGATAATCATTTGCAACGACTACTACATCAGTACAGAGTCAGGGATAACCCCGGTGAAGGGCAAAATTGTCATTTCACATGGTCTTAACATTATTTTAACCCAAAATTTATACAGAAGTGTCCCACAAGAACCATAGCTCAAATCTCGAGTGACTATTACACAAGACAACACACCGGATATAATTTGAAGACTTAAAGATCTGGTCATGGACCCATCTTTTCAGCTTCGTACAACCTCTTATCCTATGTCATTGTGTAGCTCTCGACAATAGGATTCTAGAAAGGTATAGCACGCCTCCATCGGATGCCCAGATTGAAAGTTATGAAGGTTCGAGCAGACAACGCGTTACACGAGTGCACGTACTTCGAGACGATAGGACCCGCATGGCCTGGGATAACCCGGGCTATCGCGGGTAGTCCCGTGACCATCAGGTCTATAAATATGGGACTTTGGTTGCCTATTTGAAAAAAAATTAGAAAAATTAGAGAAAACTCTGTCTATTTTAGTCTGTAAACACTTCTAGATTGCTCTAAACTTAGTGATTCTTCTTTCTAAACACTTGTAAGCTTGTGTTTTGCTACATACTAAAATTTAACCGGTAGAAATCTAGTTTTCTGGCATCAAAAGCTATCTGAAGTCTTCTTGGCAGCCCATTGTAAAATATTTCAAATTTTTAAGCTTTTTCTTACTTCTATACATACATATCTACTAACGTTGAGAGTCACATTGTGTGGGTATGCCCGGATCGTCGATCCGTTACTTTTTATTGCTTTTATATATATATATATATATATATATATATATATATATATATATATATATATATTTACATTCCTGTCTGCCCTAGAGTTCACTTTGTGGCCTTTTACTGCTTTTATATATGTAACTGTTTTATTAGCCTGCGGGCTAGATTTGCCTAAATCGGGCTATTTCTCACTTTGACTGGTTCATGGTGACTAAACTGGAACCGTTGAAGCCAGAATGGTTTAGATTTACTCAGATCTAGTTCTTTTTCCTAGCTTTATTAGCCTGCGGGCTAGATTTGTCTAAATCTGGCTATTTCTCATTTTAACCGGTTTATGGTGACTAAACTGGAACCGTTAAAGCTGGAATGCTTAGATTTATTCAAATCTAGTTCATTTGCTAGCTTTTGTACATATTGCTTTGTCATGTGAGTCTAGGAATCATGTGATCACATATTCAGTTTCTGAATCTAGATTCGGTTCCCGTGATGGACATATTCAGCTGCAGCCAGCTTATAAATTATTGACGGTGTCTGAATTTTCTCAGATGGCTCTCATGCCCCTAAAGAGTTCGACACTGCTATGTATCTTATTTTCTCAAATATGCTTCACATCTTGAAAATAAAAGCAATCAAGCTAAACACATCATATAATGGAAGTATCAAAGGTCTCAATTACTATTGAGCATAAGGGTTTGAAAAACATGTTTTACAAAACATCAATGTCATATCTCGTTAAAATTGAACTTTTATACAAAAGTCAAACCCATTATATATAGGTGCGAACGAGGCATAGCACTACTTCCAAACAAATGCACATAGACCTATACACACATAAGCAAATAAAAGTTTAAACTGAAAAGTGGCTATAACCGTGTTATCACGGAAGTCGGGGGGTGCCTAATACATTCCCTCCGCTTAATCAAACCCCCGGACCCTAACGAATTTAAGTTTTCTAGACCAGTTAAACAGTGTCACATCACTAGGTCTTTGTACAAACCTTTTCTCAGTTGAGTTGGTGCAACCATTTAAAAATAACCAACAAGCAACTCTTACAGTCAAATCATCGACATATACATGTCTGACCTTTTCAAACTTGTTTTTTCAAACAAATCTCACCTAACATGAGAACACCAAAAGACAAGAACAGAAAGGGGCAAATAAAAATCCCGACATCGACAAGTGGCGACCCTGCTGGGGACTCCAGTAAGAGGGCTTAAGCTGCTATTAAAAGCTTTTCAAAACTTTTATCTGCTTATATGTGGATGTTGTATTTACATTTGAATGAATGTCTACTAATGCTTTATTTACTACACTTAATGCTTCACACCATATCTGCCTGTGATATTAGTGCTTCACACTTGTCATCATTTCCATACGGTGAGATGCGATGTATGTGAATGTATGTTGTGTGGTCCCTCCACCAGGAGACTATCCTGTCGGTGTTTGATTACTGGACTCGTCGGGAGACTAATTGCACGAGCCTCAGGAAAGACACTGTGACGCCCCCAAAATTAGGTATACATCACCCATCTTGGGTCGTCAGATACATAGTACAGAATACAAATACAACTGATTAATACATCTGTCGTGTACAATACGACAAAACATAAACTGTGAGTTTGAATACAAATATTATCTTCTAGAGAGTATTCATACTCAAAAGGAGTCCTCATTACATTTATTAACACACCATTACATAGAATAGTGAGGACTACTAACTAATACTATCATTCGGACCATCACTCCGTACCCCGACTTGTCCCAGCTACGTTCTCATTTCCTGAAGAGAACAGTGAAAGAAAGGGTGAGCTCAACTAGCCCAGTAAGAAATATTATGACTAAGATAATGCAGAATAAATTATCATTAGCCTTCAACAATGTTAAACTGATAAAATATAATAGACATCAAGTTTAACTGCAGTGGAACAAGCAATCCATTAAAAGAGTCAAGTAGAAAATAAACTCTACTATCTTTTATGATTTAAAAGGTTTTTCAACACTGCGATCGCTGAGACTCAGCTTAATAATCCACATCATCGAATCACCCCTGCACTACGGCCAAGGATATTCGTGTATTCATTAATGGTCATGATCATGCCAACAACTGTCCATCAATGCACTACGGGCCAATGAGGACTTTTACCACATCATTTGTAACATTACGGTCATGATTATACCGAATAATCCCTGGTCATAATCATACCAAGTCCATCTATGCACTACATGCCACAGATGACTTTCAATATTTTATAAACATGAGGATGATGACAATGATATAAGAATTCAATAAAACAAGTTCAAGAATTAATTTATCCAGGAATTAACAACGTCCAAATTGTCAACATGATACTGCATTGTGGAGTAAAATTCAAGAACGCTTAGAAGAATATTTTCTTGAAAAGATACTGGATGAAACGCAACTATCAAGGATATTCCACAAATTTCATGGAGTATAGAAGTCAAAACTTAACCAACTGAGTACAATAAAGAATGGAATAACAAAAGAAATCACCATGCATGCGATAGACCGCACAGACAGGTTATTCCAATAGAATAATAAATAATGGAACCAGGTCCGGCGTAAACGCACAGACAGGATATTCCGACAGAATAATAAATAATGGAACCAGGTCCGGTGTAAAACACACAGACAGGATATTCCAACAGAATAATAATAAAACGGAACCAGGTCCGGTGTAAAACACACAGACAGGATGTTCCAACAGAATAATAAACGGAACCAGGTCCGGTGTAAAACACACAGACAGGATGTTCCAACAGAATAATAGAAGAATGTCACCAAGTATAGGGTAGACCGCGTATACTGGTTATTCCAACAGAATAATAACGAATGGAATAACAGAAGTTCTCTTCATGAATATAAAAGAAATAATATTCCCTACCGTTTTAAAGAAGAGCTGAAGTAAGGAAGTAGTTAAGTAGCAGAATACTCTTCTTCTCTCTCTCTATAGTTTCTCTCTATAGTTTCTCTCTCTAGAGTTCAGTGAATTCGTAAGAAATAATGAAGGAATGAGCTGCTATTTATAGAAAAATAGAATGCATAGTAACTAATCCATGAACGGTCCAGATTGATTACTTTAATCTGACGGTCCATATTTAAAGAAAAATCTTTTAAATAAAATAAAATATATTCTATTTATAGAATAACTTTAATAAAGTATTTTGTTTTATATAAAAAGATGTTTCTGTTTTATTACGTTAATAATACGAATAAAACAAAACGTCATTATCGCTAAATAATTCATATTATTAACTGACAATAATAAAATCAAACTGAGTGACTTCTCACATAAGCATTAATAATCAATACCGTGTGCTACTATGCAACCACACGTATTACTGTACTTTTACTACCGAGTAGTTCAACAGTAACAATGGTAAAATTTCCGCCGTTATTTTTAATAAAATATTTTTGTCGTTTTCTCAATCCGACAATAATTCCGTTGTGGGGTCCACCAATGATTGTGTCGTTGTACGAATATTCCCTGTTAAAACGAATATTCCCCGACCAATCGAATATTATATAACAACTTGCGTACTTTGCAAAATTTATAAATATTACCCACAACTATAACATTATATCAAATTAACTCCATAATATTCAAAAATGATATTTATAAAAAATTCATCTTTATTTATAAAAGTTGGGGTCTTACAACCTCCCCTTCTTATGAAATTTCGCCCTCGAAATTAGGGTACGTACCTGGTATGTCGAAGAGGTAAGGATACCTTGATTTCATTTCTGATTCTAACTCCCAAGTCATTTCCTCAACATCGTGGTTTCTCCACAAAACTTTGACTTGAGGTATAACCTTGGAGCGTAGAATATGTTCCTTCTTATCCAAGATTTGAATAGGAACTTCTTCATACGTCAAATCCTCCGCTATTTCGTCCGGTTCTAACTCAATAATGTGGTTCGGGTCTTCCACATATTTGCGTAACATGGATATGTGGAAAACGTTATGAACACGAGACATACTTGGCGGTAAAGCGAGTCTATAAGCCACAGTTCCTACTCGATCGAGGATTAAAAATGGACCGATGAATCGAGGATTTAGCTTTCCTCTCTTTCCAAATCTCGTAACTCCTTTCCATGGAGCAACACGTAAGAACACATGATCTCCTACATCAAATTCCACGTCCTTTCGATGAAGATCAGCATAACTCTTTTGTCGATCTTGTGAGGTTTTTATACGTTGTCGGATCGTTTGAATCTTTTCTGTAGTCATACGTACCAACTCCGGTCCCAACAACGTTGCTTCGCCCACCTCATCCCAGCATACTGGAGAACGACATTTTCTTCCATACAATGCTTCGAATGGAGCCATGCCAATACTTGCTTGATAACTGTTGTTGTAGGAAAACTCCACCAATGGTAAGAACTTGTCCCAACTTCCCTTGAAGTCAAAGACACAGAGTCTTAATAGATCTTCAAGAGTTTGAATAGTCCTCTCTGATTGTCCGTCCGTCTGAGGATGATATGCTGAACTAAATCGTAACTCCGTGCCCATAGCTTTTTGTAAACTAACCCAAAATCGTGAAGTGAATCTTGGGTCTCGATCAGAAACTATGGATACTGGCATACCATGCAGTCTTACAATCTCGTTTATGTACATACGAGCAAGACGTTCAAGTGTATAAGTTTCTCGTATCGGTAAGAAATGAGCAGACTTGGTCAATCTATCAACAATGACCCAAATCGCATCAATACCTTGAGAAACCCTAGGAAGACCGGTAACGAAATCCATGGTAATGTGCTCCCACTTCCATTCTGGAATTTCAAGTGGTTGCAATGGACCTTTTGGTACTTGATGCTCCGCTTTGACTCGTTGACAAGTTAGACACCTTGAGATAAACAACGCTATCTCTCTCTTCATATTGCTCCACCAAAATGTATGACGAAGATCATGATACATTTTGGTACTTCCAGGATGGATTGCAAACGGTGTGTTGTGCGCCTCCATCATGATTTCATACTTTAAATCAGGGTTGTTAGGAACACAAAGTCTGGAGTTGACTCGAAGTATTCCTTCTTCATCGATTCTTGCTTCCGGCATAGAACCTTCTTGCACTTTCTTCCTCATACGCATCAGCTCCAGGTCTGTAGCTTGAGCAGCTTTAACTTTATCGATTAAAGTCGGTTCTACTCGTATATTCGCCATCATCACATGGGTCCCTGGAGTCTTCAACTCTATCTCCATCCTTTGCAAGTCACACAAAATGGGCCTTTGCGTTGTTAATATTGCACTTGTACCCGCATATGATCTTCTACTCAATGCGTCAGCTACCACGTTCGCTTTTCCAGGATGGTATTGAATGGTATGATCATAATCTTTCAACAGTTCAAGCCAACGTCGTTGTCGCATGTTGAGTTCCTTTTGAGTGAAGAAATATTTGAGCTTTTATGATCCGTAAAGATCTCCACTTTCTCCCCATACAAGTAATGCCTCCAAATTTTAAGTGCAAAGACAACAGCTGCCAACTCTAGATCATGAGTAGGATAATTCCTCTCATATTCCTTGAGTTGTCTTGATGCATAGGCTATGACTTTTCCATGTTGCATGAGAACGCATCCCAACCCTTTGCTCGAAGCATCACTGTAGATGACAAATCCCTCCGAGCCAGATGGTATTGTTAGAACAGGTGCTGAAATGAGTCTCCTCTTGAGTTCTTGAAAACTCTGCTCACATTCTTCGCTCCAACCAAACTTTGTATCTTTCCGAGTCAGCTGAGTTAATGGAGTAGCGATTCGAGAAAATCCTTCCACGAATCTCCGATAATAACCAGCTAAACCAAGAAAGCTACGTACCTCGGTCACTGATTTAGGTTGCTCCCAGCTTTGAATAGCTTCAATCTTTGCCGGGTCAACAGATATTCCACGACTTGATACTACGTGCCCAAGGAATGCTACCTCTTCCAGCCAGAACTCGCATTTCTTCAACTTGGCATAAAGTTTGTATTCACGAAGCTTTTGGAGTACCAGCCTCAAGTGTTGCTCATGATCTTCACGGCTTTTGGAATAAACAAGGATGTCATCGATAAAGACGACCACAAAGTGATCCAAATATTCCTTAAATACCCTGTTCATCATATCCATGAAGGCAGCAGGAGCATTAGTCAATCCAAAAGACATAACTAAGAATTCATAATGCCCGTACCGAGTTCTAAAAGCCGTCTTTGGAATATCCTCAGTTCTAACCTTCAGCTGATGATATCCAGAACGAAGATCGATCTTTGAAAAGAATTGTGCTCCTTGCAACTGGTCAAACAGGTCATCAATACGTGGCAATGGGTACCTATTTTTGATGGTGACATGATTCAACTCCCGATAATCAATACAAAGTCGCATACTCCCATCTTTCTTCTTCACGAACAGAACAGGAGCACCCCAAGGAGAAGTACTAGGACGAATAAAACCAATGTCTAACAATTCCTGCAGTTGGGTCTTTAACTCCTGAAGTTCAATAGGAGCCATTCGATATGGGGCTTTGGAAATGGGTTTTGTACCGGGTTCAAGGTCGATACAAAATTCAATTTCACGCTCTGGGGGTAGGCCAGGAAGTTCTTCGGGAAATACGTCAGGAAATTTATTAACAACAGAAATATCATTCAAAGCTGACGTATTTTTGTTTAGATCTGTGACATGAGCTAAGAAAGCTTGACATCCGTTTTTCAATAAACGAATAGCTTTATGGCTTGAGATGACAGCGATTGATTTTAATGGTTTGGTTGCTTGAATTCGCATAATAGGTCGATTAGGAATATGAAAGCTAACAACCTTACGAAAACAATCAATTTTTGCATGATGAGTAGTTAACCAATCAATCCCTAGAATCACGTCAAATGCAAGTATTTTTAATGAAATAAGATCGACAGGTAATGTGTGGGTACCAACTTGAACCAAACAAGACTTATAAACCGTGGATGTAATGAAGGTTTCTCCCAATGGAGTTTCAACTGCTAAGTCAAAGTCTAATTTCTCCGGAATCAAATTTAATCGATGAGCGCAAGTAGGAGAAATAAAAGAATGGGTTGAACCGGTATCAAATAAAGTATAGACTTCGTTAGAGTTTATGATAAGCTTACCCGTGATGACCTCATTCGGGTTCCTTGCGTTCTGGGAGGTCACAACAAACGCTCTCCCTTGCACAACCGGTTTTGACTTTTCTGGGACGGCCTTTGGTGCCTCCATCCTAGCTGAATTTGTCTTCGGTAAACGACAAAATCGGGCTAAATGACCTTCTCTTCCACAATTATAACATGCTTTGGACGGCATCGCGCAGTTTGGACTGATGTGCCCCTCCCCTCCGCATTTGAAACATATGATAGGTGGTCGTTCTCCTTCCTTAACGACAGGTGCTGGTGCTGACATCTTTCCATCATTGTTGAATCTCCTCTTCTTAAAATGTCCATTCTTATTGTTTTGGCCCTGATTACCACCGAAGTGGTTACCATTTCTGGCCTGTTGATTCCCTCCACGCTTGTTGTCACCGCTTCGATGACTGCTCTCACTGGTATTATCATTTTGCCGGCTGCTCTCTTTTGGTTGCGTTATCTCGTTATCGCGCTCCACCAACTGAGCCCTATTTACAACATCTGAATACAAACACAGTTTATGAGAAACAAGATGTTGACGTATCTCCGGCTTCAAACCTCTTAAAAACATCCGCGTCATTCTTTCTTCATTATCCACCAGGTGGGACGCAAACCGGGATAACTCCGCAAATTTTGCCTCGTACTGCGACACGGTCATATTATTCTGCTCCAATTTGATGAACTCCACCTCCTTCATGTGACGAATACTCCGGGAAAGTATTTGTCGTTAAACAGATCTTGGAACTTCTCCCAAGACATCTTCAGTGCGGCAGGTTGAGTACGCTTTATCGATTCCCACCAGTAATCTGCCTCTCCTCGCAACATAAAGGCGGCAAAGGGAACCTTTTGCTCCTCGGAGCAACCCAAGACATCAAATATCTTGGTGATCTGCTTTATCCATGTTTCAGCTACAAGTGGTTTGGGTTCTCCCTTAAACTCCGGTGGTCCCAGCTCCTTAAACTGTTTAGCGGTGACCGCCTGAGAGTTTCCAGTATTTCCACCTACGTTGTGGACAGGAGCCGCTTTCACCTGTTGTTGCATGAATTGCATAAAGCCTCTGAACATTTGATCATTCATCATTTGGTCAGTGTTGTTGTTTGCATGAGGATTGACACCTTCCTGATGCACATTATCATGATTATTGATGTGTGGTGAATCAACAGTCGTCTGTGCTCCATTGCTATTCTCAACATTCTCAGATGCCATTTTCAGATACTGCCACAAAATAAAAATTAATTGATATGTCATATATTATCCTTATATTATGACCAACCAATTAAATACCATGCAAATAAACTTAGGTAGGTCATACTAGCGAAGGAATTCCCCGTCTCTCCCCTCCTAGTTCTATTCTCACATCCTAGCCAGGGATCATATCCCTAAGCTCTGATACCAACTGTGACGCCCCCAAAATTAGGTATACATCACCCATCTTGGGTCGTCAGATACATAGTACAGAATACAAATACAACTGATTAATACATCTGTCGTGTACAATACGACAAAACATAAACTGTGAGTTTGAATACAAATATTATCTTCTAGAGAGTATTCATACTCAAAAGGAGTCCTCATTACATTTATTAACACACCATTACATAGAATAGTGAGGACTACTAACTAATACTATCATTCGGACCATCACTCCGTACCCCGACTTGTCCCAGCTACGTTCTCATTTCCTGAAGAGAACAGTGAAAGAAAGGGTGAGCTCAACTAGCCCAGTAAGAAATATTATGACTAAGATAATGCAGAATAAATTATCATTAGCCTTCAACAATGTTAAACTGATAAAATATAATAGACATCAAGTTTAACTGCAGCGGAACAAGCAATCCATTAAAAGAGTCAAGTAGAAAATAAACTCTACTATCTTTTATGATTTAAAAGGTTTTTCAACACTGCGATCGCTGAGACTCAGCTTAATAATCCACATCATCGAATCACCCCTGCACTACGGCCAAGGATATTCGTGTATTCATTAATGGTCATGATCATGCCAACAACTGTCCATCAATGCACTACGGGCCAATGAGGACTTTTACCACATCATTTGTAACATTACGGTCATGATTATACCGAATAATCCCTGGTCATAATCATACCAAGTCCATCTATGCACTACATGCCACAGATGACTTTCAATATTTTATAAACATGAGGATGATGACAATGATATAAGAATTCAATAAAACAAGTTCAAGAATTAATTTATCCAGGAATTAACAACGTCCAAATTGTCAACATGATACTGCATTGTGGAGTAAAATTCAAGAACGCTTAGAAGAATATTTTCTTGAAAAGATACTGGATGAAACGCAACTATCAAGGATATTCCACAAATTTCATGGAGTATAGAAGTCAAAACTTAACCAACTGAGTACAATAAAGAATGGAATAACAAAAGAAATCACCATGCATGCGATAGACCGCACAGACAGGTTATTCCAATAGAATAATAAATAATGGAACCAGGTCCGGCGTAAACGCACAGACAGGATATTCCGACAGAATAATAAATAATGGAACCAGGTCCGGTGTAAAACACACAGACAGGATATTCCAACAGAATAATAATAAAACGGAACCAGGTCCGGTGTAAAACACACAGACAGGATGTTCCAACAGAATAATAAACGGAACCAGGTCCGGTGTAAAACACACAGACAGGATGTTCCAACAGAATAATAGAAGAATGTCACCAAGTATAGGGTAGACCGCGTATACTGGTTATTCCAACAGAATAATAACGAATGGAATAACAGAAGTTCTCTTCATGAATATAAAAGAAATAATATTCCCTACCGTTTTAAAGAAGAGCTGAAGTAAGGAAGTAGTTAAGTAGCAGAATACTCTTCTTCTCTCTCTCTATAGTTTCTCTCTATAGTTTCTCTCTCTAGAGTTCAGTGAATTCGTAAGAAATAATGAAGGAATGAGCTGCTATTTATAGAAAAATAGAATGCATAGTAACTAATCCATGAACGGTCCAGATTGATTACTTTAATCTGACGGTCCATATTTAAAGAAAAATCTTTTAAATAAAATAAAATATATTCTATTTATAGAATAACTTTAATAAAGTATTTTGTTTTATATAAAAAGATGTTTCTGTTTTATTACGTTAATAATACGAATAAAACAAAACGTCATTATCGCTAAATAATTCATATTATTAACTGACAATAATAAAATCAAACTGAGTGACTTCTCACATAAGCATTAATAATCAATACCGTGTGCTACTATGCAACCACACGTATTACTGTACTTTTACTACCGAGTAGTTCAACAGCAACAATGGTAAAATTTCCGCCGTTATTTTTAATAAAATATTTTTGTCGTTTTCTCAATCCGACAATAATTCCGTTGTGGGGTCCACCAATGATTGTGTCGTTGTACGAATATTCCCTGTTAAAACGAATATTCCCCGACCAATCGAATATTATATAACAACTTGCGTACTTTGCAAAATTTATAAATATTACCCACAACTATAACATTATATCAAATTAACTCCATAATATTCAAAAATGATATTTATAAAAAAATTCATCTTTATTTATAAAAGTTGGGGTCTTACAGACACCACCCAGATTCGCTCCAGTTGAAAGATCGGATTAACTTCCCATCGAGTAAATTGCGATGATCTGGGAACCTTGTAAAGACCAAGAATTATATACGATTATATATGTATATTTTTACGAATAATTTTTTTTAAACATATAAGTGAATATGTGAATTAAGTGAGTTAGTTAATTTAATTATTTTAAGTTAACTATAATGAATACTTAATCAATTTGATTAGGGAAGAGTAAGATAAGTTATGTTGAGAATTAACATAACTTGAATGCTAACCATGAATGTTAAATTAAAAAGATGTATAATCTTTAAGTGATTAAATTGATATGACTAATATAAAGTGATTATATGATTATGTAATAACTTATTAAGTCAATTAGTGCTAATTAAGTTTATGAATTAATGGAACAAAAAGAAAAGCCAAGAAATAAGAATATTAAATTATTTATCAATATATTAAACATTTTGTGGCATATATTTAATAAATATGTGAGTAAACAAATATAATAATTATTTATCAATGATGATAAATATGTTATGACATATGTAGGAGATGTATGTGACTAAATAGATATATATACTATAGATGTGTATATAAAATTATTTATTATATATAATGAATTAAAAAGAAAGCTTTATAACCTAATATATAATATTAGGAATGTGGATTAAATAACCCAATGGTTGTAGTATTGAATAATTTTAGTATTTAAAATATATACTAACCTAAGAGATTTATTTTATTATCTCAACTTACTATTTATTTTAAACATAATTAAAGAAAGTCTAATTGGGTTATAGAATTAAATATCCATGAGTAATTATTTAAATTCCAAATGGGATTTAATCCATGACACACGTTTGCTCGAAGCCCTGTTCAGGAAACAGGTTTATATCTGTTGATCCTTACAATGAAAGGCTCGGATTGGTTGGATTACACCCCTGCCGCTACAGCTTGTAGCGGCAGCCCATCCACCGTGTAAAATGTTGGTTTATTACATTATTGCCCCTAATAATTTAATTCTCCCCTAACGCTACAAGCTCCTACGGTAGGCATGACGGACAAATGAACCACCTTTTCAACTTTATGACAAGGTGATCGACTTTTTAACCACCTTTTTAACTTTTGACCAGCTCGAAATTTGATGAGTGCCGCTACAAGCTGTAGCGGCAGGGACATTTTATTTAAATACCATCCTCGCTTCTTCCGTTCTTGAATTATCTCTCCAACCTTTCCTCTCACAGATATCATGTCTTAGTTTCCTCTCGATATTTCTTTCCTTTTTACAGCTTTAGTTTTTTTGGCTTCCGTGGTTGCACACTTTTAATCTCAAGTCCAAACTGAAACTCTTTTCCGGCATTTCTTATTTCTTATTTCAGGATGGCACACAACATACCTGCTTATAAAAGTTTTGTATCAAGTTCATCAGATTCTGTTGCTAGCTTAAATTATGAAAATACATCTGAGTTTGTAAGTGAAGTTGAAAGTAGTAAATCTGAATTGGTGCCATACGTTGGTCAATTATTTTCTAAGTTGGAATAAGTTAAATTTTTTTTACAGGTCGTATGCTAAAAAAAATGGTTTTGAGATTAGAATTGCAACTAGTCATAAACATGCTGGTACTAATAATGTGTCATCTAGGTTGTATGTTTGTAAAAAAGTCGGTACACCAAATTCTGTAAAGAGTTTGCCTGATGATGAAGATGGTAGTAAGAAAATAACTAGGCAACGAGTCTCTATAGGACGCACATTATGCAAAGCTAGAATATTTGTTGTTCATAATAAGAAAGAAGACAGTTGGCATATTTCTACTGTTGAATTAGAGCACAATCATCACCTAGTGACCCCTACCAAGGTAGATTTGATTGAGACACATAGAAATATTACTCCGGTTGCAAGAAAATTAATTGACACTTTAAATAAGTCTTGAATTGGACCTAGTAGGATGATGAATGTTTTGAGCACAATGGGTGGCGGGTTGCAAAATGTTCATTTTTCTAATGTTAATGTTCAGAATGTGGTGAGGGATTTAAGACGTGATTCTGCTGATGAAAATGATGCACAAGCTGCTGTAAATTATTTGCAAAAACTTGCATCCAAGAGTTCGAGTAAATTTTTTTATCGTGCCAAACCAGATGCAACAAATCGCATAGCATGCATTTTATGGGTTGACGCCCAATCAAGGTCTATGTATCAACATTTCAGAGATGTTGTGATATTTGACAGTACGTACAGGACAATTAAGTATAACATGCCGTTTGTTCCTTTTACCGGGGTTAACCACCATTTTCAGTCTATATTGTTTGGATTTGCATTGTTAAGGGATGAGACAGAGGACACTTTCGTTTGGGTATTAGAGACATGGCTCCAAGCCATGGACTATAAGATGCCTATAACCATTATCACTGACCAAGACAAAGCCATGAGTAATGCTATTGCCAAGGTACTCCCTTATACTTATCACTTATTGTGTTCTTGGCATATTAGCAACAAATTTCCTGAGAAATTGCATCATGTTTATTCTGAGCACCCATCCTTCAAAGAGCATTTTAACAATTATGTGTATAATTCATTATCCATTGGGGAGTTTGAAGAGCGTTGGCAGATTCTGTTGAGGAATTATTAATTGTATAACAATGAGTGGATTAGAAGTTTGTATGATGTACGAGAGAAATGGATTCTAGCATATACAAAGAGATATTTTTCCGCGGGAATGACAACCACTGGAAGAAGCGAGAGCATGAATAATTTTTTTGATGAGTTTGTCAATGCTTCAACGGGCATGAAAGAATTTGTAGTGCAGAGTCAGAAAGCTATAGCAAAACAATTTATTAGAGAGAGGAAGGCCGACTACATAACACAACATCAGAAAAGGAATATGGTACTCGAGTCATCTTTGGAAGTGCATGTGGCGCAGATGTACACAAAAGAGATGTTTAGACATTTTCAGCGTCAATTCGTCGATTCAATGAAGTACAATGTTAGTAAAGTCAATGAGTTGTGTGGCCCTAAAATAAAGGTTTATGCAGTGTATAAGACAGATGCAGCTGAAAATGGTGGAAGATATAAAGAAATAGTCAACAATCGTCAGTTGGGGTCGGTAACATGTAATTATCCATTATTTTCATATTCTGGTGAATTGTGTAGGCACATCTTGAGATATTTCTTGTCTAAGAGTATTTCCCAAATTTTGAACGACATGATTCTTTCTCGTTGGACAAGAAACGCGAACAAAACCGATGTTGAAGAATTACTCTTTAGCCCAACAACTGCTGACTTTGAACAAGATCAAGCAATGCGTTTTAATCATTTGATGACTGATTGCACGGAGTTGGCCAATAAAGCTGCTTGCTCAGTTCGAGGTTACAAAACTCACCTTAAGTTGAATGCACGAGGAAAAGCATTAATTGACCAGTATGATCCGGACGAGAATGTCACTGAGTTGGTAGACGATGATATTGATTGCACCGTTCGTGATACTCAAACAATGGGCTATGGCAATCACGATGAAGATGCAGAGGAAGAAGCGGAAGAACATGAGTTTTTGACACCAGTTATTTCTCAAACAAAGGGCCGCAAAAAACAATCAAGGTTAAAGAGTGCATTCGAAAAAATAGTGGGTTCTAAACCTCATCGAAAATGTGCAATTTGTGGCTTTGAAACCGACCATGATAAGCGCAATCACTATCGAGTGTTAGGGATTCCTGAGCCTAAAAAATAGATCTCGGTTGTATTATTTAAGCGATGTTTTTATTTATGCTCAGTTGTATTATGTTTGTATTTATGCTCGGTTGTGTTATTTAAGCCATGTTTGTATTAATGCTCAGTTTTATTATGTAAGGTTTGTTTCTATTTATTGTTGTTATTATTATTATTATTAAACGTAATAATTATAACAATAAGCATAATAATAATATGAATAATAATAATAATAGACATCTAAAGAGTTCCCAATAATAAGTACACCAATAATTAGTCTACATGTCATCCGCAGGAAGAAGTCTAGCATGACATCTAAAGAGTTCCCACGTAATTCGGTATCGAAATACCATTAAATCTTCTGCCGACAATTTTTCTCGACGAATATGTACACTTCGCCTGACAAAGTAGTCAACATATTTACAAATGAAAATACCACAATCATAATTGTTTGGCTGCACAGGTCTGTTCTTTGGTATTAGCACACACGGATCCTGTGTTGGCCACTCACGATGTGGATCACCAATTCTCAAACAAACTGGTATCAATTTGACCTGCCTGCACAAAGTAATATTAATAAAGGATATACATATATAAAATTACAACACTAACAATTAATATACATACCGCAACTTTAGCAAATTCTCTATACATTTGCTGGATGGTTATATACGGGGTATCATCGTATAGAGGGTCAAAGATGGTGATTGCCCATTCGGGCACCGAGAATACAAACAAGATAAAATGCTTGGTATCTTGAGTACACACTGGCATAAATATAAACGTGCATTCGTGTAATGCCGGGCCCATATCTGGGTGGATATAAGGGTGATAAAAACTCTCTGCCCCATTCGCCTGGCTTGGGGATACAACGCTCTTGCCAAGATACATGAAGAATGATTCCATGAAGCCAAATTTTGCCCACCTTCGAATTCCCTACGTCCTGTAGTACTCCTCTCTATGCCGCAATAATAGAATATACGCGTCCAACGAATGCTCAAAAATCCAAGATGCAGGGCTTAAGGCCTTGAATGCGTTGTGATATGGCGTATACAAGTTTTGCGGATGTATGACATGAAATATTGGTGGATTCGAAAGTTGGTTCCCAAACAAGTAATTATTTATAAACTCTATCTTGTATTCCCTCAGCTTTTTGGTCGGAGACTTTGTCGCACCATAAGCCATGTTTAATTCCAACACAGTCTCGAATGCCTGGGTAAATATATTGATAAACATAAAAAAATGTAGCATTAAGATTTACTGGCCGCAATATTTTTAAGTAATGCAATTAAGAGGGATTTCATAGTCTAAATAACACGAGAATAATAGTACCTATTTACCCGCCTGCTCTATGAAGCCAGTCTCGAATGCCTGGGTGGTGGGACTGGAACTTTTACCGGTGTTGGAACATAAGCCAGTTATGTCTTGGGCCTGAAAATAAGAATAATATTAATAATAATAATAATATTAATAATAATAATAATATTATAATTGCCTTTTTACAACATAAAATTAAGAGGGAATAATACCTGAACTTTTGCCTTCTCTATGAAGTCAGACTCGAATGACAAAGAGGGAACATAAGTTTGGGTCGTGGGGATGTAACTCTCTTGTACCGCAACATTACTTGGCTCCTCTTGATCTTCACCATTGTTCCCTCTGACTTCAGAGTTGTATACATCGTAAAGATGGTCTCATACCTGTTTCTCAACTATATAGTCTGGAGGCATCTCAGTAAAAGTAAAGCACTTATCAAGTAAGGACTTTGCACTTTCAACCTGTCATGTAAGATAAAAGTACAATATTAGTATTATTAACAAACGAAATTGTATGTAAATGGAAATATCTTGTATGTAAATGCAAATGTTAGTGTACCATTTGTATAAGATGATGATGCTGACGGTAAACAGTCCAGGGCTCGTATGTAGGGTCTGGGTCCCCTTCCCGTCGAGGGCGATGCAGTTTCCTATGTGTAATTTTCCTATACCAAGCCATGTATGAATCAATTTTCACATAGTTGGAAATTTTGTACTGATGTCCCTTCAAATGCTCCATGTAAGCCTCCCAATGTGCGATGTACACTTGCCTTAAGTCCATGCAATCAACGATGGCAAATCTTTGTTCTTTTTCCTTTCTAAGTTCTTTGTGATTTTCTGACGGAGATGGTATACCTTGTAAGAACCCATACTATCTCATCATCCTGTCTGGCATCTGGTATTCTACAATATCAAAATGGATCAAGGGGATTCTACCAGATCCCAACAATCTTCCTTCAAAATTAAATCCACCCATTTTGTCATCCCACCTAATGTAAGGGCGCCAAACTACTTGCCATTCAGGTTGGACATCTAACTCCCCTCGGTAAAATTTTAAATGATGATGGGGATTTGGTCGTCTATCAGGGTAGCTGTGGTTTTTTGAGTATGCCCAGGCTAGGGACCTAGGTAACCATAACTGTGTTTGAGGCCAGGGGTTAGGTCTGCCAATTATTATACGCTCGTATGCCAAAATTTGTAAAAGAGTGACACAACCATTAATATATTTTGCTCCTTTCTTCGTGGCAGTATACAAAGACCTGTACAAATAGCCCAATACAGCTGCACCCCAAGAATACGTTTCATAATTTTTAGCGTTAGCAATAAAATATATATACTTGGGATGAACAATGTTTTTATTCCTAGTGGGGAACAATATTGCCCCACACAACCAAAGAATATAGGCCTTTGTGCATCAACTAACAATTTCCTTACTTGCTTTAGGGGGACAATTATTAAAATGTTGCTGCAACCATAGTAATGAAATAAAGCCGCATTTTTTTATTCCTGATATTCAGCAACTACTTCACTACCAAAACATTCTTTAAAATGAGCCAACGGAGTGTCAAAAAACGGACAAGTTAAGGGTTTGCCAACCACCGGCAACCCAAGAATGAATTGTACATCCTCTAAAGCGATTGTAATTTTCCCACAATTTAAGTGAAAACTATTGGTCTCCGGCCGCCATCTCTCTACCAAAGCGGAAATGAGCCCAATATCAATTTGTGGTATAACGACCGGATAGCAAAAAATCCCAAACCCACATTTTTGCAAAAGAGTTTTTTGAGCTTTTGTTAATATCCATTGATCGTATTTTTTTTCCAGTTAATTGACATGAGAGTAGTCTGTCCCTGTCTTTTCCATCATATATATCATCTGACACATGATTTTGTTGGTCGTTAAGGATACTTGGGTCAATTGGTCTATAAATCCAATTGTCCATCTACTACCTAAAAAAATAACAACCACATATTTTTTATGTTGTTTAATAACTATGTAACGCAATATATCTATATCCTATTAATCCAAATAAAACATCATACTTAAATAAATTTATTAATTCTTTTTTTTTGCACATTTTCATAATAATTAATCATTATTAGTCACAATACTCACATGCATATTATATCCCACATAACTCACAATATTTTATCAAAATAAACATTCATAATAAAATAAAACACTACTCCATTACACTTATTAAGCAAATAATTTAATCATAAGTCAAAAATTATAATAACTACTTCACCACATAGTTATATAACTATCCAACACGTATACATAAATCACAATTTTTTAAAAAATTCACATGCATATATGTAGACATAGTAATAATTGATCATTTTTCTTCAAAGTTTAAACATATATTTTTTTATAAATACATGTTAATAAAATAATTATATTATTTGAAAAGTAAATCTTACCAAAATAATATCCGAATCTGAAAATTTGTAGGCTTAATCGGCGGTTGATCTTCAATTTTTACTGATGGTGAATTGTTGCAAGCTTTCTCTTCATGTAAATCAATTCTATTTTGACGCTTGAATGGAGGTTTTTTCAAGTTGGGAAGGAATATGTGTAGCGACAGTGTAAGTCGGTAAGAGAAGCATGAAGGATAGGGGAACGGCAGCTGGTTAAAAAGGGAGTGAGCCTGCCGCTATAGCTTGTAGCGGCAAGGCGTGAGACATTTTCACCATTTTGACTTCCGTGCAGTCACATTTCCACTTTTTGGCTTTCGTGCCTTTAACTTTTCAGTTTTTTGGCCACCGTGCAGTCAATTTTGGATTCCATGCGTTAGTCAAATTAATATTAATGGTCTGCCGCATGAGCCTGTAGCGGTAGGGCATGAGACATTCATCAGGGGCAAATCTGTAACTTGGCTTGCATTTCCTGTTTGTATTGGCTACCGCTACAGCCTGTAGCGGTAAGTGGTAAAATGTTTTAATCCGAGCTTTTCATTGCAAGGATCAACGGATATAAACCTGTTTGCTGAACAGTGCATCAAGCAAACGTGTGCCATGGATTAATTCCCATATATATATATATATATATATATATATATATATATATATATATATATATATATATATATATATGAGTATTTATATATATACAAAAGTAGTAAACGCTCCGGATGTATATCTAGGCCTAATCAAACAGAGTTTGATGAAACTTTGTTTGATTGAGCCTGGATATATATCCGGTGCATTTACTACTTATATATATATATATATATATATATATATATATATATATATATATATATATATATATATATATTTACATTCCTGTCTGCCCTGGAGTTCACTTCGTGGCCTTTTACTGCTTATATATATATAACTGTTTTATTAGCTTGCGGGCTAGATTTGCCTAAATCGGGCTATTTCTCACTTTGACTGGTTCATGGTGACTAAACTGGAACCGTTGAAGCTAGAATGGTTTAGATTTACTCAGATCTAGTTCTTTTTCCTAGCTTTATTAGCCTGCGGGCTAGATTTGCCTAAATCTGGCTATTTCTCATTTTAACCGGTTTATGGTGATTAAACTGGAACCGTTAAAGCTGGAATGCTTAGATTTATTCAAATCTAGTTCATTTGCTAGCTTTTGTACATATTGATTTGTCTTGTGAGTCTAGGAATCATGTGATCACATATTCAGTTTCTGAATCT
Organism: Panax notoginseng; assembly: GCA_016801055.1. NCBI lineage: Eukaryota > Viridiplantae > Streptophyta > Magnoliopsida > Apiales > Araliaceae > Panax > Panax notoginseng. The sequence continues at coordinate 124,764,056 of CM029015.1, forward strand.
AGATTCGGTTCCCGTGATGGACATATTCAGCTGCAGCCAGCTTATAAATTATTCACAATGTCTGAATTTTCTCAGATGGCTCTCATGCCCCTAAAGAGTTCGACACTGCTATGTATCCTATTTTCTCAAAGATGCTTCCCATCTTGAAAATAAAAGCAATCAAGCTAAACACATCATAAAATGGAAGTATCAAAGGTCTCAATTACTATTGAGCATAAGGGTTTGAAAAACATGTTTTACAAAACATCAATGTCATATCTCGTTAAAATTGAACTTTTATACAAAAGTCAAACCCATTGTATATAGGTGCGAACGAGGCATAGCACTACTTCCGAACAAATGCACATAGACCTATACACACATAAGCAAATAAAAGTTTAAACTGAAAAGTGGCTATAACCGTGTTATCACGGAAGTCGGGAGGTGCCTAACACATTCCCTCCGCTTAATCAAACCCCCGGACCCTAACGAATTTAAGTTTTCTAGACCAGTTAAACAGTGTCACATCACTAGGTCTTTGTGCAAACCTTTTCTCAGTTGAGTTGGTGCAACCATTTAAAAATAACCAACAAGCGACTCTTACAGTCAAATCATCGACATATACATGTCTGACCTTTTCAAACTTGTTTTTTCAAATAAATCTCACCTAACATGAGAACACCAAAAGACAAGAACAGAAAGGGACAAATAAAAATCCCGACGTCGACAAGTGGCGACTCTGCTGGAGACTCCAGTAAGAGGGCTTAAGCCGCTATTAAAAGCTTTTCAAAACTTTTATCTGCTTATGTGTGGATGTTGTATTTACATTTGAATGAATGTCTACTAATGCTTTATTTACTACACTTAATGCTTCACACCATATCTGCCTGTGATATTAGTGCTTCACACTTGTCATCATTTCCATACGGTGAGATGCGATGTATGTGAATGTATGTTGTGTGGTCCCTCCACCAGGAGACTATCCTGTCGGTGTTTGATTACTGGACTCGTCGGGAGACTAATTGCACGAGCCTCAGGAAAGACACCACCCAGATTCGCTCCAGTTGAAAGATCGGATTAACTTCCCATCGAGTAAATTGCGATGATCTGGGAACCTTGTAAAGACCAAGAATTATATACGATTATATATGTATATTTTTACGAATAATTTTTTTTAAACATATAAGTGAATATGTGAATTAAGTGAGTTAGTTAATTTAATTATTTTAAGTTAACTATAATGAATACTTAATCAATTTGATTAGGGAAGAGTAAGATAAGTTATGTTGAGAATTAACATAACTTGAATGTTAACCATGAATGTTAAATTAAAAAGATTTATAATCTTTAAGTGATTAAATTGATATGACTAATATAAAGTGATTATATGATTATGTAATAACTTATTAAGCCAATTAGTGCTAATTAAGTTTATGAATTAATGGAACAAAAAGAAAAGCCAAGAAATAAGAATATTAAATTATTTATCAATATATTAAACATTTTGTGGCATATATTTAATAAATATGTGAGTAAACAAATATAATAATTATTTATCAATGATGATAAATATGTTATGACATATGTAGGAGATGTATGTGACTAAATAGATATATATACTATAGATGTGTATATAAAATTATTTATTATATATAGTGAATTAAAAAGAAAGCTTTATAACCTAATATTATATATTAGGAATGTGGATTAAATAACCCAAGGGTTGTAGTATTGAATATTTTTAGTATTTAAAATATATACTAACCTACGAGATTTATTTTATTATCTCAACTTACTATTTATTTTAAACATAATTAAAGAAAGTCTAATTGGGTTATAGAATTAAATATCCATGAGTAATTATTTAAATTCCAAATGAGTGGAATAGAAACCCTAATTAAATAATTAGGGTAATATAAAATTTTGGTATTGGACCCTTAGTATTTTATATGGCCCAAACACATTAATTATAGAGCCCAAAAGAAATTATGGATTGGCCCAAACTTGGGCCCAAGTAAAATGGAATTTCTAGAAGATAAATTACACAATTTGGCAATTTAAATAAAAATCAAAAATTGGGCAATATTTTGGGGGGAAGTACCCGCCCACTTTAAGGGGAATTCACCACATATTGTTTTTTTTTTCCAAGTTAGGTAGCCAAGTGTCTCCATATCATTTAGTTTTAATATTTTGCCTAGATTATATGTAAGCTAAGAGAAAGAATGAGAGATATGGAAAGATTGGCAATGATTTGGTATATACATATATAAGTTATATGTATATTATTATTTAGCCCGTAAATAGATATCTCCCCATTTACAAGTAAAATTTTTCATTCATTTCAAAAGTTAAAGAGAGAGAATCCGTGGGTAACAAGGAGGGAGAAAGAAGAAAATTTTCTTCATACCATCTAGCTTGGTAGGAGAAGGAGAGATCATCCAACCAGAAAGGTATAAAAATTTCTAAAACTAAAAATCTAGTTAGATTTAAATGTATTCTCTTGTGGTTATTTTTGATAAGATCATGTACTTATATTTCCACAAAAACCTTAGATTTACATGTTAATGAGTATTTTATGTTTAGATCTAATCATTTTGGGTGTTTTTATGTTGATCAAAAGGTATTAAAGAAAAATAGGTTTTCTAGTTTAGAAAACCCTAATCTTTCTCTACTTTGAAAATCCACCATTTGAAATCTACACCTTCTTTTTGCGATCCAGCAAAGAGGGGTGCTAGATATGTAAGTTAACTATTAAACCCAAGTGGTAGCACTCAAAACTGTTGATTTTACAAGCCTTGGCATCCATTTTAGTACAAATAGTCCAGATTTTTCAAAAAGGGGAAATAGACTGTTTTGGATCAGTTCATCCCAAGGGCAATTTTGTCATTTTTCTTAAATTTTAAAATTTTGAGAAAATTTGGTATGTTAATATGATGAGTTATCTAGAACCTGTCCAAAGATGGCTATTTTTGGATTTTTAGAATGAGTGTTATGGATTTTACAAGAAAAGACTATTTTAAAAGTAAACCAAAATAACTTTTTTTGTATAACTCCAAAAATTGTGAAATTTTTACCAGAAGTACATATACATAATAGGAATATCTCCTGAAAATTTCGTAATTTTTGGACTTAAACACTGTTCATGATAATTGTTTTAAGGTCTGAATATTTTGGTCATTTTACAAATAGTAAATGAAATCCAAAAATTCCAGAAAAATTATATGTTAGATAATTTATTACAAAAATAGTAGTGTTATGAGTTATAAAATGTTATGCTAATTGAGAGATCAATATTATTAATGATAGGTCTTTCAAATTGTGTAGCAGTAGTCAACGACCAAGGCAAGTTTCCTAACTCAACTTGAGTTATTAATTTCAAAGCATGATTAGTGGATAATTATTATTGGTTATTCACATCTATAATGATTATTGTTATTAGCATATAGTGCATTTGATTTCTTATTCTATTACTTGAACTGTGAAATAATTTAATGTTCTTTTATTCATGAATTGTTTATGAGCCATGTCTCAGCTATTCATTTCGGCTAGACTAATAATTGATGAATCGTTCTATTATTTGAACTAAGTTGTTATTGAAAGATTTATGCCATTTATTTCGGCTAGATCAATATTGATATTATGTGTTAAAATCATAGCATTTATTTGAAAGCAATCCAAACCATATTTTTGTGGTACGGACTCATGATGTAAGACTGAGATGAACAACCCTTATAAAAAAGGGAAACTTTATTGTCGGACATCCGACCATTTGCACTATTTTGGAGTATTATGCATAATATAGTGTACAATGAGGCAGATCACTTCATGTGCTCGCAGAAGAGTATGATTTAACCTTTATGGTTAACTGATACTCTTGAGGTAATTCAGTATTAATTAACTAATAATTCCTCTATTTGTTCTTGATCCATTTGTTATCACTCAGCATGAAATCCGGGAATATCCCACTTTATTGAATATTGTTGCATTATTGCTAATTGTTCCTAATCAAATGAATATTATTGAATCTTCAAATGAATTTAATTCTTTCATTCTTGAAATATTATTTAATCTAGAATTCAAGAAAATTATTATTATTGAAAATGATTTATTGTTCAGCTACTTCGAAATCTTTTAAACATTGTTAACATTCTAGAAAGTTAGATTCTTCTATATCTTTTTTTGTTCGCTTTAACTTGCTGAGGAAAATCGTTTCTCACTCTTACTTAAATAAAATATTTCAGCTAAGGACAAGGTAGCCGAGGGGTCAAAGAAAGACAAGGGCAAAACAAAGTTTAAGAGTAGTTATTATGAACTTTACTTATTATGTTAGTGTATGAAAATTAATTATGTAAACCTTTTGAGTATCTAAGGGTATGTAAGTTATTTTAAGGTTAGTTAACCTGGGATGATGATAATATAATTATATTTTAAGTTATGTTTTATTAAGGACGTGTAATGAATGATGTATTTTATCAATGAATGGGTAGTTAGATGCGATATGTATAATGGATCGTGAGCACTAAACCCGTGGTTAGGGAACTCGGATTTGGGGGTGTCACATGTTAGTATCAAAGTTGTAGGTTATAAACCTTAGTTGGGGGAAAAATCTTAGGAATATAACCTTAAGAAAGATAGAGAAAACTCATTTAGATTTCTAAGTGATGAGATTAAGGAATAACATGAGATAAAACTCATGTAGAGTTTTCTTGGAGAATTAGTAGTGTTATGAAATATATTTTCATTCCATACAATGAATTTATGTTTTATTGAGAGATATTAATGAAATTTGTTTGTTATGTTACAATTGTAGGATGTCAGGAGATGAAGAGATTAAAGAAACCCAAGTGGTTACTGAGACGTTAGCAGCTGCACCAATGCCAATAGCCGAGGTGGCGGCTGTGACGCCCCCAAAATAGGTCCACATGACCCATCTTGAGTCACCATATATCACACTACAGAAATCAAATACAAGCTTCATTTATACAACTGTTGAACTGTCGTGCCGAGTATGATAACACATAAGCTGTGAGTTTTAATACAAATATATGTAACTCTCATGGTGCCTTGGCCACGACACCTTACAATGGTACTTTACATAAAAGTACAATCAATAACTATTTTACAAATTAAAATCTTTGGAAAATGTTCAAGGAAACTTTCGTACATGGGAGACCATGCATCTAAGTTATGATAGATATCATATGACTCGAGAATTATCCCTAGGTTGACCCAATAGACCTCAAAGAAAAAAGAGAAGATTACTAACATGTTCTTTCCAATTGCGAGTCTTCTCTTGACATATAATTATCTCTATTGTCTCCAATTGAGAATTATATTTCAACGAAACCCCAAGATTATATAGGTAGTGCTCATAGATATAATCAGCAAGTGCATGTGCACAACCCTGTCTTATGATAACACGAAGTCATCTATCATTAGGCATTTTTTATGATAGTGGTAAAACACCCTTCCAAAGTTGGGTTCACCTCACCCTGTTCGATTCACCAAAATCAACGGTTAAAATGACGTATAAAATACGACACACTTATCTAAAATTCTCAATAAAATTATTTCCATACTGTTTTAGGAGAAACCTCAACAGCTATAGACCATCGTTTTATTCCCTTATTACCCCTGCTCGACCCAGCTACACTCTTATTACCTGAAAGGAATTGTGAAGCAAAAGGGTGAGCACAACTAGCCCAGTAAAGAATATCGTGACTAAAGATAATTAAATTATCAATAGCCTTCGTCAGTAATAAATCAGAGATTTAGAACATATGGTAGATGATAAAACTTTTCAATCATAGTTGCAGCGGAACGAGCAATCCATTAAAAGAGTCAAATAGATCATAAAGTCTATTATCTTCTCCATATTAAAAGTCCACCAACAATGTTTTAATCCTGTAACATCAATCAACAGTTCCTGTCCACAATCATGTGAATAACTCATAATCATAATTGTAGTTCTAAATTCCTCTTCTCATCCAGGACGAAGATAATTTTCATCACTTGTCTTTACCTGAAACATCAAAGATCATGGTTATACTAAATAACAATTTATGTTCATAATCATACTAATAAATTCATCTTTACACTATGGGCCAAAGATATTCATTAACAGTTTATTTTTACACTACAGGCCAAAGATATGCAACTGTATTTTAGAAGAGTCAAGTAGAGCATGACATCTACTATCTTCTACAAATTAAAAGTTTATTATCAATATTTTATCACTGAGACTCAACTCAATAAATAATCAACATCACTGAATTATCCATGCACTACGGCCAATGATATTCGTTAGTATCACATCCATGAATTATCCATGCACTATGACTAAGGATATTCATTAGTATCACCACGAATTATCCATGCACTACGAGCCAAGGATATTCGTGTTTTCACCAATGGTCATGATTATACCGAATAATCCTTAGTCATAATCATACCAACAACTGTCCATCAATGCACTACGGGCCAATGAGGACTTTTACCACATCATTTATAACATTACGGTCATGATTATACCGAATAATCCCCGGTCATAATCATACCAATTAATAGTCCATCTTTGAACCTAAGCCATAGATGACTTTCATTACAATATAAGCATAAGGATGATGACAATGATATAAGCATTAATCAAACAAAATCAAGGATAAATATTAAAGACTTTAAATTTATCCAGAGTTTAAAAATATCCAAATTGTCAACATGATACTGCTTTGTAGAGTAAAATTTAAGAATAATATTCATATATCAAAAATAATTTGGACAGAAAAGAAATATATTTTTTGGGTGAATAGTATCCCGTGAATAGTAACTCATGAATAGTAACTCATGAATAGTAACTCGTGAATAGTAACTCATAAATAGTAACTCGTGAATAGTAACTCGTGAATAGTAACTCATGAATAGTACTCTGTATTCATAAATAGTACCGTATACGCGAATAGTACCGTATACGTGAATAGTAACCTGTGAATAGTATTTCATGAATGGTACTCATAAAAGGAAAATACAAAAGAAAACGATATTCCATGATGAGTACAAAAGAAATGATATCACATACGAGTATGAAAGAATATACGAACTGCAAATGGATTTTCACCCGCCATGCAGGAATCCGCGTAGCCATATCATTTTCACAATTTAATAAAGAATGAATACGAATGGTCATTCACCATGCATGCGGTAGTCCGCGTAGACATGTTTCTCCCTCAAATTAATAAAAATTGATACGAATGGTCATTCACCATGCATGCGGTAGTCCGCGTAGACAGGTTATTCCCACAGAATAATAAAGAATGGAATAACAAAAGGATTTCACAATGCATGCGGTAGTTCGCGTAGACAGGTTATTCCGACAGAATAATAAAGAATGGAATAACAAAAGATTTCACCATGCATGCCGTAGTCCACGTAGACAGGTTATTCCCACAAAATAATAAAGAATAGAATAACAAACGATTTGACCATGAATGCGGTAGTCTGCGTAGACAGGTTATTCCAACAGAATAATAAAGAATGGAACAACAACCCTTACGAGTATTGAAAGAAAATAACTCTCTTCATGAATACGAAAGAAATAATACCCCTTACGAATACAATAAATAATATCCCTTACGAATATTGAACGAAGATAATATTTCTTACGAATACGAAAAATAATATCGTAAGTGAATATGAAATAAATAACACCCCTTACCTTAGTAGAAGATTGAATACTGAAGTAGGGTAGTAGCAGAATACTCCTCTTCTTTTTCTCTATAGTTTCTCTTTCTAGAGTTTCAGTGAATCCGTAAGAAATAATGAAGGAATGAGCTTCTATTTATAGGAAAAAAGATTGAATAGTAACTAATTCATGAACGACCAAAATTACTTCACTTTTAAACGGACGGTCCAAATTGATTTACTATTAAAACTTAAAGCAACGGTCCATACTGATTTACTATTTAAACTTTAAACCAGCGATCCATATTGATTTACTAATAACTTCAACCAACAGTCTGAAAAATTAGTACATCTCCTCATGGAATAATAAGCCAAACTTATAACAAATACCTCATAGCAAACCCCTCTATTTATATCAAAAATTGAATAAATAATTATCACAAATCATTTATCTTTAATCAACACATTTTTAATCTTTCAACAATTATTCATCATTAATATTATAACTCACAATATTTAACAACTAGATCATTCTCAGGAAAGAGGGGGCTTTCCGATAAGTATTTCTCTCTATTGGCAAGCAATTAGGTGATCAAACCTCTCCTCGACAAAACTTTCTAGACACCGTCAATATTACAAATAATAATATGAATAACTTTGTCATCTCAATTATTGATTTAATAATATAAAATATTATGCAGATGATACTGTGACAATAATTGAATCAAATAACGTGAGATACTATGTAGCAATTACTGTAGTAATAATTGAGTATAACTGAGTGATTTTTAACGTAAGCATCAATAATCAATACCGTATGCTACTATGCAATCACGCGTATTACTGTTCTTTTACACCGGGTATTTCAACAGTTTAACGGTAAAAACTTTCGCCGTTATTTTTTTTATAAGAAGTTATTTCTGCCGTTTTCTAACTTCGACAATTATTCCGTTGTGGGATCCACCAATGATGGATTCGTCGTACAAATATTCTCTTACAAAAAGAATATTTCCTGACCAAACGAATATTTTCCAACACAATAAATATTTTATAACAACTTTCTTACTTTGCAAAATTTTCAAATATCATCTTTAACTTTAAACTTTTATCAATTTAACTATTTACCAAAATAGAAAAATTGAATACTTTTATTTAATAAAATTCGGGGTCTTACACCAGCACATAGTGAGACAGTTAAGAACGACCTAAAAGAAAAACCTGTGGTAAATCTAGGAAGTGATCATGATGAGTACCCCGAGATGGAACTGAATGAAAAGGACGAAGTAGATTCCAAGGAAACTAAAGTAGAACCAGAAATAGAGACAAAAGATAGGGAAAAATGCAATGTATTAGCTGAAGATGGCCAAGCATCAGTGGAAGTTCAAGATTTAAGGAATAAGGTGTTTTTTTTGGAGGAAATGTGGAATGCGAAAAAATTATTAAATGATCAATTGGTAAGGGCATTGAGTAAGATGAAAGAAGAACGAGATGAGCTGAAGGCACAAGTCGATGGTATGAGAGCCGAGTGTAATATATCGTCTGAAGCTTTAAGAAAGAAGGAGAAGAAGAAGAATAATAAAAGGAAATGGAACAACGACAGTGACAGTGACTCAGGGAATCCACAACATAAGAAGAAAGAATGTGTTGATTGAAGAAAGAAACATTTTGGGGAATGCATGAAGGGTAGGAATATGTGTTATAATTGTGAGCAAGGAGGGCATATATCACCAAATTGTCCTAAGCCAAAGGGAGGAGGATGTTTTTCGTGTGGTGAAACTTGTCATTGGTTTAAAAATTGTCCTAAGAAGAAGACAGGTGAAGGAAGTGAACAAAAGAAAGGTTAATTATGTGAGGTAGTACCTTTTTGAAGTAAGAAAATATGTTAGTAATGAAGTATCGTAAATGATGGATATGTATATATATATATATATATATATATATATATATATATATATATATATGAATGTAATCCTCGTTTTTGTATGACTATCCAGATAACTTTTGTAAGTCTCAACTTTTTGTATAAGTCATAACTATAAATCCCGACTTTTGTCATAAAGGGATAGTAGATGTTTATAACAATATGCGCTATATGATGTAAAGTACTATAAACTAGTTGAATGAATATGAATATTTGTTTAATTAAGTATATAAGTTTTGAGAATAAAGATAGTAAGCTATCTATATGATAAATTGTTAATTTAGCAAACTGAATTCGTGATACCTGCAAGCTGAATTGAAAATAATAATAATAATACAAAAATTCCAGTAAACTGAATTATGGTATGAGTTTAAATTATGTGTTAAAATTTTAAAATACCACTAATATGATGTGGCATAAAGGTGTAAAAGATGAAGTAATAATTGAAGGTATTACATAACCAGATAATGCCGCCAAGAAGAGAACCACGAAACCGAAAGGTGGAAGACTGTGTTAATAATGCAGGCAGTCAAGCAAACCCTATGTAAGATTTTGTGAATATGTTAGCTGAGACTATGCAAAATCGAGCACCAGCCGCAGGAAATCCTCCAGGGAATCAATTGGCGAACTTCAAAGACTTTAAGGCAGTAGGACTGTAAGATTTTAAGGGAACAACAGACCCTATAGAAGCTCAGATTTGGGTGAAAGAAATAGAGACAGCTTTTGTTATTGCTAGAGAGTAGAGGAGCAAAAGACAACTTTTGCTACCTAATTGATGAAGGGTGAGGCGAATTTCTGGTGGGAGTCAAACCAGAACAGAGCTGGAGCAGGAGTTGTAGCATGGACCAGATTTAAAGAACTATTTCTCAAAAATTATTTTTTGCCAAGTATGCAAGCAAGAATGGAAGTTAAATTTTTAGAACTAAAGCAAGAAAATATGTCGATTTCAGAATACGCCGCCAAGTTCAACGAGTTAGCTAGATTCGCTCCACATCAAGTGGACACTGAGGCACGAAAGGTGAGAAGGTTTGAGAACGGACTGAAGCCAGGAATATTTAGCAAAGTAGCTGTGTTGCAGATCAATTCATTTCCAACCTTGTTGGAAAAAGCCATTATCGCCGAGGGAGGAAGTAAAGCAGTGCCAAAGTACCATCAGGAGCAGAAGAAAAAGAAGATTGAAGGAGGTAGTAGTGGAGGTAGTAATTCAAACAAGCGTAAGTGGACCAATAACACTCAATCGGGAAATAAGTCAGGAGAGAGTAGGAAGAGAGGTGGTCCGTGTGCAGTTTACGGGAAGAACCAACAAGGAGTCTGCTTGAAGGGAAAAGGTGTGTGCTTTAACTGTGCTCAAGAAGGACACATTTCTCCCAACTGTCCCAGCTCAAAGAAAATACAAGGTTGTTTTTCATGTGGGTCACCAGATCATCAAATTCGGAACTGTCCAAAGAAGAATGCAGAAAAGGGAGGCAACAACAAACGGAACAGCAGTGGGACACTGATGATCAAAGGACCAGCTCAGCTAGGAAGACCAACGACACGAACATTTAACATGACTGTCCATGATGTGGTAGCGACAAAGAAAGTAGCGGCAGGTAAAATTTCAATTAGTAATATAATTGTTTACGTTTTGTTTGATAGATATCATTATGAGCTGCTATTCATTTATGAATATGAGTCACAATTTAGTGTCACACGCGTGTGGAAATGAAGGAATTGATGATACAATTTTAAAAAGTTATTAGAAAAAAAAATTGTTATGAGCCATAGCTAGTTAAACGAGACTTGAGTTAAGTAAAGATTTTTTCACTCTTGAATAGGATGGAAAGAATAAATGTAATAAGAAATGAAGTAACACCTATATTAGGGTAATAAATTGATTTATTAATAATGTTCTAAGAATAGACATAATTTGAATGTAAGGTAATACTGATTCCGGGGACATAATTCTTATATGGAGGGGAGAATGTAAGGACCGAGAATTATATACGATATATATATATATATATATATATATATATATATATATATATATATATATTTACGAATAATTTTTTTTAAACATATAAGTGAATATGTGAATTAAGTGAGTTAGTTAATTTAATTATTTTAAGTTAACTATAATGAATACTTAATCAATTTGATTAGGGAAGAGTAAGATAAGTTATGTTGAGAATTAACATAACTTGAATGTTAACCTTGAATGTTAAAATAAAAAAATTTATAATCTTTAAGTGATTAAATTGATATGACTAATATAAAGTGATTATATGATTATGTAATAACTTATTAAGCCAATTAGTGCTAATTAAGTTTATGAATTAATGGAACAAAAAGGAAAGCCAAGAAAAAAGAATACTAAATTATTTATCAATATATTAAACATTTTGTGGCATATATTGAATAAATGTGTGAGTAAACAAATATAATAATTATTTATCAATGATGATAAATATGTTATGACATATGTAGGAGATGTATGTGACTATATATATATATATATATATATATATATATATATATATATATATTATAGATGTGTATATATAATTATTTATTATATATAGTGAATTAAAAAGAGAGCTTTATAACCTAATATTATATATTAGGAATGTGGATTAAATAACCCAAGGGTTGTAGTATTGAATAATTTTAGTATTTAAAATATATACTAACTTAATTGATTTATTTTATTATCTCAACTTATTATTTATTTTAAACATAATTAAAGAAAGTCTAATTGGTTTATAGAATTAAATATCCATGACTAATTATTTAAATTCCAAATGAGTGGAATAGAAGTCCTAATTAAATAATTAGGGTAAGATAAAATTTTGGTATTGGACCCTTAGTATTTTATATGGCCCAAACACATTAATTATAGTGCCCAAAAGAAATTATGGATTGGCCCAAACTTGAGCCCAAATAAAATGGAATTTCTAGAAGATAAATTATACAATTTGACAATTTAAATAAATATCAAAAATTGGGCAATATTTGGGGGGGGGGGGGGGCAGTACCCGCCCACTTCAAGGGGAATTCACCACATGTTGTTTTATTTTTTTTGCCAAGTTAGGTAGCCAAGTGTGACGAACGAGAATTTTGTAATTTGATTTTAATATTTATTGAATTAAATAAATATTTTTCGATGATTTAATTATTGGATTAAATAATTATTTGATGCAAATGTGGTAGATTAATTTAATTATATGCGTTACATTTATTAAATTAATGTAGAGAATAATTATTATTCAAGTATGTAATTATGTGAGCTTATTGAATTAAAAGAAATATTTAATTAAGCATGATGTTATTTAAATTAATTTAATTATTAATTAGAGAATTAATAATTTGACATTATTTATTTATGAGAACAGTAAATATATGACTATGTGAATTTATGAGAAGTTATTATATTTTATTTATATTAAATAAGATATATGAATTATTGTGCAATTGGGAGTGACATTTATTAAACTATATGATAAAGCTTTATTAAATTAAATGGTTTTTAAAACCTATTCTAACTAGCCAAACATGGCACTAAAGGGAGTTGGGGCCAGTTAACCCATGACTGGGTAACTGACCACCAACGCGTGTCAGACCTTTTTTTTTTAACAATACGACGTCTTAATTCTTTTCTTCATTTTCTAAGTCTGATAAAACTAACCTGAGAGAATTTGAGAGAGATTTCAGAGGAATTGTGAGAATCTCTGTGTTGAAGAAGCTTGAAAAGGGTTTTATCTCTACTCATTAACACTCTGGGTAATCTCTCATTCCCAATTCCTACTTTACGTATTTTAGTTTTCATGAAAATGGCTTTTAAAGTTTTTGGTTTAACATCTGTAATTGGATTAGGAGTAATGATTATGGGTTGTATGTGTGTTATGACATATCAAATCGTGCTTAATTATATATATATATATTATGTAAACCATATCATCAAATTTATGAAAACAAGTCGTATTATTGATGACTTGTTATTTCAAAATATACAGAGTTTGGGTTTTGGCCATATGGCCTTATACGTAACTTTAAGGTGTCAAACATTAATATTTTCGTAAAATTTACACTCTTATTTGATTATGCACGTTGATAGGACGAGACCAAGCCTTAAACGAACGGATTCAGTGTTATAACGAATCCGTAGTGTTAAATTATATGTTTTTGTTCAAAATCTTCAAGAACATCAAGAACAGTACAAATTGCATAATTTAATTATGTGATTATGTGTTTTAAATGGTTAAAATAATTTTATAAATGTTGGGCTATGTTTATGCATGAATTATAACATCTGTATATGATTAATTTCGTGTAGTAGTAATTTAATTGGAAATTTTTGGGCTGTGTTCTACAATTTTTGCGAATTGCAAAATAGTTTTTGGCTCGCCGCGCCGCGGCGCCAGTCCAGCGACTTAAGGCCCATGCCGCAGCGCCAAGTGTCCGGCCGCAGCGCCATCGCGCCGCAGCGTGAAGATCAAGTGTAACAGTGGCGCCACAGCGCCACTCTCCAGAAAGTACAGAAATGGAATTTTTTAAAAAAATAAAATAAAATTTAAGTCTAGCAATGTGTTAGTAACTTAATATAATGAACATAAAACTATGTTAGAAGTATAATGTGATGTTAAAATAGATGTTTAACATGTAAATAACATAAATACATGTGGATTGAGTTATTGACTTCATAATTAAATTATTATTCATGAAGTGATATTATGTGACAGTAAATGTGATAACTTGACTAAGTATAGTTAATAATCAAAGTAGACAAAGAGAATGAGTTTTGATGATTAGTTAAGTTACAATTAACTGGTATTGTGAATGTGAATGGTATGTAGGATTAAAATCAAAGAACGAGTGTAGTTAAAGTGTAATCTACGCACGAGGCAAGTTTCCTAACCCTACTTGTTATCGTTATATAAGTTGATTAATTCACCTTTCTACATTGAACAATTTCTCGTTATTATTGTTCAAGTCTGTTTCGGATATTAAAGTTTATAAATCTTTCAAGAATGATGCTGTTATACAATACTTATTCTATTGTATACCTTTTGAGATTTTATTCAATTAAGTTATCAATTATTGTTAAACCTTGTTAAACTAGCGAACCCTTTTTGATTCGACTAGTCCATAGTTGATGAGCATTTTAAATTTTAGAACCCTTGATGAATTATCCAAACCAAACTTCCTTTGGTGCGGACTCGAATGTCAAACTGAGATGAACAACCCTGTATAGGGTATTATTTACACTTTAGCATTGAGATATTGTGCACAGTATGGTACTAAGGGCTGATCCCCCTAAGTACGAGAAGAAGGTCCATAGTCTTATGACTGTTAAAGGTTTCAAGTATAACCCTTGATAACCGAGGACATAGTTCAAGGTCTTATGACTCTCAGAAATCTTTTGATTCTTGTTATTCATTGTAGATTCAAAAGTTGAGCTTTATTTCAGATCTCTTTTATTCATTCGCATGTTATTATACTATTATTTCATTATTATACTTGTGGGCATTTGTGCTCACTCTTGCTTAATAATAACATTGCAGTTAAGAACGAAAGAACTGTTGAACCTTCCACTAGTAAAGGCAAGGGCAAAGTTAGCAAGTGACGAAGACTTGTTGTTTTATATGAGGATGTATTTGTTTAAGACTTAAGTTAATGTTATTGTTTAAGACTTATTTGTTTATGATTCCACACAGATGTTTAAGGTTAGTTTAACCTGGGATTGTATTATTATTATTCAGATGTTGTAACCCTTAATGGGAAGATTTTATTTCCATCTTTTGCATGGTTTGCATTTTTTATGGGTAGATAGATAGATGATATTTGTATCGTGAACACCAAATTCTATGGAAATGGAAGTACCGGATTTGGGGGTGTCACATGTTGGTATCAAATCCAGGTTATGAACCTTAGGTAATAGCCTTATAGAAAGAACATAGTGAAGGAAAATTCTTATCGAGTTCTAAGAGATGAATTTCTTAATTCATTGAAGATAATAAAAGACTTTATGTGCTTATGTGCTAATCTATGTGTTCGCTAGCACGGATTAGTAACTAAAACTTAAAATTTTGTTGTCAGGATGTTAGTTGTTGGAGGAGTTACCACGATACACTGTTGATGCTGAGATGTATGACACGTTATACGACCGTAACGTCGAATTACAAGACGAGGTTCAGGAATTGACTGAGCGAGCGACAGTTCAGCAGTCTACTCTAGAGGAGAAGGAGAGGGAGATTTCGACTCTTCACTCATGATTGGGAAATGTAGAATGGGATTTGGTCCATGAGAAGGGTCAAACCGAGGATAAGACGGAGGAGATAGAGAACCTGAAGAAGGAACTGAAGGAAACCTCCGGAAGACTGAAAATAACAGAGGAAGGATGGGTAAGAGAATCACGTCGAGCTGATCATGCAGAAGATGATAGTCGTGCAAAGAAGGTGAAGATTGGGGAGACATACTCTATACTTAACAAGGCAATGAGTAAGACTCAAGATCGAGTTTTGAGGTATCCCATCCAGTTCGAAGGACTTTTATTGTATATGATGGATCGCAGGACGATATATCACATCTTAGAAGAGGAGCGTAGCAAGGCTATTCAGTACCTTGATCGCCAGTGATATGATTTGCTTAATTATGTGAAGAACTTAATTAGTTTTTACCGATGTATTTATGAACAAGGAATAGTTTAAATGTTTTTAATCCTGTGGATTCTTTATTCCAGGATGGTTGATGTAAATAGCAGTTATGCTATCGTTTAATGTTAACACTTTTGATTTGAATGAAAATATATCAGGTTGTTTGAGATGATGTATTAAATGAGTATGTTAATTGTTAAGAAATGCCTTAACTATTTAGAGAAATAAATAAAATTCTAATAAGCGTTTATTTAACAGAAAATTGCCGCCAAGGAGAAGACAACAACGTCAACCGGCTCAGGAAGAGTCAACCAATAATAACAATAACGCCAATGCTAATCCCGTTCAGCAGTTGGTGAAGTTAATAACTGGAGCCATGAATAATCAACCTCAAGCTCCACCAAACACAACATTTAAAGACTTCAAGGCGATGGGACCGCCAGAGTTCAAAGGTTTCATGAACCCAATCGAAGCTCAAACGTGGGTTATGGAGATGGAGAAGGTTTTCGACATTGCTAGGGTTAGAGAAGACCAGAAGACCGCT
Source organism: Panax notoginseng (assembly GCA_016801055.1). Lineage (NCBI taxonomy): Eukaryota > Viridiplantae > Streptophyta > Magnoliopsida > Apiales > Araliaceae > Panax > Panax notoginseng. Next base: position 124,780,812 of record CM029015.1, read on the forward strand.
TTTGCAACGTTTATGCTGAAGTCTGAGGCTAGCTACTGGTGGCAAGCAAACAAAGTGCAAGGAGGTGAAGGTATAATTACGTGGGAGAGATTTAAAGAGATGTTTTTCATAATGTACTTCCCAACTAGTTCGCAGAATCTGATGGAGGTTCAATTTCTAGAACTGAAGCAGGGAAACATGAGCGTAGCTGACTACGCAGCTAAATTCAACGAGTTCGCAAGGTTCGCCCCATACCAAGTACACACTGACGAGAGAAAAGCCAGAAGATTCGAATAAGGGCTAAAGCCTTGGGTATACAATAATGTATCAATGTTTCAGCTAAACACGTTTGCCGGAGTATTGGAAAAGGCCATCCTCACTGAAGGTGGAAGCGATGCGGTGACCAAGTATAATCAAGAGCAGAAGAAGAAGAAGAGTGAGAATGAAGGTAACAATAAGACTGGTGGGAGTAGCACTGGGGGGTAATCATAATCAGAAGAGGAAGTGGACGGATAACTCGTCAGCTAGAAGTCAACAAGGAGGGCAGAAGAAAAAGATCGAAGTATGCTCGACCTGCGAAAAAGCTCATCTAGGAGTTTGTATGAAGGGAAAGAAAGTATGCTACAATTGTGGTCAGGAAGGCCACATAGCACCTAATTGTCCTAACCCAAAGAAGGGTGCTTGTTTCACTTGTGGTTCGAAGGATCATCTAGCAAGAGACTGCCCTAAGAAGGGATCAGGAGGAGCAGTACCAGGAGGTAACCGTGGAAATAACAGTTGAAATGCCTTAACCACCACCGGACCAACCGCAACAAACCGACCGACCGCCAGAACTTTCAATATGACAGTGCAGGATGCAATCCAGTCTCGTGATGCGGTGTCAGGTATCATTCCGATCAATGAAATTAATGCTTATATTTTATTTAATCCGGGTGCTACGTGTTCCTTTATATCCGAAGACTTTGCTAATAGTTTATATTTGCTTATGGATGAGTTAGAATATCCCATGAATATAGAAATTGCGAATAGAGAGATAATTCCTGTTAAGTACGTGTTTAAGAACTGTAGGGTGAATATTAAGGGTAATATCATGAACGTAGATCTTATCCCTATTCGACTTGGGGAATTTGATGTTATTTTGGGTATGGATTGGTTATCCAATTATGGGGCAGTAATTGACTGCCAGAAGAAGCGTATTAACCTTATGACTCCGTCAAAGGTTGTGTTTTATGGTACCAAGTCGCCTAGACAAGCGAGTTGTCTGACGATAATACAGGCCAGGAGGTTGTTAAGACAAGGCTGTGTAGGATATCTATCTTACATAGTCGACAGTCGAAAAGAGAATCCGAAGGTAGAAGAGATACCGATTGTGAGGGACTTCGTCGACGTATTTCCAAACGATTTGCCAGGACTTCCACCAGATAGAGAGGTAGATTTCTTGATCGATTTGGCGCCCAGAACCGCTCTAATATCGAAGGCACCATACAGAATGGCACCAGTAGAGATGAAAGAATTAATGGTACAATTACAAGAATTGCTGGACAAAAAGTACATTCAACCGAGCGTATCGTCGTGGGGAGCGCCGGTGTTGTTTGTGAAAAAGAAGAACGGATCGATGCGGCTCTGCATTGATTATAGAGAACTGAACAAGGTAACGATTAAGAATAGATATCTATTATCAAGAATCGACGATCTGTTTGATCAATTAAAGGGAGCAAGATACTTTTCCAAGATAGACTTGAGGAGTGGTTATCACCAACTGAAGGTGAGGCCAGAGGATGTACCGAAGACAGCGTTCAGAACGCGATACGGTCACTACAAATTTTTAGTAACGTCGTTTGGTCTAACGAATGCTCCTGCAGCATTTATGGGACTAATGAATGGTGTGTTCAAGCCGTTTTTGGACAAATTCGTGATGGTATTTATAGACGACATTCTGGTATATTCCAAAACCAAAGAAGAACACGAAGAACATTTGAGATTAACGTTGGAAGTATTGAGAAGGGAGAAGTTGTACGCTAAATTTTCAAAATGCGAATTCTGGATCGAGCGAGTACAATTTCTTGGTCATGTGATCGATAAAAACGGAATTTTGGTAGATCTATCTAAAGTCGAAGCCGTGATTAACTGGGATCAGCCGAGAACGCAGTCAGAAGTAAGAAGTTTTCTTGGATTGGCGGGATATTATAGAAGATTCATTCAAGATTTTTCCAAGATCGCAACTCCGTTAACGAATTTAACTCGAAAAGCTGTGAAATTTGTTTGGACCGAGAAGTGTGAGGAGAGCTTTTAAGAATTAAAGAAGAGGTTGAGTACGACACCTGTGTTATCTCTTAAGGATTATATAGGCAATTTTGTTGTTTTTAGTGATACGTCGCATAAAGGACTTGGTTGTGTGCTGATGCAAAAACTGGTAAAGTCATTGCGTATGCATCACGACAATTGAAGGATTACGAGAAGGGGTATCCGACCCATGATTTGGAGTTAGCTGCAGTTGTATTTGCTTTGAAAATTTGGAGGCACTATCTCTACGGGGAGAAGTGTGAAATATATACGGACCACAAGAGTCTAAAATATATTTTCACACAGAAGGACTTAAATATGCGTCAGAGAAGATGGTTGGAATTAATCAAGGATTACGATTGTGAGATTTTATACCATCCGGGTAAGGCGAATGTGGTTGTCGATGCCTTAAGTAGAAAGGGTCGTGAGAAATTGATGATGTTAACTGCTCCGGAAGAGCTAATTGTGGAAATGGAGAAATTGGAATTGGAAGTGAAGTATCCAATGGAGATTGATTAGAAGCTATTTTAGATGCAATCTGGTACAACTCTACTAGATAAAGTGAAGGAGGCTCAACTTCAGGATGATAAATGCAAAAAGGTGACAAAGAAGATATCTGAAGGAACCGAACCGAGATTTAAGATGGATAAGGAAGGAATACTGAGATTTCAGACTAGAATTTGGGTACCGCCAGTACAAGAGATTAAAGAAGATATTTTAAGCGAGGCTCATAGTTCACGATATTTGATTCACCCTAGTAGTACCAAGATGTACCAAGATCTTAGACAACATTTCTGGTGGCCGAATTTGAAGCGTGATGTTGCGGAATGTGTTGCCAAGTGTCTGACCTGTCAGAAAGTGAAAGCGAAACATCAGAGACCAAGTGGATTGCTTCAACCGTTGGAAATCCCAGAATGGAAATGGGAACATATTAAAATGGACTTCGTGGTTGGCCTTCCGACGACTCAGAAAGGCTACGACGCAATATGGGTTATCGTTGACCGACTGACAAAATTTGCACACTTCCTTTCGATCAAAATAAGATTCAACTTAGATCAGTTGGCCAGGCTATACATAAAAGAGATTGTTTCGAGGCACGAAGTTCCGGTATCAATTGTTTCAGATAGGGATCCGCGCTTCACATCAAATTTCTGGAAACGTCTTCAGAAATGCATGGGTACGCAATTGCGAATGAGTACAGCTTACCACCCTCAAATAGACGGACAGAGTGAGAGAACGATTCAGACATTAGAAGATATGCTAAGAGCCTGTGTGATGGACTTTAAAGGAAATTGGGATGATCACATACCATTAGTAGAGTTCGGCTACAACAACAGTTACCACGCTAGTATAGGCATGCTGCCTTACGAAGCATTATACGACAGAAAGGGCAGAACTCTGCTTTACTGGGATGAAGTTGGTGAAAGACAATTGCTAGGGCCAGAAATTGTACAGCAGATGGCAGAAATAGTTAAAGTAATCCGAGCATGACTGGTAGCGGCTCAAGATTGACAGAAGAAATACGCTGATCCACTTCATAAAACTATCGAGTTTGAATTAGGTAGTTATGTTTTCTTGAAGGTCTCTCCTTGGAAAGGGAAGATCAGGTTCGAAAAGAAAGGGAAATTGAGCCCAAGATTCATTGGACCCTTTAAAATACTGAGAAGAATCGGAGAAGTTGCGTATGAGGTAGCCTTACCTCCAGCACTTGAGAATGTCCACAACGTTTTCCATGTTTCTGTATTACGACCATACAAAGCCGATTACAAGAATGTAATTGAATACGAACCCCTGCACTTTGAGAAAGACTTATCTTATGAAGAAATTCCTGTCCAAATTGTCGATCGAAAAAAACAAGTTCTCAGAAATAAAGTTATACCTTCTGTTAAGGTAATTTAGAGGAACCACAATACTGAAGAAGCTACGTGGGAACTCGAAGAGAATATGACGAAGAATTACCCTCATTTATTTACTTAAATTATGAGTAAGCGATTCTAGGGATAGAATCTTTGTAAGGGGGGAGAATGTAACGGGTCGAAATTTTTGAGTCGTAATTCTGGGGACAGAATCCTTTTAAGGGGGGAAAGATGTGACGGACGAGAATTTTATAATTTGATTTTAATATTTATTGAATTAAATAAATATTTTTTGATGATTTAATTATTGGATTAAATAATTATTTGATGCAAATGTGCTAGTCAGTTACCCAGTCATGGGTTAACTGGCCCCAACTCCCTTTAGTGCCATGCTTCGAATTTCTTATTCTGATGGTTACCCTGCTGGTTTCCAGCACTCACATTCCCGTTCCATTTTCCCTTCAAATTGTTGTTACCGCTTCCACTACTACCACCTCCATTCTTATTCTCCATTTCACTCTTCTTCTTTTTCTGTTCCTAATTGAACTTTGTGATTGCAACGCCTCCACCTTCAGCGAGTATTGCCTTCTCCATCACTGCTGTGAATGTCTTCAGCTGGAACAGGGAGACCCTACTGTACAACCAGGGCTTCAGTCCTAGTTCAAATCTCTTCACCTTGCGTTCGTCTGTGCTGACTTGATATGGTGCAAACCTCGCCAACTCGTTGAATTTTGTGGCATACTCAGACACCGTAATCGTTCCCTACTTCAATTCTAAAAACTGTACTTCTAGCTGACTCTTCGAACTCTCTAGGAAATAAGTCTCGAAGAATATCTCCTTAAACCTATCCCAAGAGATAACCCCTTGACCTTCCCGAGTTTTATTAGACTGCCACTAATAACTAGCCTCTGCTTTAAACATGATTGTTGCAAAAGCAGTCTTCTGATCCTCCCCTACCCTAGCTGTGACGCCCCCAAAATAGGTATACATCACCTATTCTGAGTCGCCAAATACCTGGTACAGAATACAAATACAATCATTAATGTACGACAAGAGAGCTGTGAATTTTAATATAAATACTTTCTTCTAGACAATATCCACTCTCAGAATAAGTCCTCGTTACATTTATTGTCACACTATTTAACAGAATAGTGAGGACTACTAATACTATCATTTGGTCCATCACTCCGTTTCCCGACTCGTTCCAGCTATATTCTCATTTCCTGAAGAGAACAATGAAAGAAAGGGTGAGCTCAACTAGCCCAGTAAGAAATATTATGACTAAGATAATGCAGAATAAATTATCATTAGCCTTAAACAATGTTAAACTGATACAATATAACAAACATCAAGTTTAGCTGCAGCGGAACAAGTAACCCATTAGAAGAGTCAAGTAGAGAATAAAATCTACTATCTTCTATGATTTAAAAGGTTTTTCATGACTTTTATCGCTGGGACTCAGCTTAAAAATAATTCACATCATTGAATCACCCCTGCACTACGGCCAAGGATATTCTTTAGTATCACGACCACAATTATCCATGCACTACGAGCCAAGAATATTTGTGTATTCATTAATGGTCATGATCATGCCAACCACTGTCCATCAATGCACTACGGGCCAATGAGGACTTTTACCACATCATTTGTAACATTACGGTCACGATTATACCGAATAATCCCTGGTCATAATCATACCAAGTCCATCTATGTACTACAGGCCACAGATGACTTTCAACAGAATATAAACATTTGTATAATGACAATGATATAAGAATTCAATAAAATAAGTTAAGAATTAATTTATCCAGGAACCAATAACGTCTAAATTGTCAACATGATACTGCTTTGTGGAGTAAAATTCAAGAATGCTCGGAAGAATATTTTCATAAAAAGATACTAGATGAAGCGCAAATATCAAGGATATTCCACTAATTTCGTGGAGTATAAAAGTCAAAACTTTAACCAACTGAATATAATAAAGAATAGAATAACAAAAGAAATCACCATGCATGCGATAGAACGCATAGACAGGTTATTCCAACAGGAAAATAAATAATGGAACCAGGTCATGGGTAAACGCACCGACAGGATACTCCGACAGAATAATATATAATGAAACTAGGTCCGGCGTAAACGCACAGACAGGATATTCCGATAGAATAATGAATAATGGAACCAGGTCCGGCGTAAAACGCACAGACATGATATTCTAATAGAATAATAGTAAAGACGGAACCAGGTCCAGCGTAAAACGCACAGACAGGATATTCCAACAGAATAATAATAAAGACAGAATAATAGAAGAATGTCACCAAGTATAGGATAGTCCGCGTATACTGGTTATTCCAGCAGAATAATAAAGAATGGAATAACAGAAGTTCTCTTCATGAATACAAAAGAAAATAATACTCCTTACGAGTACAACAAATAATATCCCTTACCGTAAAAGAAACTTGATATCGAAGTACTGAAGTAGCAGAATACTTTTCTTCTTTCTCTTTATAGTTTCTCTCTCTAGAGTTTCAGTGAATTCGTAAGAAAATAATGAAGGAATGAGTTTCTATTTATAGAAAAATGGACTGCATAGTAACTAACTCATGAACGGTCTAGATTGATTTACTTTAATCTGACGGTCCATATTTAAAGCAAAATCTTTTAAATAAAATATAATATATTCTATTTATAATCTAATAAAACGAATAACTTTATAAAAGATTTTACTATGCAAATACTATGTAGGCACTATGCAAACACTATGAATAATAAAATTTAATATATTCTAATTATTGTCTAATAAAACAGATAACTTTATAAAAGTATTTTATTTTATATAAAAAGATTTTACTATTAGCCTAATAAAACGAATAACTTTATAAAAGTATTCTGTTTTATATAAAAAGCTTTTCTGATTTATTACATTAATAATACCAATAAAACAAAACTGAGTGACTTATCACGTAAGCATTAATAATCAATACCGTGTGCTACTATGCAACCATGCGTATTACTGTACTTTTACTACCGAGTAGTTCAACAGTATTAATGGTAAAACTTCTATCGTTATTTTCATAAAGTATTTTTTTCGTTTTCTCAATTCGACAATAATTCTGTTGTAGGGTCCACTAATGATTGTGTCGTCGTACGAATATTCCCTGTTAAAACGAATATTCCCCGACCACTCGAATATTATATAGCAACTTGCGTACTTTGCAAAATTTATAAATATTACCCACAACTATAACATTATATAAATTTCACTCCATAATATTCAAAATTGATATTTATAGAAAATTCATCTTTATTTATAAAAGTTAGGGTCTTACAACCTCCCCTTCTTATGAAATTTTGCCCTCAAAATTATGGTACGTACCTGGTATATCGAAGAGGTAAGGATACCTTGACTTCATTTTAGATTTTAACTCCTAGGTCATTTCCTCAACATCGTGGTTTCTCCACAAAACTTTGACTTAAGGTATAACCTTGGAGCATAGAATATGTTCTTTCTTATCCAAGATTTGAACAGGAACCTCTTCATACGTTAAATCTTCTGCTATTTCGTCCGGTTCTAACTCAATAATGTGGTTAGGGTCTTCCACATATTTACGTAACATGGATATGTGAAAAATATTATGAACACGAGACATACTTGGCGGTAAAGCGAGTCTATATGCCACAGTTCCTACTCGATCGAGGATTAAAAAAGGGCTAATGAATCGAGGATAGAGCTTTCCTCTCTTTCCAAATCTCGTAACTCCTTTCCACAGAGAAACTAGTAACAACACATGATCTCCTATATCAAATTCCGCGTTCTTTCGATGAAGATTAGCATAACTCTATTATCGATATTGTAAGGTTTTTATACGTTGCCAGATCGTTGGAATCTTTTTCGTAGTCATACGTACCAACTCCGGTCCCAACAACGTTGTTTTACCAACCTCATCCCAGCATACTGGAGAACGAAACTTTCTTCCATACAACGCCTCGAATGGTGCCATGCCAATACTTGCTTGATAATTGTTGTTGTAGGAAAACTCCACCAATGGTAAGAACTTATCACAACTTCCCTTGAAGTCAAGAACATAGAGTCTTAATAAATCTTCAAGAGTTTAAATAGTCCTCTCTGATTGTCCGTCCGTCTGGGGATGATATGCCGAACTAAATCGTAAATCCGTGCCCATAGCTTTTTGCAAACTAACCCAAAATCATGAGGTGAATCTTGTGTCTCGATCAGAAACTATGGATGCTGGCATACCATGCAGTCTTACAATCTCGTTTATGTACATATAAGCAAGATGTTCAAGTGTATAAGTTTCTCGTACTGGTAAGAAATGAGCATACTTGGTCAATCTATCAATAATGACCCAAATTGCATCAATGGCTTGAGAAACCTTGGGAAGACCAGTAACGAAATCCATGGTAATGTGCTCCCACTTCCATTCTGGAATTTGAAGTGGTTGCAATGGACCTTTTAGTACTTGATGCTTCGCTTTGACTCGTTGACAAGTTAGACACCTTGAGATAAATAGCGCTATCTCTCTCTTCATATTGCTCCACCAAAATGTATAACGAAGATCATGATACATTTTTGTACTCCCAGGATGGATTGTAAACGGTGTGTTGTGCGCCTCTATCATGATTTTATACTTTAAATCAGGGTTGTTAGGAACACAAAGTCTGGAGTTGACTCGAAGTATTCCTTCTTCATTAATTCTTGCTTCCGGCATAGCACCTTCTTGCACTTTATTCCTCATACGCATTAGCTTTAGGTAGGTCTGTAGCTTGAGCAACTTTAACTTTATCAATTAAAGTCAGTTCTACTCGTATATTCGCCATCATCACATGGGTCCCTGGAGTCTTTAACTCTATCTCCATCCTTTGCAAGTCACACAAAATGGGCCTTTGCGTTGACAATATCGCACTCGTACTTGCATATAATCTTCTACTCAATGCATCAGCTACCACGTTCGCTTTTCCAGGATGGTATTGAATGTTATGATCACAATCTTTCAACAGTTCCAGCCAACGTCGTTGTCGCATGTTGAGTTCCTTTTGAGTGAAGAAATATTTGAGGCTTTTATGATCCGTAAAGATCTCCACTTTCTCCCCATACAAGTAATGCCTCCAAATTTTAAGTGCGAAGACAACATCTGCCAACTCTAGATCATGAGTAGGTTTATTCCTCTTATATTCTTTGAGTTGTCTTAAGGCATAGGCTATGACTTTTTCATGTTGCATGAGAACACATCCCAACCCTTTGCCCGAAGCATCACTGTAGATGATAAATCCCTCCGAGCCAGATGGTATTGTCAGAACAGGTACTGAAATGAGTCTCCTCTTGAGTTCTTGAAAACTCTTCTCACATTCTTCGCTCAAACCGAACTTTGTATCTTTCCGAGTCAGCTGAGTTAATGGAGTAGCGATTCGAGAAAATCCTTCCACGAATATCCGATAATAGCCAGCTAAACTGAGAAAGCTACGTACTTCGGTCACTGATTTAGGTTGCTCCCAGCTTTGAATTGCTTCAATCTTTGCCGGGTCAATAGATATTCCATGACTTGATACTACGTGCTCAAGGAATGCTACTTCCTCAAGCCAGAACTCGCATTTCCTCAACTTGGCATAAAGATTATATTCACGAAACTTTTGGAGTGTCAACCTCAAATGTTGCTCATGATCTTCACGGCTTTTGGAATAAATAAGGATGTCATCAATAAAGACGACCACAAAGTGATCTAAATATTCCTTGAATACTCGGTTCATCATATCCATGAAGGCAGCAGGAGCATTAGTCAATCCAAAAGACATAACTAAGAATTCATAATGCCCGTACCGAGTTCTGAAGGCAGTCTTTGGAATATCCTCAGTTCTAACCTTCAGCTGATGATATCCAGAACGAAGATCGATTTTTGAAAAGAATTATGCTCCTTGCAACTGGTCAAACAAGTCATCAATACGTGGCAATGGGTACCTATTTTTGATGGTGACATGATTTAACTCCCGATAATCAATACAAAATCGCATACTCCCATCTTTCTTCTTCACGAATAGAACAGGAGCACCCCAAGGAGAAGTACTAGGATGAATAAAGCCAATGTCTAACAATTCCTGCAGTTAGGTCTTTAACTCCTGAAGTTCAATAGGAGCCATTCGATATGGGGCTTTGGAAATGGGTTTTGTACCGGGTTCAAGGTCGATACAAAATTCAATTTCACGCTCTGGGGGTAGGCCAGGAAGTTCTTCAAGGAATACGTCAAGAAATTCATTAACAATAGAAATATCATTCAAAACTGCAGTATTTTTGTTTAGATCCCTGACATGAGCTAAGAAAGCTTGACATCCGTTTTTCAATAAATGAATAGCTTTATGGCTTGAGATAACAGTGATTGATTTTAATGGTTTGGTTGTTTGAATTCGCATAATAGGTTGATTAGGAATATAAAAGCTAACAATCTTACGAAAACAATCAATTTTTGCATGATAAATAGTTAACCAATCAATCCCTAGAATTACATCAAATGAAAGTATTTTCAATGAAATAAGATCGATATGTAATGTGAGGGTACCGATTTGAACCAAACAAGACTTATAAATAGTGGATGTAATAAAGGTTTCTCCTAACGGAGTTTCTACAGATAAGTCAAAGTCTAATTTCTCCGAAGTCAAATTTAATCGTTGAGCGCAAATAGGAGAAATAAAAGAATGGGTAGAACCGATATCAAATAAGGTATAGACTTTGCTAGAGTTTATGATAAGCTTACCCGTAATGACCTCGTTTGGGTTTCTTGCTTTCTGGGAGGTCACAACAAACGCTCTCCCTTGCACTACCGATTTTGACTTTTCTGGGACGTCCTTTGGTGCCTCCATCCTAGCTGAACTTGTCTTCGGTGAACGACAAAATCAGACTAGGTGACCTTCTCTTCCATAATTATAACATTCTTTGGACGGCATCGCGCAGTTTGGACTGATGTGTCCCTCCCCTCTGCATTTGAAGCATATGATCGGTGGTCGTTCTCCTTCCTTAACCACGGGTGCTGGTGCTGACGTCTTTCCATCATTGTTGAATCTCCTCTTCTTGAAAAGTCCATTCTTATTATTTTGGCCATGATTACCACCGAAGTGGTTACCATTTCTGGCCTGCTGATTCCCTCCACGCTTGTTGTCTCTGCTTCGATGACTGCTTTCACTGGTATTATCATTTTGCCTGTTGCTCTCTTTTGATTACGTTGACTCGTTATCACGCTTCACTAACTGAGCCCTATTTACAACATCTGAATGCAAACACAATTTATGAGAAATAAGATGTTGACGTATCTCTGGCTTCAAACCTCTTAAAAACATCCGCGTCATTCTCTCTTCATTATCCACCAAGTGGGACGCAAACCGGGACAGCTCGGCAAACTTAGCTTCGTACTGCGACACGGTCATATTATTATGCTCCAACTTGATGAACTCTACCTTCTTCATGTGACAAATACTTTCGGGAAACTAGTTGTCATTGAACAGTTCTTGGAACTTCTCCCAAGACATCTTCAGTGCAGTAGGTTGAGTACGCTTTACCGATTCCCACCAGTAATCTGCCTCTCCTCGCAACATAAAGGTGGCAAAGGGAACCTTTTGCTCCTCGACGCATCCCAAGACATCAAATATCTTGGTGATCTGCTTTATCCACGTTTCCGCCTTAAGTGGTTTTGGTTCTCCAATAAACTCTGGTGGTCCCAGCTCCTTGAACTGTTTAGCGGTGACCGTCCGAGAGTTTTCAGTGTTTCACCTATATTTTGGACAGGAGCCGCTCTCGCCTGCTATTACATGAATTGCATAAAGCCTCTGAACATTCCATCATTCATCATTTAATCAATGTTGTTGTTTGCATGAGGATTATCGCCTTCCTGATGCACATTATCCTGATTATTGATATGTGGTGAATCAACGGTCGCCTGTGTTCCATTGCTATTGTCAACATTCTCGGATGCCATTTTCAAATACTACCACAAAACAAGGGTTAAATAACTTATCACATATTATCTCTATACTCTGACCGACCAATTAAATACCCAATAAACTTAGGTAGGTCATACTGGCGAAGGAATTCCCTAAGCTTTGATACCAACTGTGACGCCCCCAAAATAGGTATACATCACCTATTCTGAGTCGCCAAACACATGGTACAGAATAAAAATACAATCGTTAATATACGACAAGAGAGCTGTGAGTTTTAATACAAATACTTTCTTCTAGACAATATTCACTCCCAGAATAAGTCCTCGTTACATTTATTTCACACTATTTAACAGAATAGTGAGGACTACTAATACTATCATTTGGTCCATCACTCCGTTCCCTGACTCGTTCCAGCTATATTCTCATATCCTGAAGAGAACAATGAAAGAAAGGGTGAGCTCAACTAGCCCAGTAAGAAATATTATGACTAAGATAATGCAGAATAAATTATCATTAGCCTTAAACAATATTAAACTGATACAATATAACAAACATCAAGTTTAACTGCAGCGGAACAAGCAACCCATTAGAAGAGTCAAGTAAAGAATAAAATCTACTATCTTCTATTATTTAAAAGGTTTTTCATGACTTTTATCGCTGGGACTCGGCTTAAAAATAATCCACATCATCGAATCACCCCTGCACTACGGCCAAGGATATTCTTTAGTATCACGACCACAATTATCCATGCACTACGGGCCAAGAATATTTGTGTATTCATTAATGGTCATGATCATGCCAACCACTGTCCATCAATACACTACGGGCCAATGAGGACTTTTACCACATCATTTGTAACATTACGGTCATGATTATACCGAATAATTCCTGGTCATAATCATACCAAGTCCATCTATGCACTACAGGCCACAGATGACTTTCAACAGAATATAAACATGAGGATGATGACAATGATATAAGAATTCAATAAAATAAGTTTAAGAATTAATTTATCCAAGAACCAATAACGTCTAAATTGTCAACATGATACTGCTTTGTGGAGTAAAATTCAAGAATACTCGGAAGAATTTTTTCATGAAAAGATACTGGATGAAGCGTAAATATCAAGGATATTTCACTAATTTCATGGAGTATAAAAGTCAAAACTTTAACCAACTAAATATAATAAAGAATGGAATAACAAAAGAAATCACCATGCATGCGATAGACCGCACAGACAGGTTATTCCAATAGGAAAATAAATAATGGAACTAGGTCATGCGTAAACGCACCGACAGGATATTCCGACAGAATAATAAATAATGGAACGAGGTCCGGCGTAAGTGCACAGACATGATATTCCGACAGAATAATGAATAATAGAACCAGGTCCGGCGTAAAATGCACAGACAGGATATTCCAACAAAATAATAGTAAAGATGGAACCAGGTCCAGTGTAAAACGTAAAGACAAGATATTCCAACAGAATAATAATAAAGATGAAATAATAGAAGAATGTCACCAAGTATAGGGTAGTCCGCGTATACTGGTTATTCCAACAAAATAATAAAGAATGGAATAACAGAAGTTCTCTTCATGAATACAAAAGAAAATAATACTCCTTACGAGTACACCAAATAATATCCCTTACCGTAAAAGAAACTTGATATCGTAGTAGTGAAGTAGTAGAATACTTTTCTTCTTTCTCTCTATAGTTTCTCTCTCTAGAGTTTCAGTGAATTCGTAAGAAAAGACGGAATAATGAATAATGGAACCAGGTCCGGTATAAAACGCACAGATAGGATATTCCAACAGAATAATAGTAAAGACGGAACTAGGTCCAGCGTAAACCACACAGACAGGATATTCCAACAGAATAATAATAAAAACGGAATAATAGAAGAATGTCACCAAGTATAGGGTAGTCCGCGTATACTGGTTATTCCAGTAGAATAATAAAAAATGGAATAATAGAAGTTCTCTTCATGAATACAAAAGAAAATAATACTCCTTACGAGTACAACAAATAATATCCCTTACCGTAAAAGAAACTTGATATCGGAGTAGTGAAGTAGCAGAATACTTTTCTTCTTTCTCTCTATAGTTTCTCTCTCTAGAGTTTAGTGAATTCGTAAGAAAAGACGGAATAATGAATAATAGAACCAGGTCCGGCGTAAAACGCACAGACAGGATATTCCAATAGAATAATAGTAAAGACGGAACCAGGTCCAGCGTAAAACGCACATACATGATATTCCAACAGAATAATAATAAATACTGAATAATAGAAGAATGTCACCAAGTATAGGGTAGTCCGCGTATACTGGTTATTCCAGTAGAATAATAAAGAATGGAATAACAGAAGTTCTCTTCATGAATACAAAAGAAAATAATACTCCTTACGAGTACAACAAATAATATCTTTACCGTAAAAGAAACTTGATATCGGAGTAGTGAAGTAGCAGAATACTTTTCTTCTTTCTCTCTATAGTTTCTCTCTACAGTTTCAGTGAATTCGTAAGAAAATAATGAACGAATGAGCTTCTATTTATAGAAAAATGGACTGCATAGTAACTAACTCATGAACGGTCTAGATTGATTTACTTTAATCTGACGGTCCATATTTAAAGGAAAATCTTTTAAATAAAATATAATATATTCTATTTATAATCTAATAAAATGAATAACTTTATAAAAGATTTTACTATGCAAATACTATGTAGGCACTATGCATAATAAAATATAATATATTCTAATTATTGTCTAATAAAATAGATAACTTTATAAAAGTATTCTGTTTTATATAAAAAAAAATTACTATTAGCCTAATAAAACGAATAACTTTATAAAAGTATTCTGTTTTATATAAAAAGCTTTTCTGATTTATTATATTAATAATACCAATAAAACAAAACTGAGTGACTTATCACGTAAGCATCAATAATCAATACCGTGTGCTACTATGCAACCATGTGTATTACTGTACTTTTACTACCTAGTAGTTCAACAGTATTAATGGCAAAACTTTCGCCGTTATTTTTATAAAGTATTTTTGTCATTTTCTCAATTCGACAATAATTCTGTTATAGAGTTCACCAATGATTGTGTCGTCGTACGAATATTCCCTGTTAAAACGAATATTCCCCGACCAATCAAATATTATATAGCAACTTGCGTACTTTGCAAAATTTATAAATGATATTTATTGAAAATTCATCTTTATTTATAAAAGTTAGGGTCTTACACTAGCGACATCAAACACCTTTTCTATCTCCATGACCCAGGTCTGTGCCTCGATTAGAGTCATGGACCCACGGAATTCTGGTGGTCCAACCGCCTTGAAATTCTTAAATGTTGTACCTTGATTCTGAGATTGATTCTGCAACGCTCCTGTTAGTAACGTCACCAGCTGCTGAACTGGATTAGCCTCAACATTGTCGTTATTAGTGCCTTCAGCGGTTCTCTGTCTGGGTGGTTGACGTCTTGGAGGCATTTTCTGTTAAAAATATACTCATTAGATTATTACTCAACCCCTTTAAGTATTTTATACTTAACTTGCATCTCATAAAGGAAATCATCACATAACACATAACACTTTGAATAATAACTTTTATTCATTCATAATCTTTTTGAAAAACATAAGAATAATAGCATCACTGCTATTTACATTACTTTCTTGAACCACAAAAGTTTCAGGACAACATCATCATCATATCCCATAGGTTACCTAACACTTGGGATTTACATATTATTTAACATATTAATAATCTCATATCAGGTACATTCCCTACGATGTCCTATTAAGATACTGCGTAGCCTTTTGACGCTCTTCCTCCATAATACGCAACATTGTTCTGAATCTAATATGAACGATGGCAACGTCTCAAACTGAATCAGATAACCCATGACTCGATATTGAGCTCGATTAATCACGGTGTTGAATACATTATTCATCTCCTCCATCTTCATCCTCTTTGCTTGTGCGTCTCTCGCTGCTATCCCGACTCGTTGGAACACTTCCTCATATGCATCTTCGGCTCTTGGCCTCTTAGTAGATTCCTCCTGCAGCTTGTTCTTCAGTTCTGTGATCTCCTCGGTCAGTTGTTCATTCATTCCTTCACTATGAATCAACTTCTCTTCGACATTGTTCAGACGTTCCTCTCGATCTAGGATCTCATCGTCCTTCTGTGCCATCGAGGTCTGTTGCTCAGCTACTATCTCTAGCAACTCCTCGACGGTATCCTGAATATCCATATTGCTATCGTAGAATTCATCGTACATACGAGCAGCTATCGAGTTTAGTGGAATCTCTTCCTCCTCGTCCTCGTTATCCTCGTTCACCTGCGGCAGCTCAACGGGATCCTCCTCATCCATTTCTATCTCATCATCCTCATCTTCAACCACTGTGACCAACGGGATTGACTCAAGTGGCAGTAGTTATTTCCAAACCACCTGAATGTCATGAGACTCCTCCTCTCTAGGCATCTGAGGTCCTTTCTCCCTAGCCTGACTGGATTCTCCGACATTAGTCATCCTGACAACAAAAATTTTAAGTTTTAATTACTAATCATTACTACTCGACACTCACGAGCACATAAGTTGTAATCATATGAGCACATAAGTGTTTTATTATTTCCTTCCTAAAACTCGATAAGAGTTTATCACCACTATCTTTTCAAAGGTTACTTCCTAAGGCTTTTCTCCCCTCCTAAGGTTCATAACCTAAGGCTTTGATACCAACTTGTGACACCCCCAAATCCTAGTACTTCATTTTCGCAGGGTTTGGTATTCACTTTATACAATCATTCATTTCTAACTACCCAATCATAATAAAATTGAATAATATACATGCCCATACAAGATTACATTAACAAAAATCTCCCAGGTTGTCTAACCTTTAAATACAATCATACATGCGGAAAAATTTAAATAAACTTCATTACAATATTTAAACCAAAGTCTGATAATAAAACTATCAACATATTACAAGTCTTCAATACTTGTTCATCTTTCCCTTTCCTTTATTGGTACTAGGCACGTCAACCTTCTCAACTTTAGCTGTAATGGTTATACAGGCAAGAGTGAGCAAACAAGGCTCACTTGGAAATAACAATAAATAAAACTTTTACATCATATGCCAAATAATAGGCTCAATAGAACTGAACAATATGTTCTATTAATGAAAATCATAACATTCAACTGAGGGTCTAATAACCACGAACCATGTCCACAGTTATAAGTAATTTTTCAACTTTAACTTTAACAGTCATAAGACTATAAGGACTCCACGTACTTAGGGGGATCAATCCTTCATACAATGTATTGTGCACAAACATTTCAGCGCTAAGTGTAAACTAAGCGTAAACCCCTAATAATAGGGTTGTTCATCTCAGTATTTAGAGTACAAGTCCTCCCCAAAGTAAGTTTGGTTTGGATACGTTTCAAGGTAATTTAGAATTCAACGGTCATCAACTAAGGATTAGTTGAATACAAAGATAATAACGTTATGCTATGGAATAATCACAACATGCTCGCTTGAACAATATTAAGTCAAGGTTATTGAGAATCGAAGACTAAGCATGCGTAGGAATAGTAATTTGAACGATAAAATTGTTCAACATCCGAATATCAAAATGTATAAACTCGCATGCTAAATACTAAGTTACACATTAGAGAAACTTGCTCAATATCAGAAGATAAAATTTAGGAAAACTTGCATCATCATGAACAACTAGATACAAGAACTTGCTCAATAATAAACAAACTAGTTCAACGAAAGTGTATACTAGCACAATGTAACAATAGATTTACATAACTTGTAAAATCTTAAATAAACTAGTTCCACGAAAGTGTAGAGATTCTAAACTTGAACAACGAAGGTTTTGGTTTAGAAGACTTGAAATATATTAGCAAGGTAAGGTAATAACTTGTTCAACGAAAGTAATCTTGCTCAGCAAAGTATAGAGTTAGGAAACTTGCAACATCATAAATAAACCAACTTTTCGAAAGTGCGAAGATAGAAAACTTGCCTTGCTTGTAGGCTAAACCGTTATAACTTGAACCATAATATCCTATATACATGTCATCATGGCATACTCAGTCAATAACAACACACTATACCTCTACATCACGTATGGTTTAGATTTATAACCACATAATCAAATTATATTATTAAAATAATAATAACACTCGCTAGGTATTAATATCATGCTCGTTCATAGCACTACAATACCTAAATAACAAAATATAATCTTTAACAGTCATCATATAGCATTACACTAATAATTACAGACTTCTGTGCAAGACAAAAAGTCGTTTATGAACCTACTGTAAACCGGCGCCGTGGTACCACAGTTTGCACTATGGGCCGCGCTACGGCGCGGTAGTGGCGCTGCGGCACGGTAGTGGAGCTGCGGCGCGAGGACCAGGCCTTTGGCAGGTGCTGCGGCACGGAAGTCGAGCTTCGGCTCTGACTTTGGCGCTGAGGTGTGAGATTTCGAGCCGGAGCGTGGATTTTGGCGTTGAGGCACCGAAACTCTCAGAATACAAAAGGAAGAACATAACCAAGCTACTGAATCTTAATTTTAACACCAATTAACACACATGACTTCATGTAAGTTACACATGAACGTTAACAATCATTCACATACCAATTATCAATAATTTAACAACGATTTTAGAAAACTTAATTCTTTGAAACACTGTTTTAAAACAAAACTCCATTGTTGACTTTGTTTAACAAGTTATAACACTGTAATATCAATAATAACCCAAATTTAATTACTTAAACTACGATTTCTGCAATTCATACCCAATTAACATACATGACGTTCAATTTCATAATTAGCATACAATCACATACTAATTTTGTTATCATATAAAACATACGTTCATACCTGTTTTCACTGTAACACCAAATTCTTTTCTTGCAAACTTAATCTAACATACAATCTTATATATATATATATATTCTAGTAATAACAATCACAATTATAGATAACTTCCTAACCAATTTTAAAAAAACATGGTTTATAGGAATTTGGTAAAAACCTTATACACCATGAAATTAAAGAACACAGAGAGCCTAAAACATACTAACACATATACGTAATTATAACATAAAGGTTATGGAAAAATACCCTTTGATGCTAAAACAAAATCTCTGCTAACCACTGAGAAAAGCTTTGAAAAGACCCAGAACTACCTCTCTTAATTCTCTCTCTTAGGTTCTCTCAGACTCTCTGTATTTTCTTTAACAATCTTTTTTCTTAGACTAAGCAGAACTGGAGCGTAAACTAACTGATAAGCAAGTATGCGCTAAAATAAAACTGATATGGCATTAATAAGCCTAATAATTATATTAGTTACAATTACGGAATATAACGTATAATTTGTAAATATATTTATATTTTATTTATTTATATTATTATTAAATTTAAATTTCAAAAATCCAAAAGTTATAGGGCTTTGTTTGGCAAAATAATTTAAAACTTAAAGACTTAATATACTTAAGCCTTGTTTGGCAAACTAAATTAATACTACTTTAATTTATTTTAATAACTCCTTATAATATCGTTATTTGTCACACTTTATTTAATTAAGTTTTCATACTTAATTAATTAATTCAAATAACAATTTATTAAATAAATCATTTAATCACATAACTCAATACAAATAATTAACCATCAAATTAAAATATCAATATAATAATTTCCTTAACTCATTAATTATTTATTTAATAAATAATTAACCAATTCAAATCAAATTAAATCAAACAAGTATTTCTTCAACGATAAACACATCCATTAAATAATTATATAATTCGATAAATATTTAGAAATTACAAATAAAAAACTAGATTGTTACATCATTCCCCTCTTATAAGGATTCTGTCCCCAGAATCACCATTCAAACAAATTATTCGTTACAAACAATTCATTCGTTACATTCTTCCCTACTTACAAAGATTCTGTTCCTAGAATCGAAGACACAGACTAAACAAATAACTCAGGATAATCTTTCATCATTTTATCTTCTAGTTCCCACGTCGATTCTTCAACATTGTGGTTTCTCCATATCACCTTCACAGAAGGTATAACTTTATTTCTGAGCACTTGTTCTTTCCTATCGACTATCTAGATAGGAACCTCTTTATAAGACAAGTCTTTATCGAACTGCAACGTTTTGTACTCGATCACGTGCTTGTAGTCGGGTTTATACGGTCGTAATACCGAAACATAAAAAATATTGTGAATATTTTCCAACTCTGGAGGTAGAGCTACCTCGTAAGCCACCTCCCTAATACTTCGTAACACTTCAAAGGGTCCAATAAACCTCGGGCTTAGCTTTCCCTTCTTACCAAAATGGATTTTTCCCTTCCAAGGAGAAACTTTTAGGAATACGTAATTTCCTACATCGAATGCACGATCTTGTCTATGTTAATCAACATACTTCTTTTGTCGGTCTTGAGCTTCTATCAATCTTGTTCTGATGAGTTTGACAATCTCAATAGTTTATTGTACCAGTTCTGGTCCTAATAGTTGACATTCACCGACTTCATCCTAGCATAGTGGAGTTCTGCACTTTTTTCCATATAATGCTTCGTAAGGCGGCATGTCGATGCTCGCGTGGTAACTGTTGTTGTAGGTGAATTCCATCAACGGTAAATGTTCTTCGCAGCTACCTTTGAAATCCATGATGCATGCCCTCAGCATGTCTTCCAATGTCTGGATCGTTCATTCGCGTTGGCCATCTGTTTGTGGATGGTACGCCGTACTCATTCGCAACTGCGTTCCCATGCATTCTTGTAGTTTCTTCCAGAAGTTTGACGTGAAGCGCGGATAAGTGTTTCTTCTAGTAGTTGTTTAAGTGTTTCAATTTGAGGTCGTTAGAAGGGGTCAAAACAGTCATCTTTGTGACTGTTACGTATTTGGAAACAATCGGAGGGCGTCGAGCGAGCACAGACACAAGTATAGTGCTCCCGACGATGAAATATGTTATTCTAAGTAATAAAAACTAAATATGTATGATAATAGACATGGCATATAAGATTTCCTTGCTCATAATAGAAAGCATTACCATGACTTAGTATGTGTTTTGAAAAGAAACTTAAAGATTATGAAAACAAACTTTGACGAAATTGTGTACCTTTAATTCTGACCTTGATAGCATATATATGAGGTCTAATTACACATGACGTAAGATTCAAAGTTGAATCGTATGTGTGATAGATAACTTATTTTGGTTAAAAAAATTTCAAAGGAAAACTCCATTATCTTTTGTAAACTAAGTTTTAAAACATGAAGTGGTTATATTTTGACCTTGCAAACATAGAGAGAAACATGTACAAATGAGTATGACATGTAAGTTGAAGTTGCCTTGCATGACTAGTTTAGTATGACATTGATTTTAAGAATAAATCTTTGAAGTTTTAAAACTAAGAAGGACGAACATTAAGTACTTTTGTTCTGATCTTATGTGCAAACATGATAGGACTTTTATGTCTCTAGGCATGATGGGTACGTGCACACTACTAGATAGACGTAATATAAACTATGCATGTCTTAAAGTAAGATTCCAAGTGATAAACCATTATAGTCATGTGATTACATGTAAGCATGTGTATTGAAAGTTATTTAACCTCATTAGTGGTCATATAATTAGACCCTTGTTGCATGAACTTAATTAGCCGTGAAATAAATGGCAATAAAGCTATAAATTGTAAAATAACTTAAGGTAAATACAAAGGGCATCAAACTTGGGCTAAGACCTCTTAACATGTGGGTTAGTTATGTGTTAACAGTCATGCATGCTAAGGACTCAGATGTAACCAGAAAATAAATATCCAACTTTAGTATGGCCAGGGGACGGCGCAGCTGCGCCCATCCCAGGCCTAATTGCAGCACAACTGCGCCATATGACAGTGATACCTGATTATTTTAACTATGATATGAACCTTAAAGCATATGTGTAATGAATGTCTAAATTTATAATACTTGACATAGATGATGTTTTAAGCATAAGAGCATGTAATGGTTATATAAAACATAGAGTTGTTAAATTTTTATTAAGGTTTGCAAAATGCAAGAACTTTGTGAATCATGCATCTATGAGTTTTAAATGTGTAACAAACACATAGCGAGTCAAGTGTGTAATAGATATATATGAATGTTGGTGTCACGTATGAGTGGTTACGGTATACCTATACATACCTAGCTATTCTAAGAGTATGATGTGAAAGTAAAATGTAGGGTTTACAAACCTAGTTAGAAAATAATGTAACATTATTATTATATTAAGAATGTATGAAATATGTGACTAATGGATGTGAATCCATGATTATATAACCGTGTAGGAATACACGAAGTGCAGATAACTATAAACAGTTAAGTCGTAGTTGATAAACTACGAATCAATCAAGTCTTTCAGTTCCTATTTGATATATGAATTCTATAACTGTTAGTTGAGCTATATTATGCTATAAGAATGTCGATGCATATACATGAAATGCATATAAGATATATTTGAAATTTGAAAGTTGATGATTGATGATATTCTTATGAAGTAAATCTTTATGTCTGTTATGTGAGAAGTAACATGCGTAGTAAATATTAATTGATTGTGAATGCATGAACTGAGTATGTTATTATATGTTATGTGTTGCGTGAAAACTGCTAGAATTGTTGGGCTGTCAAGCTCACCCTTGCAAATAACCACTTTTGCAGGTTAAGCATTCACGGTAAAGATTACGTGCTACTCGATTGATAGAGTTTAATAGTATCAAAGGAGATTGATTCATTTATTTAATATATACTCTTGAACCAGGTTTAGGTTCTAGGAGATGTATATGGTAGTAGTTTACGATGTGTAATGCATGGTAAGTTGTAAAGTTGTACTATACGGTACATAGAGGAATATGAATCAAGATGTAAAGATTTATACAGTAATTCGAATAGAATGAATCATAGCATAATTTGATTCAAGGATTTGTAATTGATTCAAGTTAAGAAATCAATAAAAGATTTGTTTTCAAAGGAGATTGAAAAAGTTTAAATTATTCTGCATATTTTTATAACATCGAATATGATGTAAGATAGGGATGGTAAATGACTAAGATTTGAAACTTATAAAAGTTTGGGAGTCATTATACAGATTTTGAAAATGGAAAGAATTTATATTCTAATTTGTAATAAGTAAAGTTATATTCATTGAGTTATGAATAAAAGATATAGTTGGACGATAGTAGTATCATGGCGGACCGGATCTGAGGTTCAAAGGGAACCAGATTTGGGGGAGTCACATATTGGTATCAAAGCTGTAGGTTATAAACTTTAGGTGTAACAACCAGATATTTTCTATATAATTAAATCAGAAATTTTACGTATAATTTTTTTTTATTTTAAGGATGAGAATTTATACAAGATAAGGTGTCTATGTATTTATGTGATAAATAAAAATATATTTATTACATGAATATTTGTAACTAATTTTATTTTAGAGTTATTGATTATTATAAAGCATATTCTTATAATAATTAATTTTATGGTAGAAATGTTTTTATTAATTATTTTCCATGAAAATATAGTTATATATTATTTAAATAATATATGAAATAATTTTTAGAATAACTATAATAATTATTTTATTATATGAATTTTAGTACAGATTAGTAAGTTAAATTTTTTTACCTTAATTATTAAGGTTAAATATGGAAAAATAAATCAGATATGGAATCCAAACCCTAATTTTGGATTTTTATCAAGGAATGAGAATAATAATATAATATTAATTATATTTTAATTTTTCAGTGCTATAAATATGTACTGTATGTACGTATTGATAATGGTTGGTCAATTATGAGTTTAAGACTGTTACATAACTATTTTATATGTTTTATGTTGTGTATTATTTGATTAATTAGGTCAACCCTAATTAACATTTAGGTTGAAAAAATTTTAGAAACCCTAAATAATTTTTAGAAAACCCTAAATTATTACAAACCTTAATTTTAAATGATAAACCCTAATTTGAAACTCAAATTAGAGTTCAAGATTATTTGATAACTGTGTTAATGTGATTAATTAACAAGTATTAGAATTACAATTGTTAATTATGGAAAACCCTAAATATTTTAAACCTTAATTATAATTTGGTAACCCTAATTACCAAAAGTATAAACCCTAATTGCTAATTTAGCAAAGTTAGTTATAATTAGAGATATTAAACCCCAATGTTCCTGTATAAATTAATTAGAAAATTAATCTAGTTAATAAACCCTAATTTTCTAATTTTAGAAACTAAAATTTTATTTCTTTACAAACCCTAATTGCTAAATCCTACTTATGCTTTGTGTTAAACCTTAGGGTCAAACCCCAAGGGTTTGACATGTTATAATTTTGCCATTAAAATAATTTACCAAATGACCTTTTGGCCCCTCTTGTATTATTAAAGCTAGTATAGGTTTTGACAATTAGGGGAAGTTGGTGACCAAACCCAACAACCCTATGTGGTTATAATTGATAGCCATCAGCCATTTTGAGCAACCATTCATGCATCCACTACTACAACATACCTAATAGACAACACTTAAACCACAACGTTTTTTAAAAAAACGTTGTGGTTTTTTTTTACAACGTTTTTAAAAAAAACGTTGTAGATATATATGTAAAAACGTTATCTATTTAAAAGGACATTTTTTAGGTTTTAACTAGATAACATTTTTTTTAAAAACGTTGTCTATGAAGGAAAACACGGAGCTAAAAAAAAGATGCTGAAATGAAAATTTGAAATTAAAACAAATCTACTTTCTTCTCTATTATCTCTGTACTTTCTCTCTCTACGAAGTGGCTGCCCTACTCTCCTTCTCTCTTACGATCCAAACTTTGGCTACCACTGTGGCCATCAGCTGAGGAGGCACATACGATGTTTCAGTCAGAGATATTTTGATTCGAGCTAGAGAAGATCAGAAAATGCCTTTCACTACTGGTATGGTCTGGTCGGGTTCGGTCAGACATAAAATTCTAGGGTTTTTGCTGTGGCTGACGCTCTCTCTGCGATTCCTGCTCCCGTTCTTCGTTGTTAAGTAGTCTGCAGTGCCAGCCAAAGCCTTTGATTCCTGCTCCCGATCTTCGTTCCCGTTCTTTCGTTCTTCCGTTCTTCGTTCCCGTTCTTCGTTGTTAAGTAGTCTACGACTCCTGCTCCCGATCTGGTACCTTTGTTTGCATATCTATCACTTCTGTAATTAGTTCTCCATTTCTTTATAGGTTTCACTTTTAATTGCTCAGATTTTCTTCTGACTGTGTCTGTGAATTTTCGTTGGAGTCTGGAGAGGGGTTTCTTCTAAATTTTGGGCCTTGTTATTTGTGAACTTGCTCCTTGAGTTCATTTTTGAAATGAGGTTGCTAATTTTGATGATTGGAACCAATGTTGTGGGGCTATTTGATCTTGTTGAGGAATTGTGCTTTACTGTTAGTGTTATTCTTGGGAGGATTTGTGCAATTATAAAAAATAAATAAATATCCCACCTAAATTCTAATGTGATTTTTATGTTATTGAATTTTTTAAAAAAATTGAAGTTGTTTGCTGTAGTCTTGTAGGTGGTGAATTTGTAGCAGAGAATTACCAAATTCTTCAATCCAGGGTGAACATGTTTAAATCAGATAAGCTTATACAGTAGAGTACGAACTTGATAGTATAGTAGTGTACTACTAAGAATAAAACAGAAGAACTCATATAGAGAGATTATACTTTTGTTTATTCAAATGACTACAGAATAAGGCTTCTATATTCGATTTTTGCTTCAATTATATTCTGCTGACAAATGTACTCAACATCATTTCTCTTTCCCTTCTTGGAATTAGGTTGGAACAATTCTTCTCAGTTTGGCGTTCTTATATGACATTTTCTGGGTGTTCATTTCTAAGTGGGTTTTCCAAGAAAGTGTTATGATAGTGGTGAGTTGCAGAATTCCTTCGATCAACCGACATGCTAAATAAAGGACTGTTTGTTTGTTTCTTATCACACATGGTAACATACCGTCACAATTTCTCATTTTCCTATACAGGTAGCTCGGGGTGATAATAGCGGAGAAGACGTCATTCCAATGCTTCTAAAAATTCCACGGATGTTTGACCCCTGGGGTGGTTATAGTATCATTGGGTTTGGTGATATTATATTACTTGGATTGCTAGTAGCATTTTCTCTAAGGTTTGATCATGTAATTCTTGTTAGTTTAAATTCATTGTTAGAGTTTTCCTAGTCTGTTGGAGTTTTACTTTGAGGGCATTATTGGCTGGTTACCGACCTCAGTCGTCTTTCTTTTGTCAAGAATCAAGATTGGCATTTTTGTGCCAATTATATTTGGTGTGGGATCTAATTGTGTTTCTTTCCTTCTTTCCTTATTTGAATAGGTTGAATCAACTTGTTTTCTGCATTTGCAGGTATGATTGGCTGTCCAAAAAGAATCTTCGAGGTGGATACTTTTTGTGGGTTATGATGGCTTATGGTTTAGGTATGGCAAGATGCATTTTAATTTTTATGATATGAACCAAGATGCCTCTTTTTGCCATGATTTGCATAAAGTATTTTAGTTATATCACAAGAATTTCTGATAGCAGTCGATTGAGTTTCATATTGTTGTATTATTTTTGAGGAGCAGTTTCTACCGTTCATTCATTCTATATTGTTGGGTGTCAATTGTCTCGGCTTATAATCTCAAATAAAATCATTTTTGCTACTTGGCATTTATGTTATTGAAATTGTGTCTTTCTTTGAAATTGTTTATGCAATTTATATTTGCAGGAAGGCCTCATGTTCTCCCCACCAGCAATCAATTATATTCTGCTGACAAATGTACTCAACATCAATTATATTCATGACATACTATCTTCACCGAGTTGCCTAGATTAACATTTTTTGTCATCTTTTCTGCACAAAAACGTAAATAAAAGCACAAAATTATATTTACCTTCGCAAGGAAAATGTGTGCAATTTGTCCTGTACACCTGTTTTTTTTCAGCAAGTCAAATTTCGTGCTACTCAACGACCATGGACTAAACTAGGATTTAACCCTCAAATCTAATTGTGATTCTAATTTACATAATTGCAGAGGTAATAGGTCTTATACACCCAATCCTCGACTGGCTCGTGTGCTAGACATTCTCTTTATATTACATGCACAACATGAGATGAATTGCTCAACTGCAGCTGTCAGGCATCTTGCTTCAAGGTATGCATCCGTAATGTGAATATAAACAAGATGCATACCAAAAATCATGCATTACATATATGATTCTATATATTTTAGTGGTATTAATTGATGTATACACTGCTCTTGTTGGCGCTGTTGGTGCACTGTATGGTCCACTTCATGGTGGAGCTAATGAGGTATGTAATATTATCTTATGTTTGAATTAAACATATCGATGGGCCTAAGACCACCATTAACAACATTACTAAACTGCTTGGTACTGAATATGTAATTTTTGTGCTTGACTTGTAGATTGACCACTCAAGGTTGGCTAAGAAGCCTTCATGTAATATCAGAAAGGATCAGACCACTTTTGCTATTAAAGGTATGAACACTGACCTTTTTGGCTAACATGTCATGGGTATGCAATCAAAGACAAGCACATAGTGGAGTTTCAAGGGAGGATCAAGAGTTATTAGTGGACCAACCATTCAAAGAGTTGTTCTTTATACTCTGTCTAATAGTGGAACCCTGAAAAATATAATTCTATAATGCGATAAAGTATTTTGTTAGAAGGGATTACAACATCTATATTGCCTTTGAGCAATAGAGAAGGGATTACTGAAAATTACGGGAATGAGATTTTCCCTTCCTTTCTCTGCATTTATTGATTGTGTCATGCTTTTAGTGTAGGATGTCAAGGACAATGCTTTGATGATTTACATGAAAGAGGAGCCTACTCTTCCTCGGTGTGGATTTAGCTCTCTAGCAGTGAGAGTGTTGAATGAATATAGTAAGTTTCCAAATGTTCTTCTTCATTATTATGCAACAACTTAAAATGGAATGCACGAGTTATTAATAGATTCCGGTCAGGGAGCACTGATAACTGGAGGCTTATGTGGACTATCAGTAAACCTTTCATTTCTACAGCAGAACTTCAAGCAGACATAATATGTAACCTGGAGAATTATGGGGTAAGTTTTGTGGTCTATTGCATGATAGAGTTTATACTCTCTCTAATTTATATTAAAAATATCCATAACTGTAGTTTTGCTATGTTCTATACTTTGATGTTTGAGGTGGTTGTGTTTAATGATCATATGAGGTTTTCCCTATCCTTGTATTTTTCTTACAACTCTTAAACTTGTAAACTTGGCATGTGAACAACTGTTAACTTTTTCAGTGGTCAGGGTACTTGGTTCTTTGCTTACCTTTGCAGAATGATATCAGCGATATTTTAGACCTGACTTTTAGCATTGATGCTGATGAAGAGAAGCTAATATTATATGAGCAAGCACAAGTATGTACAGTGTAGCATCTCCTGTTATCCAGTGATATTGGGAGGTTGCTCAAGGTTTCAGCAAGGAAGATAAGGCACGACTCTTATAGTTTGTGACTGGCACCTCAAAGCGCAAAAAAACACGTGTAGTAGCTTAATTTTATAAATAGTTTGGTTTATTTTGTGGATGCATGTAATCAAATTCGCAATTCAATATAGTAGTAATTTATATTGAAAAGTGAATTTGAGATGCATATATGGATAGTTTGATATATATTTTGTGGATGTAGTAATTTGAAACTGTAAACGAATGGTATTATTGGGATGTATTTTGAATGAATGATACATTTTGGCAATATATCATGGCATTTAGCATATTGCAGGTGCATTGGTAATATATGTGAATCACATCTTTTTTTTTCTTTTTTTTCTTTATCTACAACATTTAAAAAACGTTGTCTGATATACTAAACAACAACGTTTTTATCCAAAAAACGTTGTGGAATCATACCTACTACAACGTTTTTAAGCATCTGCTAATTTTTGAAAAAAAAATCTACAACGTTTTTTTCCTAAAAAACGTTGTGTATTGTGCTTAACTACAACGTTTTTAAAACGTTGTGTAAGGGTGTCAAATAGATAACACCCTTAACCACGACGTTTTCCTGAATGAAATCACAACGTTTTTTCTGCGTTGTCTATTTACTGTTTTGTAGTAGTGATCTAAGACTTCTATATATAGATTGAGAGAGAAAAGAATTCATTTGTTAGCCATTTTGTGCACAACACTCAAGCAAACTCTCTCAAGCTCCACACCTACGAAATTTATAAGCTAGATCAGTCCCAAATATCAGCCCCACGATTATCCAAAACAAATCAGAGGCCAAAAATCAGAAAATCAAATTGAGGTATAAAAACTAACCCTAGAAAATTTGATCTTGATCCACATGTTAGATGTTATGATTGAGTGTTAAAACATGTTATATGTAGTCTATATTGATGATCTGGATTAGTATCTTGTAGATCCATAACATCTAAGTGAACGAATTTGAAGATTTTGAAAATCTGGAAAATTTTGATTTTTGGTCTGACAGTCAAATGTCAGGCATTGTACATCTCTGTTTGTGTTTAGATTTTGTGTTTTAAGTGTTTGATCTTGTAGTATGCAGGGAGATCTGTGTTCTGGAACTCATACAAGGACCAGATCATGCACAAATTGATAGATATTATTGGTCAAAGGTCGTTGACCGACCATGACTGGACAAATCTGGGTAACCTAGATCTTGCCCAGAATGGTCTGACAAGACCTTTGTCGCCTCTGATCTTGCAAGTTGTTGTTAATTTGTGTTTGGTATTGTATTCAGGTTATAGTATAGTAGATATACTACATCTTGATGCTTTTAGATAGCTTATATCACAAACATGCTGGAATTGGGGGATGGTCAAACCAGGCAGGAAGTCCACGGATGAGCTTTCTGGGTAACCCAGAAAGTTCATGAGCGTGGCTTCTGACATGGTTTGACCGGACAAGATCTCGTTATGTTGTTGATGATATTTGTAATTTATGTAATAAATCTACTCTCTTGCATCCTAGCTACAATCTAAATGGCTTTTATCACAAAAAAAAAATACACGGATTGCAAGTTGTGGAGGCCCAAATTTGAACAGTCGAACTGTTCTTCATTTTTGGGTAACCTAGAAAATGAAGAACAGCACTGACAGCTTGTTCAAGGCCCCAGATCTCACTTGTTTTATGCAGGTTGGCTATGTTTGTTGTTGGATCATGTAGTATTGCACTAATACTACAAGATCTGATGATTTTCTTTCCCAGAAACATCAAGCGTTAAGAATTAATGATGGTCAAACCGGGTACCTTGGCAACTGACTTGCATTTCTGGATTTCTTGAAAAACAGCGTAAGAACACCTATAGCGACAATTTCGTCGCTATAGGGTCCTTTAGCGACAGTTTATTAATAAAATTAATTATTTATATTAAATAATTATAGAAAAGTAGTTTTTAATTATTAAAAATACAGAATAAATTATTAAAAATTATTTTAAATCTTGAAAATTAGTTTTTAATTATTTTGAATCTATTTCATAAATATTTAATATTTTTGGAATATTAAAGGTATTTAATTTATTTAATTATAATATTAAATAAATTATTGAAAAATGATTTTAATACTGAAAAAAATCATTTAAAATTTTATTACGATATAATAAAATATTTTAATGACTTTTAATATTTTGTGATGATATTCATTAATAAATTAATATTAATGATATTTAAGTTATTTAATAAATGAATTAAATAAATTAATTAAAAATGATTTTGTTATATTAAAAATCGTTTTAAATAATAAAAAGGTATTTAAAAATATTTTAAGTTATAAAGTATAACTTTCAATATTTAAAGGTAAATTTTATTAATTAATTATTATTAATGATATTAAAATTATTTAATAATTATATTAAATAATTGAGTTAAAAATGATTTTAATATTAGAAAAATTATTTTGAATGAAAATAAAGTGTTTAAAGATATTTTAAGATATGAAATATAACTTTTTATACTTAAAGGATAATTTCATTAATAATTTAATATTAATGATCTTAAATTTATTTAATAATTATATTAAATAAATAGTGTAAAAATGGTTTTATTAATTTAAAAATCATTTAAAACGGATATAAATGAATTAAAAATATTTTAAGTTATAATTAATGGATTTTAATATTTTGATAAATGGTACATTAATATATAAATATTAATGGTAATTATTTAAAAATAATTTTAAATATTTTAAAAATCATTTAAGGATTATATAAATGTTTTAAAAATATTTTGAGTTATTTTAAATAACTTAATATTTTTGGCAATGATTTCATTAATAGTTTAATAATAATTAAATATTAATGATAATAGAATTGTTTGATATTCAAATCATTTAAAAATGATTCCGATGTTTGAAAATTCATGATAAATTATAATAAATGTTTTAGAATTATATTAAGTCATTTAAAAATAATATGACTGATATTGAGCTACAGGATAGAGTCCTAGACTCGATAATTACTCGATAAAGCTGTCGGTACACCGACATGTTTCAGAAATTGATCTGGACCTAGATATTTTGATTGTGTAAGTGTTTATTTGTGATTCAATGGCTGTTAAACTTATGTGACAATGTGATTAGGTAATGTGCTGACTGCAATAGGCAGTGTTATGTGTTATAGTATGTTATTCTAATTAGTAAAATGATCTTATTACTGATAGGTTATTATACAAAAGATAAAATTAAGTTGCAAATTATAAGCAACGCATCAAGTAAGTATCTTACCTTTGCATTTTCTTTATGCAATGGGCATGAGTAAGAATATTTATGAATTATATTATTACTGTACAGATTATTAACCTTATATTATATACGCTCATTGATTATTAACATGTTAGTACATGGTAATTCAGATATATATATTTTGTTCGTTAATTTCTATAAATGGTTATATAAGTGTCCCCACTTGGATAATCATTGTATTTAATCACATGTTGATACATTTTTGTTAATTACCCGTATATATATATATTGAATTATAGATTATTGTTGAACAAGATAAAACCTTTGATTTGGAACCTAGACAGGTATGAACATCCCTACACGGGAAAACTTTTATGCGCCCAAAACGAACAAAGTGAACGATACCCTCGTTCTTGCATGTAGTGTTGATCAATACAGGGTACAACGGGCTGATCACCCCCGTGCCCGTAAGTTATGACGGTTTACAGATAAATTTATGTTTAACCTTTTCGAAAATAAAAATAATGTTCATAGTATGTCACCTTAACCCTATTTATAGTCATTACGTAGTTTCAAAAATTTGAAAGAGGGTTGTTATGTTATTATTGTTGGTATATATACTTCACAACTATTGATCTGTTGTAGAAGGGTAGTATAAAGAAAATATTTAAATTCTTTCAACTTATATATATATATATATATATATATATATATATATATAATTGTTATTACTTGATGGGCACTCAAATGCTCATCCTTGCTTAATTTAAATGTTTTCAACCAAGTGTGAAGAACTAGAAAGCTCATGCAGAAACAAAGGAAAAGGAAAGCTAACCAAATAAGATTTGTGGTAGTTTATGTAATAGTTTGATATTACTATTAAGACAATTATGATATATATTATCTATCATGAGTTGTAATAAATGTTTGAAGGTTACGTACTTGGGAGCTAGACTCTGATAATCATGTAAATTAAGTTAATCTTTATATTATTGTTATTATTATTAGTATTATTCCGCTCATAGAAATGGTATCGTGAAGCACCGAGTTTGGGTTTCAAGTACCTGGATTTGGGGGGCTTTATAGGTTGGTATCAGAGCTTAGGGTTAAAAACCTTAGGTGGGCTAGACCTTAGGCTATAACCTTAGAACAGAGAGAAACGTTGAAAATATAAATAACTCATATAGAGTTTAAAAAGGATATGAATTGAATAAATTCATCGTCAAATAAAATAAAAGATAACTTATATAAAACTATTATTTGCTGTGTGTATATATTATATGCTAATCAGGATAATTTATGTGTGTAGATGTCTGGTGAAAAAGGCTTGTTATATGCTTATAGCATGAAGAAGGATCAAATCCATACACCCGAGCTGATATCGAAGCCAATAGCTGAAGTAGAAGCTCACAATGGAAATAACTCAGACGATGTGGTTATTGTAGAAAATGTAATACCAGATCCAGAGATGGTGGAGCTGACAGATAGTGATTCAGACACTAAAGTTGAAGCTAATCAAGCATCAACGGAGGTGCAGGATCTGAGGAACAAAGTTTCTTCTCTGGAAAGGCTGTGGGAAATAGAAAAGCAGTTGAATAGTCAGTTGTGTCAAGCATTAACAGAAATAATGGAAGAACAAGATAAGCTTAAAATCCAAATTGATCAGATGGGAGCCACAAGCAACACATCGTGTGCAGTTCCGAACAATAAGGGGAAAAGAAAGATAGAAGACCATGACGTAGGAAAACCTGATAAGAAGAAAGGGAGAATAATATGTTATCTTTGCAGTTATGAAGGACATACTACTCTGTATTATCCTGACTGCAAACCAGGAGCATGTTTTATCTGTAGGATAGAAGGTCATCAGACGAAAAATTGTCCAAGGAAAAAAAAGGCGTAGCGAATATGTAGTATAGGTTCTGTGATAAAGGTGTGTTTAATGTAATATGTGTGCTTAGTATGTATGTGTAAGGTTATATTCTAAAACTTTTGTAATTATCAAGTTTGTAAATCCCGACTTTTGTGTTCACAAAGGGATAACTGATGTTTAAAGCATTATATGCTATGCTATGTAAAATATTCGTTGAATGAATATGAATCTAAGTTTGAGAAATAAAACAAGTTTAACATACTCATCTTATACGATAAGGTTTAGAATGTAAGTTAAATTTATGATTTTATTTAATCAGATAATGTCGCCAAGACGTCGAACTCGAAATCAAAGGGCAGAAGAATCTGTCAATAACGTTGAGGGATAACAACAAGCAGACCTGATGCAGAACTTCACAAATATGATAGCTCAGGCTATGCAATAGGGAACACCCGGACAACCGTTTAGCAAACTTTAAAAATTTTAAGGCTGTAGGACCGCCAGAATTCAAAGGTACAACTGACCTTGTTGAAGCACAAACTTGGGTCAAAGAGATTGAAAAGGCGTTTGTGATAGCTAAGGTAGTTGAAGGGCAGAAGACTACTTTTTCCACTTACATGATGAAGGGGGAGGCAAATTTATGGTGGGAAACGAATCAAGCAAGGGCATGAGCAGGTGTAGTTACATGGGATAGGTTTAAAACGTTGTTTTTCGAAAACTATTTTTTACCAAGTATACATGCTAGGATGGAGGTAAAATTTTTAGAGTTGAAGTAGGAGAATATGACGGTGTCCGAATATGCCTCCAAATTTAATGAGTTAGCTAGGTTTGCCCCGCATCAAGTGGATACGGAGGCTAGAAAAGCGAGAAGGTTTGAGCTGGGATTAAAACCCTGGCTCTACAACAAGGTGTCAGTGTTGCAGATCCCTATATTTACAGCACTCATGGAGAAAGCAATCATAGCTGAGGAGGGAAGTGAGGCCATGAGCCTCTACAACAAGGAGATGAAGAATAAGGGTAAAACCGAATGAGCTGGGAAGGTAGGAACTAATAGTGAGAGCAGGAGTGGAGATGGCAAGAGGAAGGTGAACAACTTTGGGAATGTGTAGATGAAGCAAGAAGGTGTGAAGAAACAAACTGTGCCGTGTAAGAATTGTGGAAAGAACCATGCAGGTGAGTGTCTGAAAGGAAAGTTCGTATGCTATAAGTGCAGGCAAGAGGACCATATCTCTCCCAACTGCCCCAATCCAAGAATGAATAGTGGATGTTTTATGTGCGGATCAACTGAGCACAAGGTGAAGGATTGGTCGAAAAGGAGGGCGGAGGCAGGAAGTGTGAATATTGGCACTACTATCGGGACTTTGGCAATCATGGGACCTACGTCATCGAGCAAGCCAACAAAATCAACAGCAAGGATCTACAACATAACTGTCCAGGATACGGCAGCAGCTGGTAATGGAACTCCAGGTATTATTCTTACAATTTTTATTTTATTATAAACATAATTTTCCTATAAATAGTAAATAATTTTATAAAAAAATTTGAGGGAGGAATTTGAGTTCTTTTAGAAATCAAATTTTCGTTTAATCAGAAAGATAAACTTTATGTGAATAGTTAAAGATCAGTTCGATAAAAGTTGGTCGAGATCTACTTGCAAAGATTGTGTGTGTTATGTACCCATGTATGTGCAGGTTTTAAAATGGTGATTCCGGGGACGGAATCTTTATAAGGGAGGGTGAATGTAACAACTCGATATTTTCTACATAATTAAATCAGAAATTTTGCGTATAAATATTTTTTTTTATTTTAAGGATGAGGATTTGTACAAGATAAGGTGTCTATGTATTTATGTGATAAATAAAAGTATATTTATTACATGAATATTTGTAACTAATTTTATTTTAAAGTTATTGATTACTATAAAGTATATTCTTATAATAATTAATTTTATGGTAGAAAGGTTTTTATTAATTATTTTCCATGAAAATATAGTTATATATTATTTAAATAATATATGAAATGATTTTTAGAATAACTGTAATAATTATTTTATTATATGAATTTTAGTACAGATTATTAAGTTAAATTTTTTTACCTTAATTATTAAGGTTAAATATGGAAGAATAAATCAGATATGGAATCTAAATCCTAATTTTAGATTTTTATCAAGGAATGAGAATAATAATATAATATTAATTATATTTTAATTTTTCAGTACTATAAATATGTATTGTATGTACGTATTGATAATGGTTGGTCAATTATGTACATTATTTAAAAAACTCTAGTTTTACTGTGGAAAACCCTAATTTAAAAATTAATTGCGGGTTTAAGACTATTACATAACTGTGTTACATGTTTTATGTTGTGTATTATTTGATTAATTACGTCAACCCTAATTAACATTTAGATTGAAAACAATTTAGAAACCCTAAAGAATTTTTAGAAAACCCTAAATTATTAAAAACTCTAATTTTAAATGCTAAACCCTAATTTGAAACTCAAATTAGAGTTCAAGATTATTTGATAACTGTGTTAATGTGATTAATTAACAAGTATTAGAATTACAATTGTTAATTATGGAAAATCCTAAAAATTTTAAACCCTAATTACTAACCTAGAACCCTAATTTAGTAATTGGAAACCCTAATTATAATTTGGTAACCCTAATTACCAAAAATATAAACCCTAATTGCTAATTTAGCAAAGTTAATTATAATTAGAGATATTAAACCCTAATGTCCCTATATAAATTAATTAGAAACTTAATCTAATTAATAAACCCTAATTTTCTAATTTTAGAAACTAAAATTTTATTTCTTTACAAACCCTAGTTGCTAAATCCTACTTTTGCTTTGTGTTAAATCTTAGGGCTAAACCCTAAGGGTCAAACCCTAAGGGTTTGACAAGTTACAATTTTCCCATCAAAGTGATTTACCAAATGACCTTTTTACCCCTTTTATATTATTAAAGCTAGTATAGGTTTTGATAATTAAGGGAAGTTGGTGACCAAACCTAACAACCCCATGTGGTTATAATTGACAGCCATCATCCTTTTTGAGCAACCATTCATGCATCTAAGACTTCTATATATAAATTAAGAGAGAAAAGAATTCATTTGTTAGCCATTTTGTGCACAACACTCAAGCAAACTCTCTCAAGCTCCACACCTATGAAATTTATAAGCTAGATCAGCCCCAAATATCAGCCCCACGATCACCCAAAATAAATCAAAGGCCAGAAATCAGAAGATCAAAGTGAGGTATAAAACTAACCCTAGAAAATTTGATCTTGATCCACATGTTAGATGTTATGATTGAGTGTTAAAACATGTTATATGTAGTCTATATTGATGATCTGGGTTGGTATCTTGTAGATCCATAACATCTAAGTGAACGGATTTGAAGATTTTGAAAATCTAGAAAATTTTAATTTTTGGTCTGACAGTCAAATGTCAGGCCTTGTAGATCTCTGTTTGTGTTTGGATTTTGTGTTTCAAGTGTTTGATCTTGTAGTATGTAGTGAGATCTGTGCTCTGGAACTCATAGAAGGACCAGATCATGCACAAATTGATAGATATTATTGGTCAAAGGTCGTTGACCGACCATGACTGGACAAAATCTGGGTAACCCAGATCTTGCCCAGAATGGTCTGACAAGACCTTTGTCGCGTCTGATCTTGCAAGTTGTTGTTGATTTGTGTTTGGTATTGTATTCAGGTTATAGTATAGTAGATATACTACATCTTGATGCTTTTAGATAGCTTATATCACAAACATGCTGGAATTGGGGGATGGTCAAACCAGACAGGAAGTCCACGGATGAGCTTTCTGGGTAACCCAGAAAGTTCATGAGCGTGGCTTTTGACATGATTTGACCGGACAAGATCTCGTTATGTTGTTGATGATATTTGTATTTTATGTAATAAATCTACTCTCTTGCATGCTAGCTACAATCTAGATGGCTTTTATCACAAATACAATACACGGATTGCAAGTTGTGGAGGCCCAAATATGAACAGTCGAACTGTTCTTCATTTCTGGGTAACCCAGAAAATGAAGAACAACTCTGACAGCTTGTTCAAGGCCCCAGATCTCACTTGTTTTATGCAGTTTGGCTATGTTTGTTGTTGGATCATGTAGTATTGCACTAATACTACAAGATCTGATGATTTTCTTTCCCAGAAACATCAAGCGTTAAGAATTAATGATGGTCAAACCGGGTAGCTTGGCAACTGACTTGCATTTCTGGGTTTCTTGATGGACAGCTCAAGAACACCTATAGCGACAGTTTTTTAATAAAATTAATTATTTATATTAAATAATTATAGAAAATTAGTTTTTAATTATTAAAATACAGAATAAATTATTAAAAATTATTTTAAATCCTAAAAATTAGTTTTTAATTATTTTAAATATATTTCATAAATATTTAATATTTTTGGAATATTAAAGGTATTTAATTTATTTAATTATAATATTAAATAAATTATTTTAAAATGAATTTAATACTTAAAAAACTCATTTAAAATTATATTATGATATAATAAAATATTTTAATGACTTTTAATATTTTGTGATGAAATTCATTAATAAATTAATATTAATGATATTTAAGTTATTTAATAAATGAATTAAATAAATAAATTAAAATTGATTTTGTTATATTAAAAATCATTTTAAATAATAATAAGGCATTTAAAAATATTTTCAGTTATAAAGTATAACTTTCAATATTTAAATGTAAATTTCATTAATTAATTATTACTAATGATATTAAAGTTATTTAATAATTATATTAAATAATTGAGTTTGAAAATGAGTTTAATATTAGAAAACTCATTTTGA
Source organism: Panax notoginseng (assembly GCA_016801055.1). Taxonomy (NCBI): domain Eukaryota; kingdom Viridiplantae; phylum Streptophyta; class Magnoliopsida; order Apiales; family Araliaceae; genus Panax; species Panax notoginseng. The sequence continues at coordinate 124,819,356 of CM029015.1, forward strand.
ATGAAAATAAAGTGTTTAAAGATATTTTAAGATATGAAATATAACTTTTTATATTTAAAGGATAATTTTATTAATAATTTAATATTAATGATCTTAAATTTATTTACTAATTATATTAAATAAATAGTTTAAAAATAATTTTATTAATTTAAAAATCATTTAAAACGGGTATAAATGAATTAAAAATATTTTAAGTTATAATTAATGGCTTTTAATATTTTGATAAATGGTACATTAATATTTAAATATTAATGGTAATTATCTAAAAATAATTTTAAATATTTTAAAAATCATTTAAGGGTAATATAAATGTTTTAAAAATATTTTGAGTTATTTTAAATAACTTAATATTTTTGGCAATGGTTTCATTAATAGTTTGATAGTAATTAAATATTAATGATAGTAGAATTGTTTGATATTTAAATCATTTAAAAATGATTCCGATGTCTGAAAATTCATGATAAATTATAATAAATATTTTAGAATTATATTAAGTCATTAAAAAATAATACGAGGATAGAGTCCTAGACTCGATAATTACCCGATAAAGCTCTCGGTACACCGACATGTTTCAAAAATTGATCTGGACCTAGATATTTTGACTGTATAAGTGTTTATTTGTGATTCAATGGTTGTTAAACTTATGTGACAATGTGATTAGGTAATGTGTTAACTGCAATAGGCAGTGCTATGTGTTATAGTATGTTATTCTAATCAGTAAAGTAATCTTATTACTGATAGGTTGTTATACAAAAGATAAAATTAATTTACAAATTGCAAGCAGCATATCAAGCAAGTATCTTACCTTTGCATTTTCTTTATGCAATTGACATGAGTAAGAATATTTATGAATTATATTATTACTGTACAGATTATTAAACTTATATTATATACGCTCATTGATTATCAACATGTTAGTACATGGTAATTCAGATATATATATTTTGTTCGTTAATTTCTATAAATGGTTATACATGTGTCCCCACTTGGATAATCATTGTATTTAATCACATGTTGATACACCTTTGTCAATTACCCGTATATATATATTTGTTGAATTATAGATTATTGTTGAACAAGATAAAACCTTTGATTTGGAACCCAGAAAAGTATGAACATCCCTACACGAGAAAACTTTTATGCGCCCAGGCGGACAGAGTGAACGATACCCTTGTTCTTGCATGTAGTCTTGATCAATACAGGGTACAACGGGCTGATCACCCCCGTGCCCGTAAGTTTTGACGATTTGCAGATGAATTTCTGTTTAACCTTTTCAAAAATAAAAAAAATGTTCATAGTATGTCACCTTAACCCTATTTATAGTCATTACGTGGTTTCAAAAATTTGAAAGAGGGTTGTTATGTTATTATTATCGGTATAGATACTTCACAACTATTGATCTGTTGTAGAAGGATAGTATAAAGAAAATATTTAAATTCTTTCAGTTTATATATATATATATATATATATATATATATATATATATATATATATATATATATATATATATATAATTGTTATTACTTGCTGGGCACTCAAATGCTCATCCTTGCTTAATTTAAATATTTTCGGCCAAGTGTGAAGAACCAGAAAGCTCATGCAGAAACAAAGGAAAAGGAAAGCTAACCAAATAAGATTTGTGGTAGTTTATATAATAGTTTGATATTACTATTAAGACAATTATGATATATATTATCTATCATGGGTTGTAATGAATGTTTAAATGTTACGTACTTGGGAGCTAGACTCTGATAATCATGTAAATTAAGTTAATCTTTATATTATTGTTATTATTATTAGTATTATTCTGCTCATAGAAATGGTATCGTGAAGCACCGAGTTCGAGTTTTAAGTACCTAGATTTGGGGGGCTTTACATTAGGTAACAGTACCTTAGGCTATAACCTAAGAGGGAGAGAGAGAGAGAGAGAAAGATAAAGATGATAAAGATAATTAGAATGAACTCGAATGGAGTTTAGTTGATAATGGGAAAGAACCCTAAGGTGAACCGATGATCACGACGTGATCAGAATGAGATGTGAAATGATAAATAGTCTGTAACGACTAAGTTGCTATAGATTGATGCTATAAGAGAAGGTACTATGAAATGGTACGAGATGAACTTATGAGGAGTTATGAATGATGAGATACGAAAAATTCGTATCGAGCAAAGAACAAGTTAAGAGTGAGATAGAGTTAAGTAGGATTTTAGTTGAGGACTCATGTAAGAGCTGAGTTGTACAAACCTTTGTATGATCGGAGGCTTTATGCTCGTACTCGGTTCCTCATAATGATAATCAATGGAATGTCAGTGTTGCGCTATCGATATGCTTATTGTGACGCTACCAAATTCAGGTATCTTCCAACCCGACAGATGGTGCTACACAGTACTACCATTCACACATACATTCAATTAAAATGCCTCAAAAGAACGAATATGTCTTCTATATATTCCAAAATGATATTAAAATTTCCCAGGTTCTTTATAACCATTACATCTATTCTTGTCGTAATATCAAATAATAACAACATTCAACCTATACTATTACAAAGGTAATCTATAAATTCGCCTTAGCCTTCCCTTTATCTTTACCGGATCCTGTGGTCCGTTCGGTCTTAGCTGCATTCATATGGTTCAAGCAAGAGTGAGCATAACTAGCTCAGAAAGTACAACAATTCCATTTAAACAACATGCTTAAATCATACAAATCATATATCTTCAATAACTGAACAATAGTTATGAAGTACTATCGATAATTCAAAATAGCACTTCTCTTTTCTTAAAATGTTTTAGAATGATAACATTTAGTAAAACATCAATTCTGATCCAAGATCTTTAGCATTTCATACTTTCTTTAAAAAGGACAACCCGACACCATGTCCGTAAGTCCGGCATTACTTACGAGCACATCTAGGTGATCAACATATAGTACTCTATGTTGTACAACACTACTTTCTTTAAATGTATATACGTTTAAGGTTTGGCAACCTCATGTGGCTGTCGTTTGATGACAAAACATTTGTTTAGCATACTTAGTGTTCATTTGAAAATCATACCAACATAGTTTGGCAAAACTTGTCAACATTAATAATAGTTCGATAGATTATAAGAAATCCATAAAACATCTTAAGTCTAGCCAAAGGAATTGGCTTTGACTTCATAATACATCAATTCATACGTAAGAAACATGAATCACAAAGCTTGTCTGGATTGAACATAGACAAGGGTTAGAACACTTGCCTTTAGCGTCTGTTACAGTATAATTACTTTTCCTTTGAGTCTTTAAAGTCTCTATAATACATGATCACATACCATACCACATTAGTTCAAAGTCAGACATGTATAGTATCTAACTTATCTTACCCTTCTTCTCAATCTAATCGTTCGTTAGATTTGTTTAACATTGGTTCCGGTTTATCCTTATGTTTTACATCGTTCTTACGTTCACGTTCGAATAAATTATCTTCAACCTTTAGTTGTTAACTTAAGGTTTTCATCATCCTAATTAATGTTACTTTAGGTTTAGTATGGATACGAATTACCATTAATCAATTAGCTCTTTACTTTAATATTCAAAAACATTTATTTCTACGTCTTGTCTAGTGTTAGCGCTGCGGCGCTAGCTTCTCTTCTCTATGTCGCGCTGCGGCGCCACACTTCAGTGGCTAAGTTTCGGACTCGGCGCTGCGGCACGAGTCTTAGTGTTAACTGCCACGCTGCGGTGTGAAACTACAGTAGGTCATGGCACTGCTCAGCACTGCACCACCACCTATTTAGCCTTGGGCTGGCGCCGCGGTGCCAGCTCTGTGCACCAGATAGAAAAAAACAATTTTCTTACTTTGCGAACTTCCCGGACTCTGAATTTGATCATTTTAAATCCGAATTGGCACGTTTAAAAGCCATTAGCTCACAAATCACATACTGTAAGTGTTCATGCAAGAATTTTTCACTTTCGAAATTGTTAACTCAAAATTCAACTTTGAGTTCATTTTTAACAAAAACGATAAACGTTCGTGAACGTTCAAAGCTCGTTTCTTCGTTCTAAGTCGAAATTCGGTCATTTTTGAGTCCACAACTCTAAAATGCCAAATGAGACTATTCTCCATCGAAAACCAACATTTTCGAGTTCAATGGTAAAATTTAACTTCCAATTTGAGAATTTCATGATTTAGACAATTTTCATCTAAACTCGTGAATTCCGCCATAACTTCGTTACTTAAGATTTTTACACTGTTCAAAATGAATTCATTCCATTGTCACAACATGCATAATCTAAGTCTACAAATGATGGTGTTAAACTTATCCATTAACAACAACATAATCAAATTCTTCCATGAATTTCAATAGTCTAAAGCTTTTATACTTTGGATTTTACTTCATATGGTTTATTAAAGTTTAAGTTCTCTAACAACCGTCCTCATTCCTTCTTATCATACATACTCCATCAATCCTCACATCTCTAATAAATTACAATTGAAGAGAGGAAGATTAATGGTCAAGAGGCTTACCCTTGATGATCACTTGATTCTTCTTCTTACTTCTTGAATTATGAAAAACTAACTTTTTCTCTTTAACAATTAATCACTTAAGTTGGTGGTGAAAATCTAACAAGTGAAAATGATCTAGCACATCTTCTATATATACAAAATCCTAGATTAGGGTATGTAACGATCCGAAATTTTAAATTGTAAAATGAAGTATTTATCGAATAATATAAATATTTATTTGATGTATCTATTGTTGTTTTGATTTAATAATTTAGATGGTATATTAAATTATTAAATAAAGTTATAATAGAAATTATAATTTTGTGATAATTGCTAAAATGCTATATTTAATTAAAATATAGTATGTGATTATAATTATAAACTAAAGTGTTTAGTAAAATAAATTAAAAAAGGTTTAATTTAGTTTTTTTACCAAACAAGGCTTAAATATTTTAATTCTTTAAAATTAAATGGTTTTGCCAAACAAAGCCTTATGGCTTTTAAATTTCTAATTTTTGAAATCAAATAAAATAAATAAAATAATAAGTATAATATAATTATAATATATATATATATATATATATATATATATATATATATATATGTTAGTTTGTATCTGCCATTATAATTAAGTTGGCGTATTAAGATTATCAGTTTTATTCTTGCGCTGGCTATCAGTTGATTTTTGGCTTAACTTTTGTTTACTATACGCATTCTAGTGGCTGAGTTTTGTGTGAGCAGAGAGAATTTGAGAGAGAAGGATTTTAGAGCATTTTGCATTGTTTATCAAAAAGGATTGCAAGCAATTTAAAGGTACTTCTTATACAACCCTAATATATATATGTATATGTCTACATATGTGAACTACGACAAAGTTTTGCTATGCTCTGTGAATTCTATTTCTTCCAAATTGTTGTTATGTAACTAAGTTATGGTGGTTATACATGCTATAATGATAAAGTTTATGTTTAAACAAGAGATTGCATGCTAATTTTGGTTTACAGTAGAAGAAAATTTCGACAGTGTATGTTTGTATGTATTTTTTTATGGTTCGTGGAAAGTATCAATTATAATGGTCAATTTGTATGTGAAAGTATAAATTGAAACTTGTATATGTTAGTTCATTGATATACGAACATAACGTAATTTGAATGAGATGATTTAATCATGTATTGAATTCACAATGATATTTTGTAGGATGAATGTCAAGAAAATTGAGTTTTTATGAAAAAACATGAAAATTGAGAAATTAAAATAGTTTTAGTTGTTGATAAATTGTGCTAAGTGGTTGAATATGTTAACAATCATGTCTATGATAGTTCTATATTTATTTTACTTGTTATTATCACTGTTTTGTGAGTGAAATTCGTGTTAGTTAGCTTAAGATATGTGCCGAAGCTCTGTTCTGTAAAACTAAGTTCTGTGCGTCGCGCGGTCGCGCAGCCTTTAGGCGCGGGCGTGTAGTTGCCACGTGGGCGCGTGGCCACCCAGTGCAAAACTCGCGCGGCCGCGCGAGTGCCCATTTCCAAACACTGAAGTCTGCTAATTCTGCATACTTTGGTCATTCTTTGTGGCTTAGCTAAAGGTTATGGTAATGTGTCCAACATGTAACGACAAGGCTAAAACAGAGTTGTGTTATGGGGTTAGTGAATTCAAAGTGGTAAAAATGATTAGTAAATTTTGAACGCATTATGTGATAACTTAGTGTACACAATGAATGTTAGGCAAGTGTTGCGAGGTAAACACTTTAAATTTCTGTAATGTAAATGGTAAAGAAAGACTTGTGCTAAAATGGTAAGTTTAGCTAGATATGTACATGTATGGTATGTTAGTATATCTAATAGGCATTGTGGTTCTAAAATTATATGTAGGTGATCGTGAGTTTAATTTTATAGCTTACGCTCCAAGCAAGTTTCTAAACCCTATCTTTTTACATTGAGAAAGTTTTCTAATTCTACACTTTTGTTGAGTTAGTTCTGTTATTACATTGTGTAACTTTATTTTTTTGATTGAGCAAGCTTATTATCTTAACTGTTATTGAATAAGTCAATTGTTCCTGAAATTCATTCGAGCAAACTGTAACTCTAGTGTTATTTGAAATTCTCATTTTATTGATTCATTTTAACTTATTTATAGTTAAGCAAGTTTCTTAAGTTCTATTATTGTATAATGAACGTAGTTTTTGAACTCTCGTCTCTATTATTGAACTGTTTGCATGAGTTAATAACACGTTGGGCAAGTTTTTAGTTTCCAGCTTGCTATCAGTTATTGTACATTCAATAATTTAATTTCTAAATGTTATAAGACTCTAACCTTAGCTTATTTATTGTTCAAGCAAAGGTTTACCATTTTATTCATTTTGTTGAATACTTATGCTCTATAGTTATTTCAAGCATGAGTTTAATATGTATAATCAGTTCACTTACGATTCTCAATTGTTCTATGCTATGTTGCTATTAAACATCTGTTGTGATTATCAAACACTATTGATTCAACTAGTCCTCTAGTTGATGTTCGTTAAACTTCAATTTCCCTTGAAAGATTATCCAAACCAAACTTTCTTTGGTGCGGACTTGTACTCTAAATACTGGGATGAACAACCCTATTATTATTAGGGGATAATTTGTGAAAGTAGTATGCACACAAGCCAATCATGTTTGATGATAAAGCATATACTTTGTAACAATCTTATTCATTTATTAATAAAAAATATTTATTTATTAAAGGCTTTTAATTATCTATATGATGATATTTTATAATATGTGATAAACTCATAGTTTTAAGCAATGCTTTTAGAATAATGATGATGATCATTCTAATGAGATCTAAATTCTTAGAAAGCTTAAAACTAAAATAGTTCCCAATCATTGGATTACTAAATTGGGGATTAGTGAATCCGGATAGATTGGTACATACGTTGTTTGCTCATTGGATGAGGATGATTGATCTCATGATCATTTGTGTGGAGACACTAAAGCAAGTATGTGGGTGCTTATTAGAGAATAAGTTTACTGAACGTGGCTCGCTAAGGAATACCTAATAGAGTTTTACTTACCTGTCAATAGGAATTCCTATAGTGATAGTAGTACAAGTGATCCTTGGACTTGAGATCATCATAGTGTCTTATGTATGATGAGTTATACTTTGCCTTATTCCTTAAGACCCTTAGGGTATATCAAAGGGTATGCTTGGGTATAATAAGTTATACATGGAGATAATGTATGATCAATAAAGAATCTACCACTTCTAGTAAAAGAAGAGAAATGTCCTATATGATTCGATAAATGACAACCTAGTAGTCCTTGGCCAAGGCAGAATGAAATTAGAAAGGAGTTTCTAATTTGCATTATTTGGAGTTGTGCATTTAAGAGTCGAAATACATATAATTAAATAAAATAAGACTTGACAGTAATTCCATGTCTTATATTTAATTGGGACATTGTATGGTAGAAGGATTGAATTGTACGGTAACTATTTACTCAAAAGTTCTTTTATGATTACTGTTGAAATCTATATTATCTGGAAAGTCGTTGATCGCTAAGGAGGCTTATCCCTATTGTAGAATAAATATTATTTAGTTAAATAAATTATTAGTTTAATTTATTTATTTAAATAAGATTAGAATTGTTCTAATTGATTTATTCACAACCGGTTTAATATGGAGAACCTAAAGGGTCACACCATAAAAGGAAGAATAATTATTTAAGAAGTTAATGGCATAATCGTAATAATAAGTTAAGTATATTTAATTTAATCTATGGTGATAGAATAAATTAAATAGCTTAATATTTATTATTTAATATTTTGAAAATATTAAATATAAATTAATAAGAGGAGTCTTATTATTATTATTATTATTATTTAATTCCTAAAGGAGTTTGAGAATTAATTAATAAAAGTACTCTCATTTGTTCCTAATAAAATTAGGAGCCTAATTAATTAAAGGAGTTTAATTAATAAAATAAAACTCAATTTCTTAATTGTTAAGGAGGGTTGTCCACATCTATAAATAAGTGGAGTCTTATTATGGGTGTAGGAGTTGTTGACTTTAACAACAGACGTAATTCCAATAGTTGAGAGAGTACACTCTTTTCTATGAGAGATAGAAAAACTAGGATTTAGCCAAATACCCTTCTTCTTGAATATTTCTTCTTTCTTGGTGGATCACCTCTAGAGGCCAAACACTTGGGTGGCTAACGTTGATCAAAGGAATGAACCAAACCCGGTGGATTCAAGTTGAACGTGAAAAAGATTGGAGGTGAACTTGTACCTGAGGAAGCTCGAATCTTCAAAGGTATGATTCTTTTTCTTCATATTTTCATTTAATTAATAATTGTGCATAAAGGGTGATCCGGGTATATGGTTTGTAAAATTTTAAAACTCTGATTTTACACGTTTCTGCTTATTTTTGCAATTTGATTGTGTTCATGAATATTACAAACCTAACAATTTGCGCGTAGCGTTGAAATAGTTGTGCACAATACATTGTACGAAGGGCTAATCCCCCTAAGTACGAGGAGTCCTTATAGTCTTATGACTGTTAAAGTTGGAGTTGAAAGATTACTCGCAACTGTGGACATAGTTCATGGTCTTATGACCCTCAGTTATATATATTCCATATTTTGGATTGCAGTTTTTGATTATCATTGTTGGAGTATTATTCAGACTTGATGAGCCTATTCCTTGGCAATTATTATTATTATTTTTCTGTTGATTTATTGTTTTATCCAGTGAGCAATTATTTTGCTCACTCTTGCATATTTATACACTCATTGCAGCTAAAGTTGAGAAGGTAGATGAGCCTTCAACTAGAGAAGGAAAGGGAAAAATGTACAAGTGATGCTGATTTGTACTTTTATTTACTGTTATGATCATGGACTTTTCAATAATGATCTAATATAATAATTAAATTCTGCAATTGAATGATGTTTAAAGGTTAGATAACTTGGGATATTTTTGAATTAATATTGGAACCCTATTTAAAGGGAGGATTATGGTTTGAATATTATTTTATTTGGGTAGATAGAATGAATGTATGGATAGTGAGCACCAAATCTTGTGGAAATGAAATACCTAGATTTGGGGGTGTCACAAGGTATATTGGTCATTAAGCCATCCACCTCCTTAATAGACCTCCTTACTATTCATTACTTGGAGTTCACAACATTCATCTTTTGCTTGCCCACCAAGATCACCCATGTGATCATGGGGTCCACATGGGTTGCCCCATTGGTCATTTTTACCCATTGGATTCTTAGTTTGGGCTTTAGGTTTAGTTAACATAACTTATGATTTGGGCTTGCATTTAACAAACACTTGGGTTTTACCATTGATTAGCATTGGACTTTATTATAATTCCAATTGGACTTTACAACTTCTACATCATCCTACAAGTCCATTACATATGACTTAAAGCCTTAGAACATATTGTATATGTATTAATCTTGTATGCTAACTCGTATACTTATACATCATATACGACATACTATCATTCATACATACTCATATAATACCTCGTATCATACTCGTATTCATTACCTCATACAATACTTACGTATCATACGATATCATCATGTAATTTATTAACACTTTAATTTTCTTAACATTCTCAAATTAAGTCCGCAGGCGAAAAACTGCGTTTGCCATAACGAAAATATTACTACATATTTCATCCTCTCTTATTATTCTATCATTACATATTTCTCGAAAATTCAAAAATAATTCCCAAGTAAAAATTCGTGAATAGTATTTTTCAGAAAATTTCTCGAAAAACTTTTATTTTCGTCTTGAAAATTCAAACACTTTAATTCCTCCATGTTGTCAAAATACTACGACATTCCAACATGTCTAGGTTATAGAACAAACTTCATCTTACTAACACATAATAATCACATATAATATAATTTTATTCATTATTTAATTAAATAAAATTATTTTACAATAAATCTGAATTTCTCGGGCGTTACACTTATGGTGAGAAGGTGATTCTTTTCTCATATCATACTTGATAGATAGAGACTATTAAGATTAAAATAGAGAATGTTAAGATTAGGCGTGAGTTCTTAAAACTCATACATATGGTAAGTTCGTGACTCATAATCATATTATATGTTTTGAACTCCTCAGCGAATAGATGCCTATGGTTTGACTAGGATAAGTTTTTAAACTCATATAATTGTGGCATGTTCCTAAATTTCCAAAATGTGGTGAGTTTGATGAACTATGCTGGGTATAGAAAATGTCTGAGGTAAGAATTAAGAAATTTTGGTATAGTAAGCATTGATGTTGTTAGAAATTGATAGAATGAAGCAATGGAGTAAAGATTGAAGTTGATGGAGAAACATGGATTTTCTAAATCTTCTAGCTCTGCTAGATTTTCAAAATTTATTGACTTCGTGCTGATGTTTGCACTTCTGTTTTCTTGAAAAACATTGGATCATGTGATTGAACCAATGATATTTAAAAATAATGCCGTTATTCTTATGTCTATGCTAATTGTTTCGGCTAAGACAAAAATGATTTAAAAATTTTCAAAATGTATTTCTAACCATGTGCATCATTTGATATGGTGTAGAAAATGGTAAACGATGGAGTCATCAATGCAGTCGAACATAGTATTGGTTGTGATCGAAAGATCGTCAGCCCACTATGGTATGATGTGATATGACAAAGTCACAAAATGGCGGAATCCTCAAAGTACTACTAATTTGGTACGGTATCATGACTTCATAAAATAATTTTTGGGTTTTCTTTTAAATTATGAAGAAGGCCAATTAAGTTGGCTAAATTATTTCGATTGATGTCTGAGTTATTGATAAAAGTCTGAGCTATTTGATTCGGCTAGATGCCTGTTAAAAAATATTTATTTAAGCATTCTTGAGTATTTATGCCAAACCAGATTGCTCTGGTGCGGATTCAGATGTTGAAATGCTGAGGTGAACAACCCTATAAGGGGACATATTTTTGGGGACAATGGTTCCGAGCGTAACGCATATAGTCATTACAATACACTAAGTTGTGACCCAACGTAGTGGTACAATAGGCTGGCCACCTAGTGTACGTGTGGAGGGTGTTTTTAGTCTTTGTGATTGATAAACCCTTTGGTTTGCAGTTTAAAGGATTTTTGTTGAAGCATTTGTAAACCTAGAGAAGAGTTCATGGTCCCCTCAACATAATTTGGAATCTAAGATTATTCATACTACTTCCCGATTATTAAAAAATCGTGAAAGATTCTTATTCTTCTGAAGGAACCGAGTAGAGGAGGTTTCGGTGATTCCGAGGACGGAATCCTTATAAGGGAGAGAGGATGTAAGAACCCGAATTTTCAGAAATTATTAAAATAAGAATTTAGTAAATAAAATTCTTAAGGCATGAGATGGGTTCGAACAAGAATATATAATTGTGTTACGAGGTATGTAGTATTGCGTTACATAGTATAATATGAGCTATGTAATAAGTGATGTTGTGTTTAATAAATATATATCATTATTATATATTTGTTATACATTGTAGAGATGAATTAGTAAAGAAGACGGGTAGAAATTTATCTATTGGCATTAAATAGTTTATAGAATTATTTTTATCATAGTGAGTTGGTGACATTAAATCTCTTTGATGGATAATCACCATATTCTTGAATATATATACTAGTAACTAGTATGATGTAATATGAGTTTTAGCTAGTGCTTAAGCTATCCATGGATAGATTGAGATAGTAAAGCATAAATTAGTTAATTATGAGAATTAACTAACAAGTAGAAATATTGGTTAAATTATATTAAAGTGGAAGTTATATTATGGAATAATATAATTTGAAAGGGTTTAAGAATCACTTAAGTAAATAGTGAATATGTGATTATAGTGGGTGCTTTATATTTGAGTTTTGTTGTGAGAAACCCGTAAAGGAGATTTCATAGTTGGTTAAACTATTAAGGGAAATAGAGTTTGAACTTGAAGTTAATCTCTAAATCATCGAAGAACATTGTGATAAATGTTAGTAACTGGTATAGCAAGTTAGTAATTTAAAAGCCTGAAATATTCATGAATTGAAGCTAAGGATCTGCTCAAGCAGAATTTGTCTGCCTCTGAACTTGGTATGGCTCAGCTGCGCCATTTCCAAGACTATGACCAGCGCAGCTGCGCCGGTTTGTAGAAAATTTTAAGTAAGTTTGTGGAATTTAAATTTTAAGAAATGAATACTAGAAACTCATATAAAGGTCATAAATGGTGAATTAATATATGTGTTAACATAAAGAAAATGGAATGAATATGTAAATTAAAAAGGAATTTTAATACTATATGAAAAGATTTGATAGTTGAGATATGTTATGGATAATAAATGTCTAATAAAACAAGGGGACCAATATATTTAAATATTGGTTAGAGATGTAATGTTAAGAATAATAATATTTTGTGAGATTATATTATTATAAGCTTGTGGACTATTAATTACTAAGTTCACATAATTATGTCTTGTGTGGCATAACTAGGGAAGTTAATTCAAAGGGAGATTTAATGGAAAGTATTAAAAGAAAATAGATGGTGAATTAATAAATAATTGATATTATTATCATTATAATAATTGGGTATATTTGAAATGATAAATTTTATGAAAAAGTATGGATTCAGAATATCCAACTATTTTATAATTAGCCAAATTAAAATATTATTGGATTAAAACAATGTACATGAGATATAAGATTATATATTGGTGTAATATTTAAAATATACGTATACTTCTTATATGTGGGTAGGTACATATATGTGAGTATATGTACCATAACTTAATTTAATGTAGTAATGTTGAATCTTTATAATTTATTTAATAAGCCCAAAAGGAATTTACTTTAGTAGAATGGGGACCATTTTACTAATAAGTAAGGAAGAAATAAAACTTATCCCATTTTTTGTGTCCCAAAACTTTTCAGTCGTGTGATAGGCCATTGGCCTATGCTATTCCTTTTCACTAAGTAATATAGCAGTGATGATGGCTATAACATGGTAGTTAGCTAACTCCTTCTTGTCCATTGTTCTCTTTCATTTTCCATTGAATCAAACCTTGCTGCAAAGTTAGAGATTGGGCAACAACTTCTCTATAACCTTCTTCTTCTCATTTATCGTTGGATAAATTGTCTGAGAATTGGGTTATGGAAGGTCAGTAGTATTGAGAGCAAATAGAGCATTGAAGAGCTATTGTTAGCAAATTTAAGCTTCAAGAGGTAACAATTCTATTATATATGTTCTTGAATTCAAAGTTCTTCAATTCCTAGAAAAGTGAAAAGAAAAAGTAGCTTTTGAGTCACAAAATTGATGGGTAAGGGTTGTTATAATCTATGAATTGTTGCTAGATACTGGTAATATAGTCATATACGAAAACAACGAAAGTTAAACAGACCAATTTGGTTGAGAAACGAATTCGAAATGAACGAATTCGCTAAATTTGTTAAAACATGAACATTTAGTATGAACATGAGTTTGAATTAATATTTGGGTTAGTTAATGTTTATGTTAATTGTTGGGTATTTGATATGTTGTAGTTTTTTGAGTTACAAACCCATAGAATCGAAAACGGACTAGTTTGGATGAGTATAACTCATGTTATGAAAATCGGAAGGAGGATGGGTCTGTAAAATTGCAAAGAACAGAGTCTGAAAAGCCTTACTGCCTCCCAAGGCGCAGTTGCACTGCCCCCAAGGCCATTTGGGGCGCAGCTGCGCCGGACATCAGTGTCTGATGGCCTGTTTTGTCCTGCTGTAGTAAATTAGATATAACATTTTCATACAAACTCTGATTGAGGTGATTAAAGATGATCCGAAACGAGGACGAATAGACCTACAACTTTTGTTTTATAAGTGTTTCAATTTGAGGTTGTTAGAAGGGGTCAAAATAGTCCTATTTGTGACTGTTACGTATTTAGAGACAATCAGAGGGCGTCGAGCGAGCACATACGCAAGTATAGTGCTCCCGACGATGAAATATGTTATTCTAAGTAATAAAAACAAAATATTCATGATAATAGACATGACATATAAGATTCCTTGCTCATAATAGAAAGCATTACCATGACTTAGTATGTTGTTTGAAAAGAAACTTAAAGATTTTGAAAACAAACTTTGACGAAATTGTGTACCTTTAATTCTGACCTTGATAACATATATATGAGGTATAATTACACATGATGTAAGATTCAAAGTTGAATCATATGTGTGATAGATAACTTGTTTTGTTTAAATCGATTTCAAAGGCAAACTCCATTATCTTTTGTAGACTAACTTTTAAAACATGAAGTGGTTATATTTTAACCTTGCAAACGTAGAGAGAAACATGAACAAATGAGTATGACATGTAAGTTAAAGTTGCCTTGCATGACTAGTTTAGTATATCATTGATTTTGAGAATAAAGCTTTGAAGTTTTGAAACTAAGAGGGACGAACATTAAGTACTTGTGTTCTGATCTTATGTGCAAACATGATAGGACTTTTATGCCTCTAGGTATGATGGGTACGTGCACACTATTAGAAAGACGTAATATGAACTATGCATGTCTTAAAGTAAGATTCCAAGTGATAAACCATTATAGTCATGTGATTACATGTAAGCATGTGAATTGAAAGTTGTTTAACCTCATTAGTGGTCATATAGTTAGACCCTTGTTGCATGAACTTACTTAGCCATGAAATAAATGGCAATAAAGCTATAAATTGTAAAACAACTTAAGGAAAATACAAGAGGCACCAAACTTGGGCTAAAACCTCTTAACATGTGGGTTAGTTATGTGTTCACAGTCATGCATGCTAAGGACTCAGATGAAATAAGAAAATAAATATCCAACTTTGGTCTGGCTAGGGGACGGCGCAGCTGCGCCCATCCCAGGCCTAATTACAGTGCAGCTGCGCCACAGGGCAGTGATGCCTGATTATTTTAACTTTGATCTGAACCTTAAAGCATATGTGCAATGAATGTCTAAAGCTATAATACTTGACATAGATGATGTTTTAAGCATAAGAGCATGTAATGGTTATATAAAACACAGAGTTGTTAAATTTTTATTAAGGTTTGCAAAATGCAAGAACTTTGTGAATCATGCATCTATGAGTTTTAAATGTGTAACAAACACATAGCGAGTCAAGTGTGTGATAGATATATATGAAGGTTGGTGTCAAGTATGAGTGGTTAAGGCATACCTATACATACCTAGCTATTCTAAGAGTATGATGAGAAAGTAAAATGTAGGGTTTACAAACCTAGTTCGGAAACAGTGTAACATTATTATTATATTAAGAATGTATGAAATATGTGACTAATGGATGTGAATCCATGATTATATAACTGTGTAGGAATACACGAAGTGCAGATAACTATAAACAGTTAAGTCGTAGTTGATAAACTACGAATTAAGCAAGTCTTTCAGTTACTATTTGATATATGAATTCTATAACTATTAGTTGAGCTATATTATGCTATGAGAATGTTGATGCATATATATGAAATGCAAATGAGAAATATTTGAAATTTGAAAGTTGATCCTTGATGATATTCTTATGAAGTAAATCTCTATGCCTGTTATGTGAGAAGTAACATGCGTAGTAAATATTAATTGATTATGAATGCATGAACTGAGTATGTTATTATATGTTATGTGTTGCGTGAAAACTGTTAGGATTGTTAGGCTGTCGAGCTCACCCTTACAAATAACCACTTTTGCAGGTTAAGGACTCATGGTAAAGATTACGTGCTACTTGATTGATAGAGTTCAATAGTATCAAAGGAGATTGATTCATTTATTTAAATATATACTCTTGAACCAGGTTTAGGTTCTAGGAGATGTACATGATAGTAGTTTACGATGTGTAATACATGTTAAGTTGTAAAATTGTACTATGCGGTACATAGAGGAATACGAATCGAGATGTAAAGATTTGTACAGTAATTTTATTAGAATGAATCATAGCATAATTTGATTCAAGGATTTGTAATTGATTCAAGTTAAGAAATCAGTAAAAGATTTGTTTTCAAAGGAGATTGAAAAAGTTTAAATTATTCCGCATATTTTTATAACATCGAATATGATGTAAGACAGGGATGGTAAATGACCAAGATATGAAACTTATAAAAGTTTGGGGTCATTATACCGATCCTAGAAATGGAAAGAATTTATATTCTAATTTGTAATAAGCAAAGTTATATTCATTGAGTTATGAATAAAATATATAAATAGTTGGACGATAGTAGTATCGTGGCGGACCGGATCTGAGGTTCGAAGGGAACCAGATTTGGGGGCGTCACATTCATACTCCCGATTTAGAGAAATATGATGGATTGGGAGTTCCTTACACCCACTTAAAAGTGTACATTGGAGAGCTCAGATTTTATGCCGAGAATGAAAAGCTATGAATGCAGCTATTTCAAAAAAGTCTGACTAGAGAAGCCAGAGCATGGTACACCAAATTAGATAACTCCAAAATTCACAGCTGAGAGGAGTTAGCCCATGCTTTCCTCAGTCAATACAGCTTTCAAACTTAGATGGCTTCAGACCGGTATCAAATTACCAAGGTCAAGAAACAAGTCAATGAGTCATTCAGAGAGTATGCCCAAAGATGGAGGCGTTTGGCTGCTAAAGTTATCACATCCATGATAGAGTCTGAAATGGTGATGACCTTCATAGATATTCAAGAAGCTCCATTTTATGAGAGGGTCCTGGCTGGAATAGGAAAGCCATTCTCAGAAAAGATTAAACACGGAGAAATAGGTGAAATGGGATTAAAATCAGGGAAGATTCAAGACCTCGCCACATTAAAGTCGTAGCTGAGCATATCCAATATGGAAGTTATGGGAACAACCCCCAGAGGGTCCATAAAAAGAAAGAAGATGATGTTTCCTTGATACTAAAAGGACAAAAAGGCAATCAAAGCTTGCCTATTCAGAGGAGAAACTACACCCCTTTTCAAGCAAAATCTTCAAACCCTCCATTGCCAAAGAGTGGAGAAGTCAGATGTACAAGAGTGTTCACACCCTTAGAGGATTCACTCGAAAACATTCTCAAACTTCCGACAGCTCAAAAGAAAATCACTCATCTCATTCCACCAGCCAACCCTAGTGGGAAGGGTACAAACAAGAAGTGTGCTTACCATGCTGGAGCTCCAGGCCATGACACTCAGGATTGTTGGGCCCTTAAGCATAAGATCCAGGATTTAATTGACAGTGGTGAGATAGTGGTGACCAAGCCCTACCAACCATATATTCAAGACAACCCTCTCCCTCAACACAAGGAAGATGAGGTTAACATGATCAATATGGGCAGTGGAGAGACCTCCAAATACCTCAAATATATGGGTGGTTCATCCCGAATCAGCAAGGATAATGCCAACAGATGGTATTATTTAGAGTTCCAGTTCATGATGGAACGGGAGTTAAAGTCTCTTGGCGAACAAGTCAATTAATTGGTAGAACTGGTGATTCATCAACACTAAGTCACACATCAATTTTTCAGTCAGGAGCATGCTAGCCTCCTTTCTCTTATCATAAATACTCCACCACTTACTCAATAAAGTGAAACACTGGAGGAAAAGTTTGCAAGAAAAGAAAAAGCTAAAGCCCGTCGGGGCTTTGCCAACAAAAGGGAATTCACCTATTTAGGCTAATCGGTGGAAGAAATATTGCAGATGTTGATCAATGAGGGAAAAATCATAGCACTGCTACCTCCAGTCAATCCACGCTCAAAATGGTTTAATGTTAATAGAGAATGTCAATACCACTCCCACTCTCGTGGTCACAACACTGAGGAATGCTGGGCACTCCGCCATCTTATTCAAAACAAGATTGACAGCAGTGACCTGCAAATGTCAAACAACGACGCTGTATCATCTGAGAGTTGGGACATATTTCCTCCAGAATAGAAGGAAGCTGGAGCAGTTATATACTCTGATGGAGATTTGGCTACCACACAACTCATAATTTAACCAATTCAGCTCAAAGGCGTTGAAAACCCTTTGAAAGTGGCTACACCAAAGCCAATCATATTACCCTTCAGGCCACAGTATCCTGTCATCAGCCTCAAGAAAGTCCCATGGAATTATGGAGAGGCTGAAGGATCAACATCAAATACAACTGCTGTAGTGTTTAAAAAAAATCCACTGTATCTTCCTCAATGAGTGATGAAGCCTATCATCAGATCTAAGGGGAAAGTGCCCAAGGAGAAGATTGAAGAATTCCTCCGCAAGATGGGACACAATAAAGCCAAGGTGGTTCAAAGCTTGAAAGAAGCCCCACAATAGATCTCTATTCTGGACTTGGTTTTCTCTTTAGTAGGTCACCGGAAGGTCTTATTAAAAATATTAGAAGAAACCCACTTTCCAAAGATAGTGGATGTTGAAAAATTCCATCATCTGGTTAATCGCATCTTCAATAGTAATGTGATATCCTTCACCGATGATGACATACCTTCCGAAGGGATGGGTCATTACAAACTATTGCACATAGCGGTTATGTCTTCCGGATATGTTGTCAGAGGATTGCTGATAGATGGAGGATCATCCCTAAACATATGCCCCTATGCCACATTGGAAAAAATGAACATCAATCTCAATAGGATTCGAAGCAGCCATATAATCATCAAAGCCTTTGATGGATCTCGGTAAAATGCTGTCGAAGAGATTGAATTGCCCATGGAAATCGGTCTACATACATTCTACACATCCTTCCACGTGCTCAAAATTACTACAGGATATAATTTACTGTTGAGAAGACCTTGGATTCATATGATGGGAGCTATCCATCCACTCTTCATTAGTAGCTCAAGTATATCATTAACAGTAATCTGGTCACTGTCAATGCCGAGCCAGATTGTTCTGTTCAAAGTGATATACCACTTATCAGTTTCAATGAAGAAGTTAAGCATGTAAGCTTCCAAGCCCTTGAGGTAAGCAACACTCACTATCAACCCATTGGGGCTCCACCTCTGAAACCCAGAGTTTCTGCCGAGGTAATGTCGTCAAGTCAAGAGATGATATCCTTGGTTTTTCAACCTAGACAAGGGTTAGGAAAGGATCACCATGGAATCAAATGCCCAATTCAAGTTCCCAGCCAGACAGGGATAGCCGAACTAGGCTACTTCTTCGGATTCAGTCACAGGAACACTTACAAGCATAAATTGGTTCCTTTATCTACAAGGCTGTTGCCTAAACCTACAGGTGATAATCTTGTACAACCTTTATTAAATGTTCTTGCCCCTGTGGTAGCTATGCTGTTTCCTAAGCTGATACCGGTTAAAGGAAAGGAAGTCCCGATTCCAGACCTAGAGGCGGAGGAAAGGAATCAAAGGCGCAAACAAGAGATAAAGAGACATTTGTCAAACATGGGCGTCCTGATCCATATAGAGGGTATGAACAGAGACATCCCAGATAATGATTGTCCAGACATCATGGTCATCATTTAAGAGAAGGAGGACGATAACAGCCCCTTCATCACAGCTGTCCACCAGGACTTGACCCTTGGTAATTGAAGCATCATTCCTTGCATTTGCCGAAAAGGGTAAAAAGGGCAGAAACTCCATCTGCCCTATAGATAGCAATAACTGCTTACTTTTATTGCATAGTATTAGCAATTACTTTTGTCATTTTATGCTAACACTTTGTATGATTGAACAATTTCACATATTAAGTGAAAGCATTTTGTTTCAGGACTCTAAAGTTATATATGCCTAAACTTGCTGGTGAGGTGCCTATTCTTCATAAGGACTGCAACTTTGATGTAAAGTTGGACTCTGACTTGATAGAGATTGAACAAGAGGACTATGAGATACCTCAGGAGATCAAAGAATGGGTCAAAGACAAACCCAAGCCAAATCTTGATCAAACCACCTTTTTTAACCTCGGAACCTCAAAAAATCCCAAATAAATCTAGATTAGTACGGACCGTACTCCAAACTAAAGGAATGACATGGTTACTCTATTGACCCAATTCCAGGATGTATTTGTATGGTCTCATGAAGACATGGTCAGTCTGTCAACTGACATCGTCATTCATCGCCTTCCCATCAAAGAGGGATTCAAGCCTAACAGGCAGAAACTCAGGCGATTAAAACTTGAGTGGAGTTTGAAAGTCAAAGAAGAAATTGTGAAACAATTTCAAGCCAACATGATCATGGTGTCAACATACCCTGAGTGGCTATCCAACATAGTCCCCATGCCTAAACCCGGAGGGAAGGTGCGAGTTTACGTGGATTTCAGGGATCTAAACAAAGCTTGTCTCAAAGATAGCTTTCCCGTACCATTCATCCACATACTCGTTGATAATACGGCTCAGTATGACATGTACTCCTTTGCTGACTACTTTACTGGGTACCATCAAATCATGGTTGTTGAAGAGGATCGTGAGAAAACTGCATTCATCACTCCTTATGAAACCTTTTGCTACAGACAATTGTCATTCGACCTCATCAATGCCGGAGCTACCTATCAGTGAGCTATGATGGCTCTTTTCCATGATCTAATGCATAAAGAGATAAAAGTCTATGTGGATGACATCATTGTCAAGTCCCAAAGGGAGGAAGACCACCTAGATCACCTCAAAAAGCTTTTCAGCCGATTGCATATGTACAATTTGAAGCTGAACCCAGCCAAATGCGCCTTTGGCATTAAATTAGGAAAATTACTAGGTTTCCTAGTAAGCCACAAAAGCATTAAGCTGGATCCTGCAAAAAACTAGGCCATCATAAAAATGCCCATACCCTAGATAGAGAGAGAAATACAGGGATTTTTGGAAAGAATCAACTTCATTAGTCGGTTCATCTCACAACACACAGCAACCTGTGAACCTATCTTCGTGTTGTTAAGGAAGAACTCCTCTATGAAATGGAACGACGAATGTCATAAATCCTTCCTTCTCATCAAAGATCAGCTAATCAAAGCTCCTATTTTGGTACCTCTCAGGGATGGTGTTCCCCTATTTATGTACCTATCAATCAATGATAATGCCATGGTCTGCATGTTGGGACAAAAAGATGATAGAGGCCAAGAGAGAGCTGTCGACGTCGGAATTTTTAATTGTCCCTTTCCATTACTTCTTCTTTGGTGTTCTCATTTTAGGTGAGATTTGTTTGAAAAAACAAGTGAAAAAGGTCCGACATGTATAATGTCGACGATTGGACTATAAGAGTCGCCAATTGGTTTTTTAACTGGTTGTACCAATACTACCGAGAAAAGGTTTGCACATTGACCCAGTGATGTGACACTGCTAAACGGGTCGGTGAAACTGAGATTCATTAGGGTCCGAGGACTTGGTTATGCCGAGAGAAGGTGTTAGGCACCCCCCAACATTTGTGTTACCACAGTGACCACCTCTTTTCAAGAAACTATTATCTGAATGTGTGTATGTGTGGGTCAATGTGCTGTTATTTTGAAGTAGTGTGAGGCCTCGTTCGCACCTATATACACAGGGTTTGAATTTTATGTAAAAATTAAATTTTAAGCAAGATATGGCAGTGATGTTTTACAAAAGAGGTTTTTCAAACCCTAATGCTCAATAGTAATTAAGACCTTTTACACTCTCATTTTATTCCGTATTCGGCTGGATTGATTTTATTTGACAGATGCGAAGCATCCATACGAAAATAATGTACAAAAAGGTGTTGAATTCCTCGTGGGTATGAAAACTATCTGAGGAAATCCAAACATCATAGATATATTTATAAGCTGCTTACAGCTGAAAAGGTCTATCACGGGAACCGAATATAGATTCAGGGGACTGAATATGTGATCACATGATTCTTAGGCTTACATGATGCCGCAATTAATATAAAAGTATTAAGCAGGTATATATATAAAAGCCGTAAATATATATATACATACATGATCACCAGCCATGGAGCACATCCATGGGGGATCAGAAATATAAATAAAGATGTAAAAGCTATCAACCACCACGGAGGAAACTCCAGGCGGGACGAAATGTACAAAAAGGTGTAAAAACGGCCAACCACCACGAAGTAAACTCCAGGTGAGACGAAATGTATATATATATATATATATATATATAAGCATGTAAACGCACAAGATATAAAATCCAGGCTCATCAGACAAAGTCCAACAACAGTTAATATATATATATAAGTATATATATATATTAAAGTAGTAAACGCACTGGATGTGAAATCCAGGCTCATCGAACAGAGTTCGATAGCAGTTCATATATGTAATTATATATATAAGAAAGCCATTAAACGCACCAGACATAAGTCTAGGCTCATCGAATAGAGTTCGACACGCAGTTCATATATATATATATATATATATATATATATATATATATATATATATATATATATATACAAACGTAATTAAATGCTCCAGACCGAAGTCTAGGCTCAATCGAGGCATAACTCGATAATGTTAGTCCATATATATAAATATATATGTATATACAAACTAAAAATAAACCACGGACCGAAGTCCGAACAAAAGTGTGCAACACAACTCTCAATGTGTAGAAGGGTGTGTGTAAAAATGAAGAGAAAAACTTTAAAGTGTGAAAGAAGGCTTACAGTGGGCTGCCAAAGAAGACTTCAATATCTTTAAAGTGGGTAAACACTGGCTTTTTAGGTATAAAATAAGTTATATGTGAGCTCACAAGTGTTTAAAATGAGAAAGCACTCAGTCTGGGGTGAGTACAGAGCAAATTGGGCAGGGCTTTCTCGCCGTTTTCTCTTCCAAAATGGCCACCCCAAGCCCTCTATTTATAGAGGGTGGAGCCGCAGGTGTACCTGCAGCTGAGCCGCAGGTGTACCTGCGGCTGAGTCGTAGGTGTACTAGAGGCAACCTGGGTTGGCCCAGGTTTTTCGGGTCGGGTCGTCTCGAAGTACGTGCACTCAAGAACTGTAATGTCCACTCAAACTTTTAGAAGTACAATCCGGGCATCCGTTTGAGGTATACAGGACCTATTTCGGACCGCCGTTGTCGAGAGTTGTACGATGGCATGTGATTAGAGTTTGTACGAAGTCATTGAAGATGGGACGGTGCCCTCCGGTCTTCAAGCTTCAACTTTCATCCGTTATCCCGCACAATAGTCTCTCATGATTGGTTAATCTTGTGGGACACTGTTGTGTAGAGACATTGAGACGACCTGGCGTGGCCTCGTGTTGGTCAGATGACGATGTTGCCCCTCACCGGTGTTATCGCCGGATTGGGCTGTTAAAGTAGACGTTGCTCAACTTCGATGAGATTGGACTGCTGTAATTTGTTAAATGTTCTCATTGTCATCTTTGAGGTGTGCCTATCTTCCCAATGTTATTACCGGGCTGGTACAGTGTATCTAGTTGTGAACGCTGAGATTTAAGCTGGTTGCATTTGTAACAACCATTTTCGGGGTTATTGCCGAAATTGCATTCCTTGGTGTTATCACCAAGGTTGGTGGCTATTCCCATAGTTGGGACTGAGACTAGATACCTCGGGGTTATCTCCGAGATTAATCGGTTTTCTCCGGTGTGTGTTCCGGTATTGATCTGCATGCCTCGGGGTTATCTCCGAGATTGGAATTGTTACTCCCAGATTGTGATCCGGGGTTGATGCTGAACTTCCGGTAGTATCCGACATGGATATGGATCGTCTTTCAGGGTTCCCTCTTAAAAAGCGAATCTACTCTACTGCAATGTTAGTGACATGTGTACAGAAAATTTCGAGTGTCTACAAGAGCTATCTATTACCTCAACAAAAGATTCAGCATCAGTGAACACAAGTACACTCTGATTGAGAAAACTTGTTATGCTTTAGCATGGGCTTCCATGAGATTAGAACGTTATCTCCATGGTCACATAACCAATCTCATATCCCGCCGCGTGGATCCTCTCAAGTACGTGTTCAGGAAAACCATGCTGAATTGTCGACTGTCCAAATGGAAGTTGATCCTATAATAATTTGACATCATTTACTTGACTCAAAAGTCCATCAAAGGTCAAGGAATTACGGATCAACTGACCTCCGTACCTGCATAGAATTTCAAACCCTTGGAAACCTACTTCCCCAATGAAGGGGTAATGACAGTTCAGCAACACCATCAGGATGATACACACCAATCACGGAAGATGTATTTTGATGGAGCTGTAAACATGGAAGGCTCTGGAGCTGGAGCAGTTTTAGTATCCATTTCGGGGGTGCAGTATCCCGTTGCCATCAAATTACAGTTTGTCAGCACTAACAAAACAACTGAGTATGAAGGTTGTATCATGGGCTTGAAACTAGCCCAATCCATGGGCCTCAGACGGTTAACTGTCTTTGGAGATTCCGAATTGGTAATAAGACAAACAATTAGGATCTATCATAACAAAGAACTACATTTGCTGCCTTACCATCGGCAAGTTATCTAGATAGCTTCAGAGTTTGAAGAAATATCCTTCCTCCATATTTCTCGGAATATGAATGGCTTTGCAGATGCACTAGCAACTCTGGCTTCCTTAATCAACATGTCAAATATCACATTTACCCGGTAGAAGGCTCCAGCCTAAGGGAACTACATTGGAGAAGTATCGGATGAACTGCCTCCCATCTAACACCCTTGGTATCAACATATCAAGGAATATCTACGAGATGAATCTACACCCGCTGAGGTGAGTCAAGCTGAAAGGAAGCGGATCCATAGAATGTCTATGAAATTCTACCTGAGCGAAGACACACTCTATAAAAGAGATGCAGGACTAGGCCTTCTCAGATGCCTAGACAAAGACCAAGCTTAGAGGCTCGTGGATGAAATCCATGGTGGAGTGTGCGGCCCACGCATGAGCGGCCCTCAACTTGTTAAGAAAATCCTAAGAACAGGGCATTTCTGGCTCTCTCTCTATCTCAAGGCTGACTGTGATGATCACGTCAAGAGATGTTATCAATTCCAAATTCATAGGAATGCTATCCACACCCCTCCAAGGGAGCTCCACAATATGAGTTCGCCCTGACCCTTCTCAATGTAGGGAATGGACGTGATCGGGCCATCGAGCCCAAAGCCAGTAATGGTCATCGGTTTATCTCCACCATAATCGACTACTTTACCAAGTGGATAGAAGCATCCTCTTCCCCAAGGGTTACTAAAGAGGTGATCATAGTTTTTATCAGAAATAATGTCATTTGTCGATATGGACAACCAGAGGTGATTGTATCAGACAATGCCAAAAATCTCAACAACCAAATGATGGAGGAGTTATGTGACAACCCGAATTTTCATAAATTATTAAAATAATAATTTAATAATTAAAATTCTTATTATGAGGTGTGTATATTTTGAATTATATGTTTTGATGTGAAGAAATTAAATTTTTATGAGATTTAATAGTTGATTAAATTATTAAAGGAAATAAAAAAAATTAGTCACGATAAGGAATTTGGTGGCAAAGGAAATTAACCCTATAAATTAAGTTGAAACTATATTATGATTAAATGAATTATTATAATGTTATTTTAATTTAATTTTGTAATTAAATTGATGTGTTAATTTATTAAATAAAATTATAATGAAAATGAAATTTATAATTTCTTTTGTATTGGTTTATGTGGTAAATTGATTTAATAAATTGTTATTAGATTTAATTTAATTTGAATATGAAATTTTATTTAAATAAAGTGTGACAATAAACTATATTATAAATGACTTGTGAAAATAAATTAAAAAAGTTCTAATTTAGTTTTACCAAACAAAGCATTAGAGCTTTTGAAATTCTTATTTTAATTTCGTTTTGTCAAACAAGGCTTAAGGAATGATTAAGTCATTATTTTAATTGGTTTTGCCAAACAAAGCCTTATTACTTTTGAATTTTAAAAAATATTAATAAAATAATATATAATAAATTTTTTATAACTGGTACATAATTAGTATATTAATTATTATGACAGTTTTTATGTTTTAGTTTCTTGCGTCTGTTTTTTTTACGTAAGAAATTGGCATAAGCCTGAGAATAGAAGGGAAGAAGAACAGAGAAAAATAGAGAGAAAAGAGAGAAAGAAAAGAGAGAATTCTCTGGGAATTGAAGAAGAGCTTTGGAAGACCAAGAAGAAAATAACTTTATGCATCATCTAATTGGGTTAAGAAGGAATCAAAATGTATTAATCCAACCTTAAAACTCTCTACTTTTGTTTGCCTCAAATATTAGGTTTCTATAAAAATTAGTTTGGGTTGATGAAGGATAATGATATATTTGTTTATATGTGTGTATAATATGTGGTATGTTATCTATAAACGATTTTAGAGTTGTCAAATTCATGAAAATCATGTTAAGGATGAAGAGTATGAGTTTTGTTTAATATATGTATTTTAGGACTATTTTGAGATTAAAATTGGTTAAGAGTTTATGTTATAATGTATAAATTGGCTATTGATTGTGAAAATACACAAAGAAACGAAAACAAAATAATTGAAACAAACTATTTTTGTTGTAAAACGAATTCACAGTGAGGAATTTCGCTATGAAGATTAAAAGAAGAAGAAATAATAGAAATAGTAAAATTAAAGGTTGTAATTTTGATGTTTATGTGGTTAGAAACGTGTTAGAAACATTAGTTTATATTTCTGTAAACATGTTACAACTTGGGTAAGTTGGTATGATTGTTGAAAAGGAGTTTTTTTTGGCCTAATTTGGCTTTCTGCAATATTCGTTCATGAACTGCAGAAGGTACCGCGCCCCGGCGGGGGGTAGTCTGACTTACAAATATTGAGAAAATCTGACCGGACATGTTTTACTAAAATAGGCATAACTGCTTCATACGAACTCTGATCGAGGAGATTCAAGATGATCCAGACTGAGGAAGAATAGACCTACAACTTTGATTCTTTAAGTTTTTCGATTTGAGGTCGGGAAAAGGGCTCAAAAGGGTCATCTTTAGGGCCATTGTCTTCCCAATGGATGTATGCAAGTGTAGTGCTTCTGACGTTAAATGTAACGATCCCAAAATTCATACAATAATATTCTCATTCTCGATCGTTACCAATACAACTTTAATCTATCTTTACATCATTGTTCGATATTAAAATCACTAAAAAATATATAATATTTAAAACTTTTATACATTTCCTTCTGTATTGGCCTAAATCGCAATATTTACATTACATCTCTTCGATTCAAATTTATATCATGAATCGTTACTACAAAATGACTATACAATTTTACATTATAAATAGATATCCATATACACCGGATAGCTCAACTTACAACTCAACAACATGTTGCATTCAAAATATTAAATACATTTCTCGTAAAACATAAGTAATCTTCGTGAACATGGATCTCTGTTATTCACTTAGCACATAATCTTACCTTGAAATCTTGACCGGCAAAAATTATTATTTACAAGAGTGAGCTCGACAGCTCAGCAAGTTCTAATAGTTTTCATGCATCACATAGCACATAATAATATGCCCAACATACATATCCTAATAATTAAAGTAACATGGCATACATGCTTTAATTCACATAGCAAATATAAAGATTGAGTTCCTTACTCAATCATCATTATTTAACCAAAATAATGTAGTCATAAATTGAATTTAACATTTCTTGATTTCAACATGTATAACATATCATGCTTGCTTACAACACATATAACATATCATACAATTTAAAACATTTCATCAAGTCCACGTAGAAAATAGGAACCGAAACGGTTACCTTAATCGTTGTTTACCAATAATAGATTAACAGCTTACAGCTATCTGCACTTCACGTGCCCTACACAATTATATAATCATACACATCAACTATTAGTCACATAACAATACATAGTAATTGTAATGTAAACTCTACTCCACATCTCATAATCCTTCCTGTTAATTAGCACACAATGTTCAATTAGATTGTGTTAACTTTTCGACTTATGTAATATTCAAAATTCATTCAAGTGTTTACGTCTTGCTGGGAATACTTATGGGTTTTATATTAAACTCATTCCATATCTTATAACGTTCATTAACACTTGTCACGCCGTTTCGACGTTCATTCGTCACACGCCCAAATTGTCTCTCTTGTGTATGCTTAGTGTGCTTACATAACTTATCTAATACATCATTTATTAATGTTAATCATCATTATATTTACTAACATTCATGTTTTATAACTTAGGACACCATCGTTTATCGTCAGGAGCACTACACTTGCATACGTGCATGCCCGACGCCCTCCGATTGCCTCCTAATACATATTAGTCTCATAAATGACCATTTTAACCCCTACTCCTGACCTCAAATTGAAAACCTTGAAGAACGAAAGTTGTAGGGCATTTTCGACCTCGTTCCGGATAATCTTGAATCACCTCAATCGGAGTCCGTATGAAAAGGTTATGGTCATTTTACTACAGGAGGTCAAAATTGTCCGGCCGTGTCAACTATTCCGGCGCTATAGCTCCCCAAATAGCCTTGGGGGCCGTGCTACAGTGCCACTTACCAGTATGTACGAATTTTATTTTCTCTAGTTTTACTATTCTTACGAATTTTTGACCTTTTCTCCTTCCAACCTTCATAACTTGAGTAATACACACCCAAATCAGTCCGTTATTGACTCTATGGATTCGTAATTCATAGAACTACAACATACTAGACTTATAACAAATTTACAGAAACACTAACTAGCCTAAATCTTGACCCAAAACTCATGTTCATACTAAACTTTTATGTTTTAACATATTTAGCGAATTCATTCACTACGAATTCGTTTCTTAACTAAATATATTCATTCAACTTGTGTTCTTTTCGTTTCTTATCGTATTAACACAATCCATCACCAATTTTACAAATTTACTATGAATTAAACATTAATTTGATAGTTTCAAAAGCTATTTTTCAAAAATTAGTTCACAGAAAATCATTATGAACAAAATTTCTCTTGTTTATCAAAATTACATGGATTGAATTGCTAGAACAACCATATAACTCATAATATATCATAATATAACCCATATTACATATAACTCATGCTCACATCAAAGATTTATGAATAATTTTCAACATAACTACATAATCAAACACTATGAACATGATTTCATCATGTTCATTATATTTTTGTGAATTGAAACTTTTGAACAAGTATAAAAATCTCATATAAGCATACACACACACACACACACACACACACACACATCCCATTCACATGTCAAAATTATGAAGTTTCACCAAAAGATTTTTACATAGAACTCTAAAACTATGAAAACATAGAAGAACATGATTTTAAAACTTGTTTTTACAACAATTGTGTTGTGAAAATCCTTTCATGGCATACATTCACATATGAAAATATATGAACACCATATATACATATAAATTCCTAATCATGAAAACATAATTTTATAAAGACTAAATACAAAACATCTTAATTTAGTATAAGAGTTAGTTTGATACATTTCTAGGTTGAATTATGAGAAAAGATGGAGATGATGAAAGCTTTTCTTTTGTTTTCTCAAGGTTTCCCTTCTTCTTCTTCTTCCTCTTCTTCTTCTCTGTATTCTCTCTTCTTCTCTTTGTTCTTAGTTTAGACTTAGGTTTAGAAAATTAACGTAACTCAGTGTATATACAATATTAATATAACACATATAATTATAGAATATGTAACTCTCAATATAATTACATATACTAATTATCAATTTAACATATACGTTACAAAAATTAGAATTTTAAAAGCCCTAAGGCTAGTTTGGCAAAACCATATTATTTTAAAAATCAGGTTTTAATAGTTAATGTCTTATTTGGGTAAAACAGGTTTAAAACAAAAGTAAGACCTTGTTTGGGAAAACGGTTTTAAAAACTCTTTTAATTCTTTTAATAGATCTTCTAACACATATTCTTAATGTTATCCTTTAATTAATTAAATCTTAACATTAATTTAATTAATTAAAAGTTTAACATCAATTAATCACATGAAATTATCACATTATAATTACTTGCTAATTATAACTTCATGTAACAATTACCACACCACTACATTATCTCAATTAAATTAGAACTATAACATAAAATTATTACATATTAATTAAATATTAAATACTCATTAGTTAATATAATACACTTAATTATATTACTCCATATTAATCACATAATCTCAATAAATAATTTAATTAAAATATTTATTTACTTCAATAAATATTAAATTAACATTTAAATTTTCTTCACACCAATTCACATATTTCACAATATATACACCTCATAATAAGAATTTTAATTATTAAATTCTTATTTTAATAACTTATAAAAATTCGGGTTGTCACATCCTTCCCTCCTTATAAGGATTCCGTCATCGGAATCAAAGAAACCTCCCTTACTCGGTTTTCACCAAATCTCTTTTTAAAATTTACTCGGGATATTACATTCACCCTTTCTTCTAAGAATTTTATCCTCGAAATTTTATTTATTAATCTTTATTCATTCAATCTATCAAAATATATTTTACGTTAATACTTTATTCATTCATTGAATTTTATAACCACTTTCATTCCACAAAGATCTTTCTATAATTATTAACTTTTCTATTAAAAGTTTTACATTATTATTTGATAACTCATCTCCTTCTCACTTCAAAATTTCTTTTTTCACTTATTCAATATATT
This sequence comes from Panax notoginseng, assembly GCA_016801055.1. Lineage (NCBI taxonomy): Eukaryota > Viridiplantae > Streptophyta > Magnoliopsida > Apiales > Araliaceae > Panax > Panax notoginseng. The sequence goes on from CM029015.1 coordinate 124,850,401, forward strand.
CATCATTAAGTGTCGCATTGTACGACTTACTTCTTTCTAAGGAATATCATCCTTACCACATTCGCCTTTTAGAATAGCAAGATTCTTCCACAATTGCTCAATAATTGGGAAGCAGTATGAATAACTCAGGAATTTTAAAGATTCCAAATCATAATGAGGGGTTATAAGACCTTCAACTACGTCCACGGTTATAAGTACTCTTTCAACTTAAACCTTAATAGTCATTAGGCTATAGGGACTCCCGTACTCAGGGTGTTAATCCCTTCGTACGATGAATTGTGCACAAACATCTAAACATTATGCATATATGTCCATAGTTATAAGTATTCTTTCAACTTAAACTTTAACAGTCATAAGATTATAGGGACTCCTCGTACTTAGGGGGATCAGCCCTTCGTACAATGTATTGTGCACAAACATCTAAACGCATTGTGTAAAATAACTCTCCTATAATAGGGTTGTTCATCTCAGCTTTTCAACATCTGAATCCGCACCTAAACAATTTGGTTTGGCATAACTTCTCAAGAAACGCTTGAATTTCATGAACATTTTTCAATTTTCGTCTACCTGAGTCAAATAGCATAGACTTCTACAACAATGCGGACATCAATTGAAATATATATATATATATATATATATATATATATCCTCATATCTTAAAGAAATCTCAAAAATCTTTTTATGACGTCATGATACCGCACTGTATTTACAGTCCGTTTGAGGATTCCGTCATTTGGTAATTTTATCATACTACATCATACCATAGTGGGCTAACGATCCTTAGATCACATCCAACACTATGTAATATTGCATTGATGACTCCATCGTTTTTATCATCTCTGCACCAGGTTCAATGATGCATTGATGATATAAAAATATATTTTGATATATTTCAAATTATTTTTGTCTAGCCGAAGCAATTAGCATAGACATACGAATAACTGTATTGTCTTTAAAACACATTGGTTTCATCATTTGATCCAATGTTTTTCAAGAAAATAGAAGTACAAACATCAGCACGAAGTTAATAAATTTCGAAAGTCTAGCATAGCTAGTAGATTTAGAATATCCAGGTATCCATCAACTTCAATCTTTAGTTCATTACTTCATTACTTAACCAATTCTTTTTATTTCTAGCACCACCAATACTCTTATACTAAATATTCTTGTATTTCACCTTACAATCTTCATATACCCCCAATATAACTCATCAAACTTACTACACATTGGAAATTCAGGAACTTGCCACAATAATATGAGTTTAAGAACTTATCCTAGTCAAACCATAGGCGTCCATTCGCTGAGGGGTTCAAAACATACTATATTATTACGAGTCACGAACTTACCATATGCATTAGTTTTAAGAACTCGCACCTAACCCTAATAATATCTAACTAATCTTAATAGCTTCTAACTATCAAATATACACATAAAAAAAGAATCACCTTTTCGCCACATATACATTGATAGCATGACACCAACATTCCAATGATTATCAATGTGATAAACTGAGTGCAAGCACAAAACCCTCGCCCATACAAAGGTTTGTACAACTAAGTCATCACATGAGTCCTTAATTAAAATCCCTCTTAACTCTATCTTGCTTATAACTTACTCTTTGCTCGATACGAATTTTTCGTATCTCATCATCTATAACTCCTCGTGAGTTTATCTCGTACTATATCATAGTACATTATCTTAATAGCATCAAGCTATAATTATTCAAACATTATAGACCATCTTCCTTTTATAACTTAAACAGATCACATCGTGATCTTATTCTATAATCATCTCCCTTAAAATTCTTTTCTTAACTAGTGATCGTTTTATTTTACGATCCTCTTTCTTTCCTTTTTTTTATCATTTACGATTTTATTTCTGCTTTTAATCTTTCAGACTTTATCTATTCATCATTATTTGTTATCTTGGCTATTGAAGTTAGGAAACTCTCATTTCTTATCTTTATGTCTCTTAAAGATTCTACTGTTAATTTTCTTGTTTATATAATAACTCTTCCTTTAAGAATTTTTAACTTCATTTACATTGCTTAACATTTCATTCGAGCTCCACATTTTCATCATACGTATCCATTTTCTATAGTTGGTACAAATTGAGTCTCTAACAGTTTCAATATGGTATACTGAGTGATTTACCACAAACAACTAACAAACTAGGTTTCGAGTTGCTAGTTCGTATATACCTTCGCTCTATGAAGGAATCGTTTAGCCCAGATACCATACATCAACTATTAAAGAGTACGATTGTACCATACTTAAATTTAATTTTGTATTCTTAACTTCTTTATCATTCGCTTCTTATAGATATTGTCTATTTATTATCACCTTACATCCTTATTATTGGAGTTAGGTAACCCGACATTAATATTCCTTATAACTCTGCGAGATTCTTCTTTGAATCCTCTCACGCATGTTTTGTGACGCCCCCAAAATAGGTATACAACACCCATTCTGAGTCGCCAAATACATGGTACAGAAAGCAAACTACAACTTCAATAATACAAATGTCGTGCAAAATACGACAACACATACTGTGAGTTTAAATACAAATATTGTCTTCTAGACAATATCCACACTCAAATAAATCCTCATTAGAATTATTCAAACACTATTTTACAGAAATAGTGAGGACTGCTAAAACATCTTTCTAGAACCATCACTCCATACCCCGACTAGATCCTGCTATGTTCTCACCTCCTGAGAAGAAAAATGGAACAAAAAGGAAAAGGGTGAGCTCAACTAGCCCAGTAAAGAATATTATGACTAAGATAATATACAAACAAATTATCGTTAGTCTTCAACAGGGAAAAATCTGATAGAATATAATCGACAACAAGTTTTAGATCAACAACTGCAGCGGAAACAGCAAACCATTAAAAGAGTCAAGTAGAGAAAGAATTCTACTATCTTCTAAGATTTAAAAGTCCATCATCAATATTTTATCCCTGTAACATCAATTAATAATCATCTTTATCCAAATATTCATCTTTGCACTACAGGCCAAAGATATTCATTTGTATCACCTGTCAGTCATGTTCATCTCAACACAAGTTCATCTTTGCACTACAGGCCAAAAGATATTCATCAAGTAATCATACATCTTTGCACTACAGGCCAAAGATATTCATTAATATCATCATTTAGGACTGAGGATGATGAAAAATATCTTAAAGAGAACGAATCCAATGAGACAGAAGGACAAATAGTAGGGATTCGTATAACAGTTTATCCAAGATCAATAATACTTCATAATAATCAATTGTGAAGCAGAATTCAAAAATAAAGATCAAAACATGGATACAATCAAAGATAGTAACCATAATAGACATCTTGGACAAAAAGGAAAAATTTTATTTTTTGGTGAATAGTGCCGTATTCGTGAATAGTGCCGTATACGTGAATAGTGCCGTATACATGAATAGTAACCCCGACACAAAAAGTTCTAAATTTGATAAAAACTCGTATCAATATTTCAGCATAATGATATTGAAGAAAATAATATCATTTAAGAAGAAAATAATATCCCTTACCTCAAAATATCAGTACTTCTGGTCGGAATACCGGTATAAGGCTGAAAGAAACTTGCTCTGATGAATAGAAACTCTCAAAGTATCTAAATACTCACAAAATTCACTCAATAATCTAGAGAGAGAAAGAGAGAAAACTTGTTTCTGGTGTGATTTTCAATTCTAACTTAGCCCTCTATTTATAGGAAAATTTTGGTAGGTTTGACCTGCAACCTGATGGCTTTACCTGCTACTATTCCCACCCACCACATTTGAAATATAATTCAGCACATTTCTTCACCAACCATAAGTGGGGCCCACCAATTCTAGAATTTTTCACCAAAATGATAAACTCCGAAAATTCAACAATTTCTGAACCAGTCATCTTGTAAAATTCGTAATAAATCATACGTTCATTTCTAACGGTTCAAAATTTGTGGACATATACTCAACTTATATATGTATAACATATCCAAAAATTACCACGATCCAACGGTCGGATTAAAAATTATAACCCCCGCAAACTATCTCAAAAACCCTGATTTTTAATACCTCCATTCCGACAAAAATACTAACAAAAATCTCAACATTAACTCCTTCATTTTTAACCACAAAAATATATCCCTCATTTATATCCACATGAAATAAATATTTCCTTATCATATGAATCAATAATTAATTATTCACAAATAATATTACAGAATCACATTTATGACAACCAGGCCGTTCCCAGGAAAGAGGGGGCTTTCCAATAAGGATTTCTCCTTACTGGCGCGCAATTAGATGACCAAACCTCTCCTTAGACAGAACTTTCTAGACATTGCCAATAATGTTATCTAATAATATTATTCAAATAATATGAATTATTGATCTGATAAATGAAAATACTGTGCAGCAACAATTATTGAAACAACAATAATATAAAATATCAACGCAGCAATTATTGAATCAATAAAATAAAATATTGAATAATAACTACTGTAACAATTATTGAGTAGTGCCTTCTTACGTAAGAATCAATAATTGGTGCAATACCGTGTGCTACTGTATTTTAACCACCGGGTATTCCAACAGTATTAACGGTAACAACTACGCCATTATTTATAAACAACTTATACTTGTCGTTTTCTTCATCCAATCGCTTTCCGTTATGGGGCCCACACAAGGCTGCGTCGTCGTACGAATATTCCCCGACAGCAAGAATATTCCACGACCAACCGAATATTCACCGACCAAAAATAAATATTTTATAACCACTTGCTTATTTTGCAAAATTTGCACATTTCACCCATAACCAAAGTATTATATCAAATTAACCCCTTATTATTCACAATAATATTTAGAGAAAATTTGATTTTATTCATTAATAAGTTGGGGTCTTACAACCTCCCCTCCTTATGAAATTTCGTCCTCGAAATTGACGTACGTACCTGATGTTTCAAAAAGGTGAGGATACCTCGCTTTCATTTCTGATTCCAACTCCCAGGTCATTTCTTCAATAGCATGGTTTCTCCACAAAACCTTAACTTGTGGTATAACCTTCGTGCGTAGGACATGCTCTTTCCTATCCAAGATCTTAACAGGTACCTCCTCGTACGTTAAATCTTCAGCTATCTCGTCTGGTTCTAACTCAATAATGTGGTTCGGGTCTTTAACATATTTACGAAGCATAGATATGTGAAAAACATTATGAACACGAGACATGCTTGGAGGTAATGCGAGTCTATATGCCACATTTCCTATTCGCTCAAGAATCTCAAATGGACCAACAAATCTTGGATTGAGCTTTCCTCTCTTCCCAAATCTTGTAACTCCCTTCCATGGTGCAACACGTAACAATACATGATCCCCAATATTAAATTCCACGTCCTTCCGATGAAGATCCGCATAACTCTTTTGTCGATCCTGTGCCGTTTGTATACGTTGTCGAATCGTTTGGATCTTCTCTGTAGTAATGCGTACCAATTCTGGTCCCAACAATGTTGCTTCACCCACCTCGTCCCAGCATACTGGAGAACGACATTTTCTTCCATACAACGCCTCAAATGGAGCCATACCTATGCTCGCCTGATAACTGTTGTTGTAGGAGAATTCCACCAATGGTAGGTACTTATCCCAACTCCCTTTGAGATCTAAGACACAAAGTCTTAATAGATCTTCAAGAGTTTGAATAGTCCTCTCTGATTGTCCGTCCGTTTGAGGATGGTATGCTGAACTGAATCGTAAATCCGTGCCCATAGCTTTCTGCAAGCTAACCCAAAATCGTGAAGTGAATCTTGGGTCACGATCCGAAACTATGGATACTGGCATGCCATGCAATCTCACAATCTCGTTCACGTACATACTAGCAAGACGTTCAAGGGAATAAGTCTCACGTATCGGCAAGAAATGAGCGGACTTGGTTAATCTATCAACAATAACCCAAATCGCATCTATGCCTTGAGAAACCTTGGGAAGACCTGTAACAAAATCCATAGTAATGTGTTCCCACTTCCATTTCGGAATCTCAAGTGGTTGCAATGGACCCTTTGGTACTTGATGCTCCGCTTTTACACGTTGACAAGTTAAACATCTCGAGATAAACTCCGCGATCTCTCTTTTCATATTGCTCCACCAAAATGTATGTCGAAGATCGTGATACATTTTGGTACTCCCAGGATGGATTGCAAACGGTGTGTTGTGTGCCTCCATCATTATTCTATGCTTCAAGTCAAAATCGTTAGGAACACAAAGTCTGGAGTTGACTCGAAGTATTCCTTCTTCATCGATTCTTGCTTCTGGAATAGCACCTTCTTGCACTTTCTTCTTCATACGCATCAGCTCTATATCCGTAGCTTGAGCAGCTTTAACTTTATCGATTAAAGTCGGTTCTACTCGTATATTTGATATCATCATGTGGGTACTTGGAGCCTTCATCTCTATCTCCATCCTTTGCAAGTCATACAAAATGGGCCTTTGTGTTAAAAACATTGCACTCGTACCCGCATATGATCTTCTACTCAATGCGTCAGCTACTACGTTTGCTTTTCCAGGATGGTATTGGATGGTATGATCGTAATCTTTCAACAGCTCAAGCCAACGTCGTTGCCGCATGTTGAGTTCCTTTTGGGTGAAGAAATATTTGAGGCTTTTATGATCTGTATAGATCTCCACTTTCTCCCCATACAGGTAGTGTCTCCAGATCTTCAACGCAAAAACGACTGCTGCCAACTCCAAATCATGAGTAGGATAATTCCTCTCATATTCTTTGAGTTGTCGTGAGGCATAGGCTATGACTTTCCCATGTTGCATGAGAACACATCCTAACCCTTTGCCTGAAGCATCGCTGTAGATAACAAATCCATCCGAACCAGATGGTATTGTCAAAACAGGTGCCGAAATGAGTCTCCTCTTGAGTTCTTGGAAACTCTTCTCGCATTCCTCACTCCATACGAATTTTGTATCTTTCCGAGTCAGCTGAGTTAACGGAGTAGCGATTCGAGAAAATCCTTCCACAAATCTCCGATAATAACCAGCTAAGCCCAGAAAGCTACGTACTTCGGTTACCGACTTCGGTTGCTCCCAACTTTGTATGGCTTCAATCTTCGCCGGGTCGACAGATACTCCATGTTTTGACACCACGTGCCCAAGGAATGCTACTTCCTCAAGCCAGAACTCGCATTTCTTCAGTTTGGCATATAGCTTGTTTTCACGAAGCCTTTGCAGTACCAGCTTCAAATGGCGCTCATGATCTTCACGGCTTTTGGAATAGATGAGGATGTCATCAATAAAGACAACAACGAACTGATCCAAATATTCTTTGAATACACGGTTCATCATATCCATGAAGGCAGCAGGAGCATTAGTCAATCCAAAAGACATTACTAAGAATTCATAATGCCCGTACCGAGTTCTGAAGGCAGTCTTTGGAATATCCTCAGTTTTAATCTTCAGCTGATGATATCCAGAACGAAGATCGATCTTTGAAAAGAATTGTGCTCCTTGCAACTGGTCAAACAGGTCATCAATGCGAGGTAGCGGATACCTATTCTTGATGGTGACATGGTTCAATTCTCGATAGTCAATACAAAGTCGCATACTCCCGTCTTTCTTCTTTACGAATAAAACAGGAGCACCCCAAGGAGACGTACTAGGACGAATAAAACCGATGTCCAACAACTCCTGTAGTTGGACTTTTAACTCCTGAAGTTCAATAGGAGCCATTCGATATGGGGTTTTAGAAATGGGCTTTGTACCGGGTTCAAGGTCAATAAAGAATTCAATTTCTCGTTCCGGGGGTAGACCGGGAAGTTCTTCAGGAAATACATCGGAAAATTCTCTAACAATAGAAATATTATTCAAATCTGACTTGTCTTTGTTCAAATCCATAACATGGGCTAAGAAAGCTTGACATCCGTTTTTCAATAAACGAATAGCTTTGTGGCTTGATATGACAGTGACTGATTTTAGTGGTTTAGTAGTTTGAATTCGTATGACAGGTTGGTTAGGAATATGAAAACTAACAACCTTACGAAAACAATCAATTTTAGCATGATGAGTGGTTAACCAATCAATTCCTAAAATCACATCAAAAGCAAGTATCTTTAAAGAGATAAGATCAACAGGTAATGTGATAGTGCCAACTTGGATCATGCAAGATTTATAAACTGTAGATGTAACGAAGGTTTCACCCAACGGAGTTTCAACAGATAAGTTAAAGTCCAATTTCTCCGGAGTCAAGTTTAAACGTTGAGCACAAGCAGGAGAGATAAAAGAATGGGTAGAACCGGTATCTAGTAAAGTATAAACTTCGCAAGAATTCAAGATTAGCTTACCCGTGATCACCTCGTTCGGGTTTCTCGCGTTTTGGCCAGTAACGACAAACGCCCTTCCAGGAACCGCTGATTTCGACTTATCCGGGATAACTTTTGGAGTCACCATCCCCGCTGAACTTGGTTTTGCTACAGAACACTCTCGAGCTATATGACCTTCCTTTCCACAGTTATAACATACCTTGGATTGTTGTGGGCAGTTTGGGCTGATATGTCCCTCTTTCCCACATTTGTAACATACGACCGGTGGTCGTTCTCCTCCCCTAGAAACAGTTGATGTTTGTGCTGACGTCTTCACGTTATCATTGTTGTACCTTCTCTTCTTGAAATCTCCTCCCGACTCGCTCCTTCTATTATCACGACCACGATTACCACCAGAGTGGTTACCGCTTTTGTCCGAATGTTTTCCTCCCTGCTGGTTTTCATTGCTTCGATGACTGCCGCCACCGGTATGACCCTGGTTGTGGTCCCTCGGTTGCACATACTCATTATCTCGCTCTAATAATTGAGCCCTGTTTACAACATCTGAATATAAAGAAAATTTATGAGAGATAAGATATTGCCGAATCTCGGGTTTTAGACCTCTCAGAAACATCCTTGTCATTCGTTCCTCATTTTCGACCAAATGAGGTGCAAACCTGGATAACTCTGCAAACTTCGCCTCGTACTGGGACACCGTCATGTTGTTTTGTTCCAGTCTAATAAACTCAACCTCCTTCATATGACGAATACTTTCAGGAAAGTACTTGTCATTGAACAGTTTTTGAAATGTTTCCCAGGACATGTTGAGTGCGTCAGGCTGGGTACGCTTCACAGACTCCCACCAGTAGTCTGCCTCACCGCGGAACATAAATGTGGCGAATGGAACCTTCTGTTCCTCCGTGCATCCCAAGACATCAAATATCTTGGTAATTTGCTTGACCCACGTTTCCGCCATGATCGGATCCGGCTTTCCCTTAAATTCTGGTGGTCCCAATTCTTTGAACTGCTTAGCTGTGACAAACCGCGCGTTGTTATCATTTCCACCCGTATTCTGCACACGAGTCTCCCTCGTCTGATTTTGCATGAACTGCAAAAAGCTCCTAAACATTCCATCATTCATCGTTTGCTCGGTAACGTTGTTTACAGGAGGAATATTGCCTTCCTGTTGCACGTTCCCCTGGGTAGTGATCAAAGGTGTCTCCACAGTCTGATTTACTCCATTATTAACGTTCTCAGCTGCCATTCTTAAATACTGCCATAAAACAAGGGTTAATAGTCATGTCATATATTATCCCTATACTCTGACCGACCAAATAAACACCAAATAAACTTAGTCAGGTCATACTAGCGAAGGAATTCCCCGTCTCTCCCCTCCTAGTTCTTGTCTCACATCTCAGCCAGGGATCATATCCCTAAGCTCTGATACCAACTGTGACGCCCCCAAAATAGGTATACAACACCCATTCTGAGTCGCCAAATACATGGTACAGAAAGCAAACTACAACTTCAATAATAAATGTCGTGCAAAATACGACAACACATACTGTGAGTTTAAATACAAATATTGTCTTCTAGACAATATCCACACTCAAATAAATCCTCATTACAATTATTCAAACACTATTTTACAGAAATAGTGAGGACTGCTAAAACATCTTTCTAGAACCATCACTCCATACCCCGACTAGATCCTGCTATGTTCTCACCTCCTGAGAAGAAAAATGGAACAAAAAGGAAAAGGGTGAGCTCAACTAGCCCAGTAAAGAATATTATGACTAAGATAATATACAAACAAATTATCGTTAGTCTTCAACAGGGAAAAAACTGATAGAATATAATCGACAACAAGTTTTAGATCAACAACTGCAGCGGAAACAGCAAACCATTAGAAGAGTCAAGTAGAGAAAGAATTCTACTATCTTCTAAGATTTAAAAGTCCATCATCAATATTTTATCCCTGTAACATCAATTAATAATCATCTTTATCCAAATATTCATCTTTGCACTACAGGCCAAAGATATTCATTTGTATCACCTGTCAGTCATGTTCATCTCACATGTTCATCTTTGCACTACAGGCCAAAGATATTCATCAAGTAATCATACATCTTTGCACTACAGGCCAAAGATATTCATTAATATCATCATTTAGGACTGAGGATGATGAAAAATATCTTAAAGAGAACGAATCCAATGAGACAGAAGGACAAATAGTAGGGATTCGTATAACAGTTTATCCAAGATCAATAATACTTCATAATAATCAATTGTGAAGCAGAATTCAAAAATAAAGATCAAAACATGGATACAATCAAAGATAGTAACCATAATAGACATCTTGGACAAAAAGGAAAAATTTTATTTTTTGGTGAATAGTGCCGTATTCGTGAATAGTGCCGTATACGTGAATAGTGCCGTATACATGAATAGTAACCCCGACACAAAAAGTTCTAAATTTGATAAAAACTCATATCAATATTTCAGCATAATGATATTGAAGAAAATAATATCATTTAAGAAGAAAATAATATCCCTTACCTCAAAATATCAGTACTTCTGGTCGGAATACCGGTATAAGGCTGAAAGAAACTTGCTCTGATGAATAGAAACTCTCAAAGTATCTAAATACTCACAAAATACACTCAATAATCTAGAGAGAGAAAGAGAGAAAACTTGTTTCTGGTGTGATTTTCAATTCTAACTTAGCCCTCTATTTATAGGAAAATTTTGGTAGGTTTGACCTGCAACCTGATGGCTTTACCTGCTACTATTCCCACCCACCACATTTGAAATATAATTCAGCACATTTCTTCACCAACCACAAGTGGGGCCCACCAATTCTAGAATTTTTCACCAAAATGATAAACTCCGAAAATTCAACAATTTCTGAACCAGTCATCTTGTAAAATTCGTAATAAATCATACGTTCATTTTTAACGGTTCAAAATTTGTGGACATATACTCAACTTATATATGTATAACATATCCAAAAATTACCACGATCCAACGGTCGGATTAAAAATTATAACCCCCGCAAACTATCTCAAAAACCCTGATTTTTAATACCTCCATTCCGACAAAAATACTGACAAAAACCTCAACATTAACTCCTTCATTTTTAACCACAAAAATATATCCCTCATTTATATTCACATAAAATAAATATTTCCTTATCATATGAATCAATAATTAATTATTCACAAATAATATTACAGAATCACATTTATGACAACCAGGCCGTTCCCAGGAAAGAGGGGGCTTTCCAATAAGGATTTCTCCTTACTGGCGCGCAATTAGATGACCAAACCTCTCCTTAGACAGAACTTTCTAGACATTGCCAATAATGTTATCTAATAATATTATTCAAATAATATGAATTATTGATCTGATAAATGAAAATACTGTGCATCAACAATTATTGAAACAACAATAATATAAAATATCAACGTAGCAATTATTGAATCAATAAAATAAAATATTGAATAATAACTACTGTAACAATTATTGAGTAGTGCCTTCTTACGTAAGAATCAATAATTGGTGCAATACCGTGTGCTACTGTATTTTAACCACCGGGTATTCCAACAGTATTAACGGTAACAACTACGCCGTTATTTATAAACAACTTATACTTGTCGTTTTCTTCATCCAATCGCTTTCCGTTATGGGGCCCACACAAGGCTGCGTCATCGTACGAATATTCCCCGACAGCAAGAATATTCCACGACCAACCGAATATTCACCGACCAAAAATAAATATTTTATAACCACTTGCTTATTTTGCACAATTTACACATTTCACCCATAACCAAAGTATTATATCAAATTAACCCCTTATTATTCACAATAATATTTAGAGAAAATTTGATTTTATTCATTAATAAGTTGGGGTCTTACATGTTTTAATCCCTTTCTTTATAAATTTCTTAAATTACTTCTTATTGTTCAAACTCTATTTGAGCATATTCGTTCATTATCTTCACCTCTCTTCTCTAAGGTTATAGCCTAAGGTACTCTTACCTAAGGTTTCTAACCTATCAGCTTTGATACCAACTGCAACGACCCCAAAATTCATACAATAATATTCTCCATCTTGATCGTTAACAATACAACTTTAATCTATCTTTGCATCATTTTTCGATATTAAAATCACTAAAAAATACATAATATTTAAAACTTTTATACATTTCCTTTTGTATTGCCCTAAATCGTGACATTTTCATTACATCTCTTCGATTCAAATTTATATCATGAATCGTTACTACAAAATTACTATACAAAGTCTTACATCATAAATAGATATCCATATATGCCGAATAGCTCAACTTACAAACATTCAAAATATTAAATACATTTCTTGTAAAACATAAGTAATCTTCATGAACATGGATCACTATAATTCACTTGGCACATATTCTTACCTTGAAATCTTGACCTGCAAAAATTATTATTTGCAAGAGTGAGCTCGGCAGCTAAGCAAGTTCTAACAGTTTTCATGCATCACATAGCACATAATAATATGCCCAACATACATATCCTAATAATTAAAGTAACATGGCATACATGCTTTAATTTATATAGCAAATATAAAGATTGAGTTCATTACTCAATCATCAATATTTAACCAAAACAATGTAGTCATAAATTGACTTTAAAATTTCATGATTTCAACATGTATAACATATCATGCTTGCTTACAACACATATAACATATCATGCAATTTAAAACATTTCATCAAGTCCACGTAGAAAATAGGAACCGAAAGGCTTGCTTTGATCGTCGTTTACCAATAATAGATTAACAGCTTACAGCCATCTACACATCACGTGCCCTACACAATTATATAATCATACACATCAACTATTAGTCACATAACAACACATAGTAATTGTAATGTAAACTCTACTCCACATCTCATAATCCTTCATGTTAATTAGCACATAATGTTCAATTAGATTGTGTTAACTTTTCGACTTATATAATATTCGAAATCCATTCAAGTGTTTTAAGTCTTACTAGAATACTTATGGGTTTTACATTAAATCCATTCCATATCTTATAATTTTCATTAACACTTGTCACGGCGTTTCGACGTTCATTCGTCACACGCCCGAATCGTCTCTCTTGTGTATGCTTAGTGTGCTTACATAACTTATTTAATACATCATTTATTAATGTTAATAATCATTATATTTACTAACATCCATGTTTTATAACTTAGGACACCATCTTTTATCGTCAGGAGCACTACACTTGCATACGTGCATGCCCAACGCCGTCCGATTGCCTCCTAATACATATCAGTCCCATAAATGGCCGTTTTGACCCCTGATACCGACCTCAAATTGAAAACCGTAAAGAACGAAAGTTGTAGGGCTATTCGTTCTCGTTCTGAATCATCTTGAATCACCTCAATCGGAGTCTGTATGAAAATGTTATGGTCGTTTTACTACAGGAGGTTAAAACTGTCCAACCATGTCAACTATTCCGGCGTTGTAGCACCCCAAATAGCCTTGGAGGGCCACGCTGCAGCACCCCTTAGCAATATGTACACATTTTTCTTCCTCCAATTTTACTATTCTTATGAATTTTTGACCCTTTCTCCTTCCAACCATCATAACTTGAGTTATACACACCCAAATTAGTCCGTTTTCGACTCTATGGATTCGTAATTCATAGAACTACAACATACTAGACTTATAAAAAATTTACAGAAACACTAATTAGCCTAAATCTTGACCCAAAACTCATGTTCATACTAAACTTTCATGTTTTAACATATTTAGCGAATTCATTAACTACGAATTTGTTTCTTAACCAAATATATTCATTCAACTTGCGTTCTTTTCATTTCTTATTGTATTAACACAATCCATCACCAATTTTACAATTATACTATGAATTAAACATCAATTTGATAGTTTCAAAAGCTATTTTTTCAGAAATTAATTCACAGAAAATTATTATGAACAAAATTCCTCTTGTTTATCAAAATTACATGGATTGAATTGCTAGAACAAACATATAACTCATAATATATCATAATATAACCCATATTACACATAACTCATGCTCACATCAAAGATTTAAGAACAATTTTCAACATAACTTCATAATCAAACACTATTAAGATGATTTCATCATGTTCATCATATTTTTGTGAATTGAAACTTTTGAACAACTATAAAAATCTCATGTAAGCGTACATACACACACACACACACACACACACATCCCATTCACATATCAAAATTATAAAGTTTCACCAAAAGATTTTTACATAGAACTCTAAAACTATGAAAACATAGAAGAACATGATTTTAAAACTTGTTTTTACAATAATTGTATTGTGAATATCCCTTCATGGCATACAATCACATATGAAAACATATGAATACCATATATACATATAAATTCATAATCATGAAAACCTAATTTTACAAAGACTAAATATAAAACATCTTAATTTAGTATAAGAGTTAGTTTGATACCTTTCTAGGTTGAATTAGGAGAAAAGATGGGGATGATGAAAGATTTTTTTTTGTTTTCTCAAGGTTTCCCTTCGTCTTCTTCTTCCTCTTCTTCTTCTCTGTATTCTCTCTTTTTCTCTTTGTTCTTAGTTTAGACTTAGGTTTAGAAAATTAACGTAACTTAGTGTATATACAATATACATATAACACATATAATTATAGAATATGTAACTTCCAATATAATTACATATACTAATTATCAATTTAATATATAAGTTACAAAAATTAGAATTTTAAAAGCCCTAAGACTTGTTTAGAAAAACCATATTATTTTAAAAATCAGGTTTTAATAGTTAAGGTCTTGTTTGGGTAAAACATGTTTAAAACAAAAGTAAGGCCTTGTTTGGAAAAATGATTTTAAAAACTCTTTTAACTCTTTTAATAGATCCTTTAACACGTATTTTTAATGTTATCCTTTAATTAATTAAATCTTAATATTAATTTAATTAATTAAAAGTTTAACATCAATTAATAACATAAAATTGTCACATTATAATTATTTGCTAATTATAACTTCATGTAACAATTAACACATCACTACATTATCTCAATTAAAATAAAACTATATCATAAAATAATTACATATTAATTAAAAATTAAATAATTATTTAATTAATATAATACACTTAATTACATTACCCCATATTAATCACATAATCTCAATAAATAATTCAATTAAAACATGAATGTTAGTAAAATTCTGGTTGCCACATTAAAAGATGTTGTTCTAAGTTATAAAACATGAATGTTAGTAAATATAATGATGTATTAGATAAGTTGTATAAGCATACTAAGCATACACAAGAGAGACAAATTAGACGTGCGACGAATGAACGTCAAAATGTCATGACAAGTGTAAATGAGCGTAAAAAGTGTGTTAAGTCAAATGAAATGATTATTATAAGATATGGAATGGGGTTAATATAAAACCAATAAGTAGTCCTAGCAAGACTTAAACACTTAAATGAACTTCGAGTATGTCCTAAGAAGTAATACAGTGCGATGCAAGTCAAAAGTTAACACAATCAAATTGAACATTGTGTATTGATGATAGGAAGGGTTATCAGATATAGAGTAAAGTTTACATTACAACTACTATGAGTTGCTATGTGACTAATAGTTGATGTGCATGATTATGTAATTGTGTAGGGCACGTGAAGTGCAGATAGCTGTAAGCTGTTAAACTGTTATTGGTAAACAACGATCAAGGCAAGTCTTTCAGTTCCTATTTTTTATGCGAACTTGAAGATGAAATATTTTAATCTTTTTTGTATGATGTATTATATATGTCACAAGTATGAAATGTGAAAGTCAATCTATGACTATGGTGATTGAGCTAAGAATGGTGATTGAGTAAGAAACTCAATCTTTATAGTTGTTATGTGAGCTACAATATGTATGCTATATTAGTTTTATGATTATGAGATGTATGTTGAGCATGTTATTATGTGTTATGTGAAGCATGAAAACTGTTGGATTTTGCTGAGCTGTCGAGCTCATTCTTGTAAATAACTATTTTTGCAGATTCAAGAATTGAAGGTAACGCTTTGTGCTACTTGATTGATATAGATCAAAAGTGATACATAAAGATTTAATATCCTAGCCAAGTTGTTATTCTTGTAAACCATGTCTAATGTTTCGGTAAATGTATTAATGTTGAATTGTAATATCGTTTTGCGATGTAAACTCTTGTGGTATTAAAATAATTTTGAGATATTTAGATGTAAAGGTTGAAAGTTTTAGGAACGAGAATAGTTTGTAATAGAAAAGTTTAAATTATTCCACATTTTATGAAGTTTAATATCGATTAATGATTTAATGTTAGAAATAAGATGTATTGAAAATGACCAAAGTTGATAATTGAATTGTATGAAGTTTGGGGTCGTTACAGTTGGTATCAAAGCTGATAGGTTAGAAACCTTAGGTAAGAGTACCTTAGGCTATAACCTTAGAGAAGAGATGTGAAGATGATAAATAATAAGCTCAGATAGAGTTTGAACAATAAGAAGTAATTTAAGAAATTTATAAAGAAGGGATTACAACATGTGTGAGAGGATTCAAAGAAGAATCTCGTAGGGTTATAAGGAATATGAATGTGGGGTTACCCAACTCCAATAATAAGGATGTAAGGTGATAATAAATAGACAATGTCTATAAGAAGAGAATGATGAGGAAGTTTAGAATAAAAAGTTATATTTAAGTATGGTACAATTGTACTTTTTAATAGTTGATGTATGGTATCTAGGCTAAACGATTCCTTCATAGAGCGGCGGAGGTATATACGAACTAGCAACTCGGAACCTAGTTTGTTGGTTGTTTGTGTGCACCATATTGAAACTATTAGAGATTCAATGTGTACCAAGTATAAAAAATGGATACGTATGATGATTATAGAATAAGATCACGACATGATCTATTTAAGTTATAAAAGAAAGATGGTCTGTAATGTTTGAATAATTGTAGCTTTATGCTATGAAGATAATTTACTATGAAATAATACGAGATAAACTCACTAGGAGTTATAGATAATGTGATAAGAGGAATTCATATTGAGCAAGTTAAGGGCAGGTTAAGAATAAGTTATGAGCAATATAGAGTTAGGTGGGATTTCAATTGAGGACTCATGTGATGGATGAGTGTTATGAACCTTTGTATGGGCGAGGGTTTTGTGCTTGCGCTCAGTTTATCACATTGATAATCATTGGAATGTTGGTGTCGCGCTATAATTGTACATATGGCGAAAAGGTGATTCTTTTCTCATGTGTATATTTGATAGTTAGGGACTATTAAGATTAGTCATATATTATTAGGATTAGCTGTGAGTTCTTAAAACTCAAACTTATGGTAAGTTGATGACTCATAATTATATGTATGTTTTTGAATCCCTCAACGAATGGACACCTATGGTCTAACTAGGATAAGTTCTTAAACTCATATTATTATGGTAAGTTCCTGAACTTCCAAAGTGTGGTAACTTTGATGAACAATACTGGGGGAATAGGAAGATCGTAAGTTGAAATACAAGAATATTTAGTATAAGAGCATTGGTGGTGCTAGAAACAAAAAGAATTAGTTAGTAATGAGGTAATGGAGTAAAGATTGAAATTGATTGAGAAAATTAGATATTCTAAATATTCTAGCTGTGCTAGATTTTCAAAATTTATTGACTTCGTGCTGATGTTTGCACTTCTATTCTTCTTGAAAAATATTGGATCAAATGATGGAACCAATGAGTTTTAAAAATAATATCGTTATTCGTATGTCTATGCTAATTATTTCGGCTAGACAAAAATAATTTAAAAATATCAAAATGTTTTTTTTCTATAGTCATTAAGGCATCTCTAAATATGATACTGATTTGACAAACGAGGAAGTCATCAATGCAATTGAACCTGGTGTTGGATGTGATTATAAGATCGTCAGCCCACTATGGTATGATGTAGCATGACAAAGTCATATAATGACTAAATCCTCAACGTACTATCGAGATAGTACAATATCATGTCATCATAAAAGGATTTTTGGTTTTCTTTAAACTCAGAAAGATATGCCAGATGAATTGGATAAAACTATTTCGATTAATGTTCGAGTTGTTGTTAGAAGTCTATGTTATTTAATTCAGCTAGACAAATAATGAAAGATGTTTATGCAGTTCAAGTGTTTCTTGAGAAGTTATGCCAAATCAAATTATTTTGGTGCGGATTCAAGTGTGAAAACCTAAGATGAACAACCCTTTTATAGGGGAGTACGTAGAAGCGTTTAGATGTTTATGCACAATATATGGTACGAAGGGCTGATCACCTTAAGTACGGGAGTCCTTATAGTCTAATGACTGTTTAGGTTTAAGTTGAAAAAATACTTATAACCTTGGACAGAGTGCACAATACATCGTACGAAGGGCTTAACACCCTTAGTACGAGAGTCCCTACAGTCTAATAACTGTTTAGGTTTAAGTTGAAAGAAATACTTATAACCCTAGACGAAGTTCAAGGTCTTGTGACCCCTCAGCATGATTCGAGAATCTTTTAAATTCCTGAGTTATTCATACTGCTTCCTAATTATTGAGTAATTGTGGAAGATTTTTGTTATTCTAAAAGGCGAATGTGGTAAGGATGATATTCCTTAGAAAGAAGTAAGTCGTAGAATGCGACACTGAATGATGAGTATATTGAATAAGCGAGAAAAGAAATTTTGAAACGAGAAGGAGATGAGTTATCAAAGAATAATGTAAAACTTTTAATAGAAAAGTTAATAAGTGTAGAAAGATCTTTGTGGAAAGAAAGTGGTTATAGAACCAATGAATGAATAAAGTATTAACGTAAAATCTATTTTGATAGATTGAATGAATGAAGATTAATAAATAAAATTTCGAGGACGAAATTCTTAGAAGAAATGGTGAAATATTGTGAGACCCCAGATTTTATGAATAAATATTTAATATTCTCAAAATATTTTTATTTATTTATTTATTTATTTTATATTATGGTATAGATTTGATATAATGTTATAGTTGTGGGTAGTATTTATAAATTTTGTAAAGTATGCAAGTTGTTATATAATATTCGATTTGTCGGGGAATATCCGTACGACGGTATAATCATTGGTGGACCCCACAACGAAATTATTGTCGGATTGAGAAAACGATAAAAATATTTTATGGAAATAACGGCGGAAGTTTTACCGTTAACTGTTGAAACAGCCCGTGTTAAAAGTACAGTAATACGCGTGGTTGCATAGTAGCACACAGTATTGATTATTGATGCTTATGTGAGAAGTCATTCAGTATTATTCAATCGAGTATTCGGGACACTTTTTGTACCGGAGTACTATTCATGAGTTACTATTCACGGATTACTATTCACCTAAATTACTATTCACCCGAATATTATTCACTCGGGTATTTGGAGTACTTTTCGTGTCGGAGTACTATTCACGAGTTACTATTCATAAGTTACTATTCACGGGTTACTATTCACTCTAGTATTGTTCACTCGGGTATTTGGGACACTTTTCGTGTCGGAGTACTATTCACGAGTTACTATTCACGAGTTACTATTCATGAGTTATAATATTAATGATGAATGTTGTTCGGAGTTGAATTTAGAGACGCAGACGTGATATTTGAGTCCGGAACGTCGAAATTAGTAAAAATAGTCTATAAACAAAAAAATTTCCGAAATTTACTATTTGGTCAAAAAGTCAACAGTTGACTTTTTCAGAAAAAGTCAAACTTCGAAATTTCAAATTTTATATTTTTGATAAAAATGGTTTTATTATGTTGGAATTGTTTGTGTTAGTAAAAATCGACATTTATTTCGATAATAATTGATATCTGGAGGTTATATTGACCAATCGGGTATTTAACCGGATAAATTAGCAATTGATTGCTATTATTTCACATGATTATAACTATTTGTTCACATGTTATACTATTGACTCACATTCTTGTTACTATTAGGGGAGTTGGTGCAAGATTGATAATAATTGTATGACTAAGTTAAAAATAGAGGTATAGAGGGAGGTATTATATTGTAATTAATTTTTCACATGTTTAGAACTATTGAGTCACATGATTTTACTATTGATTCACATGAATTACTATTAGGGGAGTTGGTGCAAGTTTGATAATACTTGGATGATTGAATTAAAAATGAAAGAAAAGTTGGAGGTATTGTACTATAATATTTCGAGCCCCAAAACGTGCAATTATCGAAACTATATTTTCCTATAAATAGAAGCTCATTCTTCCTTCATTTTTCACCAATTCACTAAAGCTTTAGAGCCATTATTATAGAGATAAATTATAGAGAGAAGCTATAGAGAGAAAATATATAGAAGAAGAGAAGTCTGCTCCCTCACTACTCCTATATCCAGTTTCTTTCAAAGGCAGGGAATATTATTTCTTTCTTTTATCTTCATGAAGAAAACTTCTGTTGTTCCATTCTTTGTTATTATGTTGGAATAACCTGTTTATGCGAAGTACCGCATACTTGGTGAAATTCTTCTATTATTCCATTCCTTATTATTCTGTTGGAACATCCTGTCTGTGCGTTCTACGCCGGACCTGGTTCCATTATTTATTATTCTGTTGGAACATCCTGTCTGTGCGTTCTACGCCGGACCTGGTTCCGTCTTTTCTATTCTGTTGGAATATCCTGTCTGTGCGTTCTACGCCGGACCTGGTTCCGTCTTTACTATTCTGTTGGAATATCCTGTCTGTGCGTTCTACGCCGGACCTGTTTCCGTCTTTACTATTCTGTTAGAATATCCTGTCTGTGCGGTTTACGCCGGACCTGATTCTATTATTTATTATTCTGTTGGAATAACCTGCCTATGCGGTCTATCGCATGCCTGGTGATTTCTTTTGTTATTCCGTTCCTTATTATACTCAGTTGGTTAAAGTTTTGACTTCTATACTCCATGAAATTAGTGGAATATCCTTTATATTTGTGCTTCATCCAGTATCTTTTCATGGAAATATTCTTCTGAGCATTCTTAAATTTTACTCCACAAAGCAGTATCATGTTGACAATTTGGACGTTATCAGTTCCTGGATAAATTAATTCTTGAACTTGTTTTATTGAATTCGTATATCATTGTCATTATTCTCATGATTATATTTTGTTGAAAGTCATCTGTGGCCTGTAGTGCATAGATGGACTTGGTATGATTATGACCAGGGATTATTCGGTGTAATCATGACCGTAATGTTACAAATGATGTGGTAAAAATCCTCATTTGCCGTAGTGCATTGATGGACAGTTTTTGGTATGATTATGGCTATGGATTCTCTTTGGTCGTAGTGCAAAGATGAATTATTTTATGGCATGATCAGGACCGTTGATGAAAACATGATTATCTTTAGCCGTAGTGCATGGATAATTCGTGGTCGTGATACTAAAGAATATCCTTGGCCGTAGTGCAGGGGTGATTCGATGATGTGGATTATTTATTAAGATAAGTCCCAGCGATAAAAGTCATGAATAATCTTTTAAATCATAAAAGATAGTAGATTTTATTTTCTACTTGACTCTTTTAATGGATTGCTTGTTCCGCTGCAATTAAACTTGATGTCTATTATATTTTATCAGTTTAACATTGTTGGAGACTAATAATAATTTATTCTTCATTATTTTAGTCATAATATTTCTTACTGGGCTAGTTGAGCTCACCCTTTTGCTTTCATTGTTCTCTTCAGGAAATGAGAATATAGCTGGGACGAGTCGGGGAACGGAGTGATGGTCCAGAGAATAACATTAGTAGTCCTCACTATTCTGTGAAATAGTGTGATAATAATTGTAATGAGGACTCCTTTTGAGTTTGTATAATCTCTAGTAGACAATATTTGTATTCAAACTCACAGTTTATGTTTTGTCATGTTGTACACGACTGTTATATTAGTAAGATGTATTTGAATTCTGTACCATGTATCTGTCGACCTAAGATGGGTGATGTATACCTAATTTTGGGGGCGTCACAGTTGGTATCAGAGCTTAGGGATATGATCCCTGGCTAGGATGTGAGAATAGAACTAGGAGGGGAGAGACGGAGAATTCCTTCGCTAGTATGACCTACCTAAGTTTATTTGGTATTTAATTGGTCGGTCAGAATATAGGGATAATATGTTACATGTCAATTAACCTTTGTTTTGTGACAGTGTTTGGGAATGGCAACTGAAAATGTTTACAATGGAGTGAATGAGACCGTGGAGACACCTATAATCACCAACCAGGTTAATGTGATTAGAGATATCTATATGGTGATTGAGGAATTAAAAGTTGCACTCAAGCTAGTCGCAAAGGTAGCAACTGAGAGTGAGGAAGAAGAGGAACCTGAGGTTGATTTATTAGAAGAACTTATTGATCAAAATGTAGAATTACAAAATCGTATTCATGAGTTAGAAGAGCAGGCTGAAGAACGACAGGCGGTCGTAGAACAAAGGGATACAATAATTCAAAATTGTATTACCCGATGTGTAATGGTTGAACAGAAGCACTCTTTGGCAGAGTATACGATATTAAAGCTGGAATCTGAGAATTCAAATGTCAAGGAGCAGCTGAAAGAAGAAATAACTGAACGAGTGAGAATGAAAGATGCATGGGTGAAAGCCGCACGACGCGTTGATATTGTGAAAAGAGAAGTCCGATCCAAGAAAGCTAAAACAGATGATATGTAATTTTTTTTTCGACAGTAATTGGGGAAATCCAGCATCGAGTTTTGAATTATCCTAACGAGGAATCAAACGAAGTTATCATGGGTTAGTTAATTATAAATTCTTGCGAAGTCTATACCTTATTAGATACCGGTTCTACCCATTCTTTTATCTCTCTTGCTTGCGCTCAACGTTTAAATTTGACTTCGAAGAAATTAAACTTTGACTTATTGGTTGAAGCTTCGATAGTAGAAACCTTCGTTACATCCACTATTTATAAATCTTGTTCAAATCAACACTTCCACGTTACCTTTCGATCGTATCTCTTTGAAAATACTTGTCTTTGATGTGATTTTTGGAACGATTGGTTAACTACTCATCATTCTTTTCGTAAGGTGGTTAACTTTCATATTCCTAACCAATCTGCTATGCAAATTCTAGCAACCAAACCACTAAAGTCAATCATTGTCATATCAAGCCATAAGTAAAGAGCCCCGAGCCTTTCGCTGGTGACTTCCTTGTGTGGAATGCACCGAAGCCGAACTTTTTGTAGGGGACGTTGTGAATGACGATGCCAAGTTGATAGGTATCAATTTGACGTACTATCCAAGTCTTGGATGAGAGTCACAGTTTTGAATGATATTTCTATCGTTAATAAATTTCTTGACGTATTCTTGAAGACTTCTTAGCCTACCCTTAGAGCGTGAAATCGAATTTTGTATTGACCCCAGTACAAAACCCATTTCTTAAACCTTTAAATATTTCTTCAACCAAAACGAACGTATAATGCGCCAAAGATGTCGGCTCGAGCTATTGAAGATTACGATTGTACCATGCAATATCATCGTGGAAATGCGAACGTGGTAGCTGACGCGTTTAGTAGAAGATTGTATGCGTTTACGAGTGCGATGTTGTTAACACAAAGACCCATTTCGTACGACTTACAAATGATGAAGATAGAGTTAAAGACTCTAGGAACCCACGTGAAGATAACGAATATACGAGTTGAATCGACTTTAATCGATAAAGTTAAAGCCGCTCAAGCTAGAAACTCGGAGCTGATGAATGTGAAGAAGAAGGTTCAAGAGGGCGTTATTCTAGAAGCAAGAATCGACGAAGAGAGGAAATCTCAACCCTCGATTTAATTGACCCATTTTAAATCCTCGATCAAGCAAGAACTGTGGCTTATATACTCGTTTTACCGCCAAGTATGTCGCGTGTTTATAACATTTTTAACGTGTCGATGTTATGTAAAAATGTGGACGACCCGAACCACATTATTAATTTAGAACCGGACGAGATAGCAGAAGATTTAACGTATGAGGAGATACATGTTAACATCTTGGATAAGAAGAATCGTATTCAACACTCAAAGGTTATACTTCAAGAGTTAGAATCTGACGAGGTATCCTCACCTCTTCAGCATTTCAGGTACGTACGTAAATTTCGAGGGCGAAATTCCATAAGGAGGGGAGATTGTGAGACCCCGGATTTTATGAATAAATATTTAATATTCTCAAAATATTTTTATTTATTTATTTATTTATTTTATATTATGGTATGGATTTGATATAATGTTATAGTTGTGGGTAGTATTTATAAATTTTGTAAAGTATGCAAGTTGTTATATAATATTCGATTTGTCGGGGAATATCCGTACGACAGTATAATCATTGGTGGACCCCACAATGAAATTATTGTCGGATTGAGAAAACGGTAAAAATATTTTATGGAAATAACGGCGGAAGTTTTACCGTTAACTGTTGAAACAGCCCGTGTTAAAAGTACAGTAATACGCGTGGTTGCATAGTAGCACATGGTATTGATTATTGATGCTTATGAGAGAAGTCATTCAGTATTATTCAATCGAGTATTCGGGACACTTTTTGTACCGGAGTACTATTCACGAGTTACTATTCATGAGTTACTATTCACGAGTTACTATTCACCTAAATTACTATTCACCCGAATATTATTCACTCGGGTATTTGGAGTACTTTTCGTGTCAGAATACTATTCACGAGTTACTATTCATAAGTTACTATTCACGAGTTACTATTCACGGGTTACTATTCACTCTAGTATTGTTCACTCGGGTATTTGGGACACTTTTCGTGTCGGAGTACTATTCACGAGTTACTATTCACGAGTTACTATTCATGAGTTAAAATATTAATGATGAATGTTGTTCGGAGTTGAATTTAGAGACGCAGACGTGATATTTGAGTCCGGAACGTCGAAATTAGTAAAAATAGTCTATAAACAAAAAAATTTCCGAAATTTACTATTTGGTCAAAAAGTCAACAGTTGACTTTTTCAGAAAAAGTCAAACTTCGAAATTTCAAAATTTATATTTTTGATAAAAATGATTTTATTATGTTGGAATTGTTTGTGTTAGTAAAAATCGACATTTATTTCGATAATAATTGATATCTGGAGGTTATATTGACCAATCGAGTATTTAACCGGATAAATGAGCAATTGATTGCTATTATTTCGCATGATTATAACTATTTGTTCACATGTTATACTATTGACTCACATTCTTGTTACTATTAGGGGAGTTGGTGCAAGATTGATAAAAATTGTATGACTAAGTTAAAAATAGAGGTATAGAGGGAGGTACTATATTGTAATTA
Source organism: Panax notoginseng (assembly GCA_016801055.1). Classification (NCBI taxonomy): domain Eukaryota; kingdom Viridiplantae; phylum Streptophyta; class Magnoliopsida; order Apiales; family Araliaceae; genus Panax; species Panax notoginseng. Next base: position 124,876,039 of record CM029015.1, read on the forward strand.
ATTTTTCACATGTTTAGAACTATTGAGTCACATGATTTTACTATTGATTCACATGAATTACTATTAGGGGAGTTGGTGCAAGTTTGATAATACTTGGATGATTGAATTAAAAATGAAAGAAAAGTTGGAGGTATTGTACTATAATATTTCGAGCCCCAAAACGTGCAATTATCGAAACTATATTTTCCTATAAATAGAAGCTCATTCTTCCTTCATTTTTCACCAATTCACTAAAGCTTTAGAGCCATTATTATAGAGATAAATTATAGAGAGAAGCTATAGAGAGAAAATATATAGAAGAAGAGAAGCCTGCTCCCTCACTACTCCTATATCCAGTTTCTTTCAAATGTAGGGAATATTATTTCTTTCTTTTATCTTCATGAAGAGAACTTCTGTTGTTCCATTCTTTGTTATTATGTTGGAATAACCTGTTTATGCGAAGTACCGCATACTTGGTGAAATTCTTCTATTATTCCATTCCTTATTATTCTGTTGGAACATCCTGTCTGTGCGTTCTACGCCGGACCTGGTTCCATTATTTATTATTCTGTTGGAACATCCTGTCTGTGCGTTCTACGCCGGACCTGGTTCCGTCTTTACTATTCTGTTGGAATATCCTGTCTGTGCGTTCTACGCCGGACCTGGTTCCGTCTTTACTATTCTGTTGGAATATCCTGTCTGTGCGGTTTACGCCGGACCTGATTCTATTATTTATTATTCTGTTGGAATAACCTGCCTATGCGGTCTATCGCATGCCTGGTGATTTCTTTTGTTATTCCATTCCTTATTATACTCAGTTGGTTAAAGTTTTGACTTCTATACTCCATGAAATTAGTGGAATATCCTTTATATGTGCTTCATCCAGTATCTTTTCATGGAAATATTCTTCTGAGCATTCTTAAATTTTACTCCACAAAGCAGTATCATGTTGACAATTTGGACGTTATCAGTTCCTGGATAAATTAATTCTTGAACTTGTTTTATTGAATTCGTATATCATTGCCATTATCCTCATGATTATATTTTGTTGAAAGTCATCTGTGGCCTGTAGTGCGTAGATGGACTTGGTATGATTATGACCAGGGATTATTCGGTGTAATCATGACCGTAATGTTACAAATGATGTGGTAAAAATCCTCATTTGCCGTAGTGCATTGATGGACAGTTTTTGGTATGATTATGGCTATGGATTCTCTTTGGTCGTAGTGCAAAGATGAATTGTTTTATGGCATGATCAGGACCGTTGATGAAAACCTGATTATCTTTAGCCGTAGTGCATGGATAATTCGTGGTCGTGATACTAAAGAATATCCTTGGCCGTAGTGCAGGGGTGATTCGATGATGTGGATTATTTATTAAGATGAGTCCCAGCGATAAAAGTCATGAATAACCTTTTAAATCATAAAAGATAGTAGATTTTATTTTCTACTTGACTCTTTTAATGGATTGCTTGTTTCGCTGCAATTAAACTTGATGTCTATTATATTTTATCAGTTTAACATTGTTGGAGACTAATAATAATTTATTCTGCATTATCTTAGTCATAATATTTCTTACTGGGCTAGTTGAGCTCACCCTTTTGCTTTCATTGTTCTCTTCAGGAAATGAGAATATAGCTGGGACGAGTCGGGGAACGGAGTGATGGTCCAGAGAATAACATTAGTAGTCCTCATTATTCTGTGAAATAGTGTGATAATAATTGTAATGAGGACTCCTTTTGAGTTTGTATAATCTCTAGTAGACAATATTTGTATTCAAACTCACAGTTTATGTTTTGTCGTGTTGTACACGACAGTTATATTAGTAAGATGTATTTGAATTCTGTACCATGTATCTGGCGACCTAAGATGGGTGATGTATACCTAATTTTGGGGGCGTCACAAATATCCCTAGTGTTTATGATAACGATCCTTAGAAAAGGAAATGAATGGGTTAAAAAATATATAATACTTAAAATATAATTGAGTTCAAGTGAAAGTTATGAAATAAAATCTACAATTTGTTGAAGAAATGAATGTAGTAGGAAATATAAAACCTATATTAAGGTAATGTATTGAAGTTATTCAACGATAATATTTTTTAAGAGATTTGATAAAAACTTAAGTAAAGTAGGGTTTCGATGATTTCGAGGACGGAATCCTTATAAGCGGGGAAGGATGTGACAACCCAAATTTTCATAAATTATTAAAATAATAATTTAATAATTAAAATTCTTATTATGAGGTGTATATATTTTGAATTATGTGTTTTGGTGTGAATAAATTAAATTTTTATGAGATTTAATAGTTGATTAAACTATTAAAGGAAATAAAAGAAATTAGTCACGATAAATAATTTGGTGGCAAAGGAAATTAACCCTATAAATATTGGATAATTTAAATTAAGTTGAAACTATATTATAATTAAATGAATTATTATAATGTTATTTTAATTTAATTTTGTAATTAAAGTGATGTGTTAATTTATTAAATAAAATTATAATTATAATAAAAATTATAGTTTTTTTGTATTGGTTTATGTGGTAAATTATTTTAATAAATTGTTATTAGATTTAATTTAATTTGAATATGGAAATTTATTTAAATAAAGTGTGACAATAAACTATATATAAATGACTTATGAAAATAAATTAAAAATGTTTTAATTTAGTTTTACCAAACAAAACCTTAGAGCTTTTGAAATTCTTATTTTAATCGTGTTTTGCCAAACAAGACTTAAGGAATGATTAAGTCATTATTTTAATTGGTTTTGCCAAACAAAGACTTATGACTTTTGGATTTAAAAATAAAAAATAAAATAATATATAATAAATATTTTTATAACTGATACATAATTAGTTTATTTATTAGTATGATAGTCTTTACGTTTTAGTTTCTTACGTCTGTTTTTTTTACGTAAGAAATAGAGAGAAAAGAGACAAAGACAAGAGAGAATTCTCTGGGAGTTGAAGAAGAGCTTTGAAAGAACAAGAAGAAAATAACCTTATTCATAATCTGATTGGGTTAAGAAAGAATCAAAAGGTATTAATCCAACCTTAAAACTCTCTACTTTTGTTTGCCTCAAATATTAGGTTTCTATAAAAATTAGTTTGGGTTGATGAAGGATAAGGATATATTTGTTTATAGGTGTGTCTAATATGTGGTATGTCATCCATAAACGATTTTAGAGTTGTCAAATTCATGAAAATTATGTTAAGGATAAAGAGTATGAGTTTTGTTTAATATATGTATTTTAAGACTGTTTTGAGACTAAAATTGGTTAGGAGTTTATGTTATAATGTATAAATTGGTTATTGATTGTGAAAATACATAAAGAAACGAAAACAAAGTACTTGAAACTAACTGTTTTGGTTGTAAAATGAATTCACAACGAGGAATTTCGCTATGAATGTCAAAAGAAGAAGAAATAATAGAAATAGTGAAATTAAAGGTTGTAATTTTGATGTTTATGTGGTTAGAACCGTGTTAGAAACATTAGTTTATGTTCCTATAAACATTTTACAACTTAGGTAAGTTGGTATGGTTGTTAGAAAGGAGTTTTTTGGCCTAAGTTGGCTTTCTGCAGTGTTTTTTCGCGAACTGCAGTAGGTAACCCCGCCCCGGCGGGCTAGTATAGTGTAAAACCCCCACCTCGGCGGGGGGTAGTCTGACTTACAAATGTTGAGAAAATCTGACCGGACATGTTTTACTAAAATAGGCATAACTATTTCATACGAACTTTGATTGAGGAGATTCAAGATGATCCGTACTGAGGAAGAATTGCCCTACAACTTTCATTCTTTAAGAGTTCCGATTTAAGGTCGGGAAAAGGTCAAAATGGTCATTTTTAGGACTATTGTGCTTTCGGAGGCAATCAAAGGGCGTCGGGCATGCACGTATGCAAGTGTAGTGCTTCTAACGTTAAAAGATGTTGTTCTAAGTTATAAAATATGAATGTTAGTAAATATAATGATGCTTAACATTAATAAATGATGTATTAGATAAGTTGTATAAACATACTAAGCATACACAAGAGAGACAAATCAGACGTGCGACGATGAACGTCAAAACGCCGTGACAAGTGTTAATGAACGTAAAAAGTATTTTAAGTCAAATGCAATGAATATTATAAGATATGGAATGAGGTTAATATAAAACCAATAAGTAGTCCTATTAAGACTTAAAAATTTGAATGAACTTCGAGTATGTCCAAAGAAGTTAACACAATCAAATTGAACATTGTGTATTGATGATAGGAAGGGTTATCAGATATATAGTAAAGTTTACATTACAACTACTATTCATTGCTATGTGACTAATAGTTGATGTGCATGATTATGTAATTGTGTAGGGCACATGAAGTGCAGATAGCTGTAAGCTATTAAACTATTATTGATAAACAGCGATCAAGGCAAGTCTTTCAGTTCCTATTTGCTATGTGAACTTGAAGATGAAATATTTTATATCTTTATTTAATGATGTCTTATATATGTCACAAGTATGAAATGTGAAAGTCAATCTATGACAATGATGATTGAGCTATGAATGGTGATCGAGTAAGAAACTCAATCTTTATAGTTGTTATGTGAGCTACAACATGTATGCTATGTTAGTTTTATGATTATGAGATGTATGTTGAGCATGTTATTATGTACAACGTGAAGCATGAAAACTGTTAGATTTTGCCGAGCTGTCGAGCTCATTCCTGTAAATAACCATTTTTGCATATTCGAGAATTGAAGGTAACGCTATGTGCTACTTGATTGATATGGATCAAAAGTGATACATAAAGATTTAATATCCTAGACAAGTTGTTATTCTTGTAAACCATGTCTAATGTTTCGGTAAATGTATTAATGTTGAATTGTAATATTATTTTGTGTTGTAAACTCTTATAGTATTAAAATGATTCTGAGATATTTAGATGTAAAGGTTGAAAGTTTTGGGAACGAGAATAGTTTTTAACAGAAAAGTTCAAATTATTCTGCATTTTATGAAGTTTAATATCGATTAATGATTTAATGTTAGAAATAAGATGTATTGATAATGACCAACGTTGATAATTGAATTGTATGAAGTTTGGGGTCGTTACAAGTTATGCAGTTAATTCCACATCAAACATCTCAACTCCGTCATCTATCATCCAAAGATGAATGGTGCTGTTGAAGCGGCTAATAAGAATATTAAAAAGATCATGCAAAAGATGTCCGCCAATCACAAAGGATGGCCTAACTTGTTGCCTTTGACTCTATTAGCCTACATAACATCAATGTACACTTCCACTGGGGAAACCCCCTATTCATTAACCTATGGCATGGAAGCAGTGCTCCCCGTAGAGGTGGAAATCGAATCCCTCTAGGTATTGATATACGCTTAGCCGGATGAAGACCAATGATTACAATATCGGTACCACCAATTGTCTCTAATAGATGAGAGGCAGACCGCAGCCATCTTCCATGGTTAGTTATATCAACAGAGGATCGCTCGATCCTACAACAAGAAAGTCCAGCTATGGCAATTCAAAGAACATGACTCGGTCTTGAAGAAGGTTCTTAACAACCAAGATCAATCCAAAGGAAAATTCGCCTCAAACTGGGAAGGCATGTTTGTTGTCAAGGAGGTATTAACAGGAGGAGCCCTCAATTTACAAGAGATGGATGGCGAGGAATTTCCCCAACTCATTAACTCGGACACCGTGAAACGGTACTATATCTAAAGTTACCTGCAAACCAGCATCCTAGTTTTGGATCACCAGATCCCCAGTCAATTCAGGTTTTCAAAACCTTTCTCACTACATACAATCCCCACCATTTCATTTTGTCCCACTAGGGATCAAACATTTCACACCTTCAGTTTGTCCCACTCGAGATCAAACATTTCGCACCTTAGTTTGTCCCACTAGGGATCAAACATTTCACACATTCAGTTTGTCCCACTAGGGATTAAACATTTCACTCCTTCAGTTTGTCCCATCAGGGATAAAACTTTTCACAACTTCAGTTTTTCTCACTAGGGGCGAACTACGTATACATTGTGACACCCCCAAAATAGGTATACATCACCCATCTTGAGTCGCTAAAAACATGGTACAAAATTCAAATACAACTTAATAATACAACTGTCGTGTAAAATACGACAAAACATAAACTGAGAGTTTTCATTCGAATATTGTCTTTTAGACAGTATTCAACTCAAATGGAGTCCTCAATACATTTATTATCACACTATTTCATAGAATAGTGAGGACTACTAATGCTATCATATGGACCGTCACTCCGTTCCCGACTAGTCCCAGCTACGTTCTCATTTCCTGAAGAGAACAATGAAAGCAAAAGGGTGAGCTCAACTAGCCCAGTAAGAAATATTGTGACTAAGATAATGCAAAATAATTTATCGTTAGCCTTCAACCGTGTTAAACTGATAAAATATAACAAACATCAAGTTTAACTGCAGCGGAACAAGCAATCCATTAGAAGAGTCAAGTAGAGACTAAAATCTACTATCTTCCATGATTTAAAAGGTTTTTCATCACTTTTAACGCTGAGACTCAGCTTAATAAATAATTCACATCATCCCTGCACTACGGCCAAGGATATTAATTAGTATCACGACCATAAATTATCCATGCACTACGGACCCAAGATATTCGTGTATTCATCAATGGTCATGATCATGCCAACAACTGTTCATCAATTCACTATAGCCAATGAGTACTTTTACCACATCATTTGTAAGAGAAAATGGCGAGGAAGCCCTGCCCAATTTGCTCTGTACACACCCCAAACTGAGTGATTTCTCATTTTAAACACTTGTGAGCTCACATATAGCTACTTCTGCACCGGCAGAAGCCAGTGTTTATCTACTTTAAAGATATAGAAGTCTTCTTTGGCAGCCCACTGTAAGCCTTCTTACACGCTTTAAAGCATTTCTCTTCATCTTTGCACACACTGTTTTTCACATTGAGAGTCGTGTTGTGTGTGTATTCCCGGACTTCGGTCCAGGGTTTATTTTCAGTTTGTATATATATATATATATATATATATATATATATATATATATATATATAAGAAAGCCATTAAACGCTCCAGACCGAAGTCTATATATATATATATATATATATATATATATATATATATGAACTGTGTGTTGAACTATGTTCGATGAGCCTAGATTTTACATCCGGTGCGTTTACTGCTTTAATATATATGTATATATATATATATATATATATATATATATATATATATATATATATATATATATATGAACTGTGTGTTGAACTATGTTCGATGAGCCTAGATTTTACATCCGGTGCGTTTACTGCTTTAATATATATATATATATATATATATATATATATATATATATATGAACTGTGTGTTGAACTATGTTCGATGAGCCTAGATTTTACATCCGGTGCGTTTACTATATATATATATATATATATATATATATATATATATATATATGAACTGTGTGTTGAACTATGTTCGATGAGCCTAGATTTTACATCCGGTGCGTTTACTGCTTTTATATATATATATATATATATATATATATATATATATATATATACTTATATATATTAACTGTTGTCGGACTTTGTTCGATGAGCCTGAATTTTATATTCGGTGCGTTTATTACTTATATATATATACATTTCGTCCCACCTAGAGTTTACTTCGTGGTGGTTGACCCTTTTTTATTGCTTTCTGTACATTTCGTCCCGCCTGAAGTTTCCTCCATGGCGGTTGATTGCTTTTATAGCTTTATTTACATTTTTGATCCCCCATGGAGGTGGTTCGTGGTTGGTGATCATGTCTGTATATATATATTTACAGCTTTTATATATATACATGCTTACTGTGTTTATATCAAATGCGGCATCATGTGAGCCTAGGAATCATGTGATCATAGATTCAGTCCACTGAATCTAGATTCGGTTCCCGTGATGGTCCTTTTTAGCTGTAAGCAGCTTGTAAATTTATCTGTGATGTTTGGATCTCCTCAGATGGTTGTCATACCCACGAAGACTTCAGCACCTTTTTTGTACATTATTTTCATACAGATGCCTCGCATCTGTAAAATAAATCAACCAAGCTGAGTAATGAATAAAATGGGAGTGTAAAAGGTCTCAATTACTATTGAGCACTGAGTTTGAAAAACCTCTTTGAAAACATCACTGCCATATCTTGTTAAAAATCGAATTTTTATATAAATTCAAACCCTGTGTATATAGGTGTGAATGAGGCCTCGCACTACTTTCAAATAAAAGCACATTGACCCACACACACACACATTCATATAATAGTATCTTGAAAAGTGGCGGTCACTGTGGCAACATGGATGTCGGGGGGTGCCTAACACCTTCCCTCCGCATAAGCAATTCCCCGGACCCTAATTGAATCTCGGTTTTACCAACCCGTTTAACAGTGTCACATCACTGGGTCAATGTGCAAACTTTTTATCGGTTGTGTTGGTACAACCAGTTAAAAAACCAACTGGCGACTCTTATAGTCCAATCGTCGACATTACACATGTCGGACCTTTTTTACTTGTTTATTTCAAACAAATCTCACCTAAAATGAGAACACAAAAAAACAGGTAACGAAAAGGGACAAATAAAAATCCCGACGTCGACAGGTGGCGACTCTGCTGGGGACTCCAGTAAGAGGACTTAAGCCGCTATTACAAGCTTTTCAGAACTGTTATATGCTTGTGTCTAGATGTTGCATTTACATTTATGATGAATGTGTATGAATGCATATCTTTACTGCGATTAATGCTTTACACTATATCTGCCAGTGATATTAGTGCTTCGCACATGTCATCATTTTCATATACGGTGAGACACGATGTATGTGAATGTATGTTGTGTGGTCCCTCCACCAGGAAGTTATCCTGTCGGTGTTTGATTACTGGACTCGTGGGAAGACTAATTCCCCGAGGCTCAGGAAAGGCACCACCCAAATTCGCTCCAGTTGAAAGACCTGATTAACGTCCCGTTGAGTAAATTACGATGATTTGGGAACCTTCATGCCGAAAAGTCGTGAGAGTAACCTAAGATAGGTCAGCCTCTGATAAACCGAACGCGAAGGAAAGTCTCTTCATGCTTTCTCATTTCAAATTACTTGTAAAGTCAACTACTTGTAATTTACATTCCATATTCATCTCCATGTAATGAGAAATATGAGGAAATATGTGCGTATACATTAGCATGCTATCCTGTATTACGAACAGCTGACATCCATTTTGCAGGACAAAATTCCTAAAACGGACACACCATATAGCATGTTAATATTTACACATTTCCTAAAAACTAAACTATGCCAGTTTTGTCGCAGGGAAGCATTCGGACCTATTACCCCGTCAAAGTCCAAAAAGGCCGCAAGCCTACAGCCAATGTCTCGCAAAGAATTTGACGGATTAAGTAAACAAATCACAGACTTGGTTGTTTTGCTTAAAGAACTACATCAATCTACACAGGGTCCAAAAATACCCATACATGCTGAATCCTCCACACAAGGAGGAACTCAAGGTCCTGATAAAGCCATTACAATACTTGAACTGCAGTTAGATACAACCAACAAAAGTCATGATGCCATCCATCTCACAGGAGATCCAAACACCGGTGACATCAAAAAGAAAGTTCTTCAAATGGAGGAGACCCTTCGCGCTATCAAAGGAATTAGAGTACCCGGGAGTGTGTTATATGCTGACCTTTGTATATTCCCTAGTGTTCATTATCCTAAAAAATTTAAAACTCCTGACTTTGGAAAGTATGATGGTTTAAGAGATCCTTACACACATTTGAAGGTATTCATTGGAGAACTCGGATCTTATACAGAGGACGAGAAGCTCAAAATGCAGCTGTTCCAAAAAAGTCTAACCGGAGAAGCCCGTTCATGGTATACCAGATTAGACAACTCAAAGATCCATAGCTAGGAAGAGCTAGCTCTCGCCTTCCTTACACAATACAGCTTCCAGTCTCAGATGTCTCCTGACCGGTACCAGATTACCAAGGTCAAGAAACAGTCCAATGAGTCTTTCAGAGAGTATGCTCAAAGGTGGAGGCACCTTGCTGCTCAAGTTATTCCTTCTATGACAGAGTCAGAGATGGTTATGACCTTTATCGACATACAAGAAGCTCTTTTCTATGAGAGAGTCTTAGCTGGCATCGGTAAACCATTCTCTGAAATGATTAAACATGGGGAAATGGCTGAGATGGGATTGAAGTCAGGAAAGATTCAAAACCTAGCTGCCCTTAAAGCTGTTGCTGAACACATCTAATCCGGAAATTATGGAAACAACCCCCGGAGGGTCCGTAAAAAGAAAGAGGAAGATGCTTCCCTGATACTACAAGGTCAAAAGGGCAATCAGAACATTCCTATCTAGAGGAGAAATTACACTCCCTTTCCATCACAATCTTCAAACCCTCCAATACCAAAAGGTGGAGAAGTCAAACGCCCTCAAACGGTGAGATTGTGGTCTCCAAACCAGATCAACCTCACGTGTAAGACAACCCTCTTCCTCCGCACAAAGAGGAAGAAGTCAACATGATTACTTGGAGCAGTGGACAGAGTTCCAATGCTAATGGTGAAGCATCCCAGATCATCAAAGACGATGCTGACAAATGGGATTATGCCAAGTTCCAGTTCGCAATGGAACGAAAGATAAAAGATCTTTGCAAACAAACTGAGTAATTGGCAGAACTGGTGACCTACCAGCATCAAGTTACACGCCAGTTAGTAAGCCAGGAGCATGCTAGTCTCCTTCCTTTTGTCATGAATATTCCTTCTTCACCTCCAGAAAGTGAAATAATGAAGGACAAAGTGGCAAAGAGAGCGAACGCCAAAGCTCGTCGGGATTTTGCCAACATAAGGGAATTTACATATCTGGGCCAACCTATGCAGGAAATCGTTCAAATGCTTATCAATGAAGGAAGGATTTATTCCCTTCTACCTCCAATTAATCCTCGTTCAGGATAGTATAATTTTGATGGAGTATGTCAATATCACTCCCATTCTCGCGGTCACAGCACAGAAGAATGATGGGCACTCCGCCACTTTATCCAAAATCTCATTGATAGCGGTGTCCTGCAACTAGCGAACAATGATACTGTGCTACGTAGAAGTGAGAATACATGTCCTACTAAATGGAAGGGATTGGTAGCAGTTATCTCCACTGAGGCTGATGGCATTGTCAAGACATGCCCTATAACTACCATTCAACTCAGAGGAAGCAACAATCATTTGAAAGTGGCCGCTCGAAAGCCAATCAACTTACCCTTTCGACCATAATATCCTTTTGTCAGCTTACAGAAAGTTCCTTGGAATTATAAAGAAGTTGAAGGATCCACATTTTATACAACTGCTGCAGTTTCGAAGGAGAATCCATTGTATCTTTCCCAACGGGTGATGAAGCCTACCATCAAATTAAAGGGGAGAATACCCGTGGAGAAGATTGAAAAATTCCTCCGCACTATGGGTCATAACGAAGCCAAGGTGGTTTTAAGCTTAAAAGAAGCTCCACACCAAATTTCAATCTTGGACTTGGTTTTAACTTCCGAGGATCACAGGAAGATTCTACTAAAGGTTTTGGAAGAAGCCTACTTGCCAAAATCAATGGATGTGGAAAAATTTAACATCTGGCTTATCACATTTTCAACAACAATGTGATCTCTTTCAATGATGATGACATACCGCCCGAATGGACCGGTCATTGCAAGCCGTTACACATTGTGGTTTTGTCCTCCGAATATATGCTAGCTAGAGTCTTAGTAGATGGAGGTTCATCTTTAAATATCTGTCCATACGCTACATTGTTAAAGATGAATGTCAATCTCAATCGAATCTGAAGTAGCCATACGATCATCAAAGCTTTTGATGGATCCCGTCGGAATTCAGTCGGAGAGATTGAGCTACCAATTGAGATTGGTCCACATACATTCTGCGTGTCTTTCCACGTACTCAAGATAGATTCGGGATACAACCTGCTCTTGGGAAGACCGTGGATTCATATGGCTGGGGCAGTCCCCTCCACCCTTCATCAGCAACTGAAATACATTATCAACAATAGTTTAGTTACAATCAACGCTGAACCGGAATGCCCTCAACAAGGTGACATACCATTCATCAGTTTTAATTCCGATATTGAGTCGGTCAGTTTCCACACTTTTGAAGTAATCAACCCTTAATTTCATGCCCTGGGAACGCCATTGCACGTACCCAAGATCTCTGCCGAAGTAATGTCGGCTACTCAGGAAATGATGTCTTTGGGTCATCAGCCAGGACAAGGGCTGGGTAAAGATCACCAAGGTATCAAATACCTCATCCAAGTAGCCAGTCAAACTAGGATAGCTGGACTAGGCTATTCTGTCAGTTCTAGTCAATCCTCATAAGCATCAGCAGATTCCTTCAGCTTTAACCACGCGGCGTTTATCATCGCCGTCAACCTTTAAGTCTGCACAACCTCCTGTAAAGGTGCCAACCAACATGATGGCTATACTATTTCCCAAGCCAGTGTCGTTCAAAGCAAAAGAAGTCTTTATTCCAGATCCCAGAGTGGAGGAAGAGAAACAAAGAATCAAACAAAACGGTGTCCGAATAATGTCGAGCATGCGCATCATTGTTCATGATGAACATACAAACAGATATACCCCAGACGATGATTTCCCAGACGTCATAGTCATCATTTGGGAAAAGGAGAACAATGATGGCCCCTCCATCAATGCAGTCCACTCGGACTTTATCCTTGCCAATTGGAGCAGCACTCCTTGCATTGGTCGACAAGGGTAAAATGGGCAGGACTTCTTTCTACCCTGTAGATATAATAACTGCTTACTTCTCTTTATAGTACTCGCAGTTGTTTTGTCTGTATATGCTAATATTATGTATGATTAAACAGTTTCATATATATTAAGTGAAAGCATATTTTGTTTCAGGACTCTGAACTTAGATGTGCATGTACTTGCTGATAGGATGCCTCTTCTCCACAAGGATTGTAACTTTGATGAAAAGTTGGACTCAGACTTGCTGGAAATACAAGAGGACATTGAGGTGCCTTCGGAGATCAAAGAATGGGTCGAAGACATGCCTAAACCCAACCTTGATTAAACCACCTCCTTCAATCTTGGAACCTTAGAAAACCCTAAGTTAATCCAGATTGGTTCAGACCTTACCCCAAACCAATGAAATGACATGGTTACGTTATTAACCCATTTCCAGGATGTGTTTGCATGGTCTCATGAAGACATGATGGGTCCACTGACATTGTTCTTTATCGTCTTCCCATTAAAGAGGGATTCAAGCCAGTCAGGCAGAAGCTCAGGCAATTGAAACCTGAGTAGAGTTTAAAGGTGAAAGAAGAAATTGTGAAACAATTTCAAGCTGGCATTATCATGGTGTCCACATATCTTGAATGGATATCTAACATTGTTCCCATGCCTAAGCCTGGAGGAAAGGTGCGAGTCTGCGTGGATTATTGGGATTTGAATAAAGCTTGCCTTAAAGATAGCTTTCCCGTGCCCTTTATTCACATTCTCATTGACAATATTGTGCAATACGGCATGTACTCCTTTGCTGATTGCTTTGTGGGGTACCATCAGATCATGGTTGCTGAGGAAGATCGTGAAAAAACTGCTTTCATCAAGCCTTGGGGAACCTTTTGCTACAGACGGTTGTCATTCGGCCTCATCAATGCCGGGGCTACCTATCAGCGAGCTATGATGGCTATCTTCCACGACTTAATGCATAAAGAGATAGAGATCTACGTGGATGACATCATTTTCAAGTCCCGGAAGGAGGAGGACAACTTACACCATCTCAGAAAGCTCTTTAACGGGTTGCATAAGTACAACTTGAAGTTGAATCCAGCCAAGTGCGCCTTTGGCCTTAAATCAGGCAAGTTGCTAGGTTTCCTAGTCAGCCACAGAGGAATTGAGCTGGATCCTACCAAAATCCAGGCCATCACAGAAATGCCCATTCCTCAGACAGAGAAGGAAATACGGTGATTTTTGGGATAAATCAACTTCATTAGCCGATTCATTTCTCAACTCACAGCAACCTGTGAACCTATCTTCAAGCTATTAAGGAAGAACTCCTCCATGAAATGGAAATATGAGTGCCAAAATGCCATCCTTACAATTAAAGAGTAGCTAGTCAAAGCTCCTATTTTGGTACCACCCAGGGATGATGTTCCCCTGTTCATGTACATGTCCATAAGTGACAATGCCATGGGCTGCATGCTGGGACAGAAAAACGATAGAGGCCGAGAACGAGCTATCTAATTACCTCAGCAAAAGATTCAGCAGCAGTGAACGCAAGTACACTCTGATTGAGAGAACTTGTTGTGCTTTAGCATGGGCTGCCATGATGTTACAACATTACATCCATGGGCACACAACCCATCTCATATCCCGTGTGGATCCTCTCAAGTATGTGTTCAGTAAATCCATACTGAATTGTCGGCTGTCCAAATGGCAGTTGATCCTACAATAATTTGGCATTGTCTACGTGACTCAAAAGTCCATTAAAGGTCAAGGAATTGTGGATCAACTAGCCGCCGCACCTTCAGGGGACTTCAAACCCTTGGAAACATACTTCCCCAATTAAGGGGTAATGGCAATTCAGCCACACCATCAGTACGATGCACGCCAAGCATGGAAGATGTATTTTGATGGAGCTATTAATACGGAAGGTTCTGGAGCTGGAGCAGTTCTAGTATCCGAAACGGGGGAGCAGTATCCCGTTGCCGTCAAATTACAATTTATCAGTAACAATAACACAACTGAGTATGAAGGCTGTATCATAGGGCTAAAATTTGCCCGTTCATTGGGTATCAGACGATTAACTGTCTTTGGGGATTCAGAGTTGGTAATCAAATAATCCACAGGAATCTATCAAACCAAAGAGTTGCGATTACTTCCTTACCATCGACAAGTTTTACAGATGGCTTCAGAGTTTGAAAAAATCTCCTTTATATACATTCCTCATAATAGGAATGATTTTGCAGACGCATTAGCAACTTTGGCCTCCTTGATGCACATACCTGACAAGGAACACATGCTAAGCGTCACATTAGCCCTGCAAAAGGCAACATGTAAGACCCTGAATTTTATGAAATAAAAGTATTCAATTTTTCTTATAATTACTATTCAGTAAATGGTTAAATTGATAAAAGTTTAAAGTTATGGGTGAAATATGAATTTTTTTTTCAAAATAAGCAAGTGGTTATAAAATAATCATTTTTGTCGGGGAATATTCGTTTGGTCGTGGAATATTCTTTCTGTCGGGAAATATTCGTACGACGGCGCAGCTATTTGTGGGCCCCATAACGAGTAACTGTCGGGTGAAGAAAACGACAAATTTGAGTTTTTACAAATAACGGCGTAGTTGTTACCGTTAACACTGTTGGAATACCCTGTGGTTAAAATACAGTAATACGCGTTATTGCACAGTAGCACACGGTATTGCATAGTATTTTTGAAATTATTGATTCTTACGTAAGAAGGCACTACTCAATAATTGTTACAGTAATTACTGTTCAATATTTTATTTTATTGATTCAATAATTACTGCGTTGATATTTTATATTATTGTTGTTTCAATAATTGTTGCTGCACAATATTTTTTATTATCAGATCAATAATTTATATTATTTGAATAATATTATTAGATAGCATTATTGACAATGTCTAGAAAGTTCTGTCTAAGGAGAGGTTTGGTCATTTAATTGCGCGCCAGTAAGGAAAAATTCTTATTAGAAAGCCCCATCTTTCATGGGAACGGCCTGGTTGTCATAAATGTGATTCTGTAATATTATTTGTGAATAATTAATTATTGATTCATATGATAAGGAAATATGTATTTTATGTGGATATAAATGAGGGATATATTTTTGTGGTTAAAAATGAAGAAGTAAATGTTGATGTTTTTATCATTATTTTTGTCGGAATGGAGGTATTAAAAATTAGGGTTTCTAAGATATTTTGCGGGGGTTATAATTTTTAATCCGACCGTTGGATCGTGGTAATATTTGGATATGTTATACATATATAAGTTGAGTATATGCCCACAAATTTTGAACCGTTAAAAATGAACGTATGATTTGTTATGAATTTTACGAGATGACATGTTCAGAAATTGTTAAATTTTCGGAGTTAATCATTTTGGTGAAAAATTCTAGAATTGGTGGGCTCCATTTGTGGTTGGTGAATAAATGTGCTGAATTATATTTCAAATGTGGTGGGTGGGAATAGTAGCAGGTAAAGCCATCAGGTTGCAGGTCAAGCCTACTAAAATTTTCCTATAAATAGAGGGCTAACTTAGAATTGAAAATCACACCAGAAACATAAGCTTTCTCTCTTTCTCTCTCTATATTATGAAGCATATTTTGTGAGTATTTAGATACTTTGAGAGTTGCTATTCAGTGCAAGTTTCCTTCGGCTTTGCATACCGATCAGAAGTACTGCTCTTTTGAGGTAAGAGATTGTAAGGGATGGTAAGGAATTTTAAGGGTTGTTATGTTTTTCAGTTTCGTAATTTTTCTGACCTTCAAAAATTCTGGAAAAATTTGAATTGATATTTTGATGAGTTTTCTTGATTGTGTCCAAAAACGGTGATTTTTGGATGTATAGATTGAGAGTTATGAATTTTATGAGAAAAGACTATTTTAAAAGTAACCGCTTATAATTCCTTGTGGTTAACTCCAAAATTGATAAAATTTTTATTGGGAGTACATCTATATGATAGGAGTATACTCTGTGAATTTTAGAATTTTTAAATAAAAGTACAATTTTTGATAAATGTCTAAATATTCGGCTGTTTTGGCCATATGAAAAATAGTAAATGACATTTAAAAATTCTGAGAAAAATATATGTTCACTATGGGACTATATTATGCTAAATCCCAGAAAAAAAATATTTTTGTAATTGATTTGGTATTTTTCATGAAAATAGTCTAGTTATGAGTAAATGAATTAAATATGTTTTGTGAAGTAAGAAAATTGGAAAATAAGATTTTATGACTTGAGAATCCTATATGAGGTATATGCAGATTTTTGATGAGGGTTTTAGTTATTGGTGATAAAATCTTATGAGTTTGGCATTTTAGAATGATTAAATACATTATTTAGTAAAGTGTAAACAATTAAAATAAATTGTTTATAAGCTTAAGAAATATTATTCTTTCAATATCATTATACCGAAATATTGGTATGGATTTTATTGTGAAATTTCTACCTTTTTCATGTCGAGTTAGTATTCATGAGCTACTTACTATTCACGAGTTACTATTCATGAGTTACTATTCACGAGTTACTATTCACGATAAAATTGGTTTCTTTTTCTAACCAAATTATAGTTAATTTATGAATATTACTCTTGAAATTAAATCTATATTTTGATCATATTGTTTTTATTATCATATATAACATTTTTATAACCCTGATATTGAAATTCTCTTTCACTTGAGTGTAAAGATGGGTAGATTGTTGGTATGATCATGACCATGGGTTCTCTTTGGCCAGTAGTGCAAAGTTGAATTGTTGACTGGTATGATTATGACCATTGAATTTATAACTGAATATCTTTAGCTTAAGTGCATAGGTGAAATGATCAACATGGTTATAATTATTTTTTATATAAATTCTGAAATGATTATATATTCTTTAAGATATTAATATATTTGGTCTGTAATGCAAATATAAACTGTTGAGGAATATCTTTGGCCTGTAGTGCAAAGATGAATTGTTGAGGAATATCTTTGGCCTGTAGTGCAAAGATGAATTGTTGATGAATATCTTTGGCCCGTAGTGCAAAGATGACATGTTGTTGAATATCTTTGGCCAGTAGTGCAAAGATGAACAGATGTTGAGATAAACATGACCAACTGGTGATACAAATGAATATCTTTGGCCGTAGTGCAAAGATGAAGTTATTAGTATGATTATGAACAAGAAATGTGATTTGGTGTAACCATGATCTTTGATGTTTTAGGTAAAGATAGGTGATGAAAATTATCTTCGTCCTGGATGAGAAGAGGAATTTAGAACTACAGTTATGATTATGAGTTATTCATATGATTGTGGACTAGAATTGTTAATTGATGTTACAGGGATAAAACATTGTTGATGGATTTTTAACATGGAGAAGATAATAGACTTTATAGTCTATTTGACTCTTCTAATGGATTGCTCGTTCCGCTGCAACTATGATTGAAATTTTTATCATCTATCATATGTTCTAAATCTATGATTTATTACTGATGAAGACTATTGATAATTTATTTATCTTTAGTCATGATATTCTTTACTGG
The DNA here is from genome assembly GCA_016801055.1 of Panax notoginseng. Lineage (NCBI taxonomy): Eukaryota > Viridiplantae > Streptophyta > Magnoliopsida > Apiales > Araliaceae > Panax > Panax notoginseng. Next base: position 124,894,332 of record CM029015.1, read on the forward strand.
GCTAGTTGTGCTCACCCTTTTATTTCATAATTCCTTTCAGGTAATAAGAGTGTAGCTGGGTCGAGCGGGGGTAACAAGGGAATAAAACGATGGTCATCATTTAGTAGTTATATTTGGTGAAGAAAATAGGGTGAGACGAACCCAACGTTGGAAGGGTGTTTTGTCACTATCATACAAGATGTCTAATGACATACAACATTGTGTCATCATAAGACAGAGTTATGCTCATCCACTTGCTGAGTATATATACGAGGACTACCTATATAATCTTGGTGTTTGTTTGAAGTATAATTCTCAATTAGAGACAGTGGAGATAATGATATGTCAAGAGAAGACTCACCATTGGGAAGAATATGATAGTAAACTTCTCGTTTATCTTTGGGGTCTATTGGGTCAACCAAGAATAATTATGTGACCATATGATATCGATCATAACCTAGACGCATGGCCTCCCATGTACGAAGGTTTCCTTGAGCACTTCCCAAAGATTCTAATTTCTAAAACAGTTTTTGACTATACCTTTATGTAAGGTGTCATTGTGAGGTGATGTCCACGGTTGGAACATGAGTCACATTTGGTATATATTTGTATCCAAACTCACAGCATATGTGTTGTTGTATTTTGCACGACAATTGTTGTAATAAAGTTGTAGTTGTTTTCTGTACCATGTATTTGGCGACTCAGAATAGGTTGGATGGAATGGACCTATTTTGGGGTTGTCACAGTTGGTATCAGAGCCATAAGTAAAGAGCCCCGAGCCTCTATCTGGTGACATCCTGTTGATGGGGAATGCACCGAAGCCAGACTCTCCGTAGGGGACGCCGTTCTGCGGTGGCAAGCTGATAGGTACCTTTGTGAGGTGCTGACACATGATGGTGTCCAATGTCACAGGTGGTATCAGAGCTTAGGGATATGATCTCTGGCGGAGATCGGAGAATACAACTAGGAGGGGAGAGATGAGTAAATCCTTCGCTAGTGTGTCCTACCTAAGCTTATTTGTTGGTCAGTCATAATATTGGGATATTATGTGATACGTTAATTTGTTAAATTAACCCTTGTTTTGAAGCTGTATTCTAGAATGATATTTGAAATACAGGAAATGAGCAATGGAGAAATTATGATGACAGGGAAGATGGAATCTAAAATGAAAGGAAGGTATTCTCAACTCTTTGAAATACCAGGTACGTAAATTTCGGGGACGAAATTTCATAAGGAGGGGAGATTGTAAGACCCCAAATTTTATGAAATAAAAGTATTCAATTTTTCTTATAATTACTATTCAGTAAATGGTTAAATTGATAAAATTTTAAAGTTATGGGTGAAATATGAATTTTTTTTTCAAAATAAGCAAGTGGTTATAAAATAATCATTTTTGTCGGGGAATATTCGTTTGGTCGTGGAATATTCTTTCTGTCGGGGAATATTCATACGACGGCGCAGCTATTTGTGGGCCCCATAACGAGTAACTGTCGGGTGAAGAAAACGACAAATTTGAGTTTTTACAAATAACGGCGTAGTTATTACCGTTAACACTGTTGGAATACCATGTGGTTAAAATACAGTAATACGCGTTATTGCACAGTAGCACACGGTATTGCATAGTATTTTTGAAATTATTGATTCTTACGTAAGAAGGCACTACTCAATAATTGTTACAGTAATTACTGTTCAATATTTTATTTTATTGATTCAATAATTGCTGCGTTGATATTTTATATTATTGTTGTTTCAATAATTGTTGCTGCACAATATTTTCTATTATCAGATCAATAATTCATATTATTTGAATAATATTATTAGATAGCATTATTGACAATGTCTAGAAAGTTCTGTCTAAGGAGAGGTTTGGTCATTTAATTGCGCGCCAGTAAGGAAAAATTCTTATTGAAAAGCCCCCTCTTTCCTGGGAACGGCCTGGTTGTCATAAATGTGATTCTGTAATATTATTTGTGAATAATTAATTATTGATTCATATGATAAGGAAATATTTATTTTATGTGGATATAAATGAGGGATATATTTTTGTGATTAAAAATGAAGAAGTAAATGTTGATGTTTTTATCATTATTTTTGTCGGAATGGAGGTATTAAAAATTAGGGTTTCTAAGATATTTTGCGGGGGTTATAATTTTTAATCCGACCATTGGATCGTGGTAATATTTGGATATGTTATACATATATAAGTTGAGTATATGCCCACAAATTTTGAACCGTTAAAAATGAACGTATGATTTGTTATGAATTTTACGAGATGACTGGTTCAGAAATTGTTAAATTTTCGGAGTTAATCATTTTGGTGGAAAATTCTAGAATTGGTGGGCTCCATTTGTGGTTGGTGAAGAAATGTGATGAATTATATTTCAAATGTGGTGGGTGGGAATAGTAACAGGTAAAGCCATCAGGTTGCAGGTCAAGCCTACTAAAATTTTCCTATAAATAGAGGGCTAACTTAGAATTAAAAATCACACCAGAAACATAAGCTTTCTCTCTTTCTCTCTCTATATTATGAAGCATATTTTGTGAGTATTTAGATACTTTGAGAGTTGCTATTCAGTGCAAGTTTCCTTCGGCTTTGCATACCGATCAGAAGTACTGCTCTTTTGAGGTAAGGGATTGTAAGGGATAGTAAGGAATTTTAAGGGTTGTTATGTTTTTCAGTTTCGTAATTTTTCTGACCTTCAAAAATTTTGAAAAAATTTGAAATGATATTTTGATGAGTTTTCTTGATTGTGTCCAAAAATAGTGATTTTTGGATGTATAGATTGAGAGTTATGAATTTTATGAGAAAAGACTATTTTAAAAGTAACCGCTTATAATTCCTTGTGGTTAACTCCAAAATTGATAAAAATTTTATTGAGAGTACATGTATATGATAGGAGTATACTCTGTGAATTTCAGAATTTTTAGATAAAAGTATAATTTTGGATAAATGTCTAAATATTCGGCTGTTTTGGCCATATGAAAAATAGTAAATGACATTTAAAAATTCTGAGAAAAATATATGTTCACTATGGGACTATATTATGCTAAATCCCAGAAAAGAAATATTTTTAGAATTGATTTGGTATTTTTCATGAAAATAGTCTAGTTATGAGTAAATGAATTAAATATGTTTTGTGAAGTAAGAAAATTGGAAAATAAGATTTTATGACTTGAGAATCCTATATGAGGTATATGCAGATTTTTGATGAGGGTTTTGGTTATTGGTGATAAAATCTTATGAGTTTGGCATTTTAGAATGATTAAATACATTATTTAGTAAAGTGTAAACAATTAAAATAAATTGTTTATAAGCTTAAGAAATATTATTCTTTCAATATCATTATACCGAAATATTGGTATGGATTTTATTGTGGAATTTCTACCTTTTTCATGTCGAGTTAGTATTCATGAGCTACTTACTATTCACGAGTTACTATTCATGAGTTACTATTCACGAGTTACTACTCACGATAAAATTGGTTTCTTTTTCTGACCAAATTATAGTTAATTTATGAATATTACTCTTGAAATTAAATCTATATTTTGATCATATTGTTTTTATTATCATATATAACATTTTTATAACCCTGATGTTGAAATTCTCTTTCACTTGAGTGTAAAGATGGGTAGATTATTGGTATGATCATGACCATGGGTTCTCTTTGGCCAGTAGTGCAAAGTTGAATTGTTGACTGGTATGATTATGACCATTGAATTTATAACTGAATATCTTTAGCTTAAGTGCAAAGGTGAAATGATCAACATGGTTATAATTATTTTTTATATAAATTCTGAAATGATTATATATTCTTTAAGATATTAATATATTTGGTCTGTAATGCAAATATAAACTGTTGAGGAATATCTTTGGCCTGTAGTGCAAAGATGAATTGTTGAGGAATATCTTTGGCCTGTAGTGCAAAGATGAATTGTTGATGAATATCTTTGGCCCGTAGTGCAAAGATGACATGTTGTTGAATATCTTTGGCCAGTAGTGCAAAGATGAACAGATGTTGAGATAAACATGACCAACTGGTGATACAAATGAATATCTTTGGCCATAGTGCAAAGATGAAGTTATTATTATGATTATGAACAGGAAATGTGATTTGGTGTAACCATGATCTTTGATGTTTCAGGTAAAGATAGGTGATGAAAATTATCTTCGTCCTGGATGAGAATAGGAATTTAGAACTACAGTTATGATTATGAGTTATTCATATGATTGTGGACCAGAATTGTTAATTGATGTTACAGGGATAAAATATTGTTGATGGATTTTTAATATGGAGAAGATAATAGACTTTATAGTCTATTTGACTCTTCTAATGGATTGCTCGTTCCGCTGCAACTATGGTTAAAATTTTTATCATCTACCATATTTTCTAAATCTATGATTTATTACTGATGAAGACTATTGATAATTTATTTATCTTTAGTCATGATATTCTTTACTGGGGTAGTTGTGCTCACCCTTTTGTTTCATAATTCCTTTCAGGTAATAAGAGTGTAGCTGGGTCGAGCGGGGGTAACAAGGGAATAAAACGATGGTCATCATTTAGTAGTTATATTTGGTGAAGAAAATAGGGTGAGACGAACCCAACGTTGGAAGGGTGTTTTGTCACTATCATACAAGATGTCTAATGACATACAACCTTGTGTCATCATAAGACAGGGTTGTGCTCATCCACTTGCTGAGTATATATACAAGGACTACCTATATAATCTTGGTGTTTGTTTGAAGTATAATTCTCAATTAGAGACAGTGGAGATAATGATATGTCAAGAGAAGACTCACCATTGGGAAGAATATGATAGTAAACTTCTCGTTTATCTTTGGGGTCTATTGGGTCAACCAAGAATAATTCTGTGGCCATATGATATCTATCATAACCTAGACGCATGGCCTCCCATGTACGAAGATTTCCTTGAGCACTTCCCAAAGATTCTAATTTCTAAAACAGTTTTTGACTATACCTTTATGTAAGGTGTCATTGTGAGGTGATGTCCACGGTTGGAACATGAGTCACATTTGGTATATATTTGTATCCAAACTCACAGCATATGTGTTGTTGTATTTTGCACGACAATTGTTGTAATAAAGTTGTAGTTGTTTTCTGTACCATGTATTTGGCGACTCAGAATAGGTTGGATGGAATGGACCTATTTTGGGGTTGTCACACAACAGCCTATGGGAACTATGTTGGAGATGTATCGGATGAGCTAACTCCCATCCAATAACCTAGGTATCAGCATATCAAGGAGTACCTACGAGATGGATCTACTCCCGCTGAGGCGAGCCTAACTGAACAAAGGCGGATTCATCAACTTGCTATGAAATTCTACTTGAGCGAAGATGCACTCTACAAGAGAGATGAAAGACTAGGTCTTCTCAGATGTTTAGACAAAGACCAAGCTCAAAGACTCATGGATGAGATCCATGGTGGAGTCTGTGGCCCACACATAAGTGGCCTCCTCCTTGTCAAGAAGATCCTCAGGACAGGACATTATTGGCTCTCTTTCAAGGCTGATTGTTATGACCACGTCAAGAGATGTTATCAATGCCAAATTCATGGGAATGCTATTCACGCCCCTCCACGGGAGCTCCACAATATTAGTTCACCTTGGCCCTTCTCAATGTGGGGAATGGACGTGATTGGGCCCATCGAGCCCAAAGCCAGTAATGGACATCGATTCAACTTCACCATGATCGACTACTTTACCAAGTGGGTAGAACCAGCCTCCTTCCCCAGGGTTACCAAAGAAGTCGTCATTGCTTTCATCAGAAACAATGTCATTTGTCGATACGGACAACCATAGGTAATTGTATTAGACAATGCTAAGAACCTCAACAACAAAATGATGGAGGAACTATGCAGTAAATTGCACATCAAACACCTTAACTCCGTCATCTATCGTCTAAAGATGAATGGTGTTGTTGAAGCGGCTAACAAAAATATCAAGGAGATTATGCAAAAGATGTCCGCCAATCACAAAGGATGGCCTGATGTATTGCCTCTTACTTTGTTAGCCTACAGAACATCAATGCGTACTTCAACTGGGGCAACCCCCTATGCATTAACCTATGGGATGGAAGCAGTACTCCCCATAGAAGTAGAAATGGAATCCCTTAGAGTGTTGATAGATGCTCAACTGGATGAAAATCAATAGGTACAAGACAGGTATCACCAATTGTCTCTCATAGATGAAAGGCGAACCGCGACTATCTTCCATGGTCAATTATATCAACAAAGGATCGCCCAATCCTACAACAGAAAAGTTCGGCTACGGCAGTTTAAACAACATTACTTGGTTTTGAAGAAGATCATTGACAACCAATATCAATCTAAGGGAAAATTTGCTCCTAACTGGGAAGGCCCGTTTGTTGTCAAGGAAGTATTGACAGTAGGTGCTCTCAGATTGCAAGAAATGGATGGCAATGAATTTCCATAACTTATCAACTCGGACACCGTGAAATGGTACTATGTCTGAAGTTACCATCAAGCAAACATCCTGGTGTTGGATCACCAGATCATCATTCATTCAGGTTCTTTAACCCTTCACCATATACAACTCTTTTCCACACTTTGCCCCTTAGGGAAATATACTCTTTAAGCCAGCAGCCTGGCTTCACTGCGCTCATACAACTCAGGTCATCCCACTACGGATTGAACCTCTCATATTTGCAGTTTGGCTACCCATACATGGGATCAAACTTCTCGTACCTACAGTTAATCCTCAACCTAGGATCAAACTTTCTCTTCCCCACAGTCTATCTTGCACATGGGATTAAACTTTCTTCCCCACAGTTTGACCTGTACATGGGATTAATCTTTCTTCACCGCAGTTTATCCTGCATATGGGATCACGCTTTTCAACTCACCCTGAGGGGTGAACTATGTCGACCTGATCTCCTTGATACACGGGAGTACGTAGGCAACCATATTCTATATGGCCCGGTTGCAATAAAAAAAATAACAAAAACATTTCTACCCTTTTCTACAAAAAACAAAAACCACAAAAACACTTCTACAACCTTTTTTTTTCTACACCCATCTACCTTGCATAAATAGCTTTGAACCTCTTACCCTAGGTTTGAACTATGCAGATCTGATCTCCTCTTCAATAGGAGTACGTAGGCAACCATTTATGGTTCGGTCTCACCCCCTACCAAAACATAAATACTTGTCAATGGTACTGGGATCAAACTTCAATTCACTACATTTCATTGGCTTCAAACCAAAGGGATGGAATTACCCAACCTCTCCTCGCAAATAGGATTTTCAGCGACCATCTAAGATGCGGTTGTACCTCAAAGAGCAACACCAATCCATAAGAGATGGAATTAACTAGGCTCCTCCTAAATAGGGGTACTGGCGACCATCTGTGATGCAGTCAATCTCAGAGAGGAAAGCCACAACCCTTTCCACAATTCCATACAGAAACCAGTCCCAAGACACCAAAGATGGTAGGGATACACACAGATCCATGATCTATTCTGAGCTATCCAGAGACAACTCAATGTCCATCCAGCAAGGAGGAATTCAGAATATATAGAGATCACAAACCATGAAGAAGCATGCAAATATCAAGCAAGTATCTTAGCATATCTAAAAGGGAAGTGATCAAAAATATATTTCCTTGCTATATATATAGTGATGTTTGATATACACAATGTAAACTGTACATGACAAAATGGCTAAGCTAGTCTGTGCAGGATAATACAAGCCCATCTACAAATTAAAGTATATGCGAGCTAACAAGCCCAACATGGCATCCCTCTCCGAAGAAAGAGGCAAAGTTGCGGTCTCCTGTACGAGGATATCTACATGACCCAACAGATCTACAGCCATCTGCATGGTGACCATATGCTCATCAATATATGTGCTCATCTATGCAAGCATGCCAGTGGTAAGGGACCTCACTGCAGTACTGTCTGTGATGGCTACATCCCCGACAGATATGGCACTATCCCGCTCAACTATCATTGCATCTCTGGCTGATCTGGACTCATCTAGCTCAACAACAACAGTATCTCTACGAGTCAATGCCTCGTCTCTCTCTAATACAGCTTCGTCTCTCCCATCAAGGGCAGTCAACATCAAAGATCGAGCCTGATCTCTCTCTAAGGTCATCAGATGAAGACGCTACTCAAAGTACTATGCTGAATGCTGAATCACGACAGTGCTGGTACTGGGAGAATCTAAAGGAGATATTGGCAACCCGACACCTAACTCCTCCTCAGTGTGAGAATCAAGGTCCTCCGTGGGCTCTCCACCATCTGAGTTAATACCCGATAATGTGGATACGACCTCAGCCGGTGCAGTCTCTGTCTCCATCCAAGCGGAATACTCTGCTGAATAACATGGATGACTAATAGAGAAAGCGGCTATCTCGCGCTGATCCCAACATGCATACACACGAGATCTATCATCTGTTGAAAGATAGCAAGAAGCTAAATGCTGGCCCAACACCCCCTCGAAAGGATGAAAATCCTGAAACTTGTCAAACTGCGATATCATGGCCAGTGGATGGTAAGTAGTCATGCCCCTCAAACCAGCCAGAGGGATGTAATCCATGCCCGGAGCATGAGTAATAAAGTCATAAGGTGAGCTGAGCCCTGAGCACGGCAATATACTAAACGGGTCTTTGATCCCAGCTAAGAAAGCGGACCAAGATGCAGCATACGTACACTCCGCAGGCTGAAATGAATATGTCATGGCTATATCATGGGTGAAGCAGTACCCATGCCGTCTGAAAGTGTCAATCGGTCTCAGATATGACATAAACCACACGTATAGCATGACCAAACTACCCGTAAATACTCCTGTCGGATAAGTGCAGCAGTATGTAGTTGACCTCAATGTCTCGGCTATAATCATAGGAATGATGGTACGACCCTCCCTGAGAGCTCTCACCGCCATGATAACTCCTATGTCCAACTCATCCATATACAGTGGCATGCAGACATATGACAGTACGCACAATAGCAGTACATCTACCCTGGCCAGATGCCAATGAGCCTCCGGTGTGGTGAAATCCCCGGAATGTCGTCTATAACTATCCTTAGAGCCAAATCTGTCAAACAGAAAATGCTGGGATATAACGTGTCCAGATGTCAACTCATCCTGCACTACTCTACGCCTCAATCCAGTCTGGGTCATGAATCGTCGACTCATGTCCCCCAAAGCCATATGCACGCAAGGTCTGTCCAGTGGCAGCATCTTTAACTGTGCATACTCCTCTAGAGTGGGAGTCAACTCTTGGCTCCCAAATCAGAAAACCTGCCTTTCTGATACCCAGTGCTCCAGCATGCCATCCACGAATCCTGTGGGAACCTGAAATATCAACAGGGTCATAGTATGCTGAAACAAATGATATATGGTCACCCTATCTGATGGTAACATGTTATCATACCACGATCGCATACCAGATACCACCAATAATGGTGGGGTATGATCAATATGGCTAACTGTCGAAGAAGACATCTGCACGGGCCGTGTCATAAGACCATCCAGGGGTCAATGCTGAATATCTTTGGACATACATATATATGCATAACATGATACATGTATTACAGATAATAGATGGCAATATGATATAGGGAATGGAAAAACTGTGCATACATTCCTAAGTATATCATCATCTAATACATCATCTTTGTACAGCTACAAATACAGGGAAATGGGGCACAGACGCCCTACTACTAACAGAGGCCTATCAAAAGATATAGCGAGAATGGGGCACAGACACCCAATAGCTAACAGAGGCCAATCAAAAGATACAACGAGAACACACATCAGAAGAAGACAATGGTGTCGATGTCCACATCATCAATATTGTCCACCTAATGTAACTCCTCCTGAGTCATCTCTATCAACAGGGATATCAAGCCTATACAAAGGAGGATCTGCACTGATAAAAGCAAATAGGTCATCTGAGGGGTCAGGGCCTGAGCTGGAAGGATCAAACGAATCTGCCTTTGCCGAATCTCTGCCCAAATGTCGGATAAAGATATGTTCCTGGTCCAACTGCCGGGTCAAACTGTCAATCTGTTTCCCATGAGTCGGATCTCAGACACAGGCTAACCAATCCGTCATCATCACGAATCTTGGAACCATATCCCCCATGAACTGAGTGGCATTGGTCTGGGCTCCAATAGTACGAGGGATCCAGCAGCGCTGGAATACATCCTGAGTGCAAGGACCCTCTAATAATGCAAAACCGTCAACACCCAACAATGGGATATCAATGACGGATGACTGCGACACAAGTCAATAACGCCTGGTAGGAGGCAAGATCGGTATACGGATCTCTCCTGTGGTGCTCCTAATAGCACACTCTCCTAAATAGTGCTCCCATCCTCCATCTATAAAGAGAGGAACTCTCCGAGTGGAAATAACGTACTTGACACCAGTCGGGTACCCATTCTCAAATTCGATGGCCAAATGCTCCCCAGAGTAGGGAATCCATGTGATAATGTCAGCTGTCAACAACTCTAGCTGCAAACGACAGTGAGTGAAACCCTCAGCTACGGGGACCTCCGCCAATATGGAATGATGCCATCGTCGTCCTCGTGGGTAGGTATCCAATCCTAGCACACTCACCGGACGCAGACATGGAAGCCTCTTATAGGCCCAAAACTGCCAACACAAAGGTAAACATCTGCTGTCAGTTAACACTCTTAACCTATACATGGTAAATGATAAGAGAAATACTTACTAGCAGAAATGGATAAAATCCTAACCAAGCCAATTACTGGTGGGGGACTAACCAAGCGAGAGCGGGTACAACTGTGGTGACTTGGACCATATTTAAAAAGTTGTTCTTTGAGAACTACTTTTCGTCGAGTATGCAGTCCAGGATGGAAGTCAAGTTCTTATAACTTAAGCAGGAGAACATGTCGGTATCTGAATATGCTGTCAAATTCAACGAGTTGGCTAGATTTGTACCTCATCAGGTGGACACCGAAGCAAGAAAGGCGATAAGGTTTGAGAATGGACTAAAGTAGGGGATATTCAACAAGGTAGCAGTATTGCAGATCAGCACGTTTGCGGGTTTGATGGGAAAGCATTAATTGCTGAAGGAGGGAGCGAAGCTGCATCTCGATTCCATTAGGAGAAGAAGAAGATCAATGACGGAGGAAGCAGTGGTGGTAATAACCCTAATAAGAGGAAGTGGAGTGAGAATACCCAATCGGGTAGCAAGACTGAAGGAAATAAGTAAGGGAGGGAGCCCTATGCGATTTGTGGGAAGAATCATGTAGGTGTTTGTCTGAAGAAGAAAGGAGTCTGCTATAACTACGGGCAAGAGGGGCACATGTCACCCAATTGCCCTAATTCGAAGAAAATTTAATGTTGTTTTACGTGCGGATCGACTGATCATTTAGTTCGGAACTGTCCAAAGAGGAATGCGGAGAAGGAAAGTGGTAACAAGGGACCCAGTAGCGGAACCTTGGCAATTCGGGGACCTGCACAGCTAAGAAGACTGATAGCCCGTACATTTAACATGACGGCGCATGATGCAGTGGCTACTCAGGAGATGGCAACAGGTAATGATTTCGTTTAGAAATTTAATTACACGAGTAATATGAGTCAGATATTTTTGTGAACTGTTTTCTTTTATAGATTCAAGTCACGGGTTAGAATTTGAGACACAAAATTAATATTGTGTTGATAAAAATGAATTAATGATACAACTTTAAAAGATTATAGAGAATAAGAAAGCGGTGACTCCGAGGACGGAATCCTTTTAAGGAGGGGTGGATGTGATAACCCGGGATTTCAAATAATTCAAATTTCACGAATAAATCTTTTTTTATTTAATATTGACTTTGACTGTTAATATTGTACTGTGTATCTGTGATACGAATCTCTAGAATTAGTCAATTTGTGTATTGACTGAGAAATTAGAGTAGAGTTGTGCTTAAGAGCTTTAGAAACCCTAACCCTAATTTCTGGAAAAGGGATTCGATAGAAAATATAATTAAAATAATTGTATTGATGTATACGTGTTTGTACTGTATAGGAATGTTGATCAATAATTGAGTGGATAAGGGTTGTAATTAATAAACCCTAATAAGGGATTAGAAACCCTAATATCAGATTTAAAAAACCAATTGTACAATTAAAAACCCTAATTGTACACCAAAAACCCCCAATTTCATATTCGGGAATCCTAAACCCTAATTAGGAAACCCTAATCCTAATTGGCAAGCATAAGGTATTTATTAAACTTAATATATGATTAGAAAATCCTAATTATATTTTAGTATCTAAATTTCTATTTTACAAACCCTAATTGTAATTTAGAATTTTTAATTTTTAATTTTTCTAATAAAAAATCCTAATTAGAATTTTTTAGAAGCTAAATATTTAAAACCTAAGGGTTAAAACCTTAGGGTTAAAACCTAAGGGTTAAACCCTAAGGGTGTGACAAATTCCTTGTATGCCATTAAAAATATATGGAGAATTACCAAAGTGCCCTTTTTGAATGATTTAGTAAGCTAACTTGTAGAAATTGCCAAGACTTTAGTAGGTGGCCAACTAAGTTGACAAAGTGACTAAAAATCTCAGCACATCTGACCTCATTTGACACCTAGCATGCTTGTATACAATGTATCTAAGTTATATAAAAGAATTAGAGAGAGAAAGTGTAACCATTTTGTTTATTTTCTCTCCAAGCTCTTACCTACTCCCTCTAACACCAAAACCTCCGAAATTTTAAGGTAGATCAGTCACAATATCAGTCCCTTGATCACCTAGATCAGATTTGGAGAGCGAGAATCAAAGATTGAATTAGAAAGGTATAAACATAATTTTTATTTTTGATCCAAGTTGCTAAGAAAACTTTTGTATTTATGTGCTTAGATCTTTGGTAGATGATGTTTAATGATGATCTATGTTGATATAACATAGATCCATAGCATCAAAATACTTTAAAATCAAGTTTTTCCAAAACTGTCAAGAACACGATTTGTGGTATGACAAGCTAATGTCAGGAGCCACAGATCCGTGTCTGTTTTTGATTTTTCTTATTTGATGTTTTGGATCGATAGTCTGACATGAGGATTGTAATCTGGAAGTGGAACCACAGTCGTTACATGTCCAAATTGCACGATATTCATGGTCAAAGTTAGTTGACCGACGTTGACCATGAACTTTCTGGGTAACCCAGAAAGTGTAATATAGAGTCTGACAAGATTTTGTAGTAAGTAGATCGCTCAGATTGTAAATGTTTTATTGTGTTTGTTGTATTCAGATTGTAGCTTGACATATGTACTTTACATGTATAGCTTTAGATCGTTTATATAATCAGTAGATTGATCAGGGTAAGTGCTCAAACTAGGCCATAAGGCCATGATGTAGAGATTCTGGAATTCCCAGAAACGGTAGAAGCAAAATTTCTGATAGCCTTTGACCGTCTTATAACTTATGATTATGTTGTTATTGAACTGATATGTTGTTGTAATGATGTTCCTTGACATAAGGACTATATATTTGAACCTTAAGATGACTTGAATCAAGACCAGAACCTTGTGAAAAGTGGTCTTGAAAGTGTCTAGTCGACACTGTCTGGGTTTCTGGGTTACCCAGAAAACCTAGAAGTTATCTGACAAGGACTTTGAGACACTTGATCTTCTTGTTAGTTTGTTGTATGACCGTGATGAAGATTGTTTCATGTAGTGTTACATAAACACTACATGATCCATACTTAACCTGAACCAGAATCATTTTTGAGTAGAAGATAAGAGCGGTCAAACCATGACCCTTGATCACTGTCTGATAGTGTTCTTGAGCACCAAGAACACCTAAGACGACAAACAAATGTCGCTATAGGCTTTAGCGACGATTTCTATTTATTTTATTTTCTAATTTTCTGGAAAATACTTAAAAATAGAAAATAAATTATAAAAATTATTAAAAATGGTTTTAAAAATTATTTTAAATTATGAAAAATAATTTTTGATTAATTGGAATATTTTTCTGTAATATTTATAATTATTTAAATATTGAAGGTATTTAATTTATTTAAATAGTATATTAAATAAATTAGAGAAAAATGATTTAATATTATGAAAAATTATTTTAAATAAGAATAATATATTTAAAAATATTTTGAGTTATAAAATACAACTTTTAATATTTTTAGAGAATTTTCATTAATAATTTAATATTAATGATATTAGATTTATTTAATTATTAAATTAAATAAATAAGATAAAAATAATTTTATTGATTTAAAAATCATTTTAAATGAGAATAAAGTGTTAGAAAATATTTTAAATTATAAAATATAATTTTCAATATTTTTGGAGAATTCTTATTAATAAATTAATATTAATGATATTAGATTTATTTAATTATTATATTAAATAAATGATTTTATTGATTTAAAAATCATTTAAAAATGAGAAAAATAATTTAAAAATATTTTAAGTTATAATTAAGGACTTTTAATATTTGGATGATAATTTCATTAATATTTAGATATTAATGGTGATTGTTTAAAAATGATTTTAATTAATTTAAAAATCATTTAAGTAGAATATTGACGATTTAAAATATTTTAAGTTATTAAAAATAACTTTAATATTTTGACAAATAAAACATTAATATTTTTATATTATTAAATATTAATGATGATAAGATTATTTGATAATTAAATTATTTAAAAATGGTTTAAGTGTTTGAAAAATTATTATAAATTATAATAATTGTTTAATAATTATTAAAAGCTTCCGAAAAATATTGTTAATGATATTTGAATTATCTAAATTAATATTGAAGCTTAGAAACCGAACTTAATTGACAATGACTGTGTTAATTGTCAGATATGGTTACAAGAATATCGAGAATGGACCGAAGTCTAACCAGACTAAACTAGTAAGACTTGTTAAGTGTTTATATATGTTATAAATACTGATGTGGCTATGTGGTAATGTGTATAGGAGAAGATTGACTATGAATTATAGTGTTATGTGTTATAAATTATTGTGCTAATTGTGAGACCGATATTATTGGTTATAGGTCTTACGAACGCAGATAAGTATTTTGTGTAGCTGTAATCAACGGAGAAGACAAGTTTCCTAACTCAACCTTGAGTTAATATTATTTAATTATTATTGGTGGTTAATTATTGCTAATTAGACCACGTCCAGAGATTTATTGTTGATTATTTGCAGTTAGTGCATGTTTTATAATTCAAATTAAATTACTAATTCGAAAAATATACATTTGTAGAATAATTGTTATTGGATATTCATATTCGTAGAAGATAAAATTTACAGTACAGATAATTCATGTTTATTGTCGAATTAAATTGAGAAATGTCTTAGCTAATCATTCTGGATAGACGAATATTTGTTAGAACTTGATAGGTTTGAGAAGAGAATTTAATTATTATTGACAAATCGATGCCAATTATTTCTGCTAGATTGAGAAGTAATTAGAAATTGAAATCACAGTATTTCGTTGTTAAATCAAACTCTTGATTCTGAGACTGAGAAGAACAACCTTTTTATATAAAAGGAATATTTTATTGGTCGTATATTCGGCTTTTGCGCGCGATTAAGTATTATGCATAATATAGGGTATACTAAAGCTGATCACTTTATATACTTGCAGAGGGGTATAATTTAATCTTTATGGTTATCTGATACACCTGGGTATATCAAAGTATAACTTTGATAATTACTCGAGAAGAGAAGTTCAAGATCCAATAGATCGCTCAACATAATCTGGAAAACATTCCACTTTGCTATTTTGTAGAATATAATTCTTGATTATTCATTTGAATATCGTAGAAAACCTTGAAAGCGTTATATTCTTTCATTATTTATTGCATAGAATGTGAGAAGGCTTGATATTGATTTCTATACCTTTATCGTATGTCTTAACTTGCGGGGCAAACTTGTTTCTCACCCTTGCTAAATAAAACTTTTCAGCTATGGACGAAGTTGCAGAAGGTGCTGCAAAGAAGAACAAGGAAAAAGGCATAGTTATAAATTAGTTATGATGAACAAGATTATTATTATGATGTATTGTATTGTAAACCCTTTTTGTATATATCTAAAGGGTATGTATGTAATGCTAAGGTTAGAGAACCTGGGACTAATGTATTAACAACCTCTGTTAATGACTTATGTATTACTATTTCTTTATGAATGGGTAGTTAGATGTTATTATATTGTAGATCGTGAACACCAAACTCGGGGGTCAGGTAACCCGAATTTGGGGGTGTCACAGGTTGGTATCAAAGTTGTAGGTTATAAACCTTAAGTGGGGTGGGGGAAAACCCTAGGATTATTACTATAAGAGAGATAGAGAAAACTCATTTAGAGTTCTAAGTGAGGGATTGCTGAAGTGCACCAATAGTGAGATATGTGGACACATAGTGTGAGACTTTTATACTGGTAAAGTACTAATCAAGTTGTTTAAACTGATTGTAGGATGTCGGGAGAAGATAAGATGAGTACGGAGATGCCAGCGGCTGTCGCACCAGTGCCAGTTGTCGAGGTGCCAGCGCAAAGTGAATCAGTTGAGAAGGTGGAAAAAGTTGAACCCGTGGTTAATCTCGGGAGTGATCATGATGATTATCCTGAGATGTATCTGAGTAGTGATGAGGAGGCAGAGTCTAAAGAAGCTAAGGTGGAGTTAAAGAATAAGATCAAAGTTAGAGAACAAGATCAGCTATCTGCAGAAGTCCAGGAACTTCGAAGTAAAGTGTTTCTTCTAGAGGAGTTGTGGAAGACGGAGCGGGCATTACACGAAATGACTGAAGAACGGAACGAGCTGAAGGTGCAGGTGGACAAAATGAAGGCTGAAGGTGGTGGATCATCTGAAGGAACCAGCAAGAAGGACAAGAAGAAGAGAAAGAAGGAAAAAGACAGTGAAAACTCTAAAAATTCAAACCCAAAGAAGAAGCAAGCCTGTATCAAGTATGGAAAGACTCACGCTAGAGAATGCATGATGTTGAAGAATGTATGTTTCAACTATAAGCAGGAAGGAAATATTTCTTTGCATTGTCCTAAGCCAAATTTGAGGAAGTGTTTCTCATATAGGAGAACGGGTCACGGATTCAACAAGTATCCCAACAAGAAGAAGACTGGTGAAGGGAGTGGTCGGTAGACAACTTAGATATATGTGATAATATCTTTTGGTAGAATTTTCTGATATTAAGTGTTGTAATATCGAGAATGATGTTTAAGCATATGTAAATATATATGTTTTATGAATGAAATCTTTATTTTCTATGTGAATATAAGATTAAAATTAATTTGTGTGTTCTTAAAACTCAGACTTACGGTAAGTTAATAACTCATGATTATATGAAATGTTCTGAACCCCTCAGCGAATGGACGCCAATGGTCCGACAAGGATAAGTTTATACACTCATATAATTATGGCAAGTTACTAAACTCATAAGTGTGTTAAGTTTGATAAACTGGTAATAACTATGTGTGAATGGAGAATTGCAACTTTTTGTGTAAAGTTGTGTTGTTAATCGTGATATGATTTTAAAAAATGATAGTGATGAATAAATATGGGATTATATGAGAATTATGTATTGAATTCTTATTGTGTTAAGAATTTGTATAGAGTAAGAGAATTAATATAAGATTTTTATTTAAATCAGATCATGCCGCCTAGACGACAGAATCGAAACCAACGAGAAGAACAGTCAGTGAATAACGAAGGAGGTCAAGCTGACCCGATGCAAAACTTTGTGGATATGTTAGCCCAAGCTATGGAGAATAAAGCTCCAGCTGCAAGAGGAAGAGCGAGGAATCAGCCAACCAACGGATTGGCTAACTTCAAAGACTTTAAAGCGGTAGGACCACCTAAATTCAAAGGGACCACAAATCCGATTGAAGCCCAAACATGGGTGAAGGAGATGGAGAAAGCATTCGTTATCGCCAGAATAGCAGAAGAGCAAAAGACAGCTTTTGCAACGTACCTGATGAAGGGAGAAGCCAATTACTAGTGGGAGACTAACCAAGCGAGAGCGGGTACAGCTGTGGTGACTTGGACCAGATTTAAAGAGTTGTTCTTTGAGAACTACTTTTCACCGAGTATGGAGTCCAGGATGGAAGTCAAGTTCTTTTAACTTAAGTAAGAGAACATGTCGGTAACTGAATATGCTGCCAAATTCAACGAGTTGGCTAGATTTGTACCTCATCAGGTGGACATCGAAGCAAGAAAGGCTAGAAGATTTGAAAATAGACTAAAGCTGGGGATATTCAATAAGGTAACAGTATTGCAGATCAACACGTTCGCGGCTTTGATGGAGAAAGCATTAATTACTGAAGGAGGGAGATGTAACGGCCCAAAATCCGGTCTATCTTCACTCCCAGATTTCGTACGTCACGAGTACATCATTCATCCAACATACATCATTATATACTGAAATATAACAACATACACTCTCAAATCCCAGGTTCTGGAAACCTTATAATCTCTTTCATTACAAACAATAATAAATACATTATTCATTTCATCTTACAAGAGTGACTTTTATCTGCCACCAAGGATACATAATAGTTCATTAACTGGTCTATAGTTCAGTTTTATCTTTCTACATTATAAGTCTTCACTTGATCTTCTCGCTCATTCACATTCTGGATGACACTTCATCTAGATACCGTCAGCTTGATCTTTAAGGGATCCTTAAGTTCTTCTAACCTCGTTCGCTGAAAATGTTTTTCATTTAAAAGCAAGTGTGAGCATTCAATTGCCCAGGAACTCATAACAGTTGAACAAATAACTTCAAGAGTTTAAACATTTCTTCAGAACTTCGATAACCGAACAAAGGTTATGAAGCAGCTTGAATAATAGGAATAGTCCTGATTTTTATCATCTTAAAACTTCTGTCATTTTCACTTTAAAATACTTTCATTCCTCTGCCTTTTTCTTACACATCATGTCTGGCTAGAATCATTAGCACAGACTTAACAATAACGGTTCATGTATAAACAGAGCATACTTATATTGAACAGTCAATCATAGAACAGTTCATATCATAGAAATACCGAAGTGTTCAAATTATGGCACAAGGCCTCATACATACTACCACCTTGTACATACATCGCACATATGCACATAGACAAAACTTCTCAAGTTCAACATCTGAGAAGTTTAAGAAACTAGCATTTATATAATATGAATGAAGTTAGGAAACTTTCCTTACGTACAGCTACAACTTACGCTGAACTGCTCATTCCCATTTCCTATATAACACATAAGGAGAAAACATAAACACCAATTAGTCATTTATTGGACTTACGCATTGTTTACTTAACTTTTCTTCTTACGGTTTGCGTTCTTATAAATCTCAGTTTACGCGATCTACTTTCTTTACCGATTTACGGCTTTCTTGATAATTCATATCTTATTTAATATTAATACTTTCATTATTCATTACATGAACCCCATGTTCATTACTCGTTCTTAGTGTCAAAGTTATACCGATCATTGTATGCTAAGATCGATCGTCCATCGCAACAACATTGCATTCACAGCGTCTATACGCTTCATACTTATCTTTCGCTATCATGACATAACATCGAAATGTTATTCATTACCCTCGTCACTCAACGTCTAAGGAATCACAACCATAGCAATCTCATACGTTCGTTCATCGTGACTACAGTTCCCGGACATCGGTTACGTAACTCGCGTTTATATTCTTTTTCTTTTAATCTTGTTTAATATTTCCAATCAACCTTTACTATAGGTTTAATTCACTTGATTAAGTGTTACATTAATTGGAAATTATGTTCTTTATCGTCCCTTACGTTTCCTCCAAGAGCTGAGCAGTTAAAAGCTCATCTCTGGCTTTTTCTCAACACTGGCGTTGCGGCGCCACCCTCCTCATTAACTCTGGCACTGCGGCGCGAGTTAGCAGTACCTGGCTCTCCGGTCTGGTGCTACAGCGCCACATTACAAGGCATGGTTGGCGCCATGGCACCAAGCCCTAATTCTTGAAATTTTTTCTAAGTCTTTAATCCACTTTGAGACTTTTACTTCCCGATCTCATAACTTCTTCGTTATAACTCAGAAAGAGGTCGTTCTAAAGCCTTTCTCTTCCTTATCTTATGAACTTCAATACCCCTTGGACATAACTTCATTCTGAATCCGTTAACATGCCATTTGATTGGCTTGATCTTCACCGTTCGTTTATTTTTATGCTTTTAGTATTCTTCGCTCGTTCGTCCGTAATTCGGTCATCCGAACTCGAAACTCGTTCGTTCTTGAGTCCAAGACTCACGTTTTCTATATTCTCTTACTTTCTTATGAAACCCTACATGTTCGGGTTCATTTACTAACTTTCTAATTCTTGTTCGTCTTTTACAAAAATTTCGCCATAACTTCGTTATAGCTACGTTTTAATATGTTCTTCATGAACGTTTCTACCGTTCCTAACCAAACAATAAGCAACTAACTTATACGCGATGGTTTTAAACTTGTCCATCAACAACAATTATAGTACGATGGTTTTAAATTTGTCCATCAACAACGTTCTTCGTGTTCTTCGCGTGTTCTTCATTTTAATCAATATTTTGGATTACGATTTCACTTTTTCTTGAAATTTGATGTTTCCTTACTTATTTCACCTACTCGTTCATATAATCCAATCGGATCGCTCAAAATCCTCACTAATCTTATACTTCCTTAAGAAATTTACAAACTAAACTTCTAATTCTCATTTCTTTATTTTCTTATGATTTCAACCATATGAAATCATTACTAACATATTTTACTTCTTACTCTCATTAAGTTATGTTTTAAACATATTAAACTTAAAGAAAATATTAGAAGAGACTAGGGTTCGGATTACCGTTCTTCTTTAATCTTCTCCCGTCGGACAAAGTTTGTACGCAAGCAAGCTCTTCCTCCTCCTTCTCCTTACCATCTGACCACTCTCTCTCTCTCTCTCAATGTTGTAGGATTTTCAAAAATCAAAAACAATGAAATGAGCTTCCTATTTATAGATTTCCAAAGCTAGGGGTATTTTAGTCATTTCGCGCCCCTTAACCTCCTTACTATTCATGGCTTAAGCCCTAAGTTAACTTGGCCACCACATTAACTTAGCCACCAAGTACTTTATTTGGCCACCATTTTGGGTCATTCATGGGTTGCCCCATGGTTATTACCCATCTGTTTACTCATCGGTTCGATCCGTGGTTTCTTTTCTTGGATTAGGCCTTAACCCTAATTCTTATTGGGCCTATCTTGGGCTTGTTTTAACAAAGCATTGGGTTTGACATAATCCAAGTCCAACTGGATTCTACAAAGTCCATGAACTCAAAGTCCATTAAGACACATCGTATTCTACGCATTCCATTCTCGTATTCTCGTATTCTGTTCGTATAAAGTTCATACGATATTGGTATTATACGTCGTAATAATCTTCGTACTATACTCGTTTGATAACTAGTATTACACTCGTATTCCTTACGCATAATAACCCTAATTATTATACGAAATCATTAAATTCTCAGAACTTACTTTTTCTAACCCTTAGGTTTTATGTCCGTAGGTGAAAACTTCGTTTTTGCTATAACTGAAATATTATTGAATATTCCATCACGTCTAAAATTTTTATGTAATCAATAACTTCTCGAAATTTCAAAATAAATCTCCGAGCAGAAACGGATGAATAGTGCCTATTTCGTCTTTTTCCCCGAAAATATATTTGTTCCCGAAAAATTTTTATTTTCGTCTTGAAAATTCCTATTCGTTCAATCTAGCTCGTAGCCAGAATACTCCCAACTTATAATCATCCTAAGTTATAGAACGATTAATAAACACATAGCACATAATATCATTAATAAAAATTAGTTTTATTAATAACTAATTCTTTAAACCTAAATTCTGGACAATCCGAATTCTCCGGGTTGTTACAAGAGTGAAGCTGGATCTCTATTCCATCAGGAGAAGAAGAAGAAGAAGATCAATGACAGAGGAAGCAGTGGTGGTAGTAACTCTAATAAGAGGAAATGGAGTGAGAATACCCAATCGGGTAGCAAGACTGAAGGAAATAAGCAAGGGAGGGAGCCCTGTGCAATTTGTGAGAAGAATCATGCAGGTGTTTTTCTGAAGAAGGAAGGAGTCTGCTATAACTGCGGGCAAGAGGGGCACATGTCACCCAATTGCCCCAATTAGAAGAAAATTCAAGGTTGTTTTGCGTGCGGATCGACTAATCATTTAGTTCGGAACTGTCCAAAGAGGAATGCGGAGAAGGAAACTGGTAGCAAGGGACCCAGTAGCGGAACCTTGGCAATTCGGGGACCTACACAACCAGGAAGACCAACAGCCCGTACATTCAACATGACGGCGCAGGATGCAGTGGCTACTCAAGAGGTGGCAACAGGTAATGATTTGGTTTAGAAATTTAATTACGCGAGTAATATGAGTCATATATTTTTGTGAACTGTTTTCTTTTATAGATTCAAGTCAATGGTTAGAATTTGAGACACAAAATTAATATTGTGTTGATAACAATGAATTGATGATACAACTTTAAAAGATTGTAGAGAATAAGAACGCGGTGACTCCGAGGACGGAATCCTTTTAAGGAGGGGTGGATGTGATAACCCGGGATTTCAAATAATTCAAATTTCACGAATAAATCTTTTTTTATTTAATATTGACTTTGACTGTTAATATTGTACTGTGTATCTGTGATACGAATCTCTAGAATTAGTCAATTTGTGTATTGACTGAGAAATTAGAGTAGAGTTGTGCTTAAGAGCTTTAGAAACCCTAACCCTAATTTCTGGAAAAGGGATTCGATAGAAAATATAATTAAAATAATTGTATTGATGTATACGTGTTTGTACTGTATAGGAATGTTGATCAATAATTGAGTGGATAAGGGTTGTAATTAATAAACCCTAATAAGGGATTAGAAACCCTAATCTCAGATTTAAAAACCCTAATTGTACACCAAAAACCCCCAATTTCATATTCGGGAATCCTAAACCCTAATTAGGAAACTCTAATCCTAATTGGCAAGCATAAGGTGTTTATTAAACTTAATATATGATTAGAAAACCCTAATTATAATTTAGTATCTAAATTTCTATTTTACAAACCCTAATTATAATTTAGAATTTTTAATTTTTAATTTTTCTAATTAAAAATCCTAATTAGAAATTTTTAGAAGCTAAATATTTAAAACCTAAGGGTTAAAACCTTAAGGTTAAAACCTAAGGGTTAAACCCTAAGGGTGTGACAAATTCCTTGTATGCCATTAAAAATATATGGAGAATTACTAAAGTGCCCTTTTTGAATAATTTAGTAAGCTAACTTGTAGAAATTGTCAAGACTTTAGTAGGTGGCCAACTAAGTTGACAAAGTGACTAAAAATCTCAGCACATCTGACCTCATTTGACACCTAGCATGCTTGTATACAATGTAGCTAAGTTATATAAAAGAATTAGAGAGAGAAAGTGTAACCATTTTGCTTATTTTCTCTCCAAGCTCTTACCTACTCCCTCTCACACAAAAACCTCCAAAATTTTAAGGTAGATCAGTCACAATATCAGTCTCTTGATCACCTAGATCAGATTTGGAGAGCAAGAATCAAATATTGAATTAGAAAGGTATAAACCTAATTTTTATTTTTGATCCAAGTTGTTAAGAAAACTTTTGTATTTATGTGTTTAGATCTTTGCTAGATGATGTTTAACGATGATCTATGTTGATATAACATAGATCCATAGCATCAAAATGCTTTAAAATCAAGTTTTTCCAAAACTGTCAAGAACATGATTTGTGGTCTGACAAGCTAATGTCAGGAGGCACAGATCCGTGTCTGTTTTGGATCGGTAGTCTGACATGAGGACTGTAATCTAGAAGTGGAATCACAGACATTACATGTCCAGATTGCATGATATTCATGGTCAAAGTGAGTTGACCGACGTTGACCATTAACTTTCTGGGTAACCTAGAAAGTGTAATATAGAGTCTGATAAGATTTTGTAGCGAGTAGATCGGTCAGATTGTAAATGTTTTATTGTGTTTGTTGTATTCAGATTGTAGCCTGACATACGTACTTTACATGTATGGCTTTAGATCGTTTATATAATCATTAGATTGATCAGGGCAAGTGGTCAAACTAGGCTATAAGGCCATGACGTAGAGATTCTAGAATTCCCAAAAATGGTAGAAGCAAAATTTCTGACAGCCTTTGACCGTCTTATAACCTATGATTATGTTGTTATTGAACTGATCTGTTGTTGTAATGATTTTCCTTGACATAAGGACTATATATTTGAACCTTAAGATGACTTGAATCAAGACCAGAACCTTGTGAAAAGTGGTCTTGAAAGTGTCTAGTCGACATTGTCTGGGTTTATGGGTTACCCAGAAAACCCAGAAGTGATCTGACTAGGACTTTGAGACACTAGATCTTCTTGTTAGTTTGTTGTATGACCGTGATGAAGATTGTTTCATGTAGTGTTACATAAACACTACATGATCCATACTTAACCTGAACCAGAATCATTTTTGAGTGGAAGATAAGAGCGGTCAAACCATGACCCTTGATCACTGTCTGACAGTTTTCTTGAGCACCGAGAACACGTAAGACGACAGACAAATGTCGCTATAGGCTTTAGAGATGGTTTCTATTTATTTTATTTTCTGATTTTCCGAAAAATACTTAAAAATAGAAAATAAATTATAAAAATTATTAAAAATTGTTTTAAAAATTATTTTAAATTATGAAAAATAATTTTTGATTAATTGGAATATTTTTCTGTAATATTTATAATTATTTAAATATTAAAGATATTTAATTTATTTAATTAGTGTATTAATAAATTAGAGAAAAATAATTTAATATTATGAAAAATCATTTTAAATAAGAATAATGTATTTAAAAATATTTTGAGTTATAAAATATAAGTTTTAATATTATAAGAGAATTTTTATTAATAATTTAATATTAATGATATTAGATTTATTTAATTATTAAATTAAATAAATAAGATAAAAATGATTTTATTGATTTAAAAATCAGTTTAAATGAAAATAAAGTGTTAGAAAATATTTTAAATTATAAAATATAATTTTTAATATTTTTGGAAAATTCTCATTAATAAATTAATATCAATGATATTAGATTTATTTAATTATTATATTAAATAAATGAATTAAAAATGATTTTATTGATTTAAAAATTATTTAAAAATGAGAAAAATAATTTAAAAATATTTTAAGTTATAATTAATGACTTTTAATATTTGGATGATAATTTCATTAATATTTAGATATTAATGGTGATGGTTTAAGAATGATTTTAATTAATTTAAAAATAATTTAAGTAGAATATTGATGATTTAAAAATATTTTAAATTATTAAAAATAACTTTAATATTTTGACAAGTAAAACAATAATATTTTTATATTATTAAATATTAATGATGATAAGATTATTTGATAATTAAATCATTTAAAAATAATTTAAGTGTTTGAAAAATTATTATAAATTATAATAATTATTTATTAATTATTAAAAGCTTCCGAAAAATATTATTAATGATATTTGAATTATCTATGTGACAACCCGAGAATTTAGATAATTATTAAAATTTTAAAATAATATATTAAAGGTTATAAGATGAACCTAGACAGAAAATAAGTGTATGGAATTGACGTTTCTGTGAAGAAATTTTAAGGATTTCAAAATTTTTAAGAAGAACATATATGGTTTCTTAATTGAATTAGAATAAAGAAATATGGGTTACAAATTTTCAAAACCCTAGAAATGAATTGATATGTATTTGAATGAATATCAAGAATAAGGGATTATGATACCTGTAAAATTTGATGTGAATTGAATAGTGTAGGAAATGTTATACTAATACATGTGAAATTTTATTAACGAAATAAGATTTCACCGAAAGAAAAGCTATGAGGTTAAACGAAGATGAGTATATGTATAGAAATATATATATACTTAGTAAGGTGCTATATATATTTTAGCAAGAGGAATGATGAATTAAGTTAATGATATAAGGATCAAGATAAAACTATGTTAGTAATTAACATAGCTTGAACATTGGCCTTGGCAGGTAAATAAGAATTTGAATAAGAATAAAATCGTTAGTTAATACGATTAGAAATAAGAAGGGAGTAATTTAAAACTCAAAAACTTGAGTTAGAGATAGTATTTTGAAGCATGGACTGCTCAGTTGCGTCCGGGACGTCAAGTTTAGTCAGAATAGACAGTAAACACAAAATGTGTAAAGGTTGACTTTTGATCAAAGTCAACAGTTGACTTTTTATGGAGAAAAATCAAAATTAGTGTGAGAAGTGAAAGATGTTATATGGATAATGATATAATATTTAATATTATACCAAATGATATAAAGTAAAAATATGAGAGGAGATCCAATATGCAAATATGTATATTGGTATCAACTAGTTAGTAAATTAAATTCATATTTGAATAAATGATTGAATATATTAAATTATATATTTAGTATATAAATAAATTGTTTGAAAATAATTTATGGAGAGGAATAGGAAATTAAATTTAAGTATACAATATGAATTGTATAACTTGAATAAGTTATTTAAATTATGTATGAGAATTAAATAACCTAAATGGTTATTGTTATTTAGTGGTTCTAGTATTTAAATATATATATATATACTAGTGTCCTAATCTAAGAGAATTGTGGAGCATGTCACAATTTATTTTATGATTATGTGAGTAAGTGAATATGAATATTATGTTATGACAAATAAAATAAACTAGTATGATCCTAATTATATATTAAGAATGAAGAATTAAATAACTTAAGGGTTATGGGATGAGAGAATTATGGTATATAAAATATATACTAATTCTAAGAGATTTATTTTATACATCCCGGTTAATTAATTTTATAACTTAATTATAGCAAGTCTAATTGGGTTAAAAAATTAAGTGTATGTGAGTAAGGATGTAAATTATAGTTTTGAAAACCCTAATTAAATAATTAGGGAAAGATAATATTAAAAGTATTGGACTATGTGAATTTCATGGCCCAAATATTTTTATTAGAAAGCCCTAAAAGACTTAAGGGGTAGACCCAAGTGTTAGCTCAAATAATTAATTTAAGAAGCTCAAAACTTGATCCAAGTATGGAAGGACATAATGGTCATTTGGTAAGTAAAATAAAAGCTATAAAAATCTAAGCAATTTGGGCTAAAAGAAGGCCACTTGGCTGGATATGGTGGAGAGGAAAAGAAGGGAGTGCATGTCATCATGCTAAGCCACAAGTTTACAAAAGATAATTACAAACTTAGCTAGGTGTCATTTATTCTAAGGTGCCACATTACTTACTAATTCTCCATATATCAATATAATGATTAGAAAGAGAGAAAGCAAAAGAGGAATGTTGGGAGATAATATAGATATATGCAATGTATATCTAATAACATAATAAAAATATCCAATGACCAAACCAATAACAACCATTCATTTCTCTCTCATCTTATGTCATAACTTGGCAAAACTAAGAAAGAAAGAGAAAGATTAGAGAAGAGAGAGAGAGAGAGCTATGGTTCGGCAGCCATGGAGGAGAGGAAGATGAGTTTTTGGTGAGACATCAAAGCTCCATAATTAAGCTATGAAGAAGAAGAAGGAGAGCATGGTAATCAAAGGTATAAATATCTTTTGTTTAAGTATTTTTGATTATTCTAAATCAAAACTTGAATCTATGTTTATAAACTCAAAAACCATGTATATACATGTTAATGAGTGTTTCATGTGTAGATATACCCATATTGGGTGTTATTTTAGTTGGAAATCAGAAGGAAAAGAAAAGTGATTTTTCTAGTTTATAAGCCATAAAATTTCTATGTATTTTGGATTTCCACCGTTTTTGATCTACACCTTCTTTTTGCAATCCGTCAAAGGGATGTGCTAGATATGTAAGTTAACTACTAAACCCAAGTGGTAGAACTCACAAATATTGAGTACACAAGTTGTAGTGACTGTTTTACCAAAAACAGTTTCGTGTCTTTTATGGAAAACTGGACTGTTTTGGACAATCAAAGAGTAGGGGTAGTTTTGTCATTTTTCGGGCATTCAAAAATTCTGAAAACATTTGGGAGGATAATATGATAAGTTTTCTAACATCTCCAAGTAGAATCACTGAAAAAGGAGTTATAGATTTCCGTGTGGAAAATGTTTAACAAAGCACGAAAAACTACAAAATGTCATTTAGCTTCTGCCCAAAAGTTTAAAAGGGCTGTTTCGGCAACTTAATGTGTGAGAAAAATTCCGGCCTTTTGGGACATGAAAATATATGGTATAAAGTACCTACTGTCCAAAAATGAGCTCATTCCGAGTTAAAATGAGCAAGTTATGACCATTTCAATTTCTGTGATTTTCTGACGAAAATTGCTATAACCGAAGTTCTATAACTCCGATGGCCACAAAATTTAAACTGTAGGCTCACGTTAAGACGTATAAGATTGTGTCAAGAGATGGGAATTTCTGGAGTTAAGCACGAAGTAGGTAATTTCTTAAGGAATTAACTAAAAATAATTTTTGAAAAATACTAAAGGAAGTTGAAAATTTTTGGAAAAATACTTTTTGTATATGAAATATATGTTTATATGTTTGGACAAAAGATAGAAAAATAATAAGTTAATTTGGTATTTTCGTTAATGAGATATGGAATCCAGCTTGCTGGATTGGAAAATCTGATGAATCCAGCTTACTGGATTGAAAAGAGGCTTACTGAATTGAAGAATTTAGAATTCAGCTTACTAGATTGATGGATTGGTTAATTCAGGCTTGCTGGATTGCAATCTAGTTGTTAGATTTGGAATCCAGTTAGCTGGATTACAGTTTGGGTTGTTAGATTTAGAATCCAGGTGGCTGGATTAGTATTTAACTTATTAGATGTTAAAGAATAACTTATGACATGAAAAAGCGAGTGTTAAATCATAATGATTATGATACAGTGATTGAAAAATTTTCAAAGGATGATAATAATGCTAATGTTGCAAGGTTGTATCTAATATTTAATTATGTGATTAAGTGTTAGATAATTGATTGGTAAAGTAATTGTATTATGATACAAGGTATGATATGTGATTAAAAGACCAATCTTATTAATGATAGGTCTTACAAAAGAAGTTAATTTAAACTGCGTAGCAGTAGTCAACGAATCAGGCAAGTTTTTCCTTAACTCAAACTTGAGTTGTATGTTCAAAGCATGTTAATGAATAATTATTTTTGATTATTCGCGTCTATATTGATTATTGATTCGGACGTTGTGCATATTGTAAACGTTCATCAGGTATGAAAGGCTGATCACCTTCATTACCATTTGGTTCAGTTAATCTGTTCATGTTTATGCATGACTATTCATTTTTATTGACTTGGTCGTTCAGCTAAGAAAATTTGTTCATGCTCTTTCACAATGTTTATATTGTTGAAAGTTAGCTAGCTTATTGTTCAATTCTTTCAATCATGATATATCTTTATTGAATTTAAACTTGCTGGGCAAATTTGATGCTCACCCTTGCTATATCATGATAAAGAATTTTAGATTAAGATGAAAGCTCGAGTGAAGACAAAGGCAAAGGCAAAGTCCAAGATTAAGCTATAATGCAGTTAGTACTATTAAATTTGCTAATGCAAATATTAATGTAAATCTTCTAAGATATTGAAGGTATGTATTAAGTTAAGGTTGTAGACCTTGGCGTTTATGTTGTAAAAGTTTAATGTATAAACAATTTATGTTTATATCTTCCGCAATAGTTATAAAAATAGTATACCAGATCCTTGGTGATTAGGACCGGGATTTGAGGATGCTACAATCTAAATTAATATTGAAGCTTAGAAACCGAACTTAATTGACAATAATTGTGTTAATTATCAAATAGGGTGACCAGAATATCAAGAATGGACCGAAGTCCAACCAAACTGAACTAATAAGACTTGTTAAGTGTTTATATAGGTTATAAACACTGATGTGGTTATGTGGTAATGTGTATAGGAGAAGATTGACCGTGAATTACAGTGCTATGTGTTATAAATTATTGTGCTAATTGTGAGACCGGTATTATTGGTTATAGGTCTTACGAACGTAGATAAGTATTTTGTGTAGCTGTAATCAACGGAGAAGACAAGTTTCCTAACTCAACCTTGAGTTAATATTGTTTAATTATTATTGGTGGTTAATTATTGCTAATTAGACCACGTCCAGAGATTTATTGTTGCTTATTTGCAGTTAATGCATGTTTTATAATTCAAATTGAATTACTAATTCGAAAAATATACATTTGTAGAATAACTGTTGTTGGATATT
This sequence comes from Panax notoginseng, assembly GCA_016801055.1. NCBI lineage: Eukaryota > Viridiplantae > Streptophyta > Magnoliopsida > Apiales > Araliaceae > Panax > Panax notoginseng. The sequence goes on from CM029015.1 coordinate 124,924,639, forward strand.
CATATTTGTAGAAGATAGAATTGACAGTACAGATAATTCCTGTTTATTGTCGAATTATGTTGAGAAATGTCTTAGCTAATCATTCTAGCTAGACGAACATTTCTTAGAACTTGATAGGTTCGAGAAGAAAATTCAATTATTATTGACAAATTGATGCCAATTATTTCGGCTAGTTCGAGAAGTAATTAGAAATTAAAATCACAGTATTTCGCTATTAAATCAAAATCTTGATTCTGAGACTGAGAAGAACAACCTTTTATATAAAGGGAATATTTTATTGGTCGTATATTCGGCTTTTGCGTGCGATTAAGTATTATACATAATATAAGGTATACTATAGCTGATCACTTTATATACTTGTAGAGGGATATAATTTAATCTTTATGGTTATCTGATACACCTGGGCATATCAAAGTATAACTTTGATAGTTACTCGAGAAGAGAAGTTCAAGATCCAATGGATCGCTCAGCATAAATCTAGAAAACATTCCACTTTGTTATTTCGTAGAATATAATTCTTGATTATTCATTTGAATATCGTAGAAAACCTTGAAAGCGTTGTATTCTTTCATTATTTGTTGCGTAGAATGTGTGAAGGCTTGATATTGATTTCTATACCTTTATCGTATGTCTTAACTTGCGGGGCAAACTTGTTTCTCACCCTTGCTAAATATAACTTTTTAGCTAGGGATGAAGTTGCAGAAGGTGCTGCAAAGAAGAACAAGGGAAAATGCATAGTTACATAATGTATGTAATGTTAAGGTTAGAGAACCTGAGACTAATGTATTATCAACATCTGTTTATGACATATGTATTACTATTTCTTTATGAATGGGTAGCTAGATGTTATTATATTGTGGCTCGTGAACACCAAACTCGGGGGTCAGGTAACCCGAATTTGGGGGTGTCACATGATGTACCTTTTTGGAATGCTGTTGTCGAGAGCTATACAATGACATGGGATTAGAGGTTGTACGAAGCCAGGAAGATGGGTCTATAGCCAGATCTTCAAGTCTTCAAATTCTATCCGGTGTGTTATCTTGTGTAATAGTCACTCTGAATTTGGGCTATGGTTCTTGTGGGACACCTTGTATGCAGTGTGGATTAGAATGTATTATGTGAAATGTAGTATTGAGGTGGAAAAATGATGGCAGTCGTTGCTCAGGGTTATCTTGTTACTATAGATGCTGAATGTCCTTAGGGTTATCTCTGAGGTGTGCTTGACCTCCCAGGATTGTCTCCAGGGTTGGAACTGAGTGTCTCGGGGTTGTCTCCGGGGTTGAAACGGATATTTCTATGGTTATCTCCGAAACTGAAACTGCATCCCTCGGGGTTAATTATCTCCAAGGTTGGAACTGAATCTCCTGGGGTTGTTTACGGGATTGAACTGATTTGACTTTTAGGGTTATCTTTGGAAGACGATTTTGCCCTCCTACAGGGTTAGTAGTAGGAATACAAATTTTAGAGTGTCTACAGATGCCCCTCTTTATCATATTCATGCAATGTAATGGCATAGATAGGATAAAGATCTCCAGACACTTGAAATGTGATAAGATAAGCATGATGCAAGTGCAATGCAGTATGATGCAATGTATGCTAAATGTTATTTGTTGGACCGTTTTCGAACTGGATGTGACAGCTGTCTGTTCCCACCGCTTCTATTGGGGGAATGGCATTGTCAATGATGACCTTGTAGAAATTCTTGGATATTTACTCTACCGGTAGTTTCCAAAGCTTATAGGAATCTCCATGATAGAGACCACAAGATGTTGACATTGGGTTATCACCAAAGTTCTTAATCCTCATTACAGGCTTTCCACCGAAGATGTTTTTCTCATGGGCGAAAGACTCTTAGGGAATTGTTCTTTGATTGCGGAGGATCTGTATAACTGATTCCATCATCGGTCCTCCCCGATGAGGATGGTTTTCCACGATTTGAATCGTCAAGTCTTTTTGACGATTCGTTAGAGTTTCTACCAACGATTTGTACTGTTAAGGTTGCCTGATATTCGCTAAAATGTCCTTCAACTGCTAACATCATCGGACCACCTCTGATGTTTTGCTGGAGTTACTGCCAATGGCTAATAATATTAGGGCTGCCTGATCTTCGCTAAAATGTCCTTCAATTGTTAACATCGTCGGACCACCTCTGATGCTTCACTGGAGTTACTGTAAGACCCCGAATTTTATGAAATAAAAGTATTCAATTTTTCTTATAATTACAATTCAGTAAATGGTTAGATTGATAAAAAGTTAAAGTTATGGGTGAAATGTGAAATTTTTTCAAAATAAACAAGTGGTTATAAAATAATCATTGTTGTCGGGGAATATTCGTTGGTCGTGGAATATTCTTTCTGTCGGGAAATATTCGTACGACGGCGCAGCTATTTGTGGGCCCCATAACGAAAAACGGTAGGATGAAGATAACGACAAAAATTGAGTTTTTATAATTAACAGCGTAGTTGTTACCGTTAATACTGTTGGAATACCCGGTGGTTAAAATACAGTAATACGCGTTATTGCACAGTAGCACACGGTATTGCACAGTATTTTTGAAATTATTGATTCTTACGTAAGAAGGCACTACTGAATAATTGCCACAGTAATTACTGTTCAATATTTTATTTTATTGATTCAATAATTGCTGCGTTGATATTTTATATTATTATTGTTTCAATAATTGTTGTTGCACATCATCTCCATTATCAGATCAATAATTCATATTATTTGAATAATATTATTAGATAACATTATTGGTAATATCTAGAAAGTTCCATCTAAGGAGAGGTTTGGTCATCTAATTGCGCCAATAAGGAGAAATCCATATTGGAAAGCCCCCTCTTTCCTGGGAACGGCCTGGTTGTCAATACTGTGATTCTGTAATATTATTTGTGAATAATTAATTATTGATTTATATGATGAGAAAAATATTAATTTTATGTGGATGTAGATGGAGAAAATTTTTTAAGTGACAATTGTTGAAAAATGATATTTTATCTTTTCTGATAAAATAATTTATTATTATATTTAATAATATAATAATGGTGATAGTTTTACAATGAATGTGGGATATATGAGTATATGAGAAGGAAGAGTATTTTTGTTGTATTAAATGATTAACACATATTTTGTGTGTCAGTGGACCCTATTTGTTGACTGAAATTTGATTATAGCTTGTAAAATCGCCCGTTTATGGATTTCGGTCAATTTCTGTTTGGAATTTGGAAATACTTTCTGTAAAGTTGTAGATAATTGAATTTCCTATAAAAAGTCGCAAGATTCGAATTTTCTGATAAAAGGCTATTTTCTATGAATTACTGAAGTTTCGAAAAATAAAATAATTTTTATTAAATTATAGGATGGGACCCACTTTGGTTGGTGTTAATAACATGTGGGCTGCTATATTTTTTTAGAATTGGCATGCTTGTATGGCTGGTCTTGGATGGTTGGTGTGTAGGAAAGAAAAATAATATTTTATTATTTTAGTCTCCTTTTTCGTTCTAGCATTTTCCTATAAATAGGTGCTTATGTTAAAATTGAAAATCACACCAGAAACAAATTTTCTTTCTCTCTATATTATCAATCATATTTTTGTGAGTATTTAGATATCTTGAGTGTTGCTCAGCGTTATATCCGATATTCAAGTCAGAAGTACTGCTCTTTTGAGGTAAGAGATTTTAAGGCTTATTATGTTTTTCAGTTCGTACTTCTTTCGACCTTCAGAAAATTCTGGAAAAATTTAAAATGATATTTTGATAAGTTTTATTAATTGTGTCCAAAAATGGTGATTTTTTGATGTATAGATTAAGAGTTATGAATTTTATGAGAAAAGACTATTTTAAAAGTAACCGCTTATAACTCCTTGTGGTTAACTCCAAAATTGATGAAATTTTTATTGGAAGTATATCTATATAATATCAGTGTACTCTGTGAATTTTGGAATTTTTGGATAAAATTACAATTTATGATAAATGTCTAAATATTCGGCTGTTTTGGCCATATGAAAAATAGTAAATGAGTTTTAAAAATTCTGAGAAAAATATATGTTTAATATGAGACTATATTCTGCTAAATACCAGAAAAGAAATATTTTTGAAACTAATTTGGTATTTTTTATGAAAATAGACTAGTTATGAGTAAATGAATTAAATATGTTATGTGAAGTAAGAAAATTGGAAAATAGGATTTTATGGCTTGACAATTCTATATGAGGTATATGCAGATTTTTTATGAGGATTTTGGTTATTGCTAATGAAATCTTATGAGTTTGGCATTTTAGGATGATTAAATGCATTATTTAGTAAAGTGTAAATAATTAAAATAAATTATTTATAAGCTTAAGAAATATTATTCTTTCAATATCATTATACCGAAATATTGGTATGAATTTTATTGTAGAATTTCTACCTTTTTCATGTCGAGTTACTATTCATGAATTACTATTCACGAGTTACTATTCATGAGTTACTATTCACGAGTTACTATTCACGACAAAATTGGTTTCTTTTTTTGACCAAATTATAGTTGATTTCTGAATATTACTCTTGAGATTAAATCTATATGTTGATTATATTGATTTTATTATCATATATAACATTTTTATAATCCTAATGATGATATTTCGATTTGAAGTTGTAGTTGTTTTCTGTACCATGTATTTGGCGACTCAAAATGGGTTGGGTGGAATGGACCTATTTTGGGGTTGTCACAGTTACTGCCAACGATTTGTAATATCAGGGCTGCCTGATCTTTGATGAAATGTCCTTCAACGGCTAACATCTTCGGACCACCTCCGATGCTTCGCTGGAGTTACTGCCAACGGCTGATAATATCAGGGTTGCCTGATCTTCGCTGAAATATCCTTTAATGGCTAACATCATCGGACCACCTCCGATGCTTCGCTAGAGTTACTGCCAACGGCTAATAATATCAGGGCAGCCTGACCTTCACTAAAATATCCTTCAACGACTAACATCATCGGACCACCTCCAATGCTTCGTTGGAGTTACTACCAACGACTGATAATATCAGGGCTGCCTGGCCTTCGCTGAAATGTCCTTCAACGGCTAACAAAGCATGAAACATTCGCTGGGGATAGATTTTTGACGAGATATATGGTTTTGATTGCAATTACTATCCCAATAATGACATCAAACCTTTGTGAGGTATTGCCAAGTGTAGCTTTCAACAACTTTGATCATCATTTTTGTAAACCTTGTGTTTGGGCGAATACCAATGATTGATATGTAGACCCGCAGTTTGGTCTTTGAAAATCAGGATTTCAGGCTTTTCAGCTTAATCGTGTAGCGCCTTTTTTCCTGATTTGACTTTTTAGTTTGTGGGACCTCCTTTGCAACTCAAATTTGATCGAGCCAGAGGGGGTGGGGAAATGAGCAACATAGTAAATGTTAGTATTTTATCATGCTGAACGTATTGATGTAAAAAAATTGACTTCTGAAGCAGTCAATTTGGCACCTTTTTCTGCTATTTTTTTATCCTATTTGAGGACAAATGAGCAAAGGTTTTGAAGCAAAATAATCCTGGTAATTAGGCTACCCTTATGGATTATGACTTTGATATTTTTCATGCACATAGGATGTTTATGACTGTGAGTTGGTGTGCTACTGAATGGTCACCTAGTCATGCCTACGAGCATGTGGATAGTCCTTTTTATAAAGGAGACTCTGGCAAAAAAAAATCACGAGTCTAAGCATTTGAATGATCATGCATTTTTAACTCTACTGTAGACATATATTAAAATAATTCATGCACGCATATAGCTATGAATTACATTTAATGAGCTCCAGGTTAAAATTTATCACACCCTTTCTAAGGTAATTTGGAGACTTTTGTCCAGATATATGGATCCAGACCAGCCGAGTAGCTCCCGTAGGACCTCTTCAGGTGTAAGGAGGAGAGCTTCAGATGTGCCTCGACCTCGTCCAGCCCGACAGCCTCGTCGATTGACGAAGTCAGTGATTCATCCTATCAGGGTTGAGAGACCAGATATTGAGGACGAGAAAGAAGATGTACCCGTTACGGATCCTGCTCTTTCCATTCCCCGTAGAGAGCTTCCATCCATAAAAGTGACGAATCCAGAGCTTCTGGATGATTTGAGTCGTCACCCCTCAATCTATCTGCATACAAACGGGGTAAAAGTTGCGTGGTTCTTCCTTTTCCCATTTGTAGGGGTCAAAGGTTTTGATGTTGATTTGCACTATGATGCAGGTTCCCGGTTTTACGCAGACCAGAGGGAACTGGTTCAACATACATTCTCTGTATCAGACTCTTCATCTAGAGTACCGAGAGATTGTGCATCCATATGGCTTTGAGGCTTTCTTCACCATCCTCCCCCGTTGTTATCCCTGGGGTACCTCAGGGCTTTATTTGAGCGCTGGTTTCACCAGACTCAGTCTCTCTATTTGCTGGATTGTGAGGTGATGATGACACCGATGGATTGGCTGTTCATCACTAGGATGGAGTTTTTTGGGGCGCCAGTGCCTTTTGTGGCTGACATTTTCTCGACTACCGTCAGATCCTTACTAGGAGTCCCGGCTATGACATTCAAAGGTAGGATAGTCCGTACTGGTCCTTTGAGTGTAGATGTCATGAATGGGGCTTTAACTAAGTCATTACCCGATGATCCGAGGGTTAGAGATCGCATCCTTTGGCTATTGTTTCTAATCATCATCAGGGGTTATTTCCTGGCTGTTAACTCTTCCACGGTGTCATTCGCTTTAGTCAGCGCAACACGGAAGGTGGACCATATTGGAGAGTTTGATTGGGGCTTCTATACCTTTGCATACTTCCTCAAGGGAATGCGTTTTTGCTAAGAGGGCATGACGGAGGCTTGGCTAGGGTTCTACCCTTTCCTATTGGTGAGTATTTTCTCTTTTAATTTCCCTTGTTCGGGTTAAGAATTTGACTGACCATATATATTTGATCTTGTATTGGCAATTTTAGGCTATGAGAGGCTCCCATGTCTTCGTACCGTTAGCCTGTTAAGTTTAGACACCTATCCACGTGGACAGTGATAGAATCACTCCACTTTAGTAGAGGTTCCAGTAGCTAAGGGTTTCACCCATTCGCGCTTACAGTTGGAGTTGTTGATAGCCGATGTCATTACATGGGTTCCTTACTATGAGGACCACTTGACAGTTGGCTTCAAGAGTGGTTTCCCGACTGGCATCGAGTATGTATTGTCCACCCGTCGGATTCCTCTCTTCACAGACGGAGGTTGGGAGCTCTATTTAGGAGAGCGTGCTATTAAGAGCACTACATGAGAGATTCGTATTCTTATCTGTCCTCCTGCCAGTCATCATTGGCCTTTATTGCAGTCGATCATTGAGGTCCCATTGATGCGTGTTGATGGCTTTACTTTGTCAGAGGAACCTTTCACTCATGAGGCATTTTACCATTGGTGGTTGCCTCGCACCATTAGAGCACAGACCCGCGCCATCAAATTCATAATCCATAAGGGTAGCCTAATTACCATGATGTTTATAACTGTGAGTTGGTGTGCTACTGAATGGCCACCTAGTCATGCCTACGAGCATGTGGATAGTCCTTTTTATAAAGGAGACTCTAGCAAAAAAAAATCACGAGTCTAAGCATTTGAATGATCATGCATTTTTAACTCTACTGTAGACATATATTAAAATAATGCATGCATGCATATAGCTATGAATTGCATTTAATGAGCTCCAGGTTAAAATTTATCACACCCTTTATAAGGTAATTTGGAGACTTTTGTCCAGATATATGGGTCCAGACCAGCCGAGTAGCTCCCGTAGGACCTCTTCAGGTGTGAGGAGGAGAGCTTCAGATGTGCCTCGACCTCGTCCAGCCCGACAGCCTCGTCGATTGACGGAGTCAGTGTTTCGTCCTATCAGGGTTGAGAGACTAGATATTGAGGACAAGGAAGAAGATGTACCCGTTACGGATCCTGCTCTTTCCATTCCCCATAGAGAGCTTCCAGCCATAAATGTGACAAATCCAGAGCTTCTAGATGATTTGAGGCGTCACCCCTCGATCTATCTACATGCGAACGACGTAAAAGTTGTGTGGTTCTTCCTTTTCCCATTTGTAGGGGTCAAGGGTTTTGATGTTGATTTGCATTATGATGCAGGTTCCCAATTTTACGTAGCCCAGAGGGAACTGGTTCAACATACATTCTCTGTATCAGACTCTTCATCCAGAGTACGGAAAGATTATGCATGCTTAGGGCTTTAAGGCTTTCTTCACCATCCTCCCCCGTTGTTATCCCTGGGGTTACCTCAGGGCTTTATTTGAGCGCTGGTTTCACCAGACTCAGTCTCTCTATTTGCTGGATTGTGAGGTGATGATGACACCGATGGATTGGCGGTTCATCACTAGGATGGAGTTTTTTGGGGCGCCAGTGCCTTTTGTGGCTGACATTTTCTCGACTACCGTCAGATCCTTATTAGGAGTCCCGGCTACGACACTCAAAGGTAGGATAGTCCGTACTGGTCCTTTGAGTGTAGATGTCATGAGTGGGGCTTTAACTAAGTTATTACCCGATGATCCGAGGGTTAGAGATCGCATCCTTCGGCTATTGTTTCTAATCATCCTCAGGGGTTATTTCCTGGCTGTTAACTCTTCCACGGTGTCATTGGCTTTAGTCAGCGTAGCACGGAAGGTGGACCATATTGGAGAGTTTGATTGGGGCTCTTATACCTTTGCCTACTTCCTCAAGGGAATGCGTTTACGCTAAGAGGGCATGACGGAGGCTTGGCTAGGGTTCTACCCATTCCTGTTGGAGAGTATTTTCTCTTTTAATTTCCCTTGTTCGGGTTAAGAATTTGACTGACCATATATATTTGATCTTGTATTGGCAATTTTAGGCCTATGAGAGGCTCCCATGTCTTCGTACAGTTAGCCTGTTAAATTTAGACACCTATCCACGTTAACGGCGATGGCATCACTCCACTTTAGTAGAGGTTCCAGTAGCTAAGGGTTTCACCCATTCGCGCTTACAGTTGGAGTTGTTGATAGCCGATGTCATTACATGGGTTCCTTACTATGAGGACCACTTGACTGTTGGCTTCGAGAGTGGTTTCCCGACTGGCATCAGTATGTATTGTCCACCCGTCGGATTCCTCTCTTCATAGATGGAGGTTGGGAGCTCTATTTAGGAGAGCGTGCTATTAAGAGCACTACATGAGAGATTCGTATTCTGATCCGTCCTCCTGCCAGGCGTCATTGGCCTTTATTGCAGTCGATCATTGAGGTCCCATTGATGGGTGTTGATTGCTTTACTTTGTCAGAGGAACCGTTCACTCATGAGGCATTTTACCATTGGTGGTTCCCTCGCACCGTTAGAGCACAGACCCGCGCCACACAGTTTATGGGGGATATAGTTCCTGGCTCTATCATGATGACGGATTGGATTGCCTGCATCCGAGAGCCTACTCATCTGGCGCAGATTGATAGTTTAACCCAGTATTTGTACCGGTCACATTTCTTTAGCCGGTATTTGCGCACAGATCCTTCCGAGGTGGATAATTTTGATCCTTCTAGCTCTGGGGCTGGCCCTTCAGGTGGCCCATATTCAGATGGTTTTGATGGTGCAAATCCTCTGTTGTATCGGCCTGATATCCCTACTGGCAAAGATTCAATGACTCAGGAGGAGTTACATCAGATGGATAGGTTGGATGATGTGGACATGAACACTATTGACTTCTTCCGATGCATTTCTCGTTATATCTTTTGATAGGCATCTCTTAGATATTGGGCGGCTGTGCCCCATTCTCGTTATATCTTTTGATAAGCCTTTGTTAGTTATTGGGCAGTTGTTCCCCATTTCCCTGTATTTTCCAGTTGTACATAGAGATGATGTATTTAGATGATGATGTACTTAAGAATGTATGTATACTGTTTTCCATTCCCTACATCATATTGTCATCTGTTGTTTATTATGCATGCATTATGTTTATGGACATGCATTTCCAGATATGAGTTTAGCATTGACCCCTGGATGATGTCTTCATCGATAGTTAGTCGGATTGAGCATACCCTGCCAATATTGGTGGCATCTTCCTTGAGATTGTCGTATGACAGTTTGTCCTCCCTAGATTGGGTGATAGTTGATCAACTGCTGCATCACTCTATGACCCTCCTGACGTTTCAGGTTCCACCGGGCTTTATAGAGGGGATGCTGGAGCATTGGGTACTAGATAGGTAGGTATTTTTGTTTTCTACCCAGGAGTTGACTCCCACCTTGGAGGAGTATGAGCATCTTACAGACTTGTCATTGGATAGGCCTTGCGCTCGGATGGCTGTCGGCGGTGTGACGCCCCCAAATCCGGGTTCCCTAACCTCGAATGTGGTGCTCACAATCCATCATATATATCACATATAACTACTCATTCGTTAATGAAAAACATCATTCATAATACTCCTTAATACAACTTATAACAATATCGCATGTTAACAAACCTTAACATAACTTACATACCCTTATATAAACAAAAGGTTTACATAATTAATTACATAATAAAACATAACCATTAGAAGTTGACACTAACTACTCCTGAACCTTGCCTTTGCCTTTGTCCCTGTTAGAACCTTCTGCTACATCGGCATTAGCTGAAATATTTTATTTAAGCAAGGGTGAGCAACAAGTTTGCTCAGTAAGTTAAAATATACAATAAATGATATATATCATGAATAAAAAAGTCTAGCTTCTATAGAACTTCAGCAATAATCAAAAGATTTCAAAGTAATGGAATAATAATTCAATCTCAATAATAAAACTTTCTCCCATTTCATACTGAATAACATATCAGAGATGAAAGAGTAAAATTCTTACAAAGATTCAATAATATTCAATTGAATAAGAAGAATTAACCATACTACAACAATATTCAAAAAAGTGGGATATACCCAAATTTCATGCTGAGTGATCACAAAAGGATCATGAATTAATAGAGGAATCATTTAGTTATTAAAACTAAATTACCACAAGAATATAAATTAGTTATAAAAACTAAATCATACTCTTCTGCAAGTACCTGGAGCGGCCAAATCCATTGTACCCTATATTATGCATAATACTCAATAATAGCACATAGGTCGATTTACGACATTAAAATTTGTTCATCTCAGTCTTACATTACGAGTTCGTACCACAGTAATATGGTCTGAATTACTTTCAAAGAAATACAATGATTTCAATAATTAATAACAATACTAATCTAGCCAAAACCAATGGAATAGGTCTTCCAATAACAATTCAGTTCATAACAGAACATTTCATGCTTTAACAAATAGTAGTCTCGCCAAAACAATTAGCTGAGACATGATTTATAAACAGTTCAAATAATAGAACACGAGTCAATTGCACTACATGCAAATTACAACAATCATTATAGATGTGAATAACTATCAATAATTATTCACTACCATGCTTGAAAACTAGTAACTCAAGTTGAGTTAGGAAACTTGCCGGATTTGTTGACTACTACTACGCAATTTAAGTTAACTTATTTTGTAAGACCTATCATTAATAAGATTGGTCTTTTAACCAGCATATCATACTTTGTATCATAATACAATTATTTTATCAATCAATTATCTAACACTTAATCACATAATTAAATATTAGATAACACCTTACAATATTAGTATTATTATCATCATTTGATAATTATTTAATCACTATATCATATACATTATGATTCAACACTCTAATTTTATATATTATAAGTTCTTTAAACTCTATAACTCAAATACCAAACCAACAACCTGGATTCCAAATCCAGCATCTAGATTACAATCAAACTACAATCCAGCAAACTGGATTCTAAATCCAGCAACCAAATTACAATTCAGCATGCTGGATTCAACATATTTTCAATTCAGTAAATTTCTTTTCAATCCAGCAAGCTTGATTCATCAGATTCTTCAATCCAGCAAACTGGATTCATTAATTATTCAATCCAGCAAGCTGGATTTCATATCCTTTTCAAGAAAACACCAAATTAGCTTATTATTTTTCTAACCTTTCTCCAAACACATATACATATATTTCATACACAAAAAGTATTTTTTTCATAATTTTCCAATTTCTTTAGTATTTTTCAAAAATCATTTTTAGTGTCTAGCTTAAGAATTTAGCCCCATCATGCTCAACTCTAGAAATTCCCATCTCTTGACACAATCTTATACTTGTTAACTTGAGCCTCCAGTTTAAATTTCGTGGCCATCAGAGTTATAAAACTCTGGTTATATCAATTTTTGTCCGAAAAACCCAAATATTGAAATGGTCATAACTTAATCATTTTAAGTCATAATGAGCTCATTTTTGACAGGAGGTACTTAATACCATATATTTTCATGTCCCAAAAGGCCGGATTTTATTTCACAATTTAAGTGGCCGAAACAGCCCTTACAAAAACTTTGGCAGTTTACTTTTGTCATTTTTCTATTTTTGACTCCTTTGCTAAAATCAGTCCACACGAAAATCTACGACACCTTTTCCAGTGATTCCACTTGGATATGTTAGAAAACTCATAAATTTAACTTTAGGACTTAACCACACTCAAAAATTCGAAATATAATAAGAGATATGGTCATTTGAATTTCATGTTTCGTTTTTACAAAAATATGATTTTCAACCCTTTGTGGTTTCTAAGAAAACTTCTATGTTCTCACATAATAACCAACATAACTCATCATAATACCTACTAATACTTCATATACCCATGAATCTACCATGATGCATGATCTATTTCATCAAACAAGCATCAAACACAAGATTAAACACAATCAAGGCTAATAAAAATTAGGTTTTCTACCTTTTGAAAAACTTAGTTTCCATTTCATACTTTAGATCTAACTTTTAACACACAAGATGGATAGATCTACACATAACACACTCTAGATCATGTAAATCTAGAGTTTTCAAGTTTAAGAACATAAATCCAAGTTTTGATTTTGAAAAGTCAACAATAAATTACATAATCTAGTTTAGGGTATACCTTTGCTTGATTTTCTCTTTCGTTCTTTCTAAGCTTTGATTATGGAGCAAAATGGCTTGAAAAAACTCTACCTCTCTCTCTCTATGGCTGACCGAAAATGGTCTTCCTCTTCTCTCTCTCTATTTGGTTTTCTTTAGGTTAGCTAATAAGAGATGAGAGAAAAATGGAATGGGTTTTGGGTGTTAGTAATTTGTGTAGATATATTTTGTATATATAAGTTTTCTCCCACCATAATCTACTTTCTCTCTCTCTCTCTCTCTCTCTCTCTCTCTCCCTTATCATCTCTAAGATTGATTGAAGACTTAGATTACATGTAACTTTGGTGAAAATTGGTGGCTTAAAGATAGCATGACACATATGGAGAGTTGGTGAAGAGTTGGTAAATTCCATCATTACATGCCTCCCCCCTTTTTCTCCTCATTAAATTTCGGCCAAGTGGCCTTTCTCTTGCCCAAAATTGGTTTCATTTTATGCTTTAATTAACTTACTTAATGTCCAACATGTCCCCTCCCACTTGGGCTAAAGGTTGGGCCACTCCTTTAATTCTATGGGCTAGCAATTTTAATTCTATGGACTTGCAAATCAACATAGTTTCATACTCTTTAATTTTTATCCTATCCTAATCCTTTAGTTAGGGTTTCCATTTACTCAATTATAATCCAAATCCTTACTCATGTACATTTCATTTCTTAACCCAATTAGACTTGCTATAAATAGGTTATAAAATTAATTAATGTAGATGTATAAAATAAATCTCTTGGGATTGATATATCTTTTTAAATACTATCATTCTCTTAAATTATAACACATTAGGTTATTTAATTATCATGCCTAATATATGTATTAGGTTACATAACTTTATTCTTCATCTCTTTACAAAATAAATGTATACATATTATATAATACATATTTACTCAATCACGTACATAAATCACATATGTCTTAACATATTTCCCCTAGTTTACTAACTTATTAGCCCAAATTGACTTAACAAGTTATAAAAACATACATACTCGTATCAATAATCAATTACTTAAGGATTGTAAATCCTTTTAATTTAATAATCAAGGCTAACATCCAAGCTATGTTAATTTCTTACATAACTTTCATTACTCTTCCTTGAGAATAATTAAGTATACTTCTTAGTTAATAAATTAACTATCTAGCTTAATTATCTTATACACTTGTATGATTCAAGTACTTTCTTTTATTATTTTCTAAAAAAATTTATTTGAAAAAAATTGAATTATGTGAAATTCTGGGTTCTCATATTCTCCCCTCCTTATAAGGATTTTGTCCTCAGAATCACCACTTTCTTACTCTCTAATATCCTTTAAAGTTGTATCATCAAATCATTTATATCAACACAATATTAATTTTAGTTTTATATACTAACTTGTGACTTGGAATCTATAACAGAAAATCATTCACAGCTATATCTACTCAATATTTCTCGCATAATTCATTTACTTAACTAAATCATTACATGTCACCACCTCATGGGCAGCTATTGCATCTTGCAACGTCATGTTGAACGTGCGCGCTGTCGGTCTTCCCGGCTGAGCAGGTCCTTTGATCGCCAGTGTTCCACTACTGTTTCCTCTATTGTTGCTTCCTCTTTTTGCATTCTTCTTTGGACAGTTACGAATTTGATGTTCTAGCAATCCACATGAAAAACAACTTGATATCTTCTTTGGACTTGGACAATTTGGAGAGATGTGTCCTTCTTGTCCACAGTTAAAACACACTCCTTTTCCCTTCAAACATACTCCCGGATGCTTTTTACCACAATTTGCACATGCCTCACCTCTCTTCCTATTATCTCCTGACTTGTCTCCAGATTCAGTATTGTCCTTCCACTTACGCTTATTAGAGTTACTTCCTCCACTACTACCTCCTTCATTCATCTTTTTCTTCTTCTCTTGAAGATACCTTGACAAAACTTCACTTCCTCCTTCGTCGATAATTGCTTTTTCCAACGGGGCCGAAAATGTCTTAATCTACAACACAGCTACCTTGCTATATATCCCTGGCTTCAGTCCATTCTTAATCCTTCGCGCCTTTCGTACCTCAGTGTTCACCTGATGCGGAGCAAATCTTGCTAGTTCATTAAATTTGGCGGCGTATTCTGCAACCGACATATTCTCCTGCTTCAACTCCAAAAATTTACATCCATTCTTGCTTGCATACTTTCTGAGAAATAATCTTCAAAAAATAACTCCTTAAACCTTGTCCAGGTTACTACTGATGTACGAGCTCTAGTTTTGTTTATCTCCCACCAGTAATTCGCCTCACCCTTCATCAAATAGGTAACAAAATCTGTCTTTTGCTCCTCCGCTACTCTAGCAATAATAAAAGCTTTCTCCATCTCCTTTATCCATGTCTGGGCCTCTATAGAGTCAGTGGTTCCCTTGAATTTCGACGGTCCTACGGCCTTAAAGTCTTTAAAATTAGTCAATCGATTAGCTGGTCGATTTTGTAAAGACCGAGAATTTCGGATCTTGAATGAATTAAATTTTTATTTAATTATGAGAATTAAATGAATTTAATTGATTAATTACGTGAGTAAGATATTTGAAGGTCGTTCTATGACCTAGAATGTATGGACATGGTTAGTATTCTGGCTATGTGCTAGGAATAATTATTTTGAATTACCAAGACGGAAATAAGTGTTTTCCGAGAATTTTTCTATAAAAATATTATTCATCCGACTTCGCTCGGAGATTAGGTTTGAAATTTCGAGAAAAACGTAATGATAGAATTTTGAGACATGATGGAATATTCGATAATATTTTAGTTATGGCAAAAATGAAGTTTTCACCTGCGGACTTAAAACCTAAGGGTTGGTAAAAGTGATTTCCGAAAGGGAAATGTAATGCGTATAATTATTTCGGTTATTATACGTATAAGATACGAGTATTATATTAGTTTGAATACGAGTATAGTATGAAGAGTAGTACGACGTATAATACGAAAACAAGTTTGTTGTAGTGTTCATTAATGATATTCTAGTCTATTCTAATACTCCAGAAGATCATGCTGAACATTTAAGAATAGTGTTGGAAACACTACCGAGGGAGAAATTGTATGCGAAATTCACTAAGTGTGAATTTTGGCTTGAACGAGTGCAGTTTCTAGGACATGTTATAGATAAAGTTGGCATATCCGTAGATCCAGTGAAAGTGGAAGCAGTGAATGAGTGGGAGCAACCAAAAACGCCAACTGAGGTTAGTAGTTTTCTTGGGTTAGCGATATACTATAGAAGATTCATTCAAAATTTTTCTAAAATAGCTACTCTGTTGACAAATCTGACACGAAAGTCGGTGAAGTATGTGTGGACAGAAAAGTGTGAGAATAGTTTTCAAGAACTAAAAAGGAGGTTAAGTGAGGCACCTGTATTATCCTTACCAGATGATACGGGGAATTTTGTAGTTTATAGCGATGCTTCGCATAGAGGACTTGGTTGTGTGCTCATGCAACATTGCAAGGTCATTACGTACGCGTCACGCCAGTTAAAAGATTATAAGAAGGTCTATCATACTTATGACCTAGAATTGGCAGCAGTAGTTTTTTGCTTTTAAAATATGGAGACACTATTTATACGGGGAAAAATGTGAGATATATACGGACCATAAAAGTCTGAAATATATCTTCACACAGAAGGAGTTGAATATGAGGCAGAGAAGGTGGTTAGAGTTGATAAAAGATTATGATTATGATATTTTGTATCTTCCGGGGAAAGCGAATGTAGTAGTCGACGCATTATGTCAAAAGGGTAGGGATAAGCTGTCAATGTTAACGACTCAGAATTAGTTAATAACGGAGATGGCAAGAATGGAATTAGAAGTTAGGTTACCAAGTGAAACGGTGGAGATGCTATTTTCAGTGAAGACTCAACCAACGATAGTGGAACGAGTTAAGGAAGTACAATTAAGTACTGAAGAATGCGAGCGAATGAAAAAGATAATGAAGGATGAAGTGAAGACTAAGTATAACCTTAATAAAGAAGGTTTACTTCGTTTTGAGGGAAGAATTTGGGTTCCAAATAATTTCGATTTAAAAGAAGAGATTATGTGTGAGGCTCATAGTTTGAGGTACTCGATACATCCTGGTAGTACTAAGATGTTTCAAGACCTTCGTCAGAACTTTTGGTGGCCGAACATGAAGAGGGAGATCGCAGAATACGTTAGTAAGTGCTTAACTTATCAGAAAGTTAAGGCTGAACACCAACGACCGAGTGGGTTATTGCATCCACTAGAGATTCCAGAGTGGAAATGGGAGCATATCACCATGAACTTCGTGGTAGGACTTCCAACAACAAGAAAAGTATACGATGCTATTTGGGTAATAGTGGATCAGTTGACGAAATCGGCTCACTTTCTACCAATAGGAGTTAGGTATAACCTAGAGCAACTAGCTAAACTTTATGTCAAGGAAATTATTTCTAGACATAGAGTACCTGTTTCGATTGTGTCCGATCGTGATCCACGATTCACGTCGAACTTTTGGAGGAGTTTACAAGAGCACATGGGAACGCATTTGAGATTGAGTACGGCGTATCATCCACAGACGGATGGAAAAACTGAACGGACGATTCAAATGCTAGAAGATATGTTAAGATCTTGCGTTATGGATTTCAAGGGGAGTTGGGACGAACATCTACCTTTGGTGGAATTCGCGTACAACAATAGTTTTCACGCTAGTATAGGCATGCCACCTTAGGAAGCGTTGTATGCGAGGAAGTGCAGAACACCACTTTGCTGGGATGAAGTAGGTGAATGTCAAATGTTGAGACCTGAGATGGTACAACAAACGACATACATGGTTAAGCTAATTCGAACCTGATTAGTAGCGGCTCAAGATATACAAAGGAAGTATGCAAATCCTCACCGAGAAAAGGAGTTTGAAGTAGGTTCATATGTCTTTCTAAAAGTATCACCTTGGAAATGGAAGATACGTTTTTGGAAGAAAGGTAAGTTAAGTCCAAGGTTTGTAGGACCTTTTGAAATTTTAAGAAGGGTAGGAGAGGTAGCTTATGAAGTAGCTTTACCTCCAGAGATGGAACGTATGCACAATGTGTTTCACGTGTCAGTGTTGCGTCCTTATAAATCGGACCACAATCACATAATAGAGTATAAATCTATTCAAGTAGAAAAAGACTTAACGTATGAAGAACTTTCGATTCAGATTGTTGATAGGAAGGAACAAGTCTTGAGAAATAAGATAATACTTTCAGTAAAGGTAATTTATAGTAACCACGATGTTGAAAAAGCAACGTGGGAGCTCAAAAGTAAAATGAAGGAAAAGTTTCCTCATTTATTTATGTAATTATAGCGAGATTCTGGGGACAGAATCCTTATAAGGAGGGAAGAATGTAACGTTCGAGAATTTCGGATCTTGAATGAATTAAATTTTTATTTGATTATGGGGATTAAATGAATTTAATTGATTAATTATATGAATAAGATATTTGAAGGTCGTTCTATGACCTAGAATATGTGGACATGATTAGTATTCTGGTTATGTACTAGGATTAATTGTTTTGAATTATCAAGACAAAAATAAGTGTTTTTCGAGAATTTTTCAGTAAAAACACTATTCATTCGAGTTCTCTCAGAGATTAGGTTTGAAATTATGAGAAAAATGTAATGATAGAAATTTGAGACATGATGGAATTCGATAATATTTCAGTTATGGAAAAAATAAAGTTTTTGCCTGCGGACTTAAAACCTGAGGGTTGGTAAAAGTGATTTTCGAAAGGGAAATTTAATGCGTATAATCATTTCGGTTATTATACGTATGAGATACGAGTATTATATTAGTTTAAATACGAGTATGGTATAAAGAATAGTACGACGTATAATACGAATATCGTATGAGTACCAAACAAAGAGAATACGGGAGTTATACGAATAGAATACAATTAGTTCTAATGGATTATGAGTTAAGGATTTGGTATTATCCAATGGTACTTGGATTAATAGCAAGCCCAATGAAGTATGGAATCAAGCCCAAGTTAAGGCCCAATGAATTGTGTAAGACATGCCTAATTCAAGAAACTGAACTGCGGATCGAACAGGCAGGTCACGGGATGGGTAAAACCCATGGGGCAACCCATGGGAAGAACCATGGAGGTGTGGACCGGCCACTTGGCCACCAATTAAAGTGCTTACTTGTGATAACCCGAGATTTCGAATAATAAAAAATTTGCGAATAAATTTTTTTTATTTATTAATATTAATATTAATTATCATTTATGTGACAAGTATCGGTGATACGAGTCTTGAGAAAGTCAATTTATGTATTGACTAATAAAATTAGAGTAGAGTTGTGCTTAACAGCTTTAGAAATCCTAACCCTAATTTCTGAATAGGGATTCGGTAGAAAATATAATTAAATTAATTATTTTAATGAGTTTGTGTTTGTACCGAAGAAATCTATTGATCAATGATTAATCAGACAAGGTTTGAAATTAATAAAATCTAATAAGAGATTAGAAACCCTAATCTCCGGATTAGAAATCCTAACGTACCGTTAGAAACCCTAATCGAAAGCTAGGAAACCCTAATTTTAAATTCGGGAATCCTAAACCCTAAATTAGGAAATCCTAATCTTATTTGGCAAGCCTATTGTGTGTATTAAACTTAAATATGATTAGAAAACCCTAATTATATTTTAGTTATATTAATTTCTATTTTACAAACCCTAATTGTAATTTAGAAAGTTTATTTTTCTTATTAAAACCCTAATTCGTGGGTTATAAACCCTAATGATCATTTTGACCCTAATTACTAAATTAAGCAATTTTAATTAGGGATATTAATCCTAATTAGCAAGATTGAATTTTATGATTAGCAAATATTAATATATTTATTGAATCCTAATTGTAATTTGGAATTATTAATTTTCTATTTTGGAAACCGAAATTTGAAAATTTTAGAAATTAAATTACAAAGCTAAAGGGTTTAAACCCTAAACCCTAAAGGGTCCAAAACCTAAACCCTAATCCAAACCCTAAACTCTAAGGGTTTGTACAAATGACAAGAATGCCATTGATTGTATTTTAGAAATGACCAAAATGCCATTTTATTATATTTTATAAGCTAACTTGTAAAATTTGGTTTAACTTTAGTTGGTCACCAACTATTGTTGACATTGTGGCTTAAAAATCTCAGCAATTCAGCCTCCTTTTGACACATATGCCAGAAAGATAAGATCATTCATGAATCCAAGTTATATAAATAGTTTTGGAGAGAGAAAGTTCACCAAAAATTGCAAAATTGCTAACTTGCTCTCACCAACTCTCTCTCTCTCTCTCTTAGCATACTAAATTTCTTAGGCAAATCAGTTCCATAAACACCCACTTAACCACCTAGATCAGATTTGGAGAGCAAGAATCAAAGATTGTTCAAGAAAGGTATAAAACCTACTTTTATTTTTGATCTTTGTTGCTAAGAAAAAATTTCTGTTTAATTGTTTAAATTAGTGCTAGAGGATGTTATATGATGATCTTTGTTGATATAACATAGATCCATAGCATCAAAATGCTTTAACAAGGAGTTTTCCAAAATCTGTCCAAGAACAAAAATGTCGCCTGACAAGTAAATGTCAGTAGCCGTAGATCCTTTTTTGTTTTTGATTTTTCGTGTTTTATGTTTTGGATCTATAGTCTGACATAAGGACTGTAATCTGGAAGTGAAATCACAACCATTACATGTCCAGATTTCTTGTTATTAACGGTCAAAGACCGTTGACCGACGTTGACCGGATGAAATCTGGGTAACCCAGAAACTTGAAATCAGCACCTGACAAGATTTTCCAAGCAACAGATCTGTCAGTTATGATATATGTTGTTGATGTTGTTGTGACCATGTTATAGCCTGTATAATATACTATAGATCTGGGTCTTTATAACGCTTAAGAAAAATCAACCGATAGATCATGGCAGGTGGTCAAAGTAGACCGTTCGAACTGTTTTTGTAATTCTGGAATTTCCAGAAGACGTATGAACAAAGTTTTTGTCAGAGTTTGACCGAGTCGTATCTTGTGGGTCTGTTGTTGATAAACTGACTTGTTGTTATATTCGTGTACCTTGACACTAGTACTATAACTTTGGACCATAACATAACTGATTCGACCACCGGAGCTGGAAGAGAATTTAATCACAAAGTAGACAGTCGAAGCTGTCTGGGTTTCTGGGAAACCCAGAAAGCCCAGAAGCTTCTGACAGCTACTTTGGGGCTTTAGTGTAACAACCCCAAAATAGGTCCATTCTATCCAACCTATTCTGAGTCGCCAAATACATGGTACAGAAAATAACTACAACTTTATTACAACAATTGTCGTGCAAAATACAACACATATGCTGTGAGTTTGGATACAAATATATACCAAATGTTACTCATGTTCCAACCGTGGACATCACCTCACAATGACACCTTACATAAAGGTATATTCAAAAATTGTTTTAGAAATTAGAATCTTTGGGAAGTGCTCAAGGAAACCTTCGTACATGGGAGGCCATGCGTCAATGTTATGATAGATATCATATGGCCATAGAATTATCCTTAGTTTACCCAATAGACCCCAAAGAAAGAAGAGAAGATTACTATCATATTCTTCCCAATGGTGAGTCTTCTCTTGACATATCATTATCTCTACTGTCTCTAATTGAGAATTATACTTCAAACAAACACCAATATTATATAAGCAGTGCTCGTATATATACTCAGCAAGTGGATGAGCACATCCCTGATGAGTATGAAATATGCTATATTTTTATTCCTTAATACTTAATCTTTTGTATTTATTTTGTGCCTAAATAAACTCATTATTCTTATATTTTTATTTTAGGTACAATTGAAGGGGTTTCATGATTTTGAAAATAAATTGGAGGAGGTTTACGGGATTCCTAACAAATCAAGGATTCAACAATTAGTATCATAAATGGATTTGAATTCACGCGGCAATGAGTTTAAGCACATGGCAATTGTAGAATTTATTTCCAATTTCAATTCTGAATTTTGGATTCTAGAAGATTAATTTTTACAATTCTATTGTAATTAGGATTTCTTTTAGACTAAGATTTATTTCCAAATTGAATTCTATTTCTTTATGGAAATTAGGGTAATTTGTAATTCTTATAGGACTTGGATTTCTACTTCCTATTGGATTTAGGACTTTGTCTAGCACTATAAATAGATGATGAGAGTCAAGGTTTTATTCATTCAATAATCAACTATCATCTATTGGAGTGCAGACTCAAGAGCATGTCAGGCTAGTTCTTTTTATTCAGTTCTAAAGGGAGGTGAATCCTTGTTACAAGTAATTGATTAATTGAGTATTATTATTTATTCCTTCTTGTGTGAAATTTCTTCTGATAATCTGTTTTCATTGATTGCATGCTAATTGATCTAATTAATTTAATATGGCCAATTGAATTAGTTTGATCATTATCATATGCTAGATTAAGATTGGTATTACGTGTAATTGATATCTGTCTTTATCATAAGTAGCAACTTGGTAATAATAATTGTGGACAAACTTTTGTTTATTACTAAGATTATCAGAAAACAAGTTAAACAAATCGAGCTTATGTGTTTGTTGCTTGGATTAGCCTAATTCTCTATTTCTTAATGCTTCTATCATATTAAATCTAGAGAGCTTGTTCTAGGTTGTATGCTAGTTAGAATCTGGTGGAGAGCTTGTTTCATACAGTGATAATCTAAGGAGAATTTCGGATAACAGAGCTTATTGTTATCTAGGGCTAATAATTTCATTGAAGGAAAAATAATAATAACTTGATTAATTAATTATTGTACTTGGCAAAACTGAACTGCAGAACTGAAGTTTTTTACATATTTGGTTAATTTCATCATTAATTCTTGTTCTCTTAGTTTAAAAATAATTTTCAAAAACCCCCATCTTTATTTTCTGTTTAAATAGTAGAATAATTCTAAAATAACTTTACTCTCTGTGGGATCGATCCTTACTTGCTACTGTGCTAATTATTATAAATTGTGAAGTGAAAGTGAGGTTAATTTAGGAGTATCAACGACCGCTCCCAAATTTTGGCGCCGTTGTCAGGGAGTAATTTCTCGTTTTGTTTTTATTCTATTATTTGCTTTGTTCTTGTTTTATGACTCGATCTTCTCAGGCTACTATATTAGATTTTGATCCAGAAATTGATAAGACTGCAAGGAGGCTAAAGAAGGAAAAACTTAAAGTTCAACGGTCTTCTACAGATATAGACGAGGCTTCTGCATCATCACCAGGCCTCAACTTAGCTTTGGAATTATTATCTAACAAATCATCCACCGAATCCGACAAAGAAGAAGAGATGGCGATTCCAAACAACAATAGAACTCTCAGGGAGTTGGCAACTCCTAATTTAAATCAACAACCTTTGTGCATTGAATATCCTAATTTAGATGCTGCATTTGAACTTAAATCCGGACTAATCCATTTATTGCCTACTTTTCGTGGTCTTACAGGTGAGGACCCCTACAAACATCTGAAGGAATTTCATGTGGTGTGCTCCACTATGAAACCACACGGAATCACCGAAGAACAAATCAAGCTAAGAGCATTCCCATTCTCCCTAGCAGATTTGGCAAAGGATTGGCTATACTACCTACCCTCAGGTTCAATCCAGTCTTGGAATGACATGAAGCAGTTGTTCTTGGAGAGATACTTTCCAGCCTCAAGAGTAGCCAACATAAGGAAAGAGATATGTGGGATTAGACAATTCAGTGGGGAGACACTATACGAGTATTGGGAAAGATTCAAAAAGCTTTGTTCCAGCTGTCCACCACATCAAATAGATGAACAACACCTGATCCAATATTTCTACGAAGGGTTGGTACCGATGGATAGAAGCATGATCGATGCAGCTAGCGGAGGAGCACTAGTTGACAAGACCCCAGAGGCTGCAAGGACTTTAATTGCAAACATGGCAGCAAACTCGCAACAATATGGCACTAGAACAAATCATGCACCAGTAAGGGTAAGCGAGGTAAGCACTTGTGATTATGGTCAACAAATTTCTGAATTAACTGCTATGGTTAGACAATTAGCTACATGTCAACTGCCAATTGCAAAGGTTTGTGGAATATGTCTACAACCAAATCACAATACAGATGAATGCCTAACATTACAAGATGATGAGGCTGTGCAACAAGCTAATGCAATGGGAAATTATCAGCCACCACCTCAGAAAAAGTATGATCCGTACTCAAACACGTATAACCCAGGATGGATGGATCATCCAAATCTGAGTTATGGGAGTAAGCAAGCGGCACCACCTGCATTTCCACCTAGGCAACAAGGCTTCCAACCAGCCCAACCTCAATATCAACCGAAGCAAGCAGTCCCTGCACCTACTGGAACATCATTGGAGGATATGTTTAAAGCATTCATGAATCAGACACAGCAGTTCCAACAAGAGACAAAAGCTTCGGTTCAAGATTTAAGGAACCAAGTAGGACAACTGGCTACAACTGTGGGGATATTGGAATCCAGAGGCTCAGGAAAATTACCATCTCAAACAATAGTCAACCCAAGGGAGAATGCAAGTGCCATAACTTTGCGGAATGAAACACAGTTGGATACACCACCAACCCCCGTAGAGTTTGAGGAGGAAGCAGCTAAGGAGAAAACAGAAAAATCCAAGGTACAACCTAACCCTCCTAATCAGCTTAAAAACATTCCTCTTCCCTTTCCTCCCAGAAATTTTAAAAACTCAAAGAAAGATGAAAAAGAAAAAGAAATTTTGGAAACTTTTAGAAAAGTAGAAGTGAACATCCCTCTTCTTGATGCAATTAAACAAGTGTCACGGTATGCTAAATTTTTAAAAGAATTATGCACTAATAAAAGAAAATTGCAAAATGATGAAAGAGTCACAGTTGGAGAAAATGTATCTGCTGTTCTTCAAAGAAAAATGCCTCCTAAATGTAAAGATCCAGGAATGTTCACAATCCCTTGCAAAATAGGAAACACCAGATTTGAAAAAGCCATGCTAGATTTAGGAGCTTCAATTAATGTTATGCCTTTATCTGTTTATGCTTCCTTAAATCTAGGCCCTTTGAAAAATACTGGTGTGATTATTCAATTGGCAGATCGTACTAACACTTACCCCCGAGGGGTAATTGAAGATGTCTTAGTGCAGGTGAATGAACTAATCTTTCCTGCAGATTTTTACATTGTGGATATGGAAGATGATACATCACCAAACCCTTCCCATATCTTGTTAGGAAGACCCTTCCTGAAAATAGCAAGAACCATGATTGATGTGCATAATGGGACCTTGACTATGGAGTTTGATGGTGAGAAGATTCAGTTTAACATTTATGATGCCATGAGGTACCCTAGTGATATAGGACAAGTTTTTGCTATCGATGTGAGAGACTCATTGGTGCATAGAGCTTTTGAACAACTACAAAGGGACAATTTGGAAATTGCAATCACCAACAGTTTGGACATGGACAGGGAAGAAGAGATTACGCAAACCCAGGAATTGAAAGAGAATGTAGCTGCATTACATTCATTGCCAAAATTCTCAAATAAGTCAACGGTATATTCTATTCAATTTCCTGTTTCTCATCAAAAGTTATTACCTTCTGTTGTACAAGCCCCAACTCTAGAATTGAAATAATTACCTGCTCATTTGAAATATGCATATTTGGGGACTAATGACACTTTGCCTATAATTATTGCTAGTAATCTAACCAAGGTGCAGGAAGAAAAATTACTGAGAGTCCTAAGGGACCATGTTACAGTTTTTGGATGGACAATAGCGGATATCAAGGGTATTAGTCCTGCCATGTGCATGCATCGGATATTGTTAGAGGATGGAGCTAAGCCTACAAGAGATGCACAAAGGAGATTGAATCCACCCATGATGGAGGTGGTGAAAAAAGAGGTGCTCAAACTGCTTGATGCCGGTATCATCTATCCCATCTCCGATAGTCAATGGGTGAGTCCAGTGCAGGTAGTCCCAAAGAAATCCGGAATCACCGTTGTCAAGAACGATGATAATGAGTTGGTGCCCACACGAATGCAAACAGGGTGGAGAGTGTGTATAGATTATAGAAAATTGAATGTTGTAACAAGAAAAGATCACTTTCCTCTTCCTTTTATTGATCAAATGTTGGAGAGATTAGCTGGGCACACTTATTATTGTTTTTTAGATGGTTTTTCAGGATATAACCAGATTGTAATTGCCCCCGAGGACCAAGAGAAGACAACATTCACATGTCCCTTTGGTACTTTTGCTTATCGACGGATGTCTTTTGGACTGTGTAATGCCCCAGGTACTTTTCAGCGATGCATGGTAAGCATTTTTTCGGATCTTTTAGAAGAATGCATCGAGGTTTTTATGGATGATTTCACAGTTCATGGTGATTCCTTGGATGTATGCTTAGATAATTTAAATCGTGTTCTAAAGAGATGCATGGAAACTAATCTTGTTTTAAATTGGGAAAAATGTCATTTCATGGTAGAACAGGGAATAGTACTTGGTCATGTCGTGTCATCTAAAGGTCTTGAAGTTGATAAAGCTAAGATAGATGTTATATCTGCTTTGCCTTACCCCGTCAGCGTGCGGGAGATTCGCTCTTTTCTTGGTCATGCAGGATTTTATCAAAGATTTATCAAGGATTTCTCGAAGATTGCATTACCCTTATGTAAGCTGCTGCAAAAAGATGTGGACTTTCAGTTTGATGATGACTGCAAGGAGGCTTTTGACACTTTAAAGAAATTATTAACTTCTGCTCCTATCATTCAACCGCCAAACTGGAAGTTGCCATTTGAGATCATGTGTGATGCAAGCAACTATGCAGTGGGGGCTGTTTTGGGACAAAGGATTGACAAAGCCATTCATGCCATATACTATGCTTCGAGGACTTTGAATGAGGCTCAGATAAACTATTCCACAACTGAAAAAGAACTTTTATCTGTGGTTTTTGCTTTAGATAAATTTCGATCATATTTGCTTGGTACTAAAGTTATAGTTTATTCTGACCATGCTGCTCTCAGGTATTTGCTCACCAAGAAGGATTCTAAGCCAAGAATTATTCGATGGATTCTGCTCCTACAAGAATTTGACTTAGAGATCAAGGATAAGAAAGGTGCGAATAACTTAGTAGCGGATCACTTGAGTAGGTTATTGAGAGACGAAGAGGAGCTACCGTTACATGATTCTTTCCCGGATGAGCAGTTACTTTCCATCCATGCTGAGATTCCCTGGTATGCAGATATAGTGAATTATTTGGTAGGTGCATATTTTCCTAAAGAATTTTCCAAATCCCAAAAGGAAAAGTTAAAAAGTGATGCTAGACACTATGTTTGGGATGATCCATACTTATGGAAATTTTGTGCTGACCAGATAGTTAGACGATGTGTGCCTAACAGTGAATTTCAATCTATCCTTTCCTTTTGTCATTCTTATGCTTGTGGAGGACATTTTGGTTCAAAAAGAACTGCTAATAAAGTTTTGGAAAGTGGTTTTTATTGGCCATCGCTTTTTAAAGATTCCTATCTGTTTTGTAAAATATGTGTTAATTGCCAAAGGACGGGGAATATTTCTCAACGAAATCAAATGCCCCAAACTCCTATATTAATTGTTAAAATTTTTGATGTTTGGGGTATAGATTTTATGGGACCTTTTCTTTCATCTTTTGGAAATTTATATATTCTTTTGGCAGTTGATTATGTCTCAAAATGGGTGGAAGCTAAAGCCACTAGGACTGACGATTCTAAAGTTGTTGCAGATTTTGTTAGGACTAACATATTTGTCAGGTTTGGAACACCACGAGCCATCATTAGTGATCGAGGAACCCATTTTTGCAACAGGGCGTTAGCGGCTTTGTTCAAGAAATACAATGTTCTGCACAAGGTTTCTACATCCTACCATCCGCAGAGTAATGGTCAAGCTGAGGTGTCTAACAGAGAGATCAAATCTATTTTGGAGAAGGTAGTCAACCCGAGCAGAAAGGATTGGTGTATGAGATTAGATGATGCACTTTGGGCCTATAGAACTGCGTACAAAACACCTATTGGGATGTCACCATATAGGATTGTGTTTGGAAAACCATGCCACTTACCTGTTGAGTTGGAGCATAGGGCTTTTTGGGCAATCAAGCAGTGCAACATAAATTTGGAAGCAGCTGGAGTACACAGGAAATTGCAGTTACAAGAGTTGGAAGAATTGAGGAATGAAGCCTATGAAAGTTCAAAGATTTACAAGGAAAAAACCAAAGCTTTTCATGATAAGCAGATTGTGCGGAAAACCTTTATTGTGGGACAAAAAGTTTTGCTATATCATTCTCGGCTTAAGTTATTTCCAGGTAAATTGAGATCTAGATGGGTTGGTCCTTTTGTTATCACTAATGTGTTTCCTCATGGTGCAGTTGAGATTTAAAGCCCAAGCACAAGCAAGACCTTTAAGGTGAATGGACATAGATTAAAGGCTTTCTATGAAGGGCATCATGTGGAAAATATTGAGATGGTGGAGCTAGACGATCCGATCTATGAAAGCTGAGAAGAGAGGCATGACGTCGAGCCAAAGACGTTAAACACGGGCAGCTGCTTTGGAGGCAACCCAAGATTCCAGATTTGATTTTTCTATCCCTTTACTTTTTATTTTTTTTTATTATTACTATTATTATTGCATGTTCGCTAGTAGTATTTTCTTCGTTGCATAATTTTCTTACATTGGGGACAATGTACGGTTTGAGTGTGGGGGGGAGATTTAGGTTTTATATAGGAAGAATAATTTAATTTTGATGGGAAGATTGAAAAAAATTGAAAAGAATTCTGAAAACTTGGGTTCCATGATTCTATTTGCCTATGTGTTCGAAGGTTAAAGTCAAAGATTGAAAATTGATACTAAAATTCAGAATCTGTTTGATGCTTAATTTATTAATAAATGATGACAACTAAGCCATGATCCATAGTAATTGATTTGAATTGAATTTGTGATACATGAGTACTTGAATATGAGAAGCATGTTTATTTGGCTAAGTTATTTGTGGAGTTGTCTATGTGCACTGATTTCATGACTTAGAACTGTTTAACTTGCTTATGTTGTGCAGAACCATGAAAAAAAATGAAAATTAAAAATCTGCTTCAATGTCCATTATGCGAAATAACTGGGTATCTAAGCCTCGGGAAGCATCGGTATTCACGCTGAAAAGTGCGATGGATAAAAGCAGCTTGACTAGTCGACTTTTGTGGCCTTTGTTACTTGAATAAGTAAGCCCGTAGGGGTGTCTCTACACCTAGCGCCCTAAGATCATCTGGTTTGGGAGTCGTTGGTGGAAAGTTCGCTAATGGGTAACTCTGAAAAGCCTAAGAAAAGGAGACATTGCACATGTCAAGAAAAAAAAAATATACGAAAAAAAAGTATACGAAAAAAGTATACGAGAAAAGCATGAAAATACATTCATCTGTGCTAAAAAGAAGGTTCTATGAAAAAAACTTAAAAAGCAAGAAAAATTTGTTCTTGGTTGCGAGTCAATGTGCACGGTTTTTGCTCCATGGTAACTAAGTTAGGTAAGTATGATAATTTTGGGAAAGTTACTTATGTGGTTATAGTTTGATTTAATGAAATTCATTGGTGAAATGGTAAGGTTGGTAATTGTGAGTTGATTGATAAGGCGTTGATTAGATTTTTGCAAATTTAGTGTTGATAATCATGATTTGTACCTTGAAATCTTTTGACATTATGGTTGAATAGAATTTTTCTAGAAATCAAATTTTTGGTTTACACGAGGACGTGTAAAAAGATAAGTGTGGGGGAATTTGATGAGTATGAAAAATGCTATATTTTTATTCCTTAATACTTAATCTTTTGTATTTATTTTGTGCCTAAATAAACTCATTATTCTTATATTTTTATTTTAGGTACAATTGAAGGGGTTTCATGATTTTGAAAATAAATTGGAGGAGGTTTACGGGATTCCTAACAAATCAAGGATTCAACAATTAGTATCATAAATGGATTTGAATTCACGCGGCAATGAGTTTAAGCACATGGCAATTGTAGAATTTATTTCCAATTTCAATTCTGAATTTTGGATTCTAGAAGATTAATTTTTACAATTCTATTGTAATTAGGATTTCTTTTAGACTAAGATTTATTTCCAAATTGAATTCTATTTCTTTATGGAAATTAGGGTAATTTGTAATTCTTATAGGACTTGGATTTCTACTTCCTATTGGATTTAGGACTTTGTCTAGCACTATAAATAGATGATGAGAGTCAAGGTTTTATTCATTCAATAATCAACTATCATCTATTGGAGTGCAGACTCAAGAGCATGTCAGGCTAGTTCTTTTTATTCAGTTCTAAAGGGAGGTGAATCCTTGTTACAAGTAATTGATTAATTGAGTATTATTTATTCCTTCTTGTGTAAAATTTCTTCTGATAATCTGTTTTCATTGATTGCATGCTAATTGATCTAATTAATTTAATATGGCCAATTGAATTAGTTTGATCATTATCATATGCTAGATTAAGATTGGTATTACGTGTAATTGATATCTGTCTTTATCATAAGTAGCAACTTGGTAATAATAATTGTGGACAAGCTTTTGTTTATTACTAAGATTATCAGAAAACAAGTTAAACAAATCGAGCTTATCTGTTTGTTGCTTGGATTAGCCTAATTCTCTATTTCTTAATGCTTCTATCATATTAAATCTAGAGAGCTTGTTCTAGGTTGTATGCTAGTTAGAATCTGGTGGAGAGCTTGTTTCATACAGTGATAATCTAAGGAGAATTTCGGATAACAGAGCTTATTGTTATCTAGGGCTAATAATTTCATTGAAGGAAAAATAATAATAACTTGATTAATTAATTATTGTACTTGGCGAAACTGAACTGCAGAACTGAAGTTTTTTACATAGTTGGTTAATTTCATCATTAATTCTTGTTCTCTTAGTTTAAAAATAATTTTCAAAAACCCCCATCTTTATTTTCTGTTTAAATAGTAGAATAATTCTAAAACAACTTTACTCTCTGTGGGATCGATCCTTACTTGCTACTGTGCTAATTATTATAAATTATGAAGTAAAAGTGAGGTTAATTTAGGAGTATCAACGACAGCTCCCAATCCCTGTCGTATGATGACACGAGGTTGTATGTCGTTAGACATCTTGTATGATAGCGGCAAAACACCCTTCCAACGTTGGGTACACCTTACCCTATTGGATTCACCAAATAAAACTACTAAATGAACTTTTCTATACTGCTTCGGGAGAACATCCACAGCTAGAGACCACCGTTCTATTTCCCCGTTACCCTCGCTCGACCCAGCTACACTCTTATTACCTGAAAGGAATTGTGAAGCAAAAGGGTGAGCACAACTAGCTCAGTAAAGAATATCATGACTAAAGATAATTAAATTATCAATAGCCTTCATCAATAATAAATCAGAGATTTAGAACATATGGTAAATGATAAAAATTTCAACCATAGTTACAGCGGAACGAGCAATCCATTAGAAGAGTCAAATAGACTATAAAGTCTATTATCTTCTCCATGTTAAAAATCCACCAATAATGTTTTATCCCTGTAACATCAATCAACAATTCTGGTCCACAAACATATGAATAACTCATAATCATAACTGTAGTTCTAAATTCCTCTTCTCATCCAGGACGAAGATAATTTTCATCACCTATCTTTACCTGAAACATCAAAGATCATGGTTACACCAAATCACATTTCCTGTTCATAATCATACTAATAACTTCATCTTTGCACTACGGCCAAAGATATTCATTTGTATCACCAGTTGGTCATGTTCATCTCAACATATGTTCATCTTTGCACTACTGGCCAAGGATATTCAACAACATGTCATCTTTGCACTACGGGCCAAAGATATTCATCAACAATTCATCTTTGCACTACAGGCCAAATATATTCATCAATAATTCATCTTTGCACTACAGGCCAAAGATATTCCTCAACAGTTCATATTTGCACTACGGCCAAATATATTCATCAACAGTTCATATTTGCACTACAGGCCAAATATATTAATATCTCAAAGAAATATATAATCATTTCAGAATTTATATAAACAATAATTATAACCATGTTGATCAATTCACCTTTGCACTTAAGCTAAAGATATTCACTTATAAATTCAATGGTCATGATCATACCAATCAACAATTCAACTTTGCACTACTAGCCAAAGAGAACCCATAGTCATGATCATACCAAAAATCTACCCATCTTTACACTCAAGCCAAAGAGAAATATCATCATTAAGGTTATAAAAATATTATATATAATAATAAAATAATATGATCAACATATAGTTTTAATCTCAAGAGTAATATTCGTAAATCAACTATAATTTGGTTAGAAAAAGAAACCAATTTTATCGTGAATAGTAACTCGTGAATAGTAACTCATGAATAGTAACTCGTGAATAGTAACTCGTGAATAGTAACCCCGACACAAAAAGGTAGAAATTCTACAATAAAATACATACCAATATTTCGGTATAATAATATTGAAAGAATAATATTTCTTAAGCTTATAAACAATTTATTTTAATTGTTTACACTTTACTAAATAATGTATTTAATCATTCTAAAATGCCAAACTCATAAGATTTCATCACCAATAATCAAAACCCTCATCAAAAATCTGCATATACCTCATATAGGATTCTCAAGTCATAAAATCCTATTTTCCAATTTTCTTACTTCACAAAACATATTTAATTCATTTACTCATAACTAGACCATTTTCATGAAAAATATCAAATCAGTTCCAAAAATATTTCTTTTCTGGGATTTAGCATAATATAGTCCCATAGTGAACATATATTTTTCTCAGAATTTTTAAAAGTCATTTACTATTTATCATATAGCCAAAACAGCCGAATAATTAGACATTTATCAAAAAATTTACTTTTGTCCAAAAATTCTGAAAATGACAGAGTATACTCCTATCATATACATGTACTCCCAATAAAAATTTCATCAATTTTGGAGTTAACCACAAGGAAATATAAGCGGTTACTTTTAAAATAGTATTTTCTCATAAAATTCATAACTCTCAATCTATACATCCAAAAATCACCATTTTTGGACACATTCAAGAAAACTCATCAAAATATTATTTCAAATTTTTCCAGAATTTTTGAAGGTCAGAAAAATTACGAAACTGAAAAACATAACAACCCTTAAAATCCCTTACTATCCCTTACCTCAAAAGAGCAGTACTTCTGATCGGTATGAAAAGCCAAAGGAAACTTGCACTGAATAGCAACTCTCAAAGTATCTAAATACTCACAAAATATGCTTCATAATATAGAGAGAGAAAGAGAGAAAACTTGTTTCTGGTGTGATTTTCAATTCTAACTTAGCCCTCTATTTATAGGAAAATTTTAGTAGGCTTGACCTGCAACCTGATGGCTTTACCTGCTACTATTCCCACCCATCACATTTGAAATATAATTCAGTATTTTTTTTCACCAACCACAAGTGAGGCCCACCAATTCTAGAATTTTCTATCAAAATGATAAACTCCGAAAATTGAACAATTTCTGAACCAGTCATCTCGTAAAATTCATAACAAATCATTCGTTCATTTTTAACGGTTCAAAATTTGTGGACATATACTCAACTTATATATGTATAACATATCCAAAAATTACCACGATCCAACGGTCGGATTAAAAATTATAACCCTCGCAAAATATCTTAAAAACCCTAATTTGATTTTCAATACCTCCGTTCCGACAAAAATACAGATAAAACACCTCAACATTAACTCCTTTATTTTTAACCACAAAAATATATCCCTCATTTATATCCTCATAAAATAAATATTTTCTTATCATATGAATCAATAATTAATTATTCACAGATAATATTACAGAATCACATTTATGACAACCAGGCCGTTCCCAGGAAAGAGGGGGCTTTCCAATAAGAATTTCTCCTTACTGGCGCACAATTAGATGACCAGACCTCTCCTTAGACAGAACTTTCTAGACATTACCAATAATGCTATCTAATAATATTATTCAAATAATATAAATTATTGATCTGATAATAGAAAATGCTGTGTAGCAACAATTATTGAAACAACAATAATATAAAAAATCAACGCAGCAATTATTGAATCAATAAAATAAAATATTGAACAGTAATTACTGTAACAATTATTGAGTAGTGTCTTCTTACGTAAGAATCAATAATTTCAAAAATACTATGTAATACTGTGTGCTACTGTGCAATAACGCGTATTACTGTATTTTAACCACCGGGTATTCCAACAGTGTTAACGGTAACAACTACGCCATTATTTATAAAAACTCAAATTTGTCGTTTTCTTCACCCGACAGTTATTCGTTATGGGGCCCACAAATAGCTGCGCCGTCGTACGAATATTCCCCGACAACAATGATTATTTTATAACCACTTGCTTATTTTGAAAAAAAATTCATATTTCACCCATAACTTTAAACTTTTATCAATTTAACCATTTACTGAATAGTAATTATAAGAAAAATTGAATACTTTTATTTCATAAAATTCGGGGTCTTACAATCTCCCCTCCTTATAAAAATTCGTCCCCGAAATTTACGGACCTGGTATTTCAAAGAGTTGAGAATACCTTCCTTTCATTTCAGATTCCATCTTCCCTGTCATCATAATTTCTTCATTGCTCATCTCCTGTATTTCTGATATCATTCTAGTATACAGCTTCAAAAACAAAGGTTAATTGAACAAATTAACAGATCACATAATATCTTAATATTATGACTGACCAATAAATAAGCTTAGGTAGGACACACTAGCGAAAAATTTACTCATCTCTCCCCTCCTAGTTGTATTCCCCGATCTCCGCCAGAGATCATATCCCTAAGCTATGATACCAAATGTAACAACTCCAAAATAGGTCCATTCCATCCAACCTATTCTGAGTCGCCAAATACATGGTACAGAAAACAACTACAACTTTATTACAACAATTGTCGTGCAAAATACAACAACACATATGCTGTGAGTTTGGATACAAATATATACCAAATGTGACTCATGTTCCAACCGTGGACATCACCTCACAATGACACCTTACATAAAGGTATATTCAAAAATTGTTTTAGAAATTAGAATCTTTGGGAAGTGCTCAAGGAAACCTTCGTACATGGGAGGCCATGCGTCAAGGTTATGATAGATATCATATGGCCACAGAATTATCCTTGGTTGACCCAATAGACCCCAAAGAAAGACGAGAAGATTACTATCATATTCTTCCCAATTGTGAGTCTTCTCTTGACATATCATTATCTCTACTGTCTCTAATTGAGAATTATACTTCAAACAAACACCAATATTATATAGGCAGTGCTCGTATATATACTCAGCAAGTGGATGAGCACATCCCTATCTTATGATGACACGAGGTTGTATGTCGTTAGACATCTTGTATGATAATGGCAAAACACCCTTCCAACGTTGGGTACACCTTACCCTATTGGATTCACCAAATAAAACTACTAAATGAACTTTTCTATACTGCTTCGGGAGAACATCCACAGCTAGAGACCACCGTTCTATTTCCCCGTTACCCTCGCTCGACCCAGCTACACTCTTATTACCTGAAAGGAATTGTGAAGCAAAAAGGTGAGCACAACTAGCTCAGTAAAGAATATCATGACTAAAGATAATTAAATTATCAATAGCCTTCATCAATAATAAATCAGAGATTTAGAACATATGGTAAATGATAAAAATTTCAACCATAGTTGCAGCGGAACGAGCAATCCATTAGAAGAGTCAAATAGACTATAAAGTCTATTATCTTCTCCATGTTAAAAATCCACCAATAATGTTTTATCCCTGTAACATCAATCAACAATTCTGGTCCACAAACATATGAATAACTCATAATCATAACTGTAGTTCTAAATTCCTCTTCTCATCCAGGACGAAGATAATTTTCATCACCTATCTTTACCTGAAACATCAAAGATCATGGTTACACCAAATCACATTTCCTGTTCATAATCATACTAATAACTTCATCTTTGCACTACGGCCAAAGATATTCATTTGTATCACCAGTTGGTCATGTTCATCTCAACATCTGTTCATCTTTGCACTACTGGCCAAAGATATTCAACAACATGTCATCTTTGCACTACGGGCCAAAGATATTCATCAACAATTCATCTTTGCACTACAGGCCAAAGATATTCATCAATAATTCATCTTTGCACTACAGGCCAAAGATATTCCTCAACAGTTCATATTTGCACTACGGCCAAATATATTCATCAACAGTTCATATTTGCACTACAGGCCAAATATATTAATATCTCAAAGAAATATATAATCATTTCAGAATTTATATAAACAATAATTATAACCATGTTGATCAATTCACCTTTGCACTTAAGCTAAAGATATTCACTTATAAATTCAATGGTCATGATCATACCAATCAACAATTCAACTTTGCACTACTAGCCAAAGAGAACCCATAGTCATTATCATACCAAAAATCTACCCATCTTTACACTAAAGCCAAAAAGAAATATCATCATTAAGATTATAAAAATGTTATATATAATAATAAAATAATATGATCAACATATAGTTTTAATCTCAAGAGTAATATTCGTAAATCAACTATAATTTGGTTAGAAAAAGAAACCAATTTTATCATGAATAGTAACTCGTGAATAGTAACTCGTGAATAGTAACTCATGAATAGTAACCCCGACACAAAAAGATAGAAATTCCACAATAAAATACATACCAATATTTCGGTATAATAATATTGAAAGAATAATATTTCTTAAGCTTATAAATAATTTATTTTAATTGTTTACACTTTACTAAATAATGCATTTAATCATTCTAAAATGCCAAACTCATAAGATTTCATCACCAATAACCAAAACTCTCATCAAAAATTTGCATATACCTCATATAGGATTCTCAAGTC
The DNA here is from genome assembly GCA_016801055.1 of Panax notoginseng. NCBI lineage: Eukaryota > Viridiplantae > Streptophyta > Magnoliopsida > Apiales > Araliaceae > Panax > Panax notoginseng. Next base: position 124,961,626 of record CM029015.1, read on the forward strand.
ATAAAATCCTATTTTCCAATTTTTTTAATTCACAAAACATATTTAATTCATTTACTCATAACTAGACCATTTTCATGAAAAATATCAAATCAGTTCTAAAAATATTTCTTTTCTGGGATTTAGCATAATATAGTCCCATAGTGAACATATATTTTTCTCAGAATTTTTAAAAGTCATTTACTATTTATCATATAGCCAAAACAGCCGAATAATTAGACATTTATCAAAAAATTTACTTTTGTCCAAAAATTCTGAAAATGACAGAGTATACTCCTATCATATACATGTACTCTCAATAAAAATTTCATCAATTTTGGAGTTAACCACAAGGAAATATAAGCGGTTACTTTTAAAATAGTATTTTCTCATAAAATTCATAACTCTCAATCTATACATCCAAAAATCACCATTTTTGGACACATTCAAGAAAACTCATCAAAATATTATTTCAAATTTTTCCAGAATTTTTGAAGGTCAGAAAAATTACGAAACTGAAAAACATAACAACCCTTAAAATCCCTTACTATCCCTTACCTCAAAAGAGCAGTACTTCTGATCGGTATGAAAAGCCAAAGGAAACTTGCACTGAATAGCAACTCTCAAAGTATCTAAATACTCACAAAATATGCTTCATAATATAGAGAGAGAAAGAGAGAAAACTTGTTTCTGGTGTGATTTTCAATTCTAACTTAGCCCTCTATTTATAGGAAAATTTTAGTAGGCTTGACCTGCAACCTGATGGCTTTACCTGCTACTATTCCCACCCATCACATTTGAAATATAATTCAGTATTTTTTTTCACCAACCACAAGTGAGGCCCACCAATTCTAGAATTTTCTATCAAAATGATAAACTCCGAAAATTGAACAATTTCTGAACCAGTCATCTCGTAAAATTCATAACAAATCATTCGTTCATTTTTAACGGTTCAAAATTTGTGGACATATACTTAACTTATATATGTATAACATATCCAAAAATTACCACGATCCAACGGTCGGATTAAAAATTATAACCCTCTAAAAATATCTTAAAAACCCTAATTTGATTTTCAATACCTCCGTTCCGACAAAAATACAGATAAAACACCTCAACATTAACTCCTTCATTTTTAACCACAAAAATATATCCCTCATTTATATCCACATAAAATAAATATTTCCTTATCATATGAATCAATAATTAATTATTCACAGATAATATTACAGAATCACATTTATGACAACCAGGCCGTTCCCAAGAAAGAGGGGGTTTTCCAATAAGAATTTCTCCTTACTGGCGCGCAATTAGATGACCAAACCTCTCCTTAGACAGAACTTTCTAGACATTGCCAATAATGCTATCTAATAATATTATTCAAATAATATGAATTATTGATCTGATAATGGAAAATACTGTGCAGCAACAATTATTGAAACAACAATAATATAAAATATCAACTCAGCAATTATTGAATCAATAAAATAAAATATTGAACAGTAATTATTGTAACAATTATTGAGTAGTGTCTTCTTACGTAAGAATCAATAATTTCAAAAATACTATGCAATACCGTGTGCTACTATGCAATAACGCGCATTACTGTATTTTAACCACCGGGTATTCCAACAGTGTTAACGGTAATAACTACACCGTTATTTGTAAAAACTCAAATTTGTCGTTTTCTTCACCCGACAGTTATTCGTTATGGGGCCCACAAATAGCTGCGCCGTCGTACGAATATTCCCCGACAGAAAGAATATTCCACGACCAAACGAATATTCCCCGACAACAATGATTATTTTATAACCACTTGCTTATTTTGAAAAAAAATTCATATTTCACCATAACTTTAAACTTTTATCAATTTAACCATTTACTGAATAGTAATTATAAGAAAAATTGAATACTTTTATTTCATAAAATTCGGGGTCTTACATTTAGATCTTGCAAATTTGTTGTTGTATGATCAAGTTGTTGGTTGTGTGTTGTAGTATTACATTTTGGCTACACAATCACAGTTTAAGCTAGCCCATAAACGTATTACACCGAGAATCATGGCCGGTCAAACAAGGCAGGTTGATAGCGAAGCTGTCAGTGTTCTTGAGCTCAAGAACACCAACAGCGACGCTTTCTGTCGCTAAAGACCTACAGCGACGGTTTTAATTATTTTAATTTTTGAAATTCCGGAAAATGAATAAAAAATAGAAATAAATTCTAAAAATTACCAAAAATAGTTTTAAAAATTATTTTAAATTATGAAAAATAATTTTTGACCAATTGGAATATTTTTCTTTAATATTTATAATTATTTAAATATTAAAAGTATTTAATTTATTTAATTAGTGTATTAAATAAATTAGAGAAAAATGATTTAATATTATGAAAAATCATTTTAAATAAGAATAATGTATTTAAAAATATTTTGAGTTGTAAAATGTGACTTTTAATATTTTTAGAGAATTTACATTAATAAATTAATATTAATAATATTAAATTTATTTAATTATTAAATTAAATAAATAAGATAAAATGATTTTAATGATTTAAAAATCATTTTAAATAAGAATAAAGTGTTAGAAAATATTTTAAATTATAAAATATAATTTTCAATATTTTTGGAGAATTGTCATTAATAAATGATATTAGATTTATTTAATTATGCTATTAAATAAATGAATTAAAAATAATTTTAATGATTTGAAAATCATTTAAAAGTGAGAAAAATGTTTTAAAAATATTTTAAGTTATAATTAATGACTTTTAATATTTTGATAATAATTACATTAATATTTAAATATTAATGGTGATGATTTAAAAATATTTTTAAATACTTTAAAATTCATTTAAGAAGAATATTGATGATTTAAAAATATTTTAAGTTATTAACAATAACTTTAATATTTTGACAAATAGAACATTAATATTTTTATATTATTAAATATTAATGATAATAAGATTATTTGATAATTAAATCATTTAAAAATGATTTAAGTGTTTGAAAAATTATTATAAATTATAATATTTGTTTATAAATTATTAAAAGCTTCCAAAAAATATTATAAACGATATTTGATTTATCTAAAATAATATTGAAGATTAGAGAGTAAGTTTAATTGACAATCAATGTGTTAATTGTCGGATAGGGTGACCAGAACACCGAGAATGGACCGAAGTCCACCTAGGCCGAACTAGTTAGACTTATAGTGTTTATATAGGTTATAAACACTAATGTGGCTATGTGGTAATGTGTCTAGGAGAAGTTTGACTGTAAAATACAGTGTTACGTGTTATGTATGATTGTTCTAATTGTGAGACCGACATTGTTGAATATAGGTCTTACGAACGCAGTTAATTATATTGTGTAGCTGTAATCAACGCGAAAGGCAAGTTTCCTAACTCAACCTCGAGTTATATTCATTCAATTATTTTAATGGTTAATTATTGATAATTATACCATGTCCAGGGAATTTATTGTTGATTATTCGCAGTTAGTGCATGATTAAAATTCAAATTGAATTACTGATTCGGAAAATATATATTCGTAGAATTACTGTTGTTGGATATTTATATCTGTAGAAACTAATATTGACAGTACAGATAATTCATGTTTATTGTCAAATTATATTGAGAAATGTCTTAGCTAATTATTCTGGCTAGACGAACATTTGTTAGAACTTGATAAATACGAGAAGAGAAATCAATTGTTATTGATAGATCGATGCCAATTATTTTGACTACATCAATAAGTAGATAGAATTTGAAATCACAGTATTTCGTTGTTAAATCAAAAATCTTGATTCTGAGACTGAGAAGAACAACCTTTTATATAAAGGGAACATTTTGGGTCGTATATTCGACCATTGCGCGCTGTTAAGTATTATGCATAATATAGGGTACAAGGAGTTGGCCGGCTCTAAGTACTTGCAGAGGGGTATGATTTAATCTTTATGGTTATCTGATACACCTGGGTATATCAAAGTCCAATCTTTGATAGTTACTCGAGAAGAGAAGTTCTAGATCTAGTGTGATCACCCAGCATAAATCTGAAAAACATTTCACTTTGCTATTTCGTAGAATTAATTCTTGATTATTCATTGAATATCGTAGAAACTTTGAAAGCGTTGTACTCTTTCATTATTAGATTATTGCGTTGACTAGAATACGAGAATACTTGTTATTGAATAACGATTTGTTTAGCTATTTCAAAGTTCACCAAACTTTGGTTTCATTCTATCAAAATAGATAGTCTGTTCTTATTGATTCGCATACATTTATTGTATGTCTTAACTTGCAGGGCAAACTTATTGCTCACCCTTGCTATAAACAAAACTTTTCAGCTAGGGATGAAGTTGCAGAAGGTGCTGTTAAGAAGAACAAGGGAAAAGGCATAGTTATAAATTAGTTATGATGAACAATATTATTATGTTATATTGTATTGTAAATCCTTTTTGTATATCTAAAGGGGTATTTCTGTAATGTTAAGGTTAGTGGATGTGACGAACGAGAATTTTGTAATTTATTTTAAATATTTATTGAATTAGATAAATATTTTTTTTATGATTTAATTATTAGATTAAATAATCAATTGATGCAATTGTGATAGATTAATTTAATTATATGTGTTACATTTATTAAATTAATAAAGAGAATAATTTTATCAAGGTATGAAATTATGTGAGCTTATTTAATTAAATAAATTATTTAATTAAGCATGATGTTATTTAATTAATTTAATTATTAATTAGAGAATTAATAAATTGACATTATTTATTAATGAGATAATTGAATATATGATTATGTGAATTTACGAGTAATTATTATATTTTATTTAAAGTAAATTAAATAAAATATGGGATTTATTTTATAAAGAGGGTGACATTTTCAAACTATATGATAAAAGGTTATTAAAATAATGAGTTTTGAACCTAGTTTCCTAGCCAAATGAGGCCTTAGGAGGAGTTGGGGACAGTTAAACCACGAATAGAATAACTGACCTCAACTCTGCGCTTAAAGGCTCAGATGAGTTTATCTTACGTATTTTTAGAACCAGAGAGTTTGCAGAGAGAGTTGGAGAAATCTTTGAGAGAGATTGTGTGTATTGTGATTGAAATAGAGAGAATTGTCATCCTTACTCATCTACGCTTTGGGTAATCTCTTCTTTCTCAAATTCTATTTCTACGTCTTTTTAAAGTTTTCATAATTATGGCTTAAGTCCTCTGTAGAGTTTCTATGGTTGAATAGGGTAACAATTATGAGTATAAATGTAATCATAAGAGTAGCTTAACATGTTTTTTTTATATATATTGCATGATCCCATACCCTAAGTGTAGTAATCTGATGACTTGTTATTTCAAAATAAACAGAGTACGTGATATGGCCATATGGCCATATATGTGATAATTAATGTATTGATTATATATTATCCCTAAATTTTGGACTTGTATGTTGTTATGCATGTTAATACGAAGAGTTTAAGCCTTAAACGAACGAATTCAGTGTTATAACGAATTCGTAGGGAGAATTTTCACATAAAGTTTTCTAAAACTTCATGAACATCAAAGTCAGTGAATTGTTAGGCTTTAAATCTGTTATTAAGTGTTTAAAATTAGTTTTGTCAGTATATAAATATTGGGTATTAATTATATATGAATTCCAACATGTGGGTATGTTTAATTTGGAGAATTAATGATTTTGTAGTAATTATTTTCGCTGAATTCTGTGTTCTTCGCGAACTGGAAAAAAAAATAAATAAATAAATAAAAAAAAAAAAAAAATGAGCTTTTAAATTTTCTAAGTCTAACAATGGGTTAGTGTATTAAAATAATGAACATGTAAATATGTTAGAAATATTATATGATGATAAAATATTTGTTTAGCATGTAAATAACATAATTACATGTGAGTTGTATTATTAAATACATAATTAGTTATTCATTCATAACGAACAAATTAGGTGTCAACGTGATGATTTGACTAAGTTAGTCAATTATTAAAGTAGACAACGAGAATAAGTTATGATGATTAGTTAATAATTAACTGGTATTGAATGTGAATGGTATGTAGGATTTATTTCAAAGAACGTGATTAGTTAAAGTGTAATCTATACGCGAGGCAAGTCTCCTAAACTTAAACTCTTAAATTGAGCAAGTTTCTTAACTCTATTTTTACATTGAGCAATTTACTTAAACTTAAATTATTATTCAAGTTCAAGTATTATATTAAAGATTGATTATCTTTCAAAGCATGATTCAATTATACAATAATTGTTCTATTGTATACATTTGAGATTATTATTCAAATCGAATATCATTATTGTTGAACCTTTTTAGACTAGTGAATCTTAATGATTTAACTAGTCCTTAGTTGATGAACGTTCTAAATTTCAGAACCCTTATTGAATTATCCAAACCAAACTTCCTTTGGTGCGGACTCGAATGTCAAACTGAGATGAACAACCTTGAAAAGGGATTCACTTATGCGTTAGCGTTAAGATATTGTGCACAGTATGGTACTAAGGGCTGATCCCCCTAAGTACGAGAAGAAGGTCCATAGTCTTATGACTGTTAAAGGTTTCAAGTATAATCCTTGATAACCTAGGACATAGTTCAAGGTCTTATGACCCTCAGAATTCTTTTGATTCTTGTTATTCATTCTTGATTCAAAAGTTGAGCTCTTATTCAGACGTCTTTGATTTATTCGCATGTTATTATACTGTTATTTCATTGTTATACTTGTGGGCATTTGTGCTCACTCTTGCTTAATAATAACATTGCAGTTAAGAATGAAAGAAGCGATGAACCCTCCACTAGTAAGGGCAAGGGCAAGGGCAAAGTTAGCAAATGATGAAGACCTGTTATTTATTAACTGATGTATTTGTTTAAGACTTGAGTTATGTTGATGTTAAGACTTATTTGTTTAGAATTCCGCACAGATGTTTTAAGGTTAGAGTAACCTGGGATTTATTTATGATTCAGTTGATGTAACCCTTAAGGGAAGAGATTTTATTATAATTTCTATCTATTGTATAGTTTGATATTATTTATGGGTAGATAGATAGATGATGCTTGTACAGTGAACACCAAATCCCGTGGAATCGAAGTACCCGAATTTGGGGGTGTCACAGGTTGGTATCAGAGCCGTAGGTTATGAACCTTAGGTGGGGGAAACAACCTTAGGTAGTAGCCTTATAGAAGAAGATAGTAATTGAAAACTCTTATCGAGTTCTAAGAAATGAATTTTTGTAATTCATTGAAGATAATAAAATACATTATGTGTTTATGTGTTAAGTATGCGTTAGATAGTATGACTTAGTAACTAAAACTTAAAATTTTGTTGTCAGGATGACGAATGATGGAGAAGCTAGTCAAACTGAGGAGGGACCCCATTTACCTATAGTACCTACTGAGGAGGGATCTCGTGTACTTGTAGGACCGACTGAGGAGGAGCCCCTAGACATTCATGTCGTTAGGGAGCAGCTGGTGCAGAGGGTTTCATCTCCATTGATCACCGTTGTTGGTCAGGAGCATGAACCTGAGATCGATCCTGAGGAGGGTCCTGAGGAGGAGTTTGATGAGGAGGAAGAAGAAGAGGAGCTACCACGGTACACTGTTGATGCTGAGATGTATGACACACTATATGATCGTAACGTGGAGTTACAAGATGAGGTTCAGGAATTGACTGAGCGAGCGACTGTTCAGCAGTCTACTTTAGAGGAGAAGGATAGAGAGATTGTGACCCTTCATACACGTTTAGGAAACGTGGAGTGGGATCTAATTCATGAGAAGGGTCAAACCGAATATAAAACCGAGGAGATAGAGAAGCTGAAGAAGGAACTGAAGGAAACTTCTGGAAGACTAAAAATAGCAGAGGAAGGATGGGTAAGTGAATCACATCGAGCTGATCGTGCAGAAAATGATAGTCGTGCAAAGAAGGCAAAGCTTGAAGACACGTACGCCACACTTAATCATGCGATGGATGAGGTTCAAGAGCGAGTGTTAAGGTACCCCATCCAGTTTGAAGGACTTCCATCGTATATGTTGGATCGCAGGACGATGTCTCGTATCATGAATGAGGAGCGTGGCAAGGCTATTGAGCACCTTGGAAGACAGGAATAGAATCTGTTTATTTATGTGAAAGACTTATATAGTTTTATGTAAATTCTGATGTGTTTATGAACTAAGGAATATGTTAATATTTGAATGTTTTAAATCCTGTGGATTCTTTATTCCAGGATAAATGATGTAAATAGCAGTATGATATAGTTTAATGTTAAAACTTTTTATTTGAATGAAAAGATATCAAGTTATTTGAGATGATGTGTTAAGTGATATGTTAAATTGTTGAGTAATGTCTTAACTATGTAGAGAAATAAATAAAGTTCTAATAAACGTTTATTTAACAGAAAAATGCCACCAAGGAGAAGACAACAACGTCAACCGGCTCAGGAAGGGTCAACCAATAATAACAATAATGCCAATGTTAATCCAGTTCAACAGCTAGTTAATTTACTAACTGGAGTCATGAATAACCAACCGCAAGCTCCACCTAGCACAACGTTTAAAGATTTTAAGGCGGTGGGACCGCCAGAGTTCAAAGGTTCCAGAAACCCGATCGAGGCTCAAACGTGGGTGATGGAAATGGAGAAGGTTTTTGACGTTGCTAGGGTTCGAGAAGATCAGAAGACCGTTTTTGCGACATTTATGCTGAAGTCTGAGGCTAGCTACTGGTGGCAAGCAAACAAGATGCGAGGAGGTGAAGGTGTAATTACGTGGGAGGGATTCAAAGAGATGTTTTTCGAAATGTATTTCCCAGCTAGTTCGCAGAATCAGATGGAGGTGCAATTTCTGGAATTGAAACAGGGAAACATGAGCGTGCCTGAATACGCGGCTAAATTCGATGAGTTGGCAAGGTTTGCCCCGTATCAAGTACACACTGACGAGAGGAAAGCCAGACGATTCGAACAAGGACTGAAGCCTTGGGTATACAGCAAGGTATCAATGTTTCAACTTAACACGTTTGCGGGAGTTTTGGAAAAGGCCATTCTCGCGGAAGGAGGAAGTGATGCAGTGACTAAGTACAACCAAGAACAGAAAAAGAAAAAGAGTGAGAATGAAGGTAATAACAAGACTGGTGGAAGTAATACTGGGAATAATAATAATCAGAAGAGGAAGTGGACGGATAACTCGACAGCTGGAAGTCAACACGGAGGGCAAAAAAAGAAGATAGAAGCATGTCTGACTTGCGGCAAGGCACATCTAGGAGTTTGTTTGAAGGGAAAGAGAGTGTGCTACAATTGTGGTCAGGAAGGCCACATAGCACCAAATTGTCCAAACCCAAAGAAGGGTGCTTGTTTCAACTGTGGTTCGAAAGATCATTTAGCAAGAGACTGTCCCAAAAAGGGATCGGGAGGATCAGGACAAGGAGGAAACCGGGGAAATAGCAGTGGAAATACCTTAACCATCATCGGACCACCTGCAACAAACAGACCAACCGCCAGGACTTTCAATATGACGGTGCAGGATGCAATCCAGTCTCGTGATGTGGTGTCAGGTATCATTCCGATCAATGAAATTAATGCTTACGTTTTATTTGATTCGGGTGCTACTTGTTCCTTTATATCCGATGACTTTGCTAATAGTTTAGATTTGCTTAAGGATGAATTGGAATATCCCATGATTATAGAAATTGCGAATAGAGAGATAATTCCTGTTAAGCATGTGTATAAGAATTGTAGAGTGGATATTAAAGGTAATATCATGAACGTAGATCTTATCCCTATTCGATTGGGGGAATTCGACGTTATATTGGGTATGGATTGGTTATCCAATTATGGGGCTGTAATTGACTGCCAAAAGAAACGTATTAACCTTATGACTCCGTCAAAGGTTGTGTTTTATGGTAGCAAGTCGCCTAGACAAGCGAGTTGTCTGACGATGTTGCAGGCCAGGAAGTTATTAAGACAAGGCTGTGTAGGATATTTAGCTTATATAGTCGACAGTCGAAAAGAGAACCCGAAGGTAGAGGAGATACCGATTGTGAGGGACTTCGTCGATGTATTTCCAGACGATTTGCCAGGACTTCCTCCAGATAGAGAAGTAGACTTTGTGATTGATTTGGCGCCCGGAACTGCTCCAATATCGAAGGCACCATACCGAATGGCGCCAGTAGAGATGAAGGAATTAATGGTACAACTACAAGAATTGTTGGACAAAAAGTACATTCAACCGAGCGTATCGCCGTGGGGAGCGCCGGTGTTGTTCGTGAAAAAGAAGGACGGATCGATGAGGCTCTGCATTGACTACAGAGAATTAAATAAGGTCACGATTAAGAATAAATATCCATTACCGAGGATCGATGATCTGTTTGATCAATTGAAGGGAGCAAAATACTTTTCCAAGATTGACTTGAGGAGTGGTTATCACCAACTGAAGGTGAGGCCAGAGGATGTACCAAAGACAGCGTTCCGAACGCGATATGGTCATTATGAGTTTTTAGTAATGTCGTTTGGTCTTACGAATGCTCCTGCAGCATTTATGGGACTAATGAATGGTGTATTCAAGCCGTTTTTGGACAAATTCGTGGTGGTATTTATAGATGACATTTTGGTATATTCCAAAACCAAAGAGGAACATGAAGAACACTTGAGACTAACGTTGGAAGTATTGAGAAGGGAGAAGTTGTATGCTAAGTTTTCGAAATGCGAATTCTGGATCGAGAGAGTACAATTTCTTGGTCACGTAATCGATAAAGATGGAATTTCGGTAGATCCATCCAAAGTAGAAGCTGTGATTAACTGGGATCAGCCGAGAACGCCGTCAGAAGTAAGAAGTTTTCTTGGATTAGCAGGATATTATAGAAGATTCATACAAGATTTTTCTAAGATCGCAACTCCGTTAACGAATTTAACTCGAAAAGCTGTGAAATTTGTTTGGACGGAGAAGTGTGAGGAGAGTTTTCAAGAATTAAAGAAGAGGTTGAGTACAGCGCCTGTGTTATCTCTTCCGGATGATACAGGAAATTTTGTTGTTTTTAGCGATGCGTCACATAAAGGACTTGGCTGTGTGCTGATGCAAAACGGCAAAGTCATTGCGTATGCATCACGGCAGTTGAAGGATTACGAGAAGGGTTACCCAACCCATGATTTGGAGTTAGCTGCAGTTGTTTTTGCTTTGAAAATTTGGAGGCACTATCTATACGGGGAAAAATGTGAAATATATACGGACCACAAGAGTCTGAAATATATTTTTACACAGAAAGATTTGAATATGCGTCAAAGAAGATGGTTGGAATTAATCAAGGATTATGACTGTGAGATTTTATACCATCCGGGTAAGGCTAATGTGGTTGCCGACGCCTTAAGTAGAAAGGGTCGTGAGAAATTGATGATGTTGACTGCTCAGCAGGAGCTAATTGCAGATATGGAGAAACTGGAGTTAGAAGTGAAGTATCCTACGGAGATTGATGAGAAGCTATTTCAGATGCAATCTGGTACAACTCTACTAGATAGAGTGAAGGAGGCTCAGCTTCAAGATGATGAATGCAAAAAGGTAACAACGAAGATATCTGAAGGAACCGAACCAAGATTTAAGATGGATAAGGAAGGAATATTAAGATTTGAAAGCAGAATTTGGGTTCCGCCAGTACAAGAAATTAAGGAAGAAATTTTGAGTGAGGCTCATAGTTCAAGATATTCGATTCACCCTGGTAGTACAAAAATGTACCAAAATCTTCGACAACATTTCTGGTGGCCGAATTTGAAACGTGATGTTGCAGAATGTGTTGCCAAATGCCTGACATGTCAGAAAGTTAAAGCAGAACATCAGAGACCGAGTGGATTGCTACAACCGTTGGAGATCCCAGAATGGAAATGGGAACATATTACGATGGACTTCGTGGTTGGCCTTCCGACGACTCAGAAAGGCTACGACGCAGTATGGGTTATCGTTGACCGACTGACGAAATCCGCGCACTTCCTTCCTATAAAAATCAGATTTAACTTAGATCAGTTGGCAAGATTATATGTGAAGGAGATTGTTTCGAGGCACGGAGTGCCGGTATCTATTGTTTCCGATAGGGATCCGCGCTTCACATCAAATTTCTGGAAACGTCTTCAGGAATGCATGGGTACACAACTGCGAATGAGTACAGCTTACCACCCTCAAACAGACGGACAGAGCGAACGAACGATTCAAACACTGGAAGATATGTTACGAGCCTGTGTAATGGACTTCAAAGGAAATTGGGATGATCACCTACCGTTGGTAGAGTTCGGCTACAACAACAGTTACCACGCTAGTATTGGTATGCCGCCTTACGAAGCGTTATACGGCAGAAAGTGCAGAACTCCGCTTTATTGGGATGAAGTTGGTGAAAGACAATTGCTAGGGCCAGAATTGGTACAGCAGACGGCAGAAATAGTCAAAGTGATTCGAGCACGACTGGTAGCAGCTCAAGATCGACAGAAGAAATACGCTGATCCACATCGTAAAACTATCGAGTTTGAATCCGGTAGTTATGTTTTCTTGAAGGTCTCTCCCTGGAAGGGAAAGATCAGGTTCGGAAAGAAAGGAAAATTGAGCCCAAGATTTATTGGACCCTTTGAGGTACTGCGAAGAATTGGAGAAGTTGCGTACGAGGTAGCCTTACCTCCAGCACTCGAGAATATTCACAACGTCTTCCATGTTTCTGTGTTACGACCTTACAAACCTGATTACAAGCATGTAATTGAATACGAACCCCTGCATTTTGAGAAAGACTTATCTTATGAAGAAATTCCTGTCCAAATTGTCGACCGAAAAGAACAAGTTCTGAGAAATAAAGTAATACCTTCTGTTAAGGTAATTTGGAGGAACCACAACGCTGAAGAAGCTACGTGGGAACTCGAAGAGAATATGATGAAGAATTACCCTCATTTATTTACTTAATTATGTGTATGCGATTCTGGGGACAGAATCTTTGTAAGGGGGGAGATTGTAACGAGTCAAAATTACTGAGTCGTGATTCTGGGGACAGAATCCTTTTAAGGGAGGAAAGATGTGACGAACGAGAATTTTGTAATTTATTTTAAATATTTATTGAATTAAATAAATATTTTTTTTATGATTTAATTATTAGATTAAATAATCAATTGATGCAATTGTGATAGATTAATTTAATTATATGTGTTACATTTATTAAATTAATAAAGAGAATAATTTTATCAAGGTATGAAATTATGTGAGCTTATTTAATTAAATAAATTATTTAATTAAGCATGATGTTATTTAATTAATTTAATTATTAATTAGAGAATTAATAAATTGACATTATTTATTAATGAGATAATTGAATATATGATTATGTGAATTTACGAGTAATTATTATATTTTATTTAAAGTAAATTAAATAAAATATGGGATTTATTTTATAAAGAGGGTGACATTTTCAAACTATATGATAAAAGGTTATTAAAATAATGAGTTTTGAACCTAGTTTCCTAGCCAAATGAGGCCTTAGGAGGAGTTGGGGACAGTTAAACCACGAATAGAATAACTGACCTCAACTCTGCGCTTAAAGGCTCAGATGAGTTTATCTTACGTATTTTTAGAACCAGAGAGTTTGCAGAGAGAGTTGGAGAAATCTTTGAGAGAGATTGTGTGTATTGTGATTGAAATAGAGAGAATTGTCATCCTTACTCATCTACGCTTTGGGTAATCTCTTCTTTCTCAAATTCTATTTCTACGTCTTTTTAAAGTTTTCATAATTATGGCTTAAGTCCTCTGTAGAGTTTCTATGGTTGAATAGGGTAACAATTATGAGTATAAATGTAATCATAAGAGTAGCTTAACATGTTTTTTTTATATATATTGCATGATCCCATACCCTAAGTGTAGTAATCTGATGACTTGTTATTTCAAAATAAACAGAGTACGTGATATGGCCATATGGCCATATATGTGATAATTAATGTATTGATTATATATTATCCCTAAATTTTGGACTTGTATGTTGTTATGCATGTTAATACGAAGAGTTTAAGCCTTAAACGAACGAATTCAGTGTTATAACGAATTCGTAGGGAGAATTTTCACATAAAGTTTTCTAAAACTTCATGAACATCAAAGTCAGTGAATTGTTAGGCTTTAAATCTGTTATTAAGTGTTTAAAATTAGTTTTGTCAGTATATAAATATTGGGTATTAATTATATATGAATTCCAACATGTGGGTATGTTTAATTTGGAGAATTAATGATTTTGTAGTAATTATTTTCGCTGAATTCTGTGTTCTTCGCGAACTGGAAAAAAAAATAAATAAATAAAAAAAAAAAAATGAGCTTTTAAATTTTCTAAGTCTAACAATGGGTTAGTGTATTAAAATAATGAACATGTAAATATGTTAGAAATATTATATGATGATAAAATATTTGTTTAGCATGTAAATAACATAATTACATGTGAGTTGTATTATTAAATACATAATTAGTTATTCATTCATAACGAACAAATTAGGTGTCAACGTGATGATTTGACTAAGTTAGTCAATTATTAAAGTAGACAACGAGAATAAGTTATGATGATTAGTTAATAATTAACTGGTATTGAATGTGAATGGTATGTAGGATTTATTTCAAAGAACGTGATTAGTTAAAGTGTAATCTATACGCGAGGCAAGTCTCCTAAACTTAAACTCTTAAATTGAGCAAGTTTCTTAACTCTATTTTTACATTGAGCAATTTACTTAAACTTAAATTATTATTCAAGTTCAAGTATTATATTAAAGATTGATTATCTTTCAAAGCATGATTCAATTATACAATAATTGTTCTATTGTATACATTTGAGATTATTATTCAAATCGAATATCATTATTGTTGAACCTTTTTAGACTAGTGAATCTTAATGATTTAACTAGTCCTTAGTTGATGAACGTTCTAAATTTCAGAACCCTTATTGAATTATCCAAACCAAACTTCCTTTGGTGCGGACTCGAATGTCAAACTGAGATGAACAACCTTGAAAAGGGATTCACTTATGCGTTAGCGTTAAGATATTGTGCACAGTATGGTACTAAGGGCTGATCCCCCTAAGTACGAGAAGAAGGTCCATAGTCTTATGACTGTTAAAGGTTTCAAGTATAATCCTTGATAACCTAGGACATAGTTCAAGGTCTTATGACCCTCAGAATTCTTTTGATTCTTGTTATTCATTCTTGATTCAAAAGTTGAGCTCTTATTCAGACGTCTTTGATTTATTCGCATGTTATTATACTGTTATTTCATTGTTATACTTGTGGGCATTTGTGCTCACTCTTGCTTAATAATAACATTGCAGTTAAGAATGAAAGAAGCGATGAACCCTCCACTAGTAAGGGCAAGGGCAAGGGCAAAGTTAGCAAATGATGAAGACCTGTTATTTATTAACTGATGTATTTGTTTAAGACTTGAGTTATGTTGATGTTAAGACTTATTTGTTTAGAATTCCGCACAGATGTTTTAAGGTTAGAGTAACCTGGGATTTATTTATGATTCAGTTGATGTAACCCTTAAGGGAAGAGATTTTATTATAATTTCTATCTATTGTATAGTTTGATATTATTTATGGGTAGATAGATAGATGATGCTTGTACAGTGAACACCAAATCCCGTGGAATCGAAGTACCCGAATTTGGGGGTGTCACAGTGGACCTAGGACTTATGTATTAACAATATATGTTAATGACTTATGTATTACTATTCATATTTAGATGAATAGTTAAATGTTATTTATATTGTGGATCGTGAGCACCAAACTCAGGGGTCAGGTAACCCGAATTTGGGGGTGTCACATTACTTGGTGGCTAAGTTGTTGAGGAGGTGGGAATAGTTAGGAGGTCACCAATTGACCTTTATGCCCTCCATTTGGTTGTCTACAAATAGAAAGCTTAGGTTGGACTTTTTGGTGTTTTACATACCTTATCCAATACATATTGAGAGAGAGAAAGAGCTAGAAACACATAATCAAGCTACTTCCAAGCAAAACATAAGAAGTTTACCAAGAACGCGAAGAACGACAAAGGTTTACGTAGAAATCATAAGGGTTTACGTAAATTAAAACCGTAGAAATCATTGAACGTGAACTTGGTTATTGATGGACAAATTGAAAACTATCATAGCTAGGGTACGTGTGTATTGTTTGGTTAGGGTGTAGATGATGAATCAATGGAGTGTTCTATTTGATTTGGCTTATAGAACACGAGTAACAAAGTTATGACGAATTTTGCGAAAAGAGGCGTTAAACGTCGAAAACGTAGAAATTTCGGATTAGTAGTCAAAAGTTGTCGTGTGACTTGGAAACTTCGGTTTCTAATGTCAACATGTGAGATAAGGTATTCAAGAGTCGTGGACTCGAGAATCGTCGAATTTCGACTTATAACGAAGAAAACGAGTATTGAACGCTCGAAAACGATAAACGAACGCTCAAAATGAACTAAAAGATGAATTCCGTGTTAACAGATTAGAAAATGTAAAATTCTTCCATGAACACCTAGAGTATGTAATTTGTGAATTGTGGGCTTTTGAATGAGCCAATTTGGATGTAAAACGAATAAGTTATGAGGCCGGGAAGTTCGTTGGAAAAATCAACTGTCAAAACTAACTAATGCACAGGGGTGGTGTCGCAGCGCCAAACCCAGCATGAAGGGCCGCACCGCAGCGCCGGACCCGAGCTCTATCCCTCTTAACTGGCACCACAGCGCCGAAGGTATACAAGAGTCTGGCGCCGCAGCGCCGGCAGTGTGGATGAGTTGACCAAGTTAGGTTTTTAATTCCAATTGAATGTAAACTAAAGGTAGGACATGAATGTACTTAATGTACATGATATGGCATACTTTAAATCACTTATAAAGTGATAACGTTAGAAGATTAGATATGGTTTAATAGAGATTAAACGAAGAACGCAAGAGTGTAATAAGTAAACTATGAATGATGTTCAAAGTTAGTATTTCACCAACAATGATCAAGTGTCGGTTTATAACATAAGAACGTTAACAAGCCGTAACAAAGCATATTAGGTCGAATCGACTATATTAATGAAATGAATTCAAACAAGGCATAGAAGAGAAAGAAGTTGGTTAAAACCATAAAGTGAGTTTATTTGGTAGCTAATTACAGTGTGCTATGTGAATATATCATGTAGATCCTGTAAAGGCTGAGAATTGTTGAATAGTATATTCGAAGATGCTTGAAGGCAAGTCTTTCTTATCACTTGTCTAACCTTCGTGTTAGTCAAGTTTTCTGTGATTCAGGTTATGAGATACATGAATGATTTTAAAGAAAGGGTCGATGCCAGTCTTAACTCAGCTAGATTAATTTTGAAAGATTGATTGATTTATTTACAAGTCTTTCGATATAGAACTGTTAATGTTATCTTATGCCAAGTAATTGGTACAGATGTAAAGGTAAGTTTGTCTATGAACAAACAAAAGTATTTTTATCGATTATTCGATGGGCACGCGAGGTTGCCAAAACTTAAACGTAAATACGTTTAACGGATAAGTGTTGATCAACAGTTGCCAAAACTTAAACGTAAATACGTTTAACGGATGAGTGTTGATCAACATAGAGTACTATAGGTTGATCACCTAGAAGTGCTCGTAAGTAATGCCGGATGGATGGCCTTCGTGCCAGATGTCCTTTTCAGATATAAAAACGGAAAGAGTATGTTCATGGTCTTTTGACCGGTTCAAAATTCCTAAGCTATTATATATACTTTGGAATCATTGTTATGAAATGAGAGGTACTAGTCAAATGTTTCATAGTGCTTCATAGCTATTTGTTCAGTTATAAAAGATAATCATATAATTCTCGATATGATATTCATATGATCCTTTGTTAGACTTGCTGAGCTAGTTATGCTCACTTCTTGCTTGAATTATATGATTGCAGCGAAAGCCGAACGAACTAAAAATTCTAAGAGAGATAAAGGCAAGGCTAAGATGGACAGTTAATTATCCTGTAATAGACTAGTGTATTCGTATGTAATATACTTATGAAGAACAAAGAATGTATTCGATTTATGAACCTGGGAAAGGATTTGGTATTATTGTAATACGAAGATAGTAAATATAATCATTTTGTTGTTGTTTCAATGGAATGACTGTATACATTATAGTATCGTGTAGCGCCAATTGTCGGGTTGGAAGATACCCAGATTTGGGGGCGTCACAGATTTCTTGCTGCTGGGGCTCTAGTTTGCATAGCTTGAGCTAGCATGTCTGCGAAGTTCTGCATTGGATCAGCTTGATCTCCTTCATTATTCACAGACTGTTCCTCCATTTGGTTACGATTTTATCATCTTGGCGGCATTATCTGATGAAATAAAGACTTACATTAATACTATATCTTTATGACACATCTTATTAGTAGTATACAAAATTTTAAACTTTAACCAATTTCAGCTTTCTGGATTATCTAATTCAACTTACTAAATTATCAAATTCATCAGATAATCATCTTAATAATTTAATTCTCAAAATTTAATTACGTATTCAAATATATAATCATATCATTACATTTATATTCATGCAAATAGTACATAGTACTTTTCAGTACATAGCACATACTGCTACAAATGGTTACTATCCCCTTGTGACAAAAGTCAGGATTCATTACTACAACTTTACACAAAAAGTTGAGACATACTAAAGTTATCTTGATATTCATACCAAAGCGAATATTATACTCCAAAAGATTATACTCCTCACACTTAATCTTTCTTCCGTCAACTTCCTCCACCTATCTTCTTTTTAGGACAATTCTTAACCCTATGACACGTTCCACCACATGCAAAACATCCTCCTTTCTTTGGTTTAGAACAATTTTATAGATGTCCTTCCTGACCATAATTGTAACACACATTCTTACCCCACATACATTCCCTTGAATGGTTCTTTCCACACTTGCCACATGTTTGTTTCTTCTTTGAATGCGAATTCTCTGAGTTGTTGTCACTGTCATTGTTCTTTTTCCTTTTATTACCCTTCTTTTTCTTACTTACATCTTTCGATGATACATTACACTTAACCCCCATTCTATCGACTTGTGCCTTCATATTATTTCGTTCTTCTATCATCTCGCGTAATGCTCTTTCTGTCTTCCATAATTTCTCCAAGAGAAGTACTTTAGTCCTTAAATCTTGAACTTCCGCATATGCTTGACCTTCTTCGATTGCTACTTTGCCTTCTTCCCCATCTTTGATCTTTATTTCTGGCTCCACCTTAGTTTCTTTGGAATATACTTCGTCCTCTTCATCCAGCTCCATCTCGGGGTACTCGTCATTATCGCTTGCTAGATTTGCCGCAGGTTTGTCTCTTAAAACTTCTTCAACTGACTCACTTTGAGCTGGCACCTCGGCTAATGGCATTAGTGCATCTGCTAACATTTTCGTAACCATCTTATCATCTCCTGACATCCTGTCACCAGTTTTAAATAACTTCATTAGTACATCACTATTAAACATAATCCATAAACACTTAGTCTCCCCATACCTTTCTATTGATGAATTTTCCTACTCCATCACTTAGAACTCTAAACGAGTTTTCTCTATCCAACTTATGGTTATATTCCTAAGGCTTCCCCCCCCCCCCACCTAAGGTTTATAACCTACAGCTTTGATACTAACTTGTGACGCCCCCAAATTCGGGTTACCTAACCTCGGGTGTGGTGCTCACGATCCATCATATATATCACATCTAACTACTCATTCGTTAATGAAAAACATCATTCATAATACTCCTTAATATAACTTATAACAATATCCCAGGCTAACTAACCTTAACATAACTTACATACCCTTATATAACCAAAAGGTTAACATAGTTAATTACATAATATAACATAACCATTAAAAGTTGACACTAACTACTCCTGAGCCTTGCCTTTGCCTTTGTCCCTATTAGAACCTTCTGCTACATCGGCATTAGCTGAAATATTTTATTTAAGCAAGGGTGAGCAACGAGTTTGCTCAGCAAGTTAAAATATACAATAAATGATATATATCATAAATAGAAGAGTCTAGCTTCTATAGAACTTCAGCAATAATCAAAAGATTTCGAAGTAGTGGAATAATAATTCAATCTCAATAATAAAACTTTCTCCCATTTCATACTGAATAACATATCAGAGATGAAAGAGTAAAATTCTTTAAAAGATTCAATAATATTCAATTGAAGAAGAAGAATTAACAATACTACAACAATATTCAATAAAGTGGGATATACCCAGATTTCATGCTGAGTGATCACAAAAGGATCATGAACTAATAGAGGAATCATTTAGTTATTAAAACTAAATTACCACAAGATTATAAATTAGTTGTAAAAACTAAACTATACTCTTCTGCAAGTACCTGGAGCGGCCAACTCCTTTGTACCATATATTATGTATAATACTCAATAATAGTGTATAGGTCGATTTACGACATTAAAATTTGTTCATCTTAGTCTTACATCACGAGTTCGTACCACAACAATATGGTTTGAATTACTTTCAAAGAAATACTATGATTTCAATAATTAATAACAATACTAATCTAGCCAAAACCAATGGCATAGATCTTCCAATAATAATTCAGTTCATAATAGAACATTTTATGTTTTAACAAATAGTAGTCTCGCCAAAATAATTAGCTGAGACATGATTTATAAACAGTTTAAATAATAGAATAAGAATCAATTACACTACGTGCGAATTACAACAATCATTATAGATGTGAATAACTATCAATAATTATTCACTACCATGCTTGAAAAATAGTAACTCAAGTTGAGTTAGGAAACTTGTCTGATTCATTGACTACTACTACGCAATTTAAGTTAACTTCTTTTGTAAGACCTATCATTAATAAGATTGGTCTTTTAATCAGCATATCATACTTTGAATCATAATACAATTATTTTATCAATCAATTATCTAACACTTAATCACATAATTAAATATTAGATAATACCTTACAATATTAGTATTATTATCATCCCTTGATAATTCTTTAATCACTATATCATATACATTATGATTCAGCACTCTAATTTTATATATTATAAGTTCTTCTTTAAACTCTAATAAGTCAAATACTAAACCAGCAACTTGGATTCCAAATCCAGCATCTAGATTACAATCCAGGAAACTGGATTCCAAATCCAGCAACCAGATTACAATACAGCAAGCTGGATTCAACATATTTTCAATTCAGTAAACTTCTTTTCAATCCAGCATGCTGGATTTATCAGATTTTTCAATCCAGCAAACTGGAATCATTAATTATTCAATCCAGCAAGCTAGAGTCCATATCCTTTTCATGAATACACCAAATCAGCTTATTATTTTTCTAACCTTTGTCCAAACACATATACATATATTTCATACACAAAAAGTATTTTTTCATAATTTTCAAATTTCCTTTAATATTTTTCAAAAATCATTTTTAGTGTGTAGCTTAAGAATTTAGCCCCATCATGCTCAACTCCAGAAATTTCCATCTCTTGACACAATCTTAAACGTGTGAACTTGAGCCTCCAGTTTAAATTTCGTGGCCATCGGAGTTACAGAACTCTGGTTATGGTGATTTTTGTCTAAAAAACCCAAATATTGAAATGGTCATAACTTGGTAATTTTAAGTCGGAATGAGCTCATTTTTGGACAGGAGGTACTTAATACCATATATTTTTATGTCCCAAAAGCCCGGATTTTATTTCACAATTTAAGTGGCAAAAACAGCCCTTACAAAAACTTTGGCAGTTAACTTTTGTCAATTTTATATTTTTGACTCCTTTGTTAAAATCAGTCCACACAAAAATGTACAACACTTTTTCCAGTGATTCCACTTAGATATGTTAGAAAACTCATAAATTTAACTTTAGGACTTGACCACACTCAAAAATTTGAAATATAATAGGAGATATGGACATTTGAATTTCATGTTTTATTTTCACAAAAATCTGATTTTCAACCCTTTGTGGTTTCTAAGAAAAATTCTATGTTCTAACATAATAACCAACATAACTCATCATAATACCTACTAATACTTTATATACCCATGAATATACCATGATGCATGATCTATTTCATCAAACAAGCATCAAACACAAGATTAAACACAATCAAGGCTAATAAAAATTAGGTTTTCTACCTTTTGAAAAACCTAGTTTCCATTTCATACTTTAGATCTAACTTTTAACTCACAGGATGGATAGATCCACACATAACACACTCTAGATCATGTAAATCTAGAGTTTTAAAGTTCAAGAATATAAATCCAAGTTTTGATTTTAAAAAGTCAACAATAAATTATATAATCTAGTTTAGGGTATACCTTTGCTTGATTTTCTTTTTCCTTTTTTCTAAGCTTTGATTATGGAGCAAGATGGCTTGCAAAAAGTCTACCTCTCTCTCTATAGCTGACCAAAAATGGTCTTCCTCTTCTCTCTCTCTATTTGGCTTTCTTTGGGTTAGCTAATAAGAGATTAGAGAAAAATAGAATGGGTTTTGGGTGTTAGTAATTTGTGTAGATATATTTTGTATATCTAAGTTTTCTTCAATCATAATCTACTTTCTCTCTTTCTTTCTATCTCTCTCTCTCTCTCTCTCTCTCTTATCATCTCTAAGATTGCTTTAAGACTTAGATTACATGTAACTTTGGTGAAAAATGGTGGCTTAAAGATAGCATCACACATATGGAGAGTTGGTGAAGAGTTTCTAAATTCCATCATTACATGCCTCCCCCCTTTTTCTCCTCACTAAACTTCGGCCAAGTGGCCTTTCTCTTGCCCAAAATTGGTTTCATTTTATACTTTAATTAACTTACTTAATATCCAACATGTCCCCTCCCACTTGGGCTAAAGGTTGGGCCACTCCTTTAATTTTATGGGCTAGCACTTTTAATTCTATGGACTTGCAAATCAACATAGTTTCATACTCTTTAATTTTTATCCTATCCTAATCCTTTAGTTAGGGTTTTCATTTACTCAATTATAATCCAAATCCTTACTCATGTGCATTTCATTTATTAACACAATTAGACTTGCTATAAATAGGTTATAAAATTAATTAATGTAGATGTATAAAATAAATCTCTTGGGATTGGTATATCTTTTTAAAAACTATCATTCTCTTAAATTATAACCCATTAGGTTATTTAAATATCATACCTAATATATGTATTAGGTTACATAATTTTATTCTTCATCTCTTTACAAAATAAATGTATACACATTATATAATACATATTTACTCAATCACGTACATAATTCACATATATCCTAACATATTTCCCCTAGTTTACTAACTTATTAGCCCAAATTGAATTAATAAGTTATAAACACATACATACTCATATCAATAATCAATTACTTAAGAATTGTAAATCCTTTAAATTTAATAATTAAGGCTAACATTCAAGCTATGTTAATTTCTTACATAACTTTCATTACTCTTCCTTGAGAATAATTAAGTATACTTCTTGGTTAATAAATTAACTATCTAGCTTAATTATCATATGCACTTATATGATTCATGTACTTTCTTTTATTATTTTCTAAAAAAAATTTATTCGAAAAAATTTAAATTATGTGAAATTCTGGGTTCTCACAAGCAGCATGAGCTGGCAGTTTATGACACTTATAGGATTGAGGTGCAGAGTTGCCCTGGACGAGATTTCCGCGGGGCGTGTAGTGTCCATGAGTTTTTTGATTGACAAATTTGGGTTATTGGACAGTTATCTGCAGTACTCCGGGGATTTCACCATTTCAAAGGATGATTGGCGTGTCGCCTGAGTAGATATACTCTTGATGTGTATAGTGGCTTATCTGTACATGCCATTGTACATGGACCACTTGGATATCGGCGTGATCATGGTAGTTCGGGCTCTCTAGGAGGGATATACCATCTGACCGATGATTCTGGCAGAGACCTTGAGGTCGGCCACGTATTGCCATACCCATTCTGTGGGGATGTTTATAGGCAATTCGGTCTTATTGTACGTGTGGTTTATGACACACTTGAGAATGATTGGCACTTTCTGACGCTATGGGTATTATTTTTCCCATGAGATAGCCATGTCATACTCCTTTCAGCCGGCGGAGTGTACAGACACATCTTCTAGGTCAACTTTCTTGTTAGGGATCGAGGATCCTTTTGATATTTTGTCGTGTTCAGGGCTCAGCTCTTCCTACAACTTTATCACTCATGCAGCTGGCATGGATTATCTTCCTCTGGTCGGTTTGAGGGGTGTGACCACATATCATCCACTGGCTGTGATGGCACAGTTTGACCAGTTTCAGGATGTTCATCCCTTTAACGGGGCATTGGGTCAGCATTTGTCATCTCAGCTTCTTTCAGCAGAGGATTTGTCCAGGATTTATGCCTGTTAGACCCAGCGTGAGAGGGCTGACTTTTCTACTAGCCATCCAGGTCGTTCTATAGAGTATTCTGCATGGTTGGAGGCAGAGATTGCATCAGTTAGGGTTGTATCCTCAGAGCCGGGTGTTAATTCTGATAGTGGGGAGCCTATGGAGTATCATGATTCTCCCACTGAGGATGAGTTGTTTGCTAGTTTGTCAGCAATTTTGATTGATTCCCCCAGTATTCCTGCTGCTGTGACTCCACATTCTATAAAGTATTTAGAGTAGGGTCTACATTTGAGAGTGATCAGGCTAGGGCCTTGATGTTGATAGCTCTTTCTAATAGAGATGTCGATGTAGCTAAGAGAGATGATGCTCTAGCTCACATGGATACCATTGTTGTTGAGCGGGATGAGGCTCGATCATCTAGGGATGCAACTATTATTGAGCGAGATATTGCTCTAGCTACCCGAGATGATGTCACTACAGATAATACTATATTGAGATCTTATATTGCCGACATCATTGCAGAGATGAGTGCATTCTTTGATGAGCACAGTAGCACCATACAGATGGTTGTAGATCTCCTGGCTCGTGTGGATACCCTAGGGTAGGAGCTCATAGAGTTACCTCCATCTTCTGAAAGGGATGCCATGTTATACTTGATGGCTCGCTTATCCACTGGTTTGTAGATTATCTTTGATTTTCCTGCATAGACTAGGTTAGCCATTTTTATCATGTACAGGACATATTATATATATGAAACAGTATTATATGGCAAGGAAATATGTTTTGATCCACTTCCCTTTTAGTTATGCCTTGTTACTTGCTTGATAGTTGTCTATTCTCCAGGGCTTGTGATCTTGATGTATTCTGAACTCCTCCTTAATGGATGGACATTGAGATGTCTCAGGATCTTACAGAATGGATCATTGATTTTTGTATCCCCTACCCTTTTGGTGTCTTGGGACTAGTTTCTGAATGTGGTTATGGAGAGGATTATGTCTTTCCTCTCTGAGGTTGACCGCCCCACAAATGGTCGCCAGCACTCCCTTATATAGAGGAAACCAGGTAGTTTCATCTCTTATGGATTGGTGTTTCTCTTTGAGGATTCAACCGTAGCTTAGATGGTCGCCAGTTTTTCTCCCATTTGTGTGGGGAGACCATGTAGTTCCATCCCATTGGTCTAAGCCAATGAGGTGTGATTTAACCACCCCACAGATGGTCGCCAATGTATTCCCGTGTATTGGGGAGATCAGGTAGCTCCATCTCATATGGTTTGGTTTGAAAAGTGGAAGGATGATCCCAGTACCGTTGACATGGTTTTGTGTTTTTGGTAGGGGTGAGACCGCACCATGAATGGATGCCTACGTACTCCCATTGATGATGGGAAGATCATGTCTGCGTAGTTCTAATCTAGCGTGAAAAGGTTAAAAGTTGTATGTGATGAAGAGTGTGGAAAGATGTTTTTGTGTTTATTTTGTTTTTTCTGTAGTTAGACTGAACCATAAAAATGGTTGCCTACATACTCCAGTGTATTGGGGAGATCAGGTCTGCGTAGTTCATCCTTGATGGGACAAACTGATGTGGTGAAAGTTGTATGTAGTGAGAGGTTTTAAAAACCTAAATTGACTAATGGATCTGATGATCCAGAACCAGGATGCTGGTTTGTAGATAACTTCAGACATAGTACCGTTTCATGGTGTCCGAGCTAATGAGTTAGGAAAATTTCTCGACATCCATCTCTTGCAATCTGAGGGCTCCTCCTGTCAATACCTCCTTGACAACAAACGGGCCTCCCCAGTTTGGGGCGAATTTTTATTTAGATTGATCTTGGCTGCCAAGGACCTTCTTTAAGACCAAGTCATTTTGTTTGAACTGCTGTAGTCAAACTTTTTTGTTGTAGGAACGAACGATCCTCTATTGATATAATTGACCATGGAAAATGGTTGTGGCCCGCCGTTCATCTATTAGAGACAATTGGTGGTACTGATCTTGTAACCATTGGTCTTCATCTAGCTAAGCGTCTATCAACACTCTCAGGGATTCCATTAAATAAAATAAGACTTGACAGTAATTTCATATCTTATATTTAATTGGGACATTGTATGGTGGAAGGATTGAATTATACGGTAACTATTTACTCAAAGGTTCTTTTTATGGTTAATGTTGAAATTTATATTATCTGGAAAGTCATTGATCGCTAGGGAGGTTTATCCCTACTGTAGAATAAATATTATTTATTTAAATTAATTAATGATTTAATTCATTTATTTAAATAAGATTAGAATTGTTTTAATTGATTTATTCATAACCGGTTTAATATGGAGAACTTAAAGGGTCACACCATAAAAGGAAGAATAATAATTTAAGAAGTTTATTCACCACATTCATTCCAATTCCATTTCATTTTCCACCATTCTTCTTCTTCTATTTTCTCCCAACTAGAAAAATACAAAGAGAGGAAGAGAGAGAGGTAGTTTCAGATATCGGGGAGGAGAAGATAAGGGAGTTATTCATGCATCCCAAGTTCCTAACTTACTTTGGAAAGAAAAGGAAGACATCCCACAAGACAAGGTAAGAAAGAATCAAACCCTAATTTTATGTTTTGTATGTTCTATGTGATCCTGTGAGATTTTCATGGAAGTGAAAGTTCTAATAGGCTAGAGTCTTATATGAATGATAAATCTTGAGTATAATATGTTTAACTTGCTCAACTATGTAAGTTTGTATTGGAAATTTTGGAAAAAGGAAACTAAAGAAGTTGTTAGGATAAATTTATTTAAAAGGGGTGATCTATGCTTTTCATTTTGAAATCTACAAATGGTTTTTGTGATTTTGTTTCTTGGTATGCTAAAACTATGAGTTAAAAGTAAAACCCCTTTGGAAGCATGTAAAAATGTTAAAAAATGAGCAAGATATGGAATTATTACCAAAACACTCCAACTATGAACTCATGTGCAAGAACAGTCACTTCTGGACTAATTTATGGGACCAAAATAGACCCAAATTTGATGTTTGATGAATAAAAATTTTAGTTTGGGAAGATACGAATCCAACGAGTTTGATTGGACCCAAATCGAAGTTGTAGATTTCATTGTATTCAAGTTTTAGTGAAGGACCCCAAATCTGGAAATTAATAATTTAGAAAACTTACAGCCGGTTCAGCCATTACCGAACCAACACAAATTTTCCGGTGATTGTTCTTGGACCCAAATTTTTCTTAAATTTTGAATAATATTAATATATTTAATTTTATATAATTATTAAGCAATTATTGGTTTAAACTCATTTAAAACTTATTAATTTATAATTTTTAATGTCATTAAATGATTATTAAACTAATTACATGTAATTCGAATGTAATAAATTATATCATTATTATCTAAGTGATATTGGGTGATAATTAAGTAGAGATAGTATTAATAAAGTGACTATTGATTATTTAATTAGGATAAAATAATAAATAAAGTAAAACCATTGATTATTATTAAATAATGATAGTATTAAATAAGATAGTATTAATGATTAAAGTAAACCGGTTTAAGAATAATTATTAGTACACTCCCTCGAGCGTACTTGCTCAAGTAACAAAGGCCCCGAAACAAAACTAGCCACGATATTTATTCTTTTTTTATTTTTTTCTTTTAGTAAAGCTTATATAACCCAAATTTTTCCCCCAAATTTAAGTTTTTGTCTAAATTTAGCCATCTCCGCCTATTCATGTCTTTCATTCATTCAAACTAATATTATCATTAAGAAGTCCAATATGTATCAATTTAAACTTAATCAGTCAACAAAGTTGTTTCTAACGTGCTAACCTTGATTATACCAGTTTCAAATAGGAAAAGATTCAATTCATAACAAGAAATCACATCAAAGCTCTAATAATTAGTACTATACTTGTCTACTCAATTCCAATCTCATCATTAGCCAAAATAAACTGTAAATATCAAACAGCTAGACTCATACAAGATGAACATAGTAACTAACTATTATTTTTGATTTTTTTTAACAAGAAACTGAATAGAATGTTATTCAAACTATACTACTATGCAACTACTTATGCAGTTGTACAACATGAATGAAAACATAATGAACCTAAACTAAATTAACAACATATGCAAAATAACATAACATAAACATGAAACTAAACATGCAATAAAGAACTAAACTAAACTCCCCCAAACTTAGCAATTACAATATCCTCATTGTAAGAATATAGCGATAAGTAAAAGAGAACTTCCCTGTAATCAGCTAAGCATGAAGTGATGGTGGCGATGGCAGCGACGATCATTTTCCTATCCATTGAACCTTCAATGCCTGCAATGAAGAGAGACAACATGGATTAGAATAGCACTTGGATTGGTAAGAGAACTTAATAAGCAAATTAATTCATATCTACTAAATAAACTAGTAAAACATATAAATATAAAAATTCCTGGGTTGCCTCCCAGTCAGCGCTTGATTTACAGTCTTTCAACCTGACTTTGTCTGGTCAACGCTATCCAATTCCTCTTCAAAAGTTGAGGAACCCTCCATCCATCAGAAATAATGTAGCTTTTGGTAGGTTCCCATTTGTGATGGCTATTGAGTTAAAGCCACCTAGCATGCTTTGTGTAAATATGTGCCCAATTGATAATGTTGAATAACTAGGTGCTTTTCCGTCCGTTGAGCCTATGATTCGATTGGGGCTTTGAGGCTTGGCAAGAACAACGGGCACTTCTTCTATCTTTTCCTGCTCATCCCACCATGGCTTCACATTTGTACTAGCTCCCATGTCATAAAGAGCCTTGTCGATGACATGACTACCAAGCGGGCACGGTTTTGCAAATCTAACTAGACCCTTGATCTGTGGCGGAGAAGGAACTTGGGGCACTAATAACATCGGCTCATCCTCGTTAGGACTCATAGTTAGTTCTTCACTGACCTTATTTTCATTATCCTCACTTTTCTCCTCTTTTTCAACATCTCGTGGCTCATCCAGTTGTAGATATGGCTTGGACACTTCATGAATCTCAGAATCCTCGTCATAACACCAATTGTTTTGCAGTTAGTTGTTCAGGGCTTTGAGCATGTGATCCATCTGGTTCTGCAGATTTTGAATTGATATCTCTTGATTTTGAATTGACCACTCTTGATTAATCATCCTCTCCTCATTTGATGCTATGAACTTGGACCATAATTCCTCTAACCTTGAATTATCGGTCTCAATCTCGGAAGCCATGTATTGAGGACCATTGGTTGAGGTAGTGACGAGTTGTTCCATCCGATTATTAAAATTTTGGATTGACAGCTCTTGGCTAATCCTCATCTCCTCTAGGGTTGCTATGCCCTTCAATATTACATCCCTCGGATTTGGCTTTTCTTCTTGTGGCAATGGAGGTGGACATGAAAATTCCGGTGTGTATGTTAGATTTGGAGTGTAGTATTGGTCTTCATAAGTATAGCTCTATGATGAATCCGGGTGATACCCCCAAACTTGATGATAATTAGCATATGTATAATCATTGAGGTATTCACCACCGTGTTGTCCCGGCCCAAAACTAACGATACATTGCAAGTAACTGCTATCCTTCGATTACGTTGGGCTACAATAACGTCCAACCTCCTCGAAAGTGTCTCAAGTTGTGCTGATAATGAAGAAAATACATTGAGTTCATCAATCCCCGCTCCCCTTGGTTGAGTCATACTCGAATATGGCCTTTGATAATTGAATCAAACCATGGTACCTGAAACGAGAGAAAAAGAAGAAGATAATAAAATAAAATAAAGAAAAATAAAGGAAAAAAATGTTTAAATTAAGACTAATTTAATTGAAGCTAATATTGGCAAAAATGTATTAAACTAATTCCCCGGCAACGGCGCCAAAAACTTGTTCCGTAAAATCTAATTATACACAACACGCAAGTATACGTGGTCAACAAGTAATAAAGTGAAAGTAGAGTATCGTTCCCACAGAGAATTAGTTAACAAGAATTACCAAGTACTAACCTATAACGAATTTAATCTTATTTAAACAAATGATTTAATATTTAATTTAAAATAATTAAATAAACTATTACTAACTATCCCTAGAATGAACAAGATATTGAAGACTTGAGATTATAATTTCTCTTATTGTTTCATTTAAATCAACAAACTTCCTGTTAAGCCAAATTATTTGTACTAGATTGTTAATCAAGAACACAAAAGTAAAATATGGCCAACTCTCAATGCACCATACTCATATCAAATCAAATCCACAGATGATAGAATTAATTTGAACACCCTAATTAACTAACCCACTATATATCTATGTGAATTATAATTACAAAGGGTTTAAGTATAAGTTCTTATTAGACTACATATGGCGTAAAGGCATATTTCTATCCTAAACAGGAATCATGAATTCCATTTATACAGAAATCACAAACACATGCTATCATGATCAGATCTAAATCTATACTTCATCTCTCGAGTTCATATAGATTATCATGGTAATTGTTAGCTAGGCAATTAAACAATTAAGTCCAAATCATAATAGACAATCCAAATATAGCTAATAAGACTAACAAAGAAGTATATCAAAGTAAACTACACAATAAGATCCATATTAATCTCAAACAAAGAATTAGTTCATGATTATTTAATTAAAACTAAGAATCCACAATTGAATACACATTAAAAAACAAAGATAGAAGAAGATGAGAAGATAGAATCTATTGTCTATAGATTTGAAGCTCCCTCCTCGCTCCTACTTTGAATCTTCAATGGTCTCCAAGTTGCTTCAATCTCCAAATCTCATAAAAACTAGTGTTTTAGTCCTAATCTACTCTAATCAAATCTAATAGAATTCTTTCTCTCTCTAATCTCCCCCTAATCCTTGTGATTCTCCTCCTTTTATAAGTCTCTTTATATGTCTTTAAGTCCTCTTGGAAATCCTTGAGTCAATCGGATCGAAACAATCCTTCCCGAACTCAAATTTGGACAAAAATCGAGTTTTCTGCTCATACCCCCGCCTTGGCGGGGGTTTATACTTATAAAGGGCATGCCCCGGCGGGCTATGGTTCTATTTTGCAGCTGGAATGCCCGCCCAGACGGGCATTTTGTGAAGGGAAAGCCCGCCCCAGCGGGGGTCACTTTTCTATTCTGACGTCCTTTGAGAAAATGGCCATAACTTTTGATCCGGGAGGAGCTACAGGGCCTGCCACCTATCAAATCAAAGATATCGACGAGCTTTACAACTTTCATTCTTTGAGAATTGAGAAATAATGAACGGATGAAGGTCAAAATTGGGCTGAAAGTGACTGCAATGAAAATGGCCATCCAAAACAGTGACGTTCGACGTCCGTTGGTACAAATGTCATAACTCTTGCATTCGAACTCCGATTGGAATGATTCAAGATGTTCCAGAAAGCTAAGAAGAAGGTCTAGAATATAATCCAAGTCCCACGCCAAGAACATGAAATAAACATGAAAGCTCAAACTATGTCCAATTTACTTTTCTTTGCGATTTCATACCAATTCCTTGCGATTTCATACCAATTCTTTGCGATTTCAGCTCCCAAGCATACAATCTACAAAATGAACACAAAATGCATGAAAAGTAACTAAGAAACATGAGATTAAGCAACTAATTCAAGTAAAAGATACTGGATAAGTAGGTATAAAACCTTCTTATCAATGTATGTGATGCAAATAAATATGCTAGAAGTGCCTTGTTTGAGAGTAGTGTTATGCCTCTTTTGCACCCATATACAAAGGGTTTGACTTATTGAAAAGTTCAATTTTAAGCAAAATATATAGTAATGGTGTTTTGAAAGTACATTTTCAAACCCTTATGCTCAAATAGGAATTGAGACCTTTGATACTTCCATTTTATTCTGTATTCGGCTTGATTGGATTTTATTCATGATGTGAAGCATCTTTGACAATGTGTGTGTGTGTGTGTGTGTGTGTGTGTGTATATATATATATATATATATATATATATATATATATATAATAAAATAGAGTGACTCAAATCCCAAGACTTCAACATCCAACGGTCTCAAATCAATCTCAAGGCTTCAACATCCAACGGCCTCAAATCATTTGGGGCTTCAACATCTGTCGGCCAAAAATTTATCTTTCAAACATCCATCATCTCACTCTTTCACTTTCCAAAAAAACACCATTATTTGAACACACACATTTATAATATTTATAATATAAACTGACTGCCTATTATGCCTGCCTATTCATAGACTTTTAAACTGGCTCAAGTTTGTTAATATCATTTCCCTTTATAAACTATAATCATAATAAATACACCTGATCAATGTGATGATGTGACGATATTTGAGACATTATTTGAAACTCATGTCATTGCACTTTGATAAAATATAATATTGTTGCTACTTTTTTAAATTAATTAATAAATAACTCTGAAACGAAAGGCTTATTCCCCTAACCGATTAATTAGTGGGTCCAACTATTCTTCTTAGTAAAAGAATGGGTTTAAATTTTGTGATTAAGTTTTAGAAGTTTTTTCACATGATTTATATATAATGAAATGATTATCCATTTTATTGAATTTTTCGATTCTTTGTCATTAACAAGATCTTTTATTATTTGTCGTTATGGAAGATATTTGATTAGTTTGAACAATCAATTAATTGCTTAAATAAGCCAAGTTATTTTGATTAATTTTCAATTTTCATACTATACATTAACTATGTTTTATGAATAATTTTTTAAAAAATCTTATTAAAAAAATGTAATAAATAAGTATTTTTCTCATACAAAAAAAAAATAGAGGCGGAAAATGACTGTAATTCTCTCCGTGGTAACATCATAGATACATTTTTTTTATAGTTAGTCTAAAATTAAAGATATAATTATGTACTCTCACTGTTAATAAAAAGAATTTTATTTATTAACCTTTCTGTCACCACTCCCGCTGAACTTGGTTTCGCTATAGTACAATCTCGAGCGATGTGGCCTTCCTTCCCACAGTTGTAACACACCTTGGATTGTTGTGGACAGTTTGGGCTGATATGTCCCTCTTTCCCGCATTTGTAACATCTAACTGGCGGTCGTTCTCCTCCCCTAAAATTTGTTGTTGGTGCTGGTGCTGGTGCTGATGTCTTCCCGTCATTGTTGAATCTCCTCTTTCTGAAATTTCCACTTGACTCACCTCTCCTATTATCATGGCCACGATGACCACCCGAGTGGTTACCGCCTTTGTTCGTATTTTTCCCTCCTCGTTGGTTATCATCGCTCTGATGATTGCTGTCACCGGTATGACCCTGGTTGTGGTCCCTCGGTTGAGTATACTCATTATCTCTCTCTAATAATTGAGCCCTGTTGACAACGTCTGAATACAGAGAAAATTTATGAGAGATAAGGTATTGACGAATCTCAGGTTTTAAACCTCTCAGAAACATCCGCGTCATTCGTTCCTCATTTTCGACCAAATGAGGTGCAAACCTGGATAACTCTGCAAACTTCGCCTCGTACTGGGACACCGTCATGTTGTTTTGTTCCAGTCTAATAAACTCAACCTCCTTCATATGACGAATACTTTCAGGAAAGTACTTGTCATTGAACAGTTTTTGAAATGTTTCCCAGGACATGTTGAGTGCGTCAGGCTGGGTACGCTTCACAGACTCCCACCAGTAGTCTGCCTCACCGCGGAACATAAATGTGGCGAATGGAACCTTCTGTTCCTCCGTGCATCCCAAGACATCAAATATCTTGGTAATTTGCTTGACCCACGTTTCCGCCATGATCGGATCCGGCTTTCCCTTAAATTCTGGTGGTCCCAATTCTTTGAACTGCTTAGCTGTGACAAACCGCGCGTTGTTATCATTTCCACCCGTATTCTGCACACGAGTCTCCCTCGTCTGATTTTGCATGAACTGCAAAAAGCTCCTAAACATTCCATCATTCATCGTTTGCTCGGCAACGTTGTTTACAGGAGGAATATTGCCTTCCTGTTGCACGTTCCCCTGGGTAGTGATCAAAGGTGTCTCCACGGTCTGATTTACTCCATTATTAACGTTCTCAGCTGCCATTCTTAAATACTGCCATAAAACAAGGGTTAATAGTCATGTCATATATTATCCCTATACTCTGACCGACCAAATAGACACCAAATAAACTTAGTCAGGTCATACTAGCGAAGGAATTCCCCGTCTCTCCCCTCCTAGTTCTTGTCTCACATCTCAGCCAGGGATCATATCCCTAAGCTCTGATACCAACTGTGACGCCCCCAGAATAGGTATACAACACCCATTCTGAGTCGCCAAATACATGGTACAGAAAGCAAACTACAACTTCAATAATACAATTGTCGTGCAAAATACGACAACACATACTGTGAGTTTAAATACAAATATTGTCTTCTAGACAATATCCACACTCAAATAAATCCTCATTACAATTATTCAAACACTATTTTACAGAAATAGTGAGGACTACTAATACATCTTTCTAGAACCATCACTCCATACCCCGACTAGATCCTGCTATGTTCTCACCTCCTGAGAAGAAAAATGGAACAAAAAGGAAAAGGGTGAGCTCAACTAGCCCAGTAAAGAATATTATGACTAAGATAATATACAACAAATTATCGTTAGTCTTCAACAGGGAAAAATCTGATAAAATATAATCGACAACAAGTTTTAGATCAACAACTGCAGCGGAAACAACAAACCATTAGAAGAGTCAAGTAGAGAAAGAATTCTACTATCTTCTAAGATTTAAAAGTCCATCATCAATATTTTATCCCTGTAACATCAATTAATAATCATCTTTAACCAAATATTCATCTTTGCACTACAGGCCAAAGATATTCATTTGTATCATCAGTCGGTCATGTTCATCTCAACACCTGTTCATCTTTGCACTACAGGCCAAAGATATTCATCAAGTAATTATACATCTTTGCACTACAGGCCAAAGATATTCAGTAATATCATCATTTAGGACTGAGGATGATGAAAAATATCTTAAAGAGAACGAATCCAATGAGACAAAAGGACAAATAGTAGGGATTCGTATAACAGTTTATCCAAGATCAATAATACTTCATAATAATCAATTGTGAAGCAGAATTCAAAAATAAAGATCAAAACATGGATACAATCAAAGATAGTAACCATAATAGACATCTTGGACAAAAAGGAAAAATTTTATTTTTCGGTGAATAGTGCCGTATTCGTGAATAGTGCCGTATACGTGAATAGTAACCCCCGACACAAAAAGTTCCAAATTTGATAAAAACTCATATCAATATTTCAGCATAATGATATTGAAGAAAATAATATCATTAAGAAGAAAATAATATCCCTTACCTCAAAATATCAGTACTTCTGGTCGGAATACCGGTATAAGGCTGAAAGAAACTTGCTCTGATGAATAGAAACTCTCAAAGTATCTAAATACTCACAAAATACACTCAATAATCTAGAGAGAGAAAGAGAGAAAACTTGTTTCTGGTGTAATTTTCAATTCTAACTTAGCCCTCTATTTATAGGAAAATTTTGATAGGTTTGACCTGCAACCTGATGGCTTTACCTGCTACTATTCCCACCTACCACATTTGAAATATAATTCAGCACATTTCTTCACCAACCACAAGTGGGGCCCACCAATTCTAGAATTTTCCATCAAAATGATAAATTCCGAAAATTCAACAATTTCTGAACCAGTCATCTTGTAAAATTCATAATAAATCATACGTTCATTTTTAACGGTTCAAAATTTGTGGGCATATACTCAACTTATATATGTATAACATATCCAAAATTACCACGATCCAACGGTCGGATTAAAAATTATAACCCCCGCAAAATATCTCAAAAACTCTGATTTTTAATACCTCCATTCCGACAAAAATATGGATAAAAACCTCAACATTAACTCCTTCATTTTTAACCACAAAAATATATCCCTCATTTATATCCACATAAAATAAATATTTCCTTATCATATGAATCAATAATTAATTATTCATAAATAATATTACAGAATCACATTTATGACAACCAGGCCGTTCCCAGGAAAGAGGGGGCTTTCCAATAAGGATTTCTCCTTACTGGCGCGCAATTAGATGACCAAACCTCTCCTTAGACAGAACTTTCTAGACATTGCCAATAATGTTATCTAATAATATTATTCAAATAATATGAATTATTGATCTGATAAATAAAAATACTGTGCAACAACAATTATTGAAACAACAATAATATAAAATATCAACGCAGCAATTATTGAATCAATAAAATAAAATATTGAATAATAACTACTGTAACAATTATTGAGTAGTGCCTTCTTACGTACGAATCAATAATTCAACTATACTGTGCAATCCGTGTGCTACTATGCAACCACGCGTTATTACTGTATTTTTAACCACCGGGTATTTAAACAGTGTTAACGGTAACAACTACGCCATTATTAATAAACAACTTATACTTGTCGTTTTCTTCATCCAATCGCTTTCCGTTATGGGGCCCACACAAGGCTGCGTCGTCGTACGAATATTCCCCGACAGCAAGAATATTCCACGACCAACCGAATATTCACCGACAAAAAATAAATATTTTATAACCACTTGCTTATTTTGCAAAATTTGCACATTTCACCCATAACCAAAGTATTATATCAAATTAACCCCCTTATTATTCACAATAATATTTAGAGAAAATTTGATTTTATTCATTAATAAGTTGGGGTCTTACAACCTCCCCTCCTTATGAAATTTCGTCCTCGAAATTGACGTACGCACCTGATGTTTCAAAAAGGTGAGGATACCTCTCTTTCATTTCTGATTCCAACTCCCAGGTCATTTCTTCAATAGCATGGTTTCTCCACAAAACCTTAACTTGTGGTATAACCTTCGTGCGTAGGACATGCTCTTTCCTATCCAAGATCTTAACAGGTACATCCTCGTACGTTAAATCTTCAGCTATCTCGTCTGGTTCTAACTCAATAATGTGGTTCGGGTCTTTAACATATTTACGAAGCATAGATATGTGAAAAACATTATGAACACGAGACATGCTTGGAGGTAATGGACCAACAAATCTTGGATTGAGCTTTCCTCTCTTCCCAAATCTTGTAACTCCCTTCCATGGTGCAACACGTAACAATACATGATCCCCAATATTAAATTCCACGTCCTTCCGATGAAGATCCGCATAACTCTTTTGTCGATCCTGTGCCGTTTGTATACGTTGTCGAATCGTTTGGATCTTCTCTGTAGTAATGCGTACCAATTCTGGTCCCAACAATGTTGCTTCACCCACCTCGTCCCAGCATACTGGAGAACGACATTTTCTTCCATACAACGCCTCAAATGGAGCCATACCTATGCTCGCCTGATAACTGTTGTTGTAGGAGAATTCCACCAATGGTAGGTACTTATCCCAACTCCCTTTGAGATCTAAGACACAAAGTCTTAATAGATCTTCAAGAGTTTGAATAGTCCTCTCTGATTGTCCGTCCGTTTGAGGATGGTATGCTGAACTGAATCGTAAATCCGTGCCCATAGCTTTCTGCAAGCTAACCCAAAATCGTGAAGTGAATCTTGGGTCACGATCCGAAACTATGGATACTGGCATGCCATGCAATCTCACAATCTCGTTCACGTACATACTAGCAAGACGTTCAAGGGAATAAGTCTCACGTATCGGCAAGAAATGAGCGGACTTGGTTAATCTATCAACAATAACCCAAATCGCATCTATGCCTTGAGAAACCTTGGGAAGACCTGTAACAAAATCCATAGTAATGTGTTCCCACTTCCATTTCGGGATCTCAAGTGGTTGCAATGGACCCTTTGGCACTTGATGCTCCGCCTTTACACGTTGACAAGTTAAACACCTCGAGATAAACTCCGCAATCTCTCTTTTCATATTGCTCCACCAAAATGTATGTCGAAGATCGTGATACATTTTGGTACTCCCAGGATGGATTGCAAACGGTGTGTTGTGTGCCTCCATCATTATTCTATGCTTCAAGTCAAAATCGTTAGGAACACAAAGTCTGGAGTTGACTCGAAGTATTCCTTCTTCATCGATTCTTGCTTCTGGAATAGCACCTTCTTGCACTTTCTTCTTCATACGCATCAGCTCTATATCCGTAGCTTGAGCAGCTTTAACTTTATCGATTAAAGTCGGTTCTACTCGTATATTTGATATCATCATGTGGGTACTTGGAGCCTTCATCTCTATCTCCATCCTTTGCAAGTCATACAAAATGGGCCTTTGTGTTAAAAACATTGCACTCGTACCCGCATATGATCTTCTACTCAATGCGTCAGCTACTACGTTTGCTTTTCCAGGATGGTATTGGATGGTATGATCGTAATCTTTCAACAGCTCAAGCCAACGTCGTTGCCGCATGTTGAGTTCCTTTTGGGTGAAGAAATATTTGAGGCTTTTATGATCTGTATAGATCTCCACTTTCTCTCCATACAGGTAGTGTCTCCAGATCTTCAACGCAAAAACGACTG
The DNA here is from genome assembly GCA_016801055.1 of Panax notoginseng. Lineage (NCBI taxonomy): Eukaryota > Viridiplantae > Streptophyta > Magnoliopsida > Apiales > Araliaceae > Panax > Panax notoginseng. The sequence continues at coordinate 125,000,442 of CM029015.1, forward strand.
CTGCCAACTCCAAATCATGAGTAGGATAATTCCTCTCATATTCTTTGAGTTGTCGTGAGGCATAGGCTATGACTTTCCCATGTTGCATGAGAACACATCCTAACCCTTTGCCTGAAGCATCGCTGTAGATAACAAATCCATCCGAACCAGATGGTATTGTCAAAACAGGTGCCGAAATGAGTCTCCTCTTGAGTTCTTGGAAACTCTTCTCGCATTCCTCACTCCATACGAATTTTGTATCTTTCCGAGTCAGCTGAGTTAACGGAGTAGCGATTCGAGAAAATCCTTCCACAAATCTCCGATAATAACCAGCTAAGCCCAGAAAGCTACGTACTTCGGTTACCGACTTCGGTTGCTCCCAACTTTGTATGGCTTCAATCTTCGCCGGGTCGACAGATACTCCATGTTTTGACACCACGTGCCCAAGGAATGCTACTTCCTCAAGCCAGAATTCGCATTTCTTCAGTTTGGCATATAGCTTGTTTTCACGAAGCCTTTGCAGTACCAGCTTCAAATGGCGCTCATGATCTTCACGGCTTTTGGAATAGATGAGGATGTCATCAATAAAGACAACAACGAACTGATCCAAATATTCTTTGAATACACGGTTCATCATATCCATGAAGGCAGCAGGAGCATTAGTCAATCCAAAAGACATTACTAAGAATTCATAATGCCCGTACCGAGTTCTGAAGGCAGTCTTTGGAATATCCTCAGTTTTAATCTTCAGCTGATGATATCCAGAACGAAGATCGATCTTTGAAAAGAATTGTGCTCCTTGCAACTGGTCAAACAGGTCATCAATGCGAGGTAGCGGATACCTATTCTTGATGGTGACATGGTTCAATTCTCGATAGTCAATACAAAGTCGCATACTCCCGTCTTTCTTCTTTACGAATAAAACAGGAGCACCCCAAGGAGACGTACTAGGACGAATAAAACCGATGTCCAACAACTCCTGTAGTTGGACTTTTAACTCCTGAAGTTCAATAGGAGCCATTCGATATGGGGTTTTAGAAATGGGCTTTGTACCGGGTTCAAGGTCAATAAAGAATTCAATTTCTCGTTCCGGGGGTAGACCGGGAAGTTCTTCAGGAAATACATCGGAAAATTCTCTAACAATAGAAATATTATTCAAATCTGACTTGTCTTTGTTCAAATCCATAACATGGGCTAAGAAAGCTTGACATCCGTTTTTCAATAAACGAATAGCTTTGTGGCTTGATATGACAGTGACTGATTTTAGTGGTTTAGTAGTTTGAATTCGTATGACAGGTTGGTTAGGAATATGAAAACTAACAACCTTACGAAAACAATCAATTTTAGCATGATGAGTGGTTAACCAATCAATTCCTAAAATCACATCAAAAGCAAGTATCTTTAAAGAGATAAGATCAACAGGTAATGTGATAGTGCCAACTTGGATCATGCAAGATTTATAAACTGTAGATGTAACGAAGGTTTCACCCAACGGAGTTTCAACAGATAAGTTAAAGTCCAATTTCTCCGGAGTCAAGTTTAAACATTGAGCACAAGCAGGAGAGATAAAAGAATGGGTAGAACCGGTATCTAGTAAGGTATAAACTTCGCAAGAATTCAAGATTAGCTTACCCGTGATCACCTCGTTCGGGTTTCTCACGTTTTGGCCAGTTACGACAAACGCTCTTCCAGGAACCGCTGATTTCGCCTTATCCGGGACAGCCCTTGGAATCACCACTCCCGCTGAACTTGGTTTCGCTATAGTACAATCTCGAGCGATGTGGCCTTCCTTCCCACAGTTGTAACACACCTTGGATTGTTGTGGACAGTTTGGGCTGATATGTCCCTCTTTCCCGCATTTGTAACATCTAACTGGCGGTCGTTCTCCTCCCCTAAAATTTGTTGTTGGTGCTGGTGCTGGTGCTGATGTCTTCCCGTCATTGTTGAATCTCCTCTTTCTGAAATTTCCACTTGACTCACCTCTCCTATTATCATGGCCACGATGACCACCCGAGTGGTTACCGCCTTTGTTCGTATTTTTCCCTCCTCGTTGGTTATCATCGCTCTGATGATTGCTGTCACCGGTATGACCCTGGTTGTGGTCCCTCGGTTGAGTATACTCATTATCTCTCTCTAATAATTGAGCCCTGTTGACAACGTCTGAATACAGAGAAAATTTATGAGAGATAAGGTATTGACGAATCTCAGGTTTTAAACCTCTCAGAAACATCCGCGTCATTCGTTCCTCATTTTCGACCAAATGAGGTGCAAACCTGGATAACTCTGCAAACTTCGCCTCGTACTGGGACACCGTCATGTTGTTTTGTTCCAGTCTAATAAACTCAACCTCCTTCATATGACGAATACTTTCAGGAAAGTACTTGTCATTGAACAGTTTTTGAAATGTTTCCCAGGACATGTTGAGTGCGTCAGGCTGGGTACGCTTCACAGACTCCCACCAGTAGTCTGCCTCACCGCGGAACATAAATGTGGCGAATGGAACCTTCTGTTCCTCCGTGCATCCCAAGACATCAAATATCTTGGTAATTTGCTTGACCCACGTTTCCGCCATGATCGGATCCGGCTTTCCCTTAAATTCTGGTGGTCCCAATTCTTTGAACTGCTTAGCTATGACAAACCGCGCGTTGTTATCATTTCCACCCGTATTCTGCACACGAGTCTCCCTCGTCTGATTTTGCATGAACTGCAAAAAGCTCCTAAACATTCCATCATTCATCGTTTGCTCGGCAACGTTGTTTACAGGAGGAATATTGCCTTCCTGTTGCACGTTCCCCTGGGTAGTGATCAAAGGTGTCTCCACGGTCTGATTTACTCCATTATTAACGTTCTCAGCTGCCATTCTTAAATACTGCCATAAAACAAGGGTTAATAGTCATGTCATATATTATCCCTATACTCTGACCGACCAAATAGACACCAAATAAACTTAGTCAGGTCATACTAGCGAAGGAATTCCCCGTCTCTCCCCTCCTAGTTCTTGTCTCACATCTCAGCCAGGGATCATATCCCTAAGCTCTGATACCAACTGTGACGCCCCCAGAATAGGTATACAACACCCATTCTGAGTCGCCAAATACATGGTACAGAAAGCAAACTACAACTTCAATAATACAATTGTCGTGCAAAATACGACAACACATACTGTGAGTTTAAATACAAATATTGTCTTCTAGACAATATCCACACTCAAATAAATCCTCATTACAATTATTCAAACACTATTTTACAGAAATAGTGAGGACTACTAATACATCTTTCTAGAACCATCACTCCATACCCCGACTAGATCCTGCTATGTTCTCACCTCCTGAGAAGAAAAATGGAACAAAAAGGAAAAGGGTGAGCTCAACTAGCCCAGTAAAGAATATTATGACTAAGATAATATACAACAAATTATCGTTAGTCTTCAACAGGAAAAAATCTGATAAAATATAATCGACAACAAGTTTTAGATCAACAACTGCAGCGGAAACAACAAACCATTAGAAGAGTCAAGTAGAGAAAGAATTCTACTATCTTCTAAGATTTAAAAGTCCATCATCAATATTTTATCCCTGTAACATCAATTAATAATCATCTTTAACCAAATATTCATCTTTGCACTACAGGCCAAAGATATTCATTTGTATCATCAGTCGGTCATGTTCATCTCAACACCTGTTCATCTTTGCACTACAGGCCAAAGATATTCATCAAGTAATTATACATCTTTACACTACAGGCCAAAGATATTCAGTAATATCATCATTTAGGACTGAGGATGATGAAAAATATCTTAAAGAGAACGAATCCAATGAGACAAAAGGACAAATAGTAGGGATTCGTATAACAGTTTATCCAAGATCAATAATACTTCATAATAATCAATTGTGAAGCAGAATTCAAAAATAAAGATCAAAACATGGATACAATCAAAGATAGTAACCATAATAGACATCTTGGACAAAAAGGAAAAATTTTATTTTTCGGTGAATAGTGCCGTATTCGTGAATAGTGCCGTATACGTGAATAGTAACCCCCGACACAAAAAGTTCCAAATTTGATAAAAACTCATATCAATATTTCAGCATAATGATATTGAAGAAAATAATATCATTAAGAAGAAAATAATATCCCTTACCTCAAAATATCAGTACTTCTGGTCGGAATACCGGTATAAGGCTGAAAGAAACTTGCTCTGATGAATAGAAACTCTCAAAGTATCTAAATACTCACAAAATACACTCAATAATCTAGAGAGAGAAAGAGAGAAAACTTGTTTCTGGTGTAATTTTCAATTCTAACTTAGCCCTCTATTTATAGGAAAATTTTGGTAGGTTTGACCTGCAACCTGATGGCTTTACCTGCTACTATTCCCACCTACCACATTTGAAATATAATTCAGCACATTTCTTCACCAACCACAAGTGGGGCCCACCAATTCTAGAATTTTCCATCAAAATGATAAATTCTGAAAATTCAACAATTTCTGAACCAGTCATCTTGTAAAATTCATAATAAATCATACGTTCATTTTTAACGGTTCAAAATTTGTGGGCATATACTCAACTTATATATGTATAACATATCCAAAATTTACCACGATCCAACGGTCGGATTAAAAATTATAACCCCCGCAAAATATCTCAAAAACTCTGATTTTTAATACCTCCATTCCGACAAAAATATGGATAAAAACCTCAACATTAACTCCTTCATTTTTAACCACAAAAATATATCCCTCATTTATATCCACATAAAATAAATATTTCCTTATCATATGAATCAATAATTAATTATTTATAAATAATATTACAGAATCACATTTATGACAACTAGGCCGTTCCCAGGAAAGAGGGGGCTTTCCAATAAGGATTTCTCCTTACTGGCGCGCAATTAGATGACCAAACCTCTCCTTAGACAGAACTTTCTAGACATTGCCAATAATGTTATCTAATAATATTATTCAAATAATATGAATTATTGATCTGATAAATAAAAATACTGTGCAACAACAATTATTGAAACAACAATAATATAAAATATCAACGCAGCAATTATTGAATCAATAAAATAAAATATTGAATAATAACTACTGTAACAATTATTGAGTAGTGCCTTCTTACGTACGAATCAATAATTCAACTATACTGTGCAATCCGTGTGCTACTATGCAACCACGCGTTATTACTGTATTTTTAACCACCGGGTATTTAAACAGTGTTAACGGTAACAACTACGCCATTATTAATAAACAACTTATACTTGTCGTTTTCTTCATCCAATCGCTTTCCGTTATGGGGCCCACACAAGGCTGCGTCGTCGTACGAATATTCCCCGACAGCAAGAATATTCCACGACCAACCGAATATTCACCGACAAAAAATAAATATTTTATAACCACTTGCTTATTTTGCAAAATTTGCACATTTCACCCATAACCAAAGTATTATATCAAATTAACCCCCTTATTATTCACAATAATATTTAGAGAAAATTTGATTTTATTCATTAATAAGTTGGGGTCTTACACATGTGACTATATATTAATCCAGGATAATAAAATGACCCGAAATGAGGAAGTATTTAGTACCATGTCCAACTATATATTCAGAGCGGCTCAAATCCCAAGGCTTCAACTTCCAACGACCTCAAATCAATTTAGGCTTCAACATCCAACGATCTAAAATCATTTGGGGCTTCAACATCCGACGGCCAAACATTTATCTCTCAAGAATTCAAACTCACATCCATCATCTTACTCTATCACTCTCTCACTTCCCAAAAAACACCATTATTTGAACACACACACACTTAAAATGAATCAGTTTTATAAAAAAAATTAATCAACATTGAGATAAGTGATACATTAAAGTTAAAAGTAAATTTTTGTGAAACTTTGAAAGGGATAGTTTTAACCCTTAATAGAAAATTTAAAGTAAACAAGACAAGAGTGTATAATAAACTCTAAAATGATTGAAAATAAATTCACGAAAGTAGTGTAAATTTGTTATTATTCTTAAAAATAGGAAATTATATTTAAATATAAGGAATTATGAAATTAGTGTGAAAGTAACATTTTTCATAACTTAACTTACTATAATGTAGGATATATTCCAATGACGTACGTACAGTGTCTAAGACAGTGAATCCAATCTTCCATTATTCCATATTCCATATTCCATATTCCATATTCCATAGCCTTCTTAAGTTAGACGCACAGATAGATAGAACAAGTCACTCGAATTTTAAATTTGATTATAATTTTTTATTTTAATATTACAACATAACATAAAATTCTTAACCTTTTTAGTGTATCACATTATCATTATTAAATTTTTAATTAAAAATTATTATTTAAAATTTATCTTTAATTTTAAAATTAAAAATAAATATGAAGAAATTTTTTTGCCAAACTACAACCAACTTTACGCTACCCAATTTACTAAATTTCAATGTTAATATAAAATATTTGTGTGTTTATTATCTATACTAATTTATTTCTACCAAGTAATAATTAATTATTATTATTATAATAATTCAAATATCTTTGATAATTATCATAAATTAATAAATATAGCATGTTGCCTGAAGACACTTTATTATATGTATTTAATTAGAAATTCCAATTGAAACTTTGGACTTGTTTGGTAATTGAGAAAGTAGAATAAACTACCAGAAATTTAATTAAAAAGTTTTGAGTCCTTTCTTTTCTCCTTTTTAGTGGTTATGGTTTTTTGTTCAGTTTTCTTATTTTGATAAATGGATTTATGGTTGTTCTTTATTTTTAAAATAATAAAGAGAACTATATTGATTGTTGGGTGTAGTCATTATGTTGATTCTAACTTCCCAAGAAAGAATGAAAGAAACAAAATCACAACTTAAATTCAAAAGGTTGTGTTATGCCTCCTTGGGTGGATGTTTGTTTTCTCTGGTGTCTCAAAGCATGAAAAAATTTAAGCTTTTCTATATTATTATTACTTCTATTGCTCATATTCTTAGGCTAACAAAATTTATGTTTGCTTTATGTTTCTTATTTTATTACTACTTCAATTATACCGAGTAATTGAGTCAGCTGGAATTTACCCATTTTTTTTGAATTTGTTTGAATATATGTGATTTGAAATCGTAAATTCTTGTTGTTTTCCATCTTCTGTACTTTTTGATCTGAGTTGGAGGAGAACAATTGTTTTTAAAATTCTTTGGCTTGAGATTATATGCTTTTATTGACATGTCCCCATTAGAGCCCTTGTCATTTTGCCTAAATGGTCAAAGTAAGACTACAAGTTTATGTTCCCTCATCCTATTTCATATTTCCCTTATTTGGAAAAGTTTTTTTGTGGATGACCTCATCTGTTGACCTCACTATGTGCTTTTGTGCCTTCCTTTTGGATGGATGCATTTTTTCTTTGGCTATTTTAAAAAATTTCGTTTCTGCATGTCCTTTTATAGTTGTTTACCATTATTTGATTGATCTAATGAAGGAAGCTACATGGGTCATCCATATATATATGGATGAAAATTCATAAATATTTGATCTTGCAATCTGTTACATTAGGAAGTTATAAAATTGACCATATAACTTAACCATTAGTCATTCGTCACCTTATTTGTTTGACCTCTCTCTCTTATTTGTCTTGGTTCTTCATTTTTAAACTTCGTTGCTGAGCTAATCCTAAATTTATATAACGACCTGCAATCAGTTTTTGTATCAAGTTACGGCTCTGTGAAATTGTATACCCATCTACGTGCTACAAAAAAAAAGAGTTGTTATAACAAGCAAACAATAATTTTTAATTGTCAAGTTACTATTTAAAAAGTTACAATCAATCAAAAAGGCTTATATATAATAAAAAAATAAATCTTGAAATATAGTTAAACTTATTTTAAATTTATGAGAATTTGACAATTAAAGTTGAATATTCTTTATTTATTCATTGAAATTTGTCTTCATAAGAATTTTCATTTAAATGCTTTGTAGAGTATGTATGAAAAGTGTGGGTGTGTTAAGAATTAATTTAAGCTTTTAGTTTAGTATGTGCCCATATTCAGTACTTCATTTTTTTGTGTTCGTGATTTATTTTTATTTATTTTTGAATTATACAGTGCCTTCAGGCACGGGTTATCGCTAGTATATATATATATATATATATATATATATATATATATATATATATATATATATATATTAGTGTCAGACTTCTTATGGGCATGAGAGCCATCGAAGTAAGCCCAAACGCCACAACCACAGTTTTCACTATTTTGGGCCTTTAAACCCGTATCGCCACTTTAAGGCTCTGGATTTACAAGTACAGAGATTTGCAAGCTTGTTGTATAATCAAAAAGGTCCATCACGGGAACCGGATCTAGATTCGTTGATTGAATCTTAGATCCTATAATAACCAAGAATTTTAAGTCACTTTATATGTATATACATTATTGATATCGAAAACTTTATGCTCTACAGTGATTAGATATGTGATAACATATGTAATGTGGTGTATGGCTAAATAAACATATATACTATAGTTATGGATATATACATTTATAGATTTTATTAAAAATGAAAGCTTCATAACCTAATTATACATTAGGTGAGATAATTAAATAACCTAAGGTCTATGATACTAAGGAAAAGTTAGTATTTAATATGTATACTAACTTAAGTTGATTATTTTATTATTGCAAGTATTTAATAATTTTAAACCTAATTATAGTAAACCTAATTAGGTTACAAGTTAAAGAGATATGAGTATGTAATTAAATTCCATAAGATTGGAAATGGAAACCTTAAATAAACAATTAGGATAATACATATTAAAATTGATAAACTATGTTTATTACGTAGCCCTAAACAATTAAAGGAGAATCCCAAAAGAAATAAAATGCAAGCCCATACTTAGCCCACTTGATTAAGGGTATTTTAGACCTTTGATAAATCAAATCGTGCATTAAAATAAAAGCAAAATGAAGGGGATATTGGGCATGTAGGTGACCGACCATACACTACAACAAAAAGGATTATTTCAGACGGAATATTCGGTCGAAAATAAGTATATTCCGTCGAGGTTAACCATATTTTCGACGGAATATTCGGTCAGAAATTCGGTCGTATATAAGCAGGTCGAAATTAAGTCCGTCGATCTTTCAGTCGGAGATACTTAAGATCGACGGACTTATCGTTGACTGAATATTCGGTCGGGGTTACTATATGTCCGACTGAAAATATTCAGTCGATAGTATTCGGTCGGTGATAAGCATGACACGTGGCAGTAGGGAAAAATTGGGGAGTTATTATTTCTGACGAAAGTCCGTCGAGAATAGTTATATTCCGTCGAGAATAATGACTGTTTTTTTTAATATTTAATTTGTTTTTGCAATATCCAGGGAGTTAACCCACATCTTGTACCTATACCTGTATTCCAACAGCACATATCCATACACAAGCTAACAATATAACCTCCAACATCACATACACATACACAAGCTAACAATATAACCAATAACACGAATTATAATTACCAAGACCGATTATACGTAAAAAACCAACTAAATGATAAGTAAAAAGGTCAAAAACATCCCATTAATCTAAACTAATGTATATCAAACATCTAATTAAGCTAAATTAAACTAAATGCCAAGGTTTAAACTACATTAATACATCAAAAATAATGTAAACTACAAATTAAACGAATGTAAACTAAGTAAAACTAGCTAGTAGAGCCCCCGGTATGAGGAGGATCATCGGGCGGGCGTCGACGCTGCTCTGGAGTATGAAAATCGCCACCATCGTCATCCCGCTCGTCAGTCCGCTCATCACCCTGTTGATATAATATAATGCAACTCATTAGTCCATATATATGATTCAGTTAAAGATAACTAAATGAAAATTAAATTACATGCAGAATATATATTTGAATTTAAAACGAATAGTATACCTGAGCAGTCGAGGGTTGACTCAACATCAGCCCAAACGCGTCCTCGACTAAGGTAACCACCATTTGAACAATCTCGTCGCGTATCGCGGCCCACTGCTCTGGAGGGATACCCGTACTCTCGGCGGTGGCACCAGCTGCAACGTCTTGCGCAAGCTGATGGAGGCGAGAACGGCTGGGAAGGTCCTGACGATGGAACAGCGGATCGGTCTCAAACCTCTCCGACACCGCAACCATAACACGCTGGAACAAAACATCGTCTAAGTCAGTGCCCGTATGTGATGGTCCCACAGGGGCTCTCGGACGCAGACGCTGGCTGGAGCCTACAAAAATAAATATAACATGAATAATATGACAAATTTTCTTTATTCATAAACAAGAAATAAACTAAAAATATTATACCTCCTGGCAGTGTATAGGCTAGTATCCTCGGTAACCCCAGCACTCGATACCGCCCGCTAGTACTAGTGGGAGTATCCTGAGACGCGACCCAGAGAGCCGTCTCCTCGTCCTGAGATAAACTAATCTCGGGCGGAGGGACGGTGGAATCTAACGTCTCAGCATCGCCCCTAGCAGCCTGCAACTCCGCTATACGCTGGCTGCGGATCTTCTCAAACCGCTCCTGTAATTTGATATATGTACATGTGAGTTATATTGGTATCATCATATAAATTACGTAATAATATCATAAATAATATTTATTATAGTAAATGTATTACCCGTATAGCTAGTGCTGCTGGAGACATCGTCGACCCCGAAGTAGAGCCCTTCGGCGTATGGACTCTATCCCATAACTCCATCATAGTAGGAGGTCGGCCCAAGCTACTCTGCATGGCCTAAATCATATACATTAAATAATATCAACTTAAATTGCGTAATGTTGAAGTTTAATATTAAACTAAACTAAAGATAAATACATACCGCTTTAACCTCCTGAAACGACTGCGAGCCAGAAGTATGTACAACTCACAGCTTGCCTCGATTCTTCTTCATCTGCTCTGATTTGGCCTTGAACGCAACATCATCCCAATACGCACACATCGCAGCCCATGCTGGATCTGATACTGCCGGCAGCTGATGATCTCGTAAAGTAGTCTCGGGCGATTCTTCTATCGCCCGGACTGCCCTCTGTCGCATCTCGTACAGCCAGCCGACATAATTCTTCGAGATGTGGGCAATGATAACGGTGTCACCATCCACCTCAGTGATGCCGGTCTCGTATCTATAGTATCTCTATCAAACAGACATAACATACATCTTATTAATTATTTGAACAATACGTAAATAACATGAACCTTGATTTAATATATGTAATTCGACTTACGTGAAACTCCCGCAACACTGCCACCATGAAGCCTGCATCGTAGCGCGAGTACTGGCTAAATCGCATGCAGCTAGTAGGGAGATGCGCCAAGCAGATGGCGTGTACGGTCGCCTTAGCGACAGGATCCATAATACTAGAATATAAAATTTATTAAGAACATTCTAATTGATATCATCGCGATTGAACATATATAAGTGATAGTTGAAACCTACACAGACGATCCGACATCAACTGGAATGACGTCAGGCATTGCCGGCGGATGGCCTAATCGACCGAGGTTAGGCCCTCACTGACATCGACGTCTAGCATCTGTATGTTTAAAATAGTTATGACATTGTCAATGAATGTATAATATAGTTATGAAAAACACGTTACTAATGCGCTAATTAGAAATCAACTCACTAGCATCTGAAGACGACCCGCCCTGGGAGCCGTCGCCCGATCTGGAGCGGCCGCCACCACGACCACCTCCACCGCTATGTCGAGGCATAGCTGTACTACTGAAATAACAGACATAGATACGATGACATTAATTAAATTTTATTACAATTATTATATCTAATTTCGTTGTATAATATTTACAAAACACCAAATAGTGAAGTAGTACGCCGTCAAACCCGTCAGAATCAAAATCATTTTCATTTCCATCTTCTGATTCTGTCACTTCCTCTTCTGTATCAATTTCTTCCTCAGTATCATCTTCTACCACCACATACGGGCTGACAACCACATCTTCCTCCACTTCGTCAACATCGAGTACGTTAACGACATCATCAACCACCACGTCGTCATCATCTAGCACAACGTGGCTGGGATTGCTAACTTGTTCTTGCAACGGGTCATCTGTACCATCAAATGATTGAGTCTTCGTTGTGACAACTGTATACCAGGGGGTTCTATAATTTACGATATTAGGGGCGTAGTACACTTGAGTTGTTTGGCTGGCTAACACAAATACGTCATCAGACTATAAATTCGATTTTATATCTACTGTGACGATTCTATTACGATCAACTTTAACACCCTTTGTAGTATCAAACCAGCGACACTTAAATGTAATGACCTTTTTAGCACCTGGATAATTGAGCACAACCACTTCCTTTAATCTTCCATAGCAATTGGACTCAGAATCTCCATAACAACTTCCCAACACGACAACGCCAAAGTTGACTGATGTCAATTCATTCAAGTCATCAACCTTGAATCTATACCCATTCACAATACAACCTAGAAATGAACTAACGAGTTTGTACGGGCCTAAAATGATATCTCTAAAACGCTCATAATCGTTCTCTTCTTCAACCCTTCTCTTAAACCACTGATGGAAATTGTCATTAGTGAATGCTTCCATCTGTGATGTAGTCAACCCCGGGTTAGAAGCTCGCGATTCCAATTCGAATACGCTGCGTACAATAATATGACAATTGTTTAATTATTTGATTACAGTATGAAAAATTCATTGTCAACTTGAAATAATACATACTTGATGTACGACGATACTTCAGACATATTCAGAAGCACATATGTAGATACAATCTTTAAATCTTTATCGGTTAGGTAAGTCGTCATCTCATGTCTAAATGGTTTGGCCGGATAAGTGAATACAACCAACTCATCAGCACGCGTTTGGGGATCGACGACGACCTCATTCCTACTATGACGATTGTGCTTCGTTGAGACTACATCGTCAAAGTATAGCGAGCAGAAGTTGACAAGCTCTTCCTCCGTATAACGTTCAGCTATAGAACCCTCTACACGAGCTTTGTTTTTAACTTTCTGTTTTAATCGACGTATATTCTTGAAATAAGACAATATATCGGCTAAAACAATATTCAGGTGATGATTATAACCCAATGTAGGTGATATTACCTCTCAAAAGGATACATCCATCGATATTGCACCGGTCCTCCAAGCTTAAGTTCATATGGCAGATGAATAGGCAAATGCTCCATCGAGTCAAAGAACCCTGGAGGTAAGATCATTTCGAGCTTACACATTGTCAACACTATATTTTTCTCCATCTGCTCCACATCGCTGTACCTTATAACAGTAAAGCAAATATCCCGAAAAAAATTTGAAAGTGCGGTAAATGCATCATTAATATTCCTCGGTAATACTTCACGAAAGACAATTGGAATCAACTTCTGTATGAATACGTGACAGTCATGACTCTTGAATCCGGTAATTTTTAACTGCTCAACCTTAGTACATCGAGAGATGTTAGAAGCATAACCATCTGGTAACTTCAATGCACTAAGCCACTTGCAAATGTTTTCAACCTGTTGCTTGGTAAGACAAAATGGAGCTTTTGGTTTTGAGTTGTTAGGACGAAGCCATAATTCCCGCCTGATGTTCATTTCCTCCAAGTCTTTACGTGATTTGTCATTGTCTTTTGTTTTACCACTCGTATCTAGCACGGTGTAAAACAAGTTCTCGAACACATTTTGTTCTGTATGCATGACATCTATGCAATGACGAAGTGCTAGTGTACCCCAGTTTGGCAACTCAAACCAAATGGGCGAGTGTGTCCAATTATGAGATTTACCGTACCCTATTGCTCTCAACTTACCATGCTCCTTCCCAGGCGGTGGAAATGTCAAATCATTTAGCCATCTCAATACATCGCTACCCGACAAGCGACCAACAACCCCCTTCTTTTCTATTTTTCTATTGAACTGTGTAGACATATTTCTATAATTGTGCTCAACAGGCAAGAATCTTCGAGCAGTTCCAAAGAAACTAGTTTTTCGCCCATAATGCAGTTGTGCGCCCTGCACATCCCCCATACAGACTGGATATGACAATTTACCATGGGTCAACCAACCACTGACCATCCCAAGTGCCAGAAAGTCAGTGATAGTCCACAACAAGGCTGCCTTCATCAAAAAATTCCGTCCGACAGATTTATCAAAAGTCTGAACCCCTGTTTCCCACAACATCTTAAGTTCATCGACTAACGGTCTAAGGTACACGTTGATGTCTTTTGTAGGACTCTTATCCCCCGGTATTAGTAAAGTCAAGAAAAGATACGGATCCCTCATGCACATTGACGGTGGAAGATTGTAAGCTACCATAATCACTGGCCAAACATAATATGGCTGACTAAAATTATTAAACAGACAAAATTCATCGGTAGCCATGCCAAGCCTGACATTCCTAACATCGTCGGCAAATTGTGAAAAATTAGCATCAAAATTCTTCCACTCATCTCCATCTGCTGGGTGAGTAAGCTGGGCAGGGACGACGTCCCTTGTCCTATGCCAACGCATACTGGGTGCAGTATGTGAAGACATGAATAGACGCTGCAACCTCAGCGCAAGAGGAAAGTACCGTAATATCTTCTTCGGAACATGTTTCTCCTTCCCCCCACGTTTTGTGATTTTGTACCGAGGAAAATTGCATATATCACACTGCACCTTATCTTTGTCCTTCCCATAGTATAACATACAGTCCTGCTCACAAGCATCGATCTTCTCATACCCAAGATTCAACCCCTTAACCATCTTCTTAACTTCATAGGAACTCGCGGGCAAGGTATTATCCTTAGGTAAGAACTCCCTGAAAATAGCAAGCAAATCATTGAATCCTCTCTCACTGCAGTCATGCTCATTTTTGTAGTGTAAAAGCTTCGTCACTACAGAAAGCCTGGTGTGCTTGTCGTGTTCAGGATACAATGGGGTCCCTGATTCAGATAGCATCTTGTAGAAGGCAGCTGCTAAATCATTTGGCTTTTGTTGATCAGCACTGCTTGACGCATGCTCATTTTCAGCCCAGTCAATATTCGTAGGGCCATACACATCTACCAACATCTCCACGACGTCATAGTTATCTGACTGGTCTATAGTACTGTCTGACAGTTCTCTAAACTCAACTGATTCCCCGTAATGAATCCATATCGAATACCCATCCACAAACCCACGTGAATACAAGTCAAATTTCACTTCATCGGCAGTCTTCCATATCATGTTCTTACACTTGAGACACGGGTATCTCATCTTTCCGTTCAGATCATCAGCATGTTCTATTGCTTTGTTTATAAAATTAGACACCCCGTCACGATACGCATCAAGTAATCCCATCCCATCAATCTTTATCCTACGGTACATCCAACTCCGATCGGCATCCATCTTTAATTGGAGAAAATACCCAATTAGATCAAGAATAAACATGAATGTGGTCCAAGCATGAAATTTAGTTTACCTAGTTTATATCTCCACTTCATAGGGGTTAGGCTTCTATCCCGTTCCTTGATGCGTCTCCTCACTAGTGCCAATCTTAAGCACGTTCCTACTATTTTTAGAAATTTTCAGCAGTACCTCCCCATGGTCTCCAAGTACACGAAATAGACCAAGAAAACTTAGTCTAAGTATGCACTCGGAGAACATGTAGAGACACCAGCTGAAAGTTCCTCAAAATTTATAAAAACGCACCCTGTGAATTGGCACCGACCTAAGTGAGAGACATAACATCCAGTAACAGTCCCAAACTTAGAACTATTCGACATTCACTCCTAATGAGTGAATGCCGAACGGGTTTCTAATTGTATTTAATTGTATTTTATTTTATTTTATTGTATTTTATTTAATTTTGATTTTATTTAACTAAGTAAGTGCTACTCAATTTAATTATATTTTTTTGTATTATATTATATTAAATTAAATTAAGTCAATTTTTTTGAATTAAATTTAATTTACTTTAATTTGTATTATCTTAAATTAAATCATATTTTTATTTTATTTTATTGTATTTTATTTAATTTTAATTTTATTTAACTAAGTAAGTGCTACTCAATTTAATTATATTTATTTTGTATTATATTATTTTAAATTAAATTAAGTCAATTTTTTAAATTTAATTTAATTTAATTTCTATTATCTTAAATTAAATCATATTTTTTTTATTTTATTTTAAATTATTTAATTTAATTTATTTGTATTTTTGTATTATATTATAATATTTAATTTATTTAAATTTTATTATCTTAAATTAATTAAATTTAATTAATTTAAATTTAATTTGTATTATATTATATCATATTTTTTATTTTATTTTATTTTAAAATAAGTAAATGTTACTTAGTATATTTTAATATTAGAAACTAATTAAAATCCATAAAGAAAATAAAGCAAGGCCCACATATATTGTAATTGAAGAATTCTGATAAGAATTCCGTCGAGAATTCCGTCGAGAATAAAAAATATACCAAAGGCAGTCCCAAAATTAGTCCTAATTGAGTCAATTAAGCATATGAATGAGTAGCCAATTTCATGAATACCCAAAATCAGTCCTACTAAGTCAATTAAGCATATCAGTACCCAAAATTTCCAAAACCTAAAATCAGTACATAATTTTTCCATTACCCAAATGTTCAGTAAACAATTTTATTAATACATGAATACATGAAAATATAAATCAGTAGCCACAATACAGCACAATCAGTAGCTAATTTACGAAGTATTTATACTAATTTCCATTAATTTCCCAACTCAGTAGCTAAAATTACACATACAACACAATCAAAATTCAAAAATTTAAATATAAATTAAACCCAACCTTAATGAGAAATCGTTCTGAAATGTAAAAGGCTGGTGCTCGGAGGTGGTGGTCGCAGGTTCTGGAATGGAGGTGGCGCAGGTACCGGTGGTGGTCTGAGGTGGCGCAGGTGGAGGTCAGAGGTGGCTCAGGTGGTGGTCGACCAGAGTGACGAGAGATGAGAGAGTGGTGGTGGCGGCGATGTGTTGGGGTGTGGTGGTCGCCGGCTAATGTGTGGTGGCAAGGTAGAGATGGGTCGGCTGAGAAGGCGAGAAGTCGTCTGAGAGAGAGAGATAGAGAGACAGAGAGACAGAGAGTAGCGACTGAAATGAATCTGTAGATCTATTTTTATTTAACAATTTCGACGGAATTCCGTCGACATTATATCGGTCGAGGATAAGTTAAAGTCAACGAACATTTTGTCGAAGTTGCTAATACTCTGTCGAGATAACAATTCGCACTGGCGGGCTTTTTTGGTGCCTTTACTCAGACATATTTTTGACCGAATTCGGTCGTATTTATGTTATTTCTGACCGAATTAGGTTCGACAGAATATTATGTCGGTAACACTATAAGATCGACTGAATGTATTCCGTCGGAGTTATTTTCGTCGGAGATAAACCCTTTTCTTGTAGTGATATTAGGCCTTTTAAGGCAAAAAGATTAAGCTAATTAAGTTCCTTAAATAAAAGTTCTTACACACAAGGACAAGTGTGTCATGCTCTCACTGGTGGAAAATCTAATTAGCATCCTTAATGGCATGATTAGGCATGGTTAGGAAGAGATAAGGCTAACCCTTTTATCCATGGGAAAAAAAGAAAATGGATGATATTAGCATCCCATTTCATTTCACCACATTCATTTCATTTCCATTTCATTCTCCACCATTCTTCTTCTTTTATTTTCTCCCAACTAGCAAAATACAAAGAGAGGAAGAGAGAGAGAGAGAGAGATAGGTTCGGGTATTGGGGAGGAGAAGAGAACGGAGTTGATCATGCATCCCAATTTCCTAACTTACTTTGGAAAGAAAAGGAAGACATCCCACAAGACAAGGTAAGAAAGAATCAAACCATAGTTTTATGTTTTCTATGTTCTATGTGATCTTGTGAGAGATTCATGGAAGTGCAAGTTCTAATAGGATATAGTCTTATACGAATGATAAATCTTGAGTATAATATGTTTAACTTGCTCATCTATGTAAGTTTGTGTTGGAAATCTGGGAAAAAGGAAACTAAAGAAGTTGTTAGGAAAAAATTATTTAAAAGGGCTGATCTATGCTTTTCATTTTGAAATATACAAATGGTTTTGTGATATTGTTTCTTGGTATGCTAGAACTATGAGTTAAGAGCAAAACCCCTTTGGAAGCATGTAAAAATGATAAAAAATGAGCAGGATATGGAATTATTACCAAAACACTCCAACTATGAACTCATGTGCAATAACAGTCACTTTTGCTAATTCCCAGGACCAAAACAGATCCAAATTTGATGTTTGATTATTGAAAATTGTATTTCAGAAAGATACGAATCCAATGAGTCTGATAAGACCCAAATCAGAGTTGTAGATTTCATGTTATTCAAGTTTTAGTGAATGACCCTAAATCTGGAAAAAATAAAAAATTTAGAAAACCTATTGCCGGTTCAGCCATTACCGAACAGGCTCAAATTTTCCAGCGACCGATTCGTCACTTTTCCAGCCGGTTCCGGTGACAGTTCTTGGAGCCAATTTTTCTAAATTTCATAAGAATATTATTATATTTAAGTCACAATTTTTCGGGACAGTTATGTAATTATTAAGTAATTAGTGGTTTAAACTCATTTAAAACTTACTAATTTATAATTTTTAATGTCATTAAATGATTATTAAACTAATTACATGTAATTTGAATGTAATTAACTATTTAATTAGTATCTAAGTGGCATTGAGTGATAATTATGTAGAGATAGTATTAAGAAAGTAACTATTGATTATTTAATTAAGATTAAATAATAAATAGAGTTAAACTATTGATTAATATTAAATAATGATTAAAGAATGCTTAAGTAAGATTATGTAATAATGTAATTACTTACTTATATTGACATAAAATTTATAAAATAATTATTTATTATTTAGTTAATATTAAAGAATAAATAAGAATAAATGACAGTTAATTATTCTTAAGTTAATAAGAAATAATAATTAATGACTTATGAAATAAATTAATTATTTATTATTCAAGGATAATTAATTAATTAATTAATTAATTAATAAGAATAAATGGTAATTAATTATTCTTAGATTAATAAGAAAGAATAATTAAAGACTTATGAAGTGAATTAATTATTTATTATTCAATGATAAATAAATAAATAATTAATATTAAATATGGACAAATGTTAATTAATTATTCATTTATTAATAATAAATGAATAACTAAAGACTAATGAAGAAAATAAATCAATTATTTATTATTCAAGGATAAATGATTAATTAATTATTGCTTAATTAATATTAAATAATAATTAACGACAAATAGTGTTAATAATGTAATTATTCATTGTTTAATTAACATTAAATAATAAGTAGATGTAATTAGCTATTATTTATTAAATAATAACTAAAGGTAATTAATTAATTACTATTTAACTAATATTAAATGGTATTTAAATGAAGATAGAGTTGATAAATGAAAATAATTTAAATGACTCATTAATTAAACAATTACAATAAATTATTTAAGGATATAATAAGTGTTTATTACTTAAGAAAGACCTTATAAATTATTAAATCATTAACCTAAGACTTATTAAATATCTTATAGGATTAATGATGGTACATTATACTATGTGTACATTGTGATTGAATTATTTTCTATATAATAGCATAAGTAAGCATATAGATGTACAATTATACGCAGTGCTAATTATTAAATCAACATTGTCAATGCTAGGTCGTTCAAAGAGTTTTAATTAAAGTTAGTTAGCCGTAGCTCGTCGAACAGGAAAGTTCTCTAACTCAAACTCGAGTTAATATTTTTCAAGCATGTTAGTGAATAATTATTGTTGGTTACTCACATCCATAATGATTATTGTTATTCACACTAGTGCATTTGATTTCTTGATCTATTACTTGAACTGTGAAATAATTTAAAGTTCTTTTATGCATGAACTGTTTATGAGTTATGTCTCAGCAATTTGTTTTGACGAGACTAATATTTGATAAAGCATGAAATGTTTTATGTATTATGAGTTGATTTATGCCATTTACTTCGACTAGATCAACAATGATATTATATGATAAATTTGTAGCACTTCTTTGTATTCAATCCAAACCATATTGTCGTGGTACGGACTCATGATGTAACACTAAGAAGAACAACCCTTATAAAAGGGGGAATTTTATTGTCGTAAAACGACCCATGCACGCTATGTTTCAATATTATGCACAATATAGGGTACAATGGAGCTAATCACTTCATGTGCTTACAGAAGAGTATAATTAGTTTTATAACTAACTTATATTCTCGAGGTAATTCAACTTTAATTACTGATGATTCCTCGAGTAGTTCTTGATCCATTTGTGATCGCTCATTATGAAATTTGGGAACATCCCACTTTGTTGGATATTGTTGTAGTATTGATAATTCTTCTTAATCAATTGAATATTATTGAACCTTCGATAGAATTTTACTCTTTCAATCTTAGAATGATATTCAGTATGAAACTTAAGAAAATCCTTGCTATTGAAAATGATTTATCATTCAGCTATTTCGAAATCATTCGAATATCGTTGAAATTATAGAAAGTTAAATTCTTCTTTATCTTTTATTGCACAATTTAACTTGTGGTGCAAACTCGTTTCTCACCCTTGCATAAATAAAATATTTCAGCTACAGTCGAGGTAACAGAAGGTTTTAATAAGGACAAAGGCAAAACGAAGGCGACCGAGTAGTATCAAGTTGTTCAATGATTATTATATTATAATTTGGTTTAAGTCTTTTATATTAATAGACATGAAAGGTTAAGGTTATTTAACCTGAGATAATAATGGTATAATTATGTTTTAATGTATGTTTTTATTAAGGTAACTGTGACGCCCCCAAATTCAAGTACTTGAAACCCGAACTCGGTGCTTCACGATACCATTTCTATGAGCGGAATATTACTAATAATAATAACAATAATATAGATTATCAAATATAATTTACATATTATAAGAGTTTTCAATCCCAAGTACAAAACCTTTAAACATTCGTTACATTACATGATAATTAATATATATCATCATTATCCTAATAAAGTCTAGTTATTACAAAAGATAGCATTATCATTCATTCAGCAACCTTCCCTTTCCCTTTATTCTTGGCAGAGCCTTCCGGTTATTCACACTTAGCTGAAAATATTTAAATTAAGCAAGGATGAGCATTTGAGTGCCCAACAAGTAATAGCAACGGTAACAGTTAGCTGAACAAATTAAATATTTTCTTTGAACGATACTTCTACAACGAATCAACAGTTGTGAAGTAAGCTGAACCAATATTAAACAACATATCATTTCGATTTTAAAATTTTAAAACTACGTACTGACTATAAATGAGGATCAGTTGACAGACTATGAACATTGTTTTCTATTTTTGAAAAGGTTAAACAAAACTTCATCTGTAAACCGTCATAACTTACGGGCACGGGGGTGATCAGCCCGTTATGCCCTGTATTGATCAATACTACATTCAAGGACGATATTTTCGTCCAGCATATCCGCCTTAGATGCATAAAAGTTTCCCATAATTAAGATGTTCATACTAGTCTAGAATCCGAACCAAAATAATTCAGTTGGATAACAATAAAGTTCTTATCTTGTTCAACAATAATTTTTAAATTTGTGTCTAGCCGGATCAAATAGCTTAGACAACTTTTAATTCAACATATACATTTTGGACACCGATAAGTATGTATCAACATGTGATAAAATATAATGATTATCCAATTGAGGACACTTGTATACCCATGTTTAGAAATTAACGAACATAATATATATCTTGATCTACAACGACAGAATTAAGAAACTTGTACAATAGATTATAATTTAATAACTTACTTATACAAAATCATTGCATAAGTATATACAAAGGTTGAAATATTTGAACAATAAAAAGAATAGTTCAGATATTATCTTACGGATGTCCATTGCAAAAAGTAAATGCAAAGGGTTAGATACTTGCCTTGTCTGTTGCTTACACAACTTAGATTTATCTTTTATATCAAGCCCTATCACTAAATAAATCATTCGTTCGATTAGAATAACATATCATATCATATTGTACTGCTATTTACAGTTAGCACATAACCTAATCACATTGTCATGTAAGTTTAACAACCATTAAATCACAAATAAACATTTATCAAGTCAATCTATCTAAGTCCAGATCAATTTCTGAAATATGTCAGTGTACTGACAACTTTACCGGGTATTTATCGAGTCTAAGACTCTATATAGTAGTTCAATATCCATTTATATAACTTATATATAAGTTATATTATTTTTCATGACCTTATAATAATTTTTAAACATTTATTATAATTTATCATGAAATTTCAAACATCAGAATCATTATTAAATGATTTAAATATTAAACAATTCTATTATCATTAATATTTAATTAATATTAAACTATTAATGAAATAATTGCCAAACTATTAAAGTTATTTATAATAACCTAGAATATTTTTAAAGTTTTAATATTACCCTTAAATGATTTTTAAAACATTTAAAATCATTTTTAAATAATTACCATTAATATTAAAGTATTAATGTATTATTTATCAAAATATTAAAAGTCATTAAGTATAACTTAAAATATTTTTAATTCATTTATATCCTTTTTAAATGATTTTTAAATTAATAAAACCCTTTTTAAACTATTTATTTAATATAGTTATTAAATAAATTTTATATTATTAATAATAAGTTAATAATTAATAATATTAAATTATTAAGAAAATTATCCTTTAACTATTAAAAGTTATATTTTATAACTTAAAATATCTTTAAACACTATATTTTTATTTAAAATGATTTTTATAATATTAAAATTATTTTTAAACTAAATTATTTAATATAATTATTAAATAACTTTAATATCATTAATAATAATTAATTAATAAAATTTACCTTTAAATATTAAAAGTTATATCTTATAACTTAAAATATTTTTAAATACCTTATTATTATTTAAAATAATTTTTAATATAATGAAATCATTTCTAATTAAATTATTTAATTCATTTATTAAATAACTTATTGATCATTAATATTAATTTATTAATGAATTTCGTCACAAAATATTAAAAGTCATTAAAAATAACTTAAAATATTTTTTTACATCATTATATAATTTTAAATGATTTT
Source organism: Panax notoginseng (assembly GCA_016801055.1). Taxonomy (NCBI): domain Eukaryota; kingdom Viridiplantae; phylum Streptophyta; class Magnoliopsida; order Apiales; family Araliaceae; genus Panax; species Panax notoginseng. The sequence goes on from CM029015.1 coordinate 125,023,602, forward strand.
TCAAATATTAAAATTATTTTTAAATAATTTATTTAATATAATAATTAAATAAATTAAATACTTTTAATATTTTAATATTTTAAAAATATTAAATATTTATGAAATATATTAAAAATAATTAAAAACAAATTTTTAGACCTTAAAATACTTTTTAATAATTTAATTTGTATTTTTAATAATTAAAAACTAATTTTTTCTATTTATTTAAGTAAAATAATTAATTTTATAAGGAAACTATCGCTAAAGACCACCTATAGCGACAGAACCGTCGCTATAAGTGTTCTTCGTGTTCTTTATGCAAACCTAGATCACCATGTCAGTTATCGAGCAAGCATGTTTGACCATGTACACTAATCAGATCATGATGTTTGAGGACTTGTTTCTGGTCAGATCGTGTAGCACAAATGTAACACTACAAGACCCAACAAGAAACACGATCAAACAACATCACAATCAGCAGATATAAGCCTGCAAAGTGGCTGTCAGACCTGTTCTTCATTTTCTGGGTTACCCAGAAATGACGAACAGTTCGACTGTCCACCTTTAGGCTTCTACAACTTGAAATCGGTGCAATTGTTTTGTGATATAAGCTTTGCAGTGTGTAGCCAACATATCAAGGAAGAAGTACATCACATAAAATCACCATAACAACAACGTATCAAGAAGATATGGTTCGGTCAAACCATGTCAGAAATCATGCTATGGTGTTTTCTAGGTTACCTAGAAAACACAAACCGAGAGCTTTCTGCTTGGTTTGACCATTCCCCAAATCAAATCTGTTAGCTTATTAAGTGAGGTAAGAGCATAATCATGTAGCCCATGTAGTAAACTATAAACCTATTACAACATCATGACCAAATCATTAATACACTGACAGATCTAAAGCCATCAAAATTTGTCAGACACGATCTGGGAACACCTAGGTTACCCAAAAACTTTGCAAGTCATGGTCGGTCAATGCAGTTTGACCTACCATAACTTGCAATCTACATATGACATAAGTCTAATTTCAAGCTCAGATCAAAGAAGCACATATCAGACTACAACTAAAAAGTTTCAAAACACAAAACTCATTAAAGATCATAGAGATACAAGGCCTGACATTCGTTGTCAGACAACAAAACAAAATTTTTCCAGATTTTGTAGATCTTCTAATCCAAGCCTCTAGATGTTATGGATCTAACATCTACTAACCCAGATCATCATTATACACTACAAACAACATATTTAACACAAAAAAACAACATCTAACAACAGATCGATGAACAGATTGTAGCTTAGGGTTTTATACCTCTTATGAATAATATTTGATTCTAGGCTTCTGATTTGGTTATGGTGTTCGTGGGGCTTGGTTTGTGAACTGAAATGCTAAGAAATTTCGGAGGTGAGAGCTTGAGAGAGATGAGTTGAGTGTTTGTGCCAAAAGTTAGCTAACAAATGAATTTTCTCTCTCTCCAATCTATATATACAAGTGCTAGATACATGTAATGGCTGAGATATAGAGTTGATCTGCTGAGATTTGTCACATGGGGTGGTTGGATTTGGTCACCAACTTCACCTATTGTCAAAATCTATACATTAGCTTCAATAATGCACGAAGGGGAAATTTGGTCATTTGTCTAACACATTTAATGGCAATCTTGTAATCCTTGCAAACTCTTAGGGTTTGACTCTTAGGGTTTGACTCTTAGGATTTGACCCTTAGGGTTTAGCACAAAATAAAATTCTAAGTTTTTATTTAGGGTTTAAAAATAAAATAAAATAAAAATTAGTTTCTACAATTTTGAAATTAGGGTTTCCTTAATTAAATTAGTTTTCTAATTACTTTATACAGGAACATTAGGGTTTAATATCACTAATTACAATTAACCTTGCTAATTTAGCAATTAGTGTGACGAACGAAATTTTTGTAATTTATTTGTCGTTTACAACTTTCTAGGAGAAATAATTATTTACTTTCCTATATCACCCCTACCTTCTCTCATTGTCCCAATAAATTTTTCCCTTGTATTAATAGTTTTCAACTTCCCATAAAGGGGTAGTGATGAAATTTCACACCAATTTTAATTAATAAATGATAGCACTAAATGACTTTCTTAATCCATGTGCATCAAGCTAAAGCGACAGTTATTATGGGATGGAGGGAGTAATATTTATTGAAGCAAATAAATATTTTCGATGATTTAATTATTAGATTAAATAATTAATTGATGAAATTGTAGTAGATGAATTTAATTATATATGTTACATTTTATTAAATTAATGTGGAGAATTTTATTATCAAAGTATGTGATTTTGTGAGCTTAGTGAATTAAAAGAAATATTTTATAAGCCTAATGTTATTTATTTAATGTAATAATTAATTATAGATTTAATAATTTAATATTATTAATCAATGAGAATTTGAATTATGTGACTATGTGAATTTATGAGAAATTAGTATATTTTATTTAAAATAAATTAAATAAAATATTGGAATTATTTTACAAGGGGTGCGACATGATTTAAAACTATAGTATAAAAGGTTAATTAAAATAATTATTCATGTTGCCAGCCAAACAAGGCTTTAAAGGGAGTTATAGCAGTTTACCCATGATGGGTAACTGACCTCCACTCGCGTACGTATTCTTCTTTATTAATCAGTCTTATTGAGAAGACGTATTATTTTTATGAGTTAACTAAGAGAGAATTCAGAGAGATTTTCAGTGAAATAGAGAGAAGCTGTGTGAATTATTGTGGTATTTCAGAAGTACGTGAAAGTCAGAGAAATTGTTTTAAGGGTAATCTTCTCATCCCCAAAGTTTTAATTTACGTTGTTAAGTTTTTAAAAAAATGGCTTTCATTCATCCTGCAAAGTCTCTGTAATTAAAATTGTAAGAGTTATGTGCATATATGTGTTAAGATGTTGTTTTAATGCGTTTTAATATATATTGTATATAATTTTTTATCATTAGTTCATAATTTTACGTCGTATATGATTGGTGCAAAATTACAGAGTTTGGGTTTTGGCCATATGGCCTTATACGTGATATTTCATGTGTTGATCGTATATTATCCCTAAATTTTACACTCGTATTTTATTATGCATGTTAATACGAAGAGACCAAACTTTAAATGATCGAATTTGGCTTTATAATGAATCTGTGGCGTTGAATTTTAGGAATTTATGTTCAATACTTTAAGAACATCAAGAACAGTACAATTTGCATATTTTAATTCTGTAATTATATGTTTTAATGGGTTAAAATCATTTTATAATTGTTGGGTAATGACTATATATGAATTATAACATGTGGGTATGTGTAATTTGGTGAAATTAGTGTTTAAGAAGTGTTGATTTCGCTGAATTCTGTTTTCTTAGCGAACTGGAAATTTAGAGTCTGGGGTTTTGCGCCGCGGCGCCAACTCCTAGTTCATTTCTCGCGCCGCAGCGCCATGTACCAGGCCGCAACGCCACGGCACCGCAGCTCCAAGACTCAGTACAAAAGTGGCGCCGCAGCGCCACTTAGCAGAATGTCCAAAAAATGTTTTTTTTAATGTTCAAGTCTAGCAATGTGTTAGTAACTTATAGTAATGAATATAAAAACTTGTTAGACATATAATGAGGTGTTAAAATAAATTCTTAACACGTCCATAACACAATTACGTGTAAATTGATTGATCGAATGCATAGTTAGCTTATTGTTCGTGAAATCTAATTTTGACAATAAGTGTAGTAATTGACTAAGTATAGTCATAAATTCGAGATTAGACAGAATAATTTATGATGTTTAGTACGTTGTAATTGACTGGTATTGTGAACGTTATTGATATGTAGGATTTAAATCAAAGAACGAGTTTAGTTAAAGTGTAATCTACTTGTTATTGTTATATAAGTTGATTAATTCACCTTTCTACATTGAGCAAGTTCTCATTATTATCGATCAAGTATGTTTCGTATATTAAAGTTTATAAATCTTTCAAGCATGATGCTGTTATACAATACTTATTCTATTGTATACCTTTTGAGATTCTATTCAATTAAGTTATCAATTATTGTTAAACCTTGTTAGACTAGTGAACTCTTATTGATTCGACTAGTCCATAGTTGATGAGCATTCTAAATTTCAGAACCCTTGATGAATTATCCAAACCAAACTTCCTTTGGTGTGGACTCCGATGTTAAACTGAGATGAACAACCCTATATAGGGGATTATTTACGCTTTAGCGTTAAGATATTGTGCACAGTATGGTACTAAGGGTTGATCCCCCTAAGTACAAGAAGAAAGGTTCATAGTCTTATGACTGTTAAAGGTTTCAAGTATAACCCTTGACAACCTAGGATATAGTTCAAAGTCTTATGACCCTCAGAAATTCTTTTGATTCTTGTTATTCATTCTTGATTCAAAAGTTGAGCTTTTATATTCGAATTTATTATTTTTCCTCGCATGTTATTATATTGTTGTTTTCATTATTATACTTGTGGGCAATCGTGCTCACTCTTGCGTAATAATAACATTGCAGTTAAGAACGAAAGAGTAGACGAACCTTCCACTAGTAAAGGCAAGGGCAATGTTAACAAGTGATGAAGACTTATTGTTTTATATGATGATGTATTTTGTTTAAGACTGAAGTTAATGATGTTGTTTAAGACTTATTTGTTTATGATTCCGCACAGATGTTTAAGGTTAGAGTAACCTGTGATTTATTTATTATGTAGTTGATGTAACCCTATAAGGGGAGATTTATTATTATTTCTATCTATTGCATGGTTTTTACATTTATTTATGGGTAGATAGATGGATGATGTTGTGTTGTGAACACCAAATCCTGTGGAAATGGAAGTACCAAATTTGGGGGTGTCACAGATTGGCATCAGAGCTGTAGGTTATGAACCTTAGGTGGGGGAACAACCTTAGGTAGTAGCCTTGTAGGAGATCGAGAATATAGTGGTGGTAAACTCTTATCGAGTTCTAAGAAATGAATTTCTTAATTCATTGAAGATAATAAAAGACTTTATATGTTTATGTGTTAAATTATGTGCTCACTAGTACGACGTAGTAACTAAAACTTAAAAATATGTTGTCAGGATGTCAGATGTTGGAAGAGCTAGTCGAGCTGGGGAGGAGGAACCCCGAGTGCCTAAGGAGGAGCCCCAAGACATTCATGTTGTCAGGGAGCAGTTGATTCAGAGGGAGCCATCTCCATTGATCACTGTTGCTGGTCAGGAGCATGAGCCTGAGACTAATCCAGAGGAGGAAGAGGAAGAATAGGAGTTCCCACCGAACTCCATTGATGCTGAGATGTACGACGCGTTATATGATCGTAACATAGAGTTGCAGGATACTGTTCAGGATTTGACTGAGCGGGCAGTTAGTCAGCAGATTACTATTGAGCAGAGGGATAGGGAGATTGTGACTCTTCACACACGTTTGGGAAATGTCGAATGGGATTTGGTCCATGAGAAGGGTCAAAATGAGGAGAAGTCTGAAGAAATAGAGAAGTTAAAGAAGGAACTGAAAGAAAGCTCAGAGAGGCTTGCCATAGCAGAGGAGGGCTGGGTACGAGAGTTACGTCGTGCTGATCTTGCAGAAGATGATTGCCGTGCGAAGAAGGCTAAGCTTGGAGAGACATACTCTACACTTAATAATGCAATGGATGAAGCCCAGGATAGAGTTTTGAGGTACCCAATCCAGTTTGAAGGTCTACCATCGTACATGCTGGATCGCAGGACGATGTCTCGCATCATAGAAGAGGAGCGTAGCAAGGCTATTCGGAGCCTTAACAGACAGTGATAGTATTAGTTAATTATGTGAAACTATTTGGTAGTTAATGATGTAAATTCTGATGTGATTATAAACAAAGGAATATTTTGATGTTTTAAATCCTATAGATTCTTTATCTCGGGATAGTTGATGTAAATAGCAGTGATGCTATCGTTTGATGTTAAAACTTTTGATTTGAATAAGTATATCAAGTTGTTTGAGATAATGTGTTAAGTGATTATGTTAAATTGTTGAGTTAAGCCTTAACTATTTAGAGAATTTAATAAAGACCTAATAAGCGTGTATTCTTAACAGAAATATGCCGCCGAGAAGAAGACAAAACCGTCAACCAGCTCAGGAAGAGTCAACGAATAACAACAATAGCACCAATGTTAATCCCGTCCAACAATTAGTGAACCTTCTAGCTGGAGCAATGAATAATCAACCTCAAGCTCCACCGAATACTTCGTTCAAAGATTTTAAGGCGGTGGGACCGCCAGAGTTTAAAGGTTCCATGAACCCGATCGAAGCTCAGACTTGGGTTATGGAGATGGAGAAGGTTTTTGAGGTCGCAAGAGTCAGAGAGGACCAGAAGACCGCATTTGCAACGTTTATGCTGAAATCTGAAGCCAGTTTTTGGTGGCAAGCAAACAAAATTCGTGGAGGAGAAGGTATGATTACCTGGGAGAGGTTCAAGGAGATGTTTTTTGAGATGTATTTCCCGACTACCTCGCAGAACCAATTGGAGGTTCTGTTTCTGGAATTGAAGCAAGGGAGTATGTCTATATCAGATTATGTGGCTAGATTTAACGAATTGGCAAGGTTTGCCACGTATCAAGTGCACACGGATGAGAGAAAAGAAAGAAGATTCGAACAAGAACTGAAGCCGTGGTTGTATAGTAAGGTGTCGATGTTTCAGTTGAAGACATTCGCCGGGGTACTAGAGAAAGCAATACTCGCTGAGGGTGGAAGCGATGCAGTAACGAAGTATAATCAGGATCAAAAGAAGAAGAAGAATGAAAGTGAAGGAAATAACAAGGCTGGTGGGAGTAGCACTAGGGGTATCCATAATCAGAAGAGGAAGTGGTCTGATAACTCGTCGGCTGGAAGTTAGCAAAGAGGGCAGAAGAAGAAGATCGAAGCGTGCTCAACCTGCGAAAAAGCACATTTGGGAGTTTGCATGAAAGGGAAGCGTGTGTGCTACAATTGTGGTCAGGAAGGCCACATAGCACCAAACTGTCCAAACCCAAAGAAGGGTGCATGTTTCACTTGTGGCTCAAAGGATCATCTGGCAAGGGACTGTCCCAAAAAGGGATCTGGAGGAACGAGTTCAGGAGGAAATAGAGGAAATACCGGTGGAAGCACTCTGACTATCGTAGCACCAACCGCAACCAATCGACCAACTACCAAGACATTCAACATGACAGTGCAGGACGCAGTGCAGTCTCGCGATGTGGTGTCAGGTATCATTTCGATCAATAAAGTTAATGCTTACGTATTATTTGATTCGGGTGCTACTTGTTCATTTATATCCGATGACTTTCATAAGAATTTAGAATTGCCTAAGGACGAGTTAGAATACCCCATGAACATAGAAATTGCGAATAGAGAAATAATCCATGTTAAGTACGTGCATAAGAACTGTAACGTGGATATTAAGGGTAATATCATGAACGTAGATCTTATCCCTATTCGACTTGGGGAATTTGACGTTATCTTGGGAATGGATTGGTTATCCAATTATGGAGCTGTAATTGACTGCCAAAAGAAGCGTATTAACATTATGACTCCGTCAAATGTTGTATTTTATGGTAGCAAGTTGCCTAGACAAGCGAGTTATCTGATGATGATGCAGGCCAGGAGGTTGTTAAGACAAGGCTGTGTAGGATATCTAGCTTATATAGTCGATAGTCGTAAAGAGAATCCCAAAATAGATGAGATACCAGTAGTGAGAGATTTCACAGACGTATTTCCGGACGATTTGCCGGGACTTCCTCCAAATAGAGCAGTTAAATTCGTGATCGATTTGGCTCTAGGAACGGCTCCAATATCGAAGGCACCGTACCGAATGGCACCGGTAGAGATGAATGAATTGATGGTCCAACTACAATAATTTCTGGACAGAAAGTATATACAATCAAGCTTATCACCGTGGGGAGCGCCGATTTTATTTGTAAAGAAGAAGGATGGGACAATGCGGCTTTGCATCGATTATAGAGAACTGAATAAGGTTACGATTAAGAATAGATATCCATTACTGAGGATCGATGATCTGTTTGATCAATTGAAGGGAGCAAGATACTTTTCAAAGATAGACTTGAGGAGTGGTTATCATCAGCTGAAGCTGAGACTAGAGGATATACCGAAGACAGCGTTCAGAACACGATATGGTCACTACGAATTTTTAGTAATGTCGTTTGGTCTAACAAATGCTCCTGCAGCATTTATGGGACTAATAAATGGTGTGTTCAAGCCATTTTTGGACAAGTTCGTAGTAGTATGTATAGATGATATTTTGGTATATTCAAAAACCAAGGAAGAACATGAAGAGCATTTGAGATTAACGTTGGAAGTGTTGAGAAGGGAGAAGTTGTATGCCAAGTTTTTGAAATGCAAATTTTTGAACGAGCGGGTGCAATTTCTTGGTCACGTGATCGATAAAGACGGAATTTTGGTAGATCCATCCAAATTCGAAGCCGTGATCAACTGGGATCAGCCGAAGACGCCGTCAGAAGTAAGAAGTTTTCTTGGATTGGCAGGTTATTACAGAAGGTTCATTCAAGACTTTTCCAAGATCGCAACTCCGTTAACGAATTTGACTCGAAAAGCTGTGAAATTTGTTTGGACAGAGAAGTGTGAGGAAAGCTTTCAAGAATTGAAGAAGAGGTTAAGTTCAGCACCTGTGTTATCCCTTCCGGACGATACAGGAAATTTTGTGGTTTATAGTGATGCGTCGCATAAGGGACTTGGTTGTGTGCTTATGCAGAACGGTAGAGTCATTACATATGCATCGCGATAATTGAAAGATTATGAGAAGGGGTATCCGACCCACGACTTGGAGTTAGCTGCAGTGGTTTTCGGTTTGAAAATCTGGAGGCACTATCTCTACGTGGAGAAGTGTGAAATATATACAGACCACAATAGTCTGAAATATATTTTTACACAGAAAGAATTGAATATGTGCCAAAAAAGGTGGTTGGAGTTAATTAAGGACTGCGGCTGTGAGATTTTATACCATCCGGGTAAGGCAAACGTGGTTGCCGATGCCTTAAGTAGAAAGGGTCGGGAGAAGCTGATGATGTTGACCGAACAGGAGGAGTTAATTTTGGCCATGGAGAAGTTAGAACTGGAAGTGAAGAATCCTATGGAAATTGATGAGAAGCTATTTCAGATGCAATCTGGTACAACCCTACTGGATAAAGTTAAGGAGGCTCAACTTCAAGACGATGAATGCAAAAAGGTGATAAGGAAGATATCCGAAGGAATTGAATCGAGATTTAAGATGGATAAGGAAGGAATACTGAGATTCGAGAACAGAATTTGGGTATCGCCAGTAACAAAAATTAAGGAAGACATTTTGAGCGAGGCTCATAGCTCACGATATTCGATTCACCCTGGTAGTACCAAGATGTATCAAGATCTTCGACAACATTTCTGGTGGCCTAATTTGAAACGTGATGTTGCAGAATGTGTTGCCAAGTGTCTGACCTGTCAAAAAGTGAAAGCAAAATATCAGAGACCGAGTGGGTTGCAACAACCGCTAGAGATCCCAGAATGGAAATGGGAACATATTACAATGGACTTCGTGGTTAGCCTTTCGACGACTCGGAAAGGCTACGACACCGTATGGGTTATCGTTGACCGACTGACGAAATCCGCACACTTCCTACCGATCAAAATCAGATTCAACTTAGATCAGTTGACAAAGTTATATGTAAAAGAGATTGTTTCGAGGCACGGAGTGCCGGTGTCAATTGTTTCCAATAGGGATCTGCGCTTTACGTTGAACTTCTGGAAACGTCTATAAGAATGTATGGGTAGACAGTTGCGAATGAGTACGGCATATCACCCTCAGACAGATGGACAGAGTGAAAGAACAATTCAGACATTGGAAGATATGTTAAGAACTTGTATAATGGACTTTAAAGGAAATTGGGATGATCATCTACCGCTCGTAGAGTTCGGTTACAACAACAGTTACCACGCTAGTATTGGAATGCCACCTTATGAAGCGTTATACGACAGAAAGTGCAGAACTCCGCCATACTGGGATGAAGTTGGCGAAAGACAGTTGCTAGGGCCAGAATTGGTACAACAGACAGCAGAAATAGTCAAAGTAATTCGAACACGATTGGTAGCAGCTCAAGATAGGCAGAAGAAATACGCCGATCCATACCGTAAGAATGTTGAGTTTGAACCGGGTAGTTATGTGTTCTTAAAGGTATCTCCCTAGAAGGGAAAGATCAGATTCGGAAAGAAAGAAAAATTAAGCCCAAGATTCATTGGACCCTTTGAAGTACTACGAAGAATTGGAGAAGTCGCATATGAGATAGCCTTACCTCCAGCTCTAGAGAATGTGCACAATATTTTCTATGTCTCAGTCCTACGACCCTACAAACCCGATTACAAGCATGTAATTGAATACGAACCCCTACATTTTGAAAAAGGCTTGTCTTACGAAGAAATCCCTATTCAAATTATCGACCGAAAAGAACAAGTTCTGAGAAATAAAGTAATACCTTCTGTTAAGGTATTTTGGAGGAACCACAATGCTGAAGAAACTATGTGGGAACTCGAAGAGAATATGATGAAGAATTATCCTCATTTATTTACTTAAATTATGTGTAAGCGATTCTGGGGACAGAATCTTTGTAAGGGGGGGAGATTGTAATGGGTCGAATTTATTGAGTCGTGATTCTGGGGACAGAATCCTTGTAAGGGGGCAAAGATGTGACGAACGAGATTTTTGTAATTTAATTCTTAATATTTATTGAAGTGAATAAATATTTTCGACGATTTAATTATTAGATTAAATAATTAATTGATGAAATTATGGTAGATTAATTTAATTATATGTGTTACATTTATTAAATTAATGTGGAGAATTTTATTATCAAAGTATGTGATTTTGTGAGCTTATTAAATTAAAAGAAATATTTTATAAGCCTAATGTTATTTATTTAATGTAATAATTAATTAGAAATTTAATAATTTAATATTATTAATCAATGAGAATTTGAATTATATGACTATGTGAATTTATGAAAAATTAGTATATTTTATTTAAAATAAATTAAATAAAATATTGGAATTATTTTACAAGGGGTGTGGCATGATTTAAAACTATAGTATAAAAGGTTAATTAAAATAATTAGAAGAATTATTCATGTTGCCAGCCAAACAAGGCTTTAAAGGGAGTTATAGCAGTTTACCCATGATGGGTAACTGACCTCCACTCGCGTACACATTCTTCTTTATTAATCAGTCTTATTGAGAAGACGTATTATTTTTATGAGTTTACTAAGAGAGAATTCAGAGAGATTTTCAGTGAAATAGAGAGAATCTGTGTGAATTATTGTGGTATTTTAGAAGTACGTGGAAGTCAGAGAAATTGTTTTAAGGGTAATCTTCTCCTTCCCAAAGTTTTAATTTACGTTGTTAAGTTTTTATAAAAATGGCTTTCATTCATCCTGTAAAGTCTTCTGTAAAGTCTCTCTAATTGAAATTGTAAGAGTTATGTGCATATATGTGTTAAGAAGTTGTTTTAATGTGTTTTAATATATATTGTATATAATTCTTTATCATCAGTTCATAATTTTACGTCGTATATGATTGCTGCAAAATTACAGAGTTTGGGTTTTGGCCATATGGCCTTATACGTGATATTTCATGTGTTGATCATATATTATCCCTAAATTTTATACTCGTATTTTATTATGCATGTTAATACGAAGAGACCAAACTTTAAATGAACGGATTTGGCTTTATAACGAATCTGTGGCGTTGAATTTTAGGAATTTATATTCAATACTTCAAGAACATCAAGAACAGTACAATTTGCATATTTTAATTCTGTAATTATATGTTTTAATTGGTTAAAATCATTCTATAATTGTTGGGTAATAATTATATATGAATTATAACATGTGGGTATGTGTAATTTGGTGAAATTAGTGTTTAAGAAGTGTTGATTTCGCTGAATTCTGTGTTCTTCGTGAACTAGAAATTCAGAGTCTGGGGTTTCGTGCCGCGGCGCCAACTCCCAGTTCATTTCTCGCGCCGCAGCGCCAAGTGACAGGCCGCAGTGCCACGGCGCCGCAGCGCCAAGACTCAGTACAAAAGTGGCGCCACAGCGCCACTTAGCAGAATGTCCAGAAAATGTTTTTTTTAATGGTCAAGTCTAGCAATGTGTTAGTAACTTATAGTAATGAACATAAAAACTTATTAGACATATAATGAGGTGTTAGAATAAATTCTTAACACGACCATAACACAATTACGTGTAAATTGAATGATCGAATACATAGTTATCTTATTGTTTATGAAATCTAATTTTGACAATAAGTGTAGTAATTGACTAAGTATAGTCATAAATTCGAGATTAGACAAAGAATAATTTATGATGTTTAGTACGTTGTAATTGACTGGTATTGTGAACGTAATTGATATGTAGGATTTAAATCAAAGAACGAGTTTAGTTAAAGTGTAATCTACGCACGAGGCAAGTTTTCCTAACCCCACTTGTTATTGTTATATAAGTTGATTAATTCACCTTTCTACATTGAGAAAGTTCTCATTATTATCGATCAAGTCTGTTTTGTATATTAAAGTTTATAAATCTTTCAAGCATGATGCTGTTATACAATACTTATTCTATTGTATACCTTTTGAGATTCTATTCAATTAAGTTATTAATTATTGTTAAACCTTGTTAGACTAGTGAACCCTTATTGATTCGACTAGTCCATAGTTGATGAGCTTTCTAAATTTCAGAACCCTTGATAAATTTTCCAAACCAAACTTCTTTTGGTGCGGACTCCGATGTCAAACTGAGATGAACAACCCTGTATAGGGGATTATTTACGCTTTAGTGTTAAGATATTGTGCACAGTATGGTAGTAAGGGCTGATCCCCCTAAGTACGAGAAGAAAGGTCCATAGTCTTATGACTGTTAAAGGTTTCAAGTATAACCCTTGACAACCTAGGACATAGTTCAAGATCTTATGACCCTCAGAAATTCTTTTGATTCTTGTTATTCATTTTTGATTCAAAAGTTAAGCTTTTATATTCGAAGTTATTATTTTTCCTCGCATGTTATTATATTGTTGTTTTCATTATTATACTTGTGGGCAATCGTGCTCACTCTTGCGTAATAATAACATTGCAGTTAAGAACGAAAGAGTAGACGAACCTTCCACTAGTAAAGGCAAGGGCAAGGTTAACAAGTGATGAAGACTTGTTGTTTTATATGATGATGTATTTTGTTTAAGACTTAAGTTAATGATGTTGTTTAAGACTTATTTTTTTATGATTCTGCACAGATGTTTAAGGTTAGAGTAACCTGGGATTTATTTATTATGTAGTTGGTGTAACCCCATAAGGGGAGATTTATTGTTATTTCTATCTATTGCATGGTTTGCATTTATTTATGGGTAGATAGATGGATGATGTTGTATCGTGAACACCAAATCCTGTGGAAATGGAAGTACCGGATTTGGGGGTGTCACAATTAGGGTTTACAATTAGTAATTAAATTTTATAATTATTAATTAGGGTTACGTATTATTACAATTAGGATTTCAAAATATTAATTTAGGATTTTCACTTAAGAAATTAGGGTTTCTAATTTCACGATTAGGGTTCCCACAAATTAGGGTTTTCCTAATTAATGTTAATATTTATAATAATTGTCATAAATCACAATACACAATTACAAAACAATTTTGTACTCTAATTTAGATATCAAATTAGGGTTTTGCACAGTAAAACTAGGGTTTGACATAGTACATCATAATTGACCAACCATTGTCAGTCCGTATACATACAGTACATATTTATAGCACAGAAAAATCAAAATATAATTAATATTATATTATTATTCTCATTCATTGATAAAAATCTAAAATTAGGGTTTTGATTTCATATCTGATTTATTCTTCATAAATAATAATACTAATTAAGTTAAAATAATTAACTTACTTAATCTAACATAAATTCATATAATAAAATAAATAGTTATTATAATCATTCTAAAAATCATTTCATATATTATTTAAGTAATATATAATTATATTTTCATAACAATTAATTATTATAAGAATATAAAATTATTTGTAAATATTTACGTAATAAATATATTTATAATATTATAAGAATATAAGAATATACTTTAAAATATTATAAAATTATTCTACTATAAAATTATTCTAAGAATATACTTTATAATAATCAATAATTCTAAAATAAAATTATTTGTAAATATTTACGTAATAAATATATTTTTATTTATCACATAAATACATATACACATTATCTTGCACAAATCCTCATCTTTAAAATAAAAAAAACGATACGCAAAATTTCTTATTTATTTATATAGAAAATATCGGATTATTACATTCACCCTCCCTTATAAAGATTCTGTCCCCGGAATCACCGTTTTAAAACCTATACCTACCAGGGTATATAGCATACATAATCATTGCAAGTAGATCTCGATCCTAATTTGATTGAACTGATCTTTAACTATTAACATAAAGCTTGTCTTTCTGATTAAACGGAAATTTGATTTCTAAAAGAACTCAAATTCCTCTCTCAAAATTTCTTTAGACATAATTTACTATATATATGAAAATCATGTATATAAGAAAATAAAAGTTCTATGAATAATACTTGGAGTTCCATTGCCAACTGTCGCCGTATCCTGGAATGTCACGTTGAAGACCCTTGCAGTAGATTTTGTCAGCTTGCTAGATGATGTTGGTCCTATGATCGCCAAAGTTTCGCTGCCTTTCCCCATGTTCACGCTTTCTGCCTCCGTCCTCCTTTTCAGATTGTCCTTTACCTTATGCTCCTTTGATCCGCACAGAAAACACCACTTATAGTTCTAGGATTGGGGCAGTTGGGAGAGATATGGCCCTCCTGCCCACACTTAAAACATGCAAATTTACCTTTCAGACATTCTCCCAAATGGTCCTTTTCACAGTTTCCACATTGCACCACCTGCTTCTTCTTTGTACCTTCCTGCTTCACCTGCATACCCCCAAAGATGTTTCCCTTCCTCTTTTCACTCCTATTCCCACTGTTTGTTTCTACCTTCCCAGCCCCCTCAACCTTACCCTTGTTCCTTCTTTCTTTGTTGTAGAGGCTCATGGCCCCACTCCCCTCCTCAGCAATAATAGCTTTCTCAATGAGTGCTGCAAATGTAGGAATTTGAAATACTGCCACCTTGTTGTAGAGCCAGGGTTTTAATCCCAGCTCAAACCTTCTCACTTTTATAACCTCTGTATCAACTTGATGCGGGGCAAATCTAGCCAACTCATTAAACCTTGCAGCGTATTATGACACCGTCATATTTTCCTGCTTCAATTCTAGAAATTTTACCTCCATCCTAGCTTGCATACTAGATGAGAAATAATTTTCGAAAAATAAAGTTTTAAACCCTTCTCAAGCAACTACACCTGCTCCTGTCCTCGCCTGATTCGCTTCCCACCAAAAATTTGCTTCACCCTTCATCATGTAGGTGGCAAAAGCGGTCTTTTACCCCTCAGCTAGCTTAGCTATTACAAACACCTTTTTGATTTCCTTAACATAAGTTTAGGCTTCAACAGGGTCAGTTGTACCTTTAAATTTGGGCGGTCCTACAGCCTTGAAGTCCTTAAAGTTTGCAAAGCGGTTGTCTAGCTGGTTCCCTACGGCTGGCATTCCTTGTTGAATTGCCTGAGCTGCCATATTTGCAAATTACTGCATTGGATCTGGTTGTCCCCCAACGTTATTGACAGATTCTTCTGCCCTTTGATTTCTAGTTTGACGTCTTGGCGGCATTATCTGATTAAATAAAACATAATTTCACTTACATTCTAAACCTTATCATATAATTTTAATATATTAAACTTGTTTCATTACTCAAACATAAATTCATTTTTATTAAGTCGTAGTAATTTACATAACATAGCTCATATTGCTATCCCTTTGTGACCACAAAAGTCGAGATTTACAACCTTAACTTATACAAAAGTTGGGAATATTACATTACACAGACATACATATTACAAATATTACATTAAATACACCTACACCACAGAACCTATACTACCTATTCACTATGCCTTTTTCTTGATCTTGGACAACTTTTGCCTGATGACTTTCTATCCCACAAATAAAACAGACACATTGCTTTGGATTGGGACAATGAGGAGAGAAATGTCCCTCATGTCCGCAATTATAGCAAATATTTTCCCCTTTCCTGCATACACCTTCATGTTTCTTGTCACAATTTGCACACCTTTCTATTCGATTAATTTTTCCTTGGTTGTTATCAGGATTTCATATATCACGGTCCTTCATCTTTCTTTTCCCCTTCTTGCTCAAAGCTGCGCATGCTTTGTTGCTTTTAGCTCTAATTTGGTTAATTTGGATTTTAAGCGTATCTTGTTCTTCCATTGTTTCTATTAACGCTTTTCGCAGTTGACTATTTAGTAGTTTTTCTATTTCCCATAGCTTTTCCAAAGAGAAAATCTGGTCCCGCAGATTCTGTACTTCGGTTGATGCTTGATCAGCTCCAACTTCAGTGTCTGAATCACTATCTGTCAATTTCACCATTTCTGGTATTACATTTTCCACAATAACCACCTCATCGAGGTTGCTTTCACTTTGAGCCTCTATTTCAGCTATTGGCTTTGATATTGGCTCCTTCTTTACGATCCGAGGGTATCCTAATCCATTTTCACCTAACATCTACACAAATAAATTATCTTGATTAGCATATAATATATATACACATAACAAACAATAATTTTGTAGAGGTTATCTTTTATTTGGTTTGACGATGAATTTATCTGATTCATCTCTTTTTAAACTATATATGAGTTATTTATATATTCAACGTTTCCCTCTGTTCTAAGGTTATAGCCTAAGGTTTATCCCACCTAAGGTTTTTAACTCTAGGCTCTGATACTAGCCTGTGACACCCCCAAATTCAAGTACTTGAAACCCGAATTCAGTGCTTCTCGATACCATTTCTATGAGCGGAATATTACTAATAATAATAACAATAATATAGATTATCAAATATAATTTACATATTATCAGAGTTTCTAATCCCAAGTACGAAACATTTAAACATCCGTTACATTACATGATAATTAATATATATCATCATTATCCTAATAAAGTCTAGTTATTACAAAAGATAGCATTATCATTCATTTAGCGACCTTTCCTTTCCCTTTGTTCTTGGCAGAGCCTTCAGGTTGTTCACACTTAGCTGAAAACATTTAAATTAAGCAAGGATGAATAATTGAGTGCCCATCAAGTAATAACAACAGTAACAATTAGCTGAATGAATTAAATGTTTTCTTTGAACGATACTTCTATAACAAATCAATAGTTGTGAAATAAGCTGAACCAATATTAAACAACATATCATTTCGATTTCAAATTTTTGAAACTACGTATTGACTATAAATGAGGATCAGTTGACAGACTATGAACATTATTTTCTATTTTCGAAAAGGTTAAACAGAACTTCATATGTAAACCGTCATAACTTATGGGCATATGGGTGATCAGCCCGTTATGCCCTGTATTGATCAATACTACATTCAAGGACGATATTTTCGTCCAGCATATCCGCCTTAGATGCATAAAAGTTTCCCATAATTAAGATGTTCATACTAGTCTAGAATCCGAACCAAAATAATTCAGTTGGATAACAATAAAGTTCTTATCTTGTTCAACAACAATTTTTAAATTTGTGTCTAGCCGGATAAAATAGCTTAGACAGCTTTTAATTCAACGTAAACATGCTGGACATCGATATGTATGTATCACCATGTGATAAAATATAATGATTATCCAATTGAGGACACTTGTATAACCATGTTTAGAAATTAACGAACAAAATATATATCTTGATCTACAATGACAGAATTAAGGAACTTGTACAACATATTATAATTTAATAACTTACTTATACAGAATCATTGCATAAGCATATACAAAGGTTGAAATATTTGAACAATAAAAAGAATAGTTTAGATATTATCTTACAGATGTCCATTGCATAAAGTAAATGCAAAGGGTTAGATACTTGCCTTGTCTGCTGCTTACACAACTTAGATTTATCTTTTATATCAAGCCCTATCATTAAATAGATCATTCGTTCGATTAGAATAACATATCATATCATATTGTACTGCTATTTGCAATCAGCACATAACCTAATCACATTGTCATGTAAGTTTAACAACCATTGCATCACTAATAAATATTTATCAAGTCAATCTATCTAAGTTCAGATCAATTTCTAAAATATGTCAGTGTACTGACAACTTTACCGGGTATTTATCGAGTCTAAGACTCTATATAGTAGTTCAATATCCATTTAGATAACTTATATATCAGTTATATTATTTTTCATGACCTTATAATAATTTTTAAACAGTTATTATAATTTATCATGAATTTTCAAACATCGGAATCATTATTAAATGATTTAAATATTAAAAAATTCTATTATCATTAATATTTAATTAATATTAAACTATTAATGAAACCATTGCCAAAATATTAAAGTTATTTATAATAATCTAGAATATTTTTAAAGTGTTAATATTACCCTTAAATAATTTTTAAAACATTTAAAATTATTTTTAAATAATTACCATTAATATTAAAGTATTAATGTATTATTTATCAAAATATTAAAAGTCATTAAGTATAACTTAAAATATTTTTAATTCATTTATATCCTTTTTAAATGATTTTTAAATTAATAAAACTATTTTTAAACTATTTATTTAATACAATTATTAAATAAATTTAATATTATTAATAACAAATTAATAATTATTAATTTTAAATTATTAAGGAAATTATCCTTCAAATATTAAAAGTTATATTTTATAACATAAAATATCTTTAAACACTTTATTTTTATTTAAAATTATTTTTAAACTAATTTATTTAATATAATTATTAAATAACTTTAATATTAATAATAATAATTAATTAATAAAATTTACCTTTGAATATTAAAAGTTATATCTTATAACTTAAAATATTTTTAAATACCTTATTATTATTTAAAATAATTTTTAATATAATGAAATCATTTCAAATTAATTTATTTAATTCATTTATTAAATAACTTAATGATCATTAATATTAATTTATTAATGAATTTCATCACAAAATATTAAAAGTCATTAAAAATAACTTAAAATATTTTCTTATATCATTATATAATTTTAAATGATTTTTTAAATATTAAAATTATTTTTAAATAATTTATTAAATATAATTATTAAATAAATTAAATGCTTTTAATATTTCAAAAATATTAAATATTTATGAAATATATTAAAAATAATTAAAAACAAATTTTCAGACCTTAAAATAATTTTTAATAATTTAATTTGTATTTTTAATAATTATAAACTAATTTTTTTTATTTATTTAAGTAAAATAATTAATTTTATAAGGAAACTATCGCTAAAGACCACCTATAGCGACAGAACCGTCGCTATAGGTGTTCTTCGTGTTCTTCATGCAAACCCAGATCACCATGTCAGTTACCGAGCAAGTATGTTTGACCATGTACACTAATCAGATCATGATGTTTGAGGACTTGTTTTTGGTCAGATCGTGTAGCACAAATGTAACACTACAAGACCCAATAACAAACACGATCAAACAACAACATAATCAGCAGATATAAGCATGCAAAGTGGCTGTCAGACCTGTTCTTCATTTTTTGAGTTACCTAGAAATGAAGAACAGTTCGACTGTCCACCTTTGGGCTTCTACAACTTGAAATCGGAGCAATTGCTTTGTGATATAAGCTTTGCAGTGTGTAGCCAACATGTCAAGGAAGAAGTACATCACATAAAATCACCATAACAATAACGTATCAAGAAGATATGGTTCGGTCAAACCATGTCAGAAATCATGCTATGGTGTTTTCTGGGTTACTCAGAAAACACAAACCGAGATCTTTCTGCTTGGTTTGACCATTTCCCAAATCAAATCTGTTAGCTTATTAAGTGAGGTAAGAGCATAATCATGTAGCCCATGTAGTAAACTATAAACCTATTACAACATCATGACCAAATCATTAATACACTAACAGATCTAAAGCCATCAAAACTTGTCAGACATGATCTGGGAACACATGGGTTACCCAGAAACTTTGCAGGTCATGGTCGGTCAACGTTGTTTGACCTTCCATAACTTGCAATCTACATATGATCTAAGTCTAATTTCAAGTTCAGATCAAAGACCACATATCAGACTACAACTAAAAAGTTTCAAAACACAAAGCTCATTAAAGATCACTGAGATACAAGGCCTGACATTCGTTGTCAGACAACAAAACAAAATTTTTCCATATTTTGTAGATCTTCAAATCTGAGCCTCTAGATGTTATGGATCTAACATCTAGCAACCCAGATCATCATTATACACTACAAACAACATATTTAACACAAAAAAACAACATCTAACAACAGATCGATGGACAGATTGTAGCTTAGGGTTTTATACCTCTTATAAACAATCTTTGATTCTAGGCTTCTGATTTGGTTATGGTGTTCGTGGGGCTTGGTTTGTGAACTGAAATGCTAAGAAATTTCGGAGGTGAGAGCTTGAGAGAGATTAGTTGATTGTTGTAGACACTTGAAATTTTCTGTACACCTGTCACTAACATTGTAGGAGAGCAGATTCGTCTTTTAAGAGGAAACCCTGAAAGACGATCCATATCCATGCCGGATACTACCGGAAGTTCAGCATCAACCCCGAATCGCAATCTGGGAGTAACAATTCCAATCTCGGAGATAACCCTGAGGCATGCAGATCAATACCGGAACACACACCGGAGAAGACTGATTAATCTCGGAGATAACCCCGAGGTATCCAGTCTCAGTCCCAACCATGGGAATAGCCACCAACCTTGGTGATAACCCCAAGGAATGCAATTTCGGCAATAACCCCGGAAATGCTTGTTACAAATGCAACCAGCTTCAATATTGGCGCTCACAACGAGATACACTGTACCAGCCCAGCGATAACATCGGGAAGACAGGCACACCTCAAAGATGACAATGAGGAGCTTCAACAAATTACAGCAGTCTAATCTCAGCGAAGTTGAGCAACGTCTGCTTTATCAGCCCAATCCGACGATAACACCGGTGAGGGGCAACATCGTCATCTGACCAACACGATGCCACGCCACGTCGTCTCTACGTCTCTACGCAACAGTGTCCCACAAGACTAATGAATCCCGAGTGACTATTGTGCGAGGTAACGGATGAAAGTTGAAGCTTGAAGACCGGAGGACACCGTCCCATCTTCAATGACTTCGCACAAACTCTAATCCCATGCCATCATACAACTCTCGACAACGGCGGTCCGAAATAGGTTCTGTATACCTCAAACGGATGCCCGGATTGCAATTTTGAAAGTCTGAGAGGACATTACAGTGCCTGAGTGCACGTACTTTGAGATGACCCGACCCAAAAAACCCGGGCCAACCCGAGTTGCCTCTGGTCTACTTGCGGCTCAGTCGCAGGTACACCTGCGGCTGCACCCTCTATAAATAGAGGGCTTGGGGTGGCCATTTTGTAAGAGAAAAAGGCGAGGAAGCCCTGCCCAATTTGCTCTGTACTCACCCCAGACTGAGTGCTTTCTCATTTTAAACACTTGTGAGCTCACATATAGCTTATTTTATACCTACAAAAGCCAGTGTTTACCCACTTTAAACATATTGAAGTCTTCTTTGGCAGCCCACTGTAAGCCTTCTTTCACACTTTAAAGTTTTTCTCTTCATCTCTGCACACACACCCTTCTACACGTTGAGAGTCGTGTTGCACACTTTTGCACGGATATAAAATGCAGGCTCATCGGACAAAGTCCAACAACTGTTAATATATATATATATATATATATATATATATATATATATATATATATATATATTTCGTCTCACCTAGAGTTTACTTCGTGGTGGTTGACCGTTTTTACAGCTTTCTGTACATTTCGTCCTGCCTGGAGTTTCCTCCGTGGTGGTTGATAGCTTTTATAGCTTTATTTATATTTCTGATCCCCCATGGAGGTGCTTCATGGTTGGTGATCATGTCTGTATATATATATTTATAGCTTTTATATATATACATGCTTACTGCTTTCATATAAATTGCAGTATTTTGTGCGCCTAGAAATCATGTGATCAAAGATTCATCCCATTGAATCTAGATTCGGTTCCCGTGACGGACATTTTTAACTGTAAGCAGCTTGTAAATTATTCTGCGGTGTCTGAATTTCCTCAGATGGTTTCCATGCCCACGAGGAAGTCGGCATTATTTTGTACATTATTTTCGTACGGATGCTTCGCATCTGTCAAATAAAATCAATCAAGCCGAGCACTTGATAAAATGGGAGTGTAAAACGTCTCAATTACTATTGAACATCAGGGTTTGAAAAACCTCTTTTATGAAACATCACTGCCATATCTTGCTTAAAATTAAATTTTTACATAAAATTCAAACCCTGTGTATATAGGTGCGAACGAGGCCTCACACTACTTCCAAATAACAACACATTGATCCACACACACATACGCATTCAGATAATAGTTTTTTGAAAAGAGGCGGTCACCATGGTAACACGGATGTCGGGCGGTGCCTAACACCTTCCCTCCGCATAACCAAGTCCCCGGACCCTAATGAATCTCAGTTTCACCGACCCGTTTAGCAGTGTCACATCACTGGGTCAATGTGCAAACATTTTCTCGGTTGTGTTGGTACAACCAGTTAAAAAACTAACTGGCGACTCTTATAGTCCAATCGTCGACATTATACATGTCATAACTTTTTCACTTATTTTTTCAAACAAATCTCACCTAAAATGAGAACACCAAAGAACAAGTAACGGAAAGGGACAATTAAAAATCCCGACGTCGACATGTGGCGACTCTGTTGGGGACTCCAGTAAGAGGACTTAAGTCACTATTACAATTTTTTCAAAATTGTTATATGCTTGTGTGTGGATGTTGCATTTACATTTTATGATGAATGTGTACGAATGCATTTCCTTACTTAGTGCTTCGCACTATAAACTGCTTGTGAAATTAGTGCTTCGCACTATAAACTGCTTGTGATATTAGTGCTTCGCACCATATCTGCTTGTGATATTAGTGCTTCGTACATGTCATCATTTTTATGCGGTAAAACGCGATATATGTGAATGTATGTTGTGTGGTCCCTCCGCCAGGAGGCTATCCCGTCGGTGTTTGATTACTGGACTCGTGAGAAGACTAATTCTCTGAGGCTCGAGAAAGGCACCACCCAAATTCACTCCAGTTGAAAGACCGGATTAACTTACCGTCAAGTAGATTGCGATGATTTGGGAACCTTCATGCCAAAAAAGCCGCGAGAGTAACCTAAGATAGGTCAGCCTCTGATAAACCCAAAACGGAGGAAAGTCTCTTCATGCTCTCATTTCAATTACTTGTAATTATCTTCCATATCTATCTCCATGTAATGAGAAATATGAAGAAATGTATACACATACATGCTATAAACAGCTGACATCCGTTTTGTAGGATAAAATTCCTAAACTGGACACGTCACGTAGCATGTTATTATCCACCTTCCCTAAAGACTAAACTATACAAGTCTTTTGCAGAGAAACAATCGGACCTACCGCCCGTTCAAAGTCCAAAAAGGCAACATGCCTACAGTCAATCATGTCGTCATCCGACCAGACCGAACTTAATCGAGTTTCTCACAAAGAATTAGGCGGATTAAGCAAACAGATTACAGATTTGGCTGTTCTACTAAAAGAATTACACCTGTCTACACATGGTCAGAAAATACCCGTATATGCTGAATCCTCCAAATAAGGAGGAACCCAGGGCATTACAATACCTGAACTGCAGTTGGATCCGACCAACAAAACTCACGATGCTGCCCATCCCACTAGAGATCAGACACTGGTGACATCAAAAAGAATGTCCTCCAAATGTAAGAGACTCTTTGCACTATCAAAGGAATTGGAACACACGGGAGTGTTTCATATGCCGATTTGTGTATTTTCCCTGGTATTCATTATCCAGAAAAATTTAAGACTCCTGACTTTGAAAAATATGACGGGTTAGGAGATCCTTACACACATCTAAAGGTGTTTATTGGAGAACTGGGATCTTATGCAGAGGATGAAAAACTCAGAATGCAACTGTTCCAAAAAAGTCTAACTGGAGAAGCACGTTTGTGGTACACAAGATTAGACAATTCAAAGATCCATAGTTGGGAAGAGCAAGCACACGCTTTCCTCACCCAATACAACTTTTAATCTCAAATGGCTCCTAATCAGTATCAAATTACCAAGATCAAGAAACAGTCTAATGAGTCTTTCAGAGAGTATGCTTAGAGGTGGAGACGCCTGGCTGCCCAAGTTAGTCCTTCCATGACAGAATCAGAGATGGTCATGACTTTCATAGACATACAAGAAGCACCTTTCTATGAAAGAGTTTTAGCCGGCATCAGCAAACCATTTTTTGAAATGGTTAAACATGGGGAGATGACTAAAATGGGATTGAAATCCAGAAAGATTCAAGACCTAGCTACACTCAAAGCTGTTGCTGATCACATCCAATCTGGAAATTATGGGAACAACCCCCGGAGGGTCCATAAAAAGAAAGAAGAGGATGTTTCCCTGATACTACAGGGTCAAAAAGGCAGTCAAAACATGCCTATCAAGAGGAGAAATTACACCCCCTTTCAAACACTGTCTTTAAACCCTCCAGTACCAAAAGGTGGAGAAGTTAAATGACCTCGAGTATTCAGACCCTTAGGGGACACCCTCGAGAATATTCTCAATCTTCTAACAACACAGTAGAAAATCATGCATCTGCTTCCACCAGCTAGCCCTAATGGACACGGTTTTAATGCTGCTCGGAAATGTGCTTATCATGCCGGGGCACCTGGACATGATACTCAGGATTTTTGGTCCTTGAAACACAAAATCCAAGACCTGATAGGCAACGGTGAAATCGTGGTTGCAAAACCCGATCAGCCTCACGTTCAAGACAACCCTCTTCCTTAACACAAGGAAGAAGAGGTCAATATGATCAATTGGAGCAGCGGACAGAGTTCCAATTTTGGCTGTGAATGCTCCCATACCCCCAAAGATGGTGATGACAGATGGGATTATGCTAAGTTCCAATTCATAATGGAATGAAAGATGAAAGCTCTCTGTAAACAAATTGAGCAATTGGCGAAACTGGTGACTTATCAGCATCAAGTGACTCGTCAGCTAATCAACCAGGAGCATGCCAGTCTCCTACCTATTGTAAATGAATATTCCCTCTTCACTTTCGGAAAATGAAATACTGGAAGACAAAGTGACGAAGAGAGCAAATGCTAAGGCCTGTCGGGATTTTACCAACAAAAGAGAATTCACATATTTGGGCCAACCTATGGAGGAAATCCTTCATATGTTAATCAATGAAGGAAGGATTAGTTCCCTTCTACCTTCAATCAACCCCTGTTCAGGACGATACAACTCTGAGGGAGTATGTCAATATCATTCTCAATCTCGCAGTCACAACACAGAAGAATGCTGGGCACTCCGCCACCTTATTCAAAATTTAATCGACAGTGGCGTACTGCGTCTGGCAGATAACGACACTGTGTTACGGGCAAGTGAGGATTCATGTCCTACTAAGTGGAAGAGTGTAGTAGCAGTTATATCCGCTGAAAATGATGGAGTTAACAAATCACTTGTCATGCTAGTAATTCAACTCAAGGGAATCAACAATCCTTTGAAAGTGGTTGTTCCCGAGCCAATCAACTTGCCGTATAGAGCACAATATCCTATTGTTAGCTTGCACATAGTTCCATGGAATTATGGAGAAGGTGAAGGATCCACCTCGCATATAACTGCTGCAGTGTCGAAGGAGAATCCACTGTATCTTCCCCAACGGGTAATGAAGCATGTCATCAAGTCTAAGGGGAAGGTACCCATTGAGAAGATTAAAAATTTCCTCCGCACTATGGGTCATAATGAAGCCAAGGTGGTTTTAAGCTTGAAAGAAGCTCCACAACAGTTATCAATCTTGGACTTGGCCCTGACTTCCGAGAATCACCAGAAGATCTTGTTAAAGGTTTTAGAAGAAGCCTATCTACCGACATCAGTTGATACGGAAAAGTTTTAACATCTGGTTGATCACATTTTCAACAACAATGTGATATCCTTCACTGATGATGACATACAACCCGAAGGGACCGGTCATTGCAAACCGTTGCACATTGCGGTCTTGTCCTCCGGATATATGGTTGCTGGAGTTTTAATAGATGGAGGTTCCTCTCTGAATATCTGCCCATACGCTACCTTGGTGAAGATGAATGTCAATCCCAATCGAATTCGGAGTAGCTATACGATTATCAAAGCTTTTGATGGAGCCCGCCGTAACTAGGTCGGAGTAGTTGAGCTGTCAATTGAGATTGGTCCTCATACATTATGCGTATCCTTCCATGTGCTCAATATAGATTCGGGATACAACATGCTCTTGGGACGACCATGGATTCACATGGCAGGGGCAGTCCCCTCCACTCTTCACCAATAGTTGAAATACATCATCAACAATAGCCCGGTCACAGTCAATGCTGAACCGGAGATTCCTCAGCACGGGGACATGCCACTCATCAATGACAATATGGATGTTGAGCCAATTAGTTTTCATGCTTTGGAAATAAGCAATACCCAATACCATGCTATTGGAACGCCACTACCAGAACCCCAGATTTCTGCCGAGGTAATGTCGGCCTTGCAAGAAATGATGTCGTTGGGTCATAAACGGGGACAAGGGTTGGGTAAAGATTGCTAGGGTATCAAGTACCCTATTCGCTTAACCAAGCAAATTAGGACAGCTGGACTAGGCTATTCTGCCAGCTCTAGTCACATGAATCCTCATAAGCATCATCAGATTCCTTCAGCTTCAACCATAAGGCGTTTATCTTCGCCTTCAAGCTCGGAGTTCGCGCAACCTCCCGTAAAGGTGCCAACCAATATAATGGCAATGTTATTTCCCAAGCCGGTAACGGTGAATGAGAAAGAAATCATTGTTCCAGATCCCGCAGTGGAGGAAGAGGAACGAAGAATCAAGCAAGACGTCATACGGATGATGTCCGGCATTCGCATCATCGTTCATGATGTGCATACCAACAAATAGACCCAAGACGATGATTGCCCAGACGTAATGGCTATCATTCGGGACAGGGAAGATGATGATAATCCCTCTATCACTGCGGTTCACCCGGAATTTGCTCTTACCAATTGGAACAACATTCATTGCATTGGTCGTCAAGGGTAAAGCGGGCAAAAACTCTTTCTGCCCTGTAGATATAATATATGCTTACTCTTCTGTACAATATTAGTGGTTTATTTTGCCAGTATATGCTAACACTATGTATGATCAACACATTTCATATATACTAAGTGAAAGCATATTTTGTTTCAGGACTCTGAATTTAGATGTGCCGGTACTTGCTGATACGGTGCCTCTTCTCCACAAGGATTGTACCTTTGATGTAGAGATGAATTCAGCCTTGGTGGATATACAGGATGACATTGAGGTGCCTCCAGAAATTTAAGAATGGGTCAATGACAAACCCAAACCCAACCTTGATCAAACCACTCCTTTCAATCTCGGAACCATAGAAAACCCTAAGTTAATCCAGATTGGTTCAGACCGTACCCCAAACCGACGGAATGACATGGTTACGCTACTAACCCAGTTCCAGGATGTATTTGCATGGTCTCATGAGGATATGGTGGGTTTGTCCACTGACATTGTCCTTCATCGCCTTCCCATTAAAGAGGGATTTAAGCCAGTCAATTAGAAGCTCAGGCAATTGAAACCTGAATGGAGTTTAAAGGTGAAAGAAGAAATTGTGAAACAGTTTTAAGCTGGCATCATAATGGTGTCTACATATCTTGAGTGGATGTCCAACATCATGCCCGTACCTAAACCTGGAGGGAACGTGCGAGTTTGCGTGGATTACCAAGACTTGAACAAAGCTTGCTTAAAAGATAGCTTTCCCGTGCCATTTATCCATATTCTCACTGGCAATACTGCGCAATACGACATGTACTCCTTTACAGATTGCTTTGCGGGGTATTATCAGATCATGGTTGCCGAAGAAGATCGTGAAAAAACTATTTTCATCACTCCTTGGGGAACTTTTTGCTATAGACGGTTGTCATTCGGCCTCATCAATGCTGGAGCTACCTATCAACGAGCTATGATGGTTCTTTTCCATGACTTGTAGCATAAGGAGATCGAGATCTACGTGGATGACATTATTGTCAAATCCCGAAAGGAGGATGACCATATAGACCATCTCAGGAAGTTGTTCAACAGGTTGCATAAGTAAAACTTGAAGTTGAATCCAGCTAAGTGCGCCTTTGGCGTTAAATCAGACAAGTTGCTAGGATTTCTAGTCAGCCACAAAGGGATTGAGCTGGATCCTGCCAAAATCCAAGCCATCACGGAAATGCCTATTCCTCAGACAGAAAAGGAAATACAGGGATTTTTGGGAAGAATCAACTTCATTAGTAGATTTATCTCTCAACTCATAGCAACATGTGAGCCTATCTTCAAGCTGTTAAGGAAGAACTCCTCCATGAAATGGAATGAGGAGTGCCAGAACGCCTTCTTTACAATCAAGAAACAGCTAATCAAAGCTCCCATCATGGTACCACCCAGGGATGATGTTCCCCTGTTTATGTATCTGTCCGTAAGTGACAATGCCATTGGCTGCCTGCTGGGACAGAAGCACGATAGAGGCCTAGAATGAGCTATCTATTACCTCAGCAAAAGATTCAGTAGCAGTGAACACAAGTACACTCTGATCAAAAAGACGTGTTCTGCTTTAGCATGGGCTGCCATGAGGTTACAACATTACCTCTATGGGTACACAACCCATCTCCTATCCCGTGTGGATCCTCTCAAGTACGTGTTCAGTAAACCCATACTGAATTGTCGGCTGTCCAGATGGCAGTTGATCCTACAACAATTTGACATCGTATATGTGACTTAAAAGTCCATCTAAGGTCAAGGAATTGTGGATCAACTGGCCGCCGCACCATCAGGGGATTTCAAACCCTTGGAAACCTACTTCCCTGATGAAGGAGTAATGACAATTCAGCAACACCATCAGTACAATACACGCCAAACGTGGAAGATGTATTTAGATGGAGCTGTCAATATGGAAGGTTCTGGAGCTGGAGCAGTTCTAGTATCTGATACGGGGGAGAAATATCCCGTCGTCGTCAAATTACAGTTTGTCAGCACCAACAATACGGCTGAGTATGAAGGCTGTCTTATTGGGCTAAAACTTGCCCATTCAATGGGCATCAGGCGGTTAACTGTCCATGGAGATTCGGAGTTGGTAATCAGACAATCCACCAGAATCTATCAAACCAAGGAACTACATTTACTGCCTTACCATCGGCAGGTTTTAAAGATGGCTTTGGGATTTGAGAAATATTCTTTCTACACATTCCTCGTAATAGGAATGATTTCACAGACGCGTTAAGGCCTCCTTGATTCGCATATCAGACAAGGAACACTTGCCAAGTGTCACAATTTCTCTGTACAAGGCCCCAGCCTATGGGAATTACATTGGAGAAGTATCGGATGATCTACCTCCCATCCAACATCCTTGGTATCAGCATATCAAGGAATATCTGTGAGATGGATCTACACCCGCTGAGGCGAGCCCGACTGAGAAAAGGCAGATCCATCAATTTGCTATGAAATTCTACCTGAGTGGAGATGCGCTCTAC